>CM034708.1:22928669-22943393 GCA_020142125.1 Phrynosoma platyrhinos | reverse complement strand
CACACACACACACACAGACTAAACTTGTTTTGGCTCATCCCCATCACAATAATTAGACACCTATTGTGATGGGGAACAGTTTTTGTGTCATGCTTACATTATAGTCATTCAGTTGTCTGGTTGATAGGATGTTCTGAGAAATGTCTCTCAAACCTGTCTCAAATATAGAGGACTCTGGAATGGAGCTAGGGCAGTCAAAACAGGAATGGAGGGGTGTGTGGGTCACCCTATCCCATAATAGCAGAGGATGTTCTTCTCGTTTCACTTGTGAATTGCCAGTGGAATGAGGCCATTAATACACATCCATACCCACACCCATTTCTGCCCTAAACCTTCCCCAGCCCTGAGATGCAAAGCATCTTAAGAAAATTAAAACTATTACAGATAAAAGCTCACATCAGTAAAAAAACCATACAAAAATTTAAAATGCAATTAAGCTATTGATATTTTAAAATAAAATTTAAAACACATCTATTAAGAAACAAGAAATAAGAACAGTATAGGACACTGTTAAAACACCTATTCCTTAAAGTCTGTTTTGTTAAAACAAAATAAAAATTATCATTTATCAAGAGAATCAGTCTTGACCATGGAGAGAATCAATCTAGCTGGCAGTCTAGATGGAAGAAGCCACAGACAAGGCCCACCCCAACATTCCCATCAGAGGGTACCTATGAGGGTGATGGGATGGAGAGGAATTAAAGTACACATATTAATTGATTTTAAATGATAGTAAAGCACACATGATATTAAGTTAGGCAAAGGCCTGAAACAACCAGGTCAAAAGTGCTGGCTTTGGGCTGTGTTGGGGGTGTGGTGTTTAGATGACACACACTCCAAATGCAACCGGAAGCCATGCTGACGCTGCGCCATCCCAGAAGAACCAAGAAGAAACCACTCCTGCCGGTGGCTCAGTTCAGGGCTGTGGCGTGTGGTTGCAGCAGTCCTGGTGTGAATGGCTCTGGAGTGGCACAAGGCCTCTACATCTGGGCCATTTGTTTCTCTCCAGAGTTTATGGGCCAAGCCCCCCTGGTTTCCTGTCATGGAGGCCAACAAAGCATCTCTGTTACGCAGCACTGTTCACCATGCAGCTTGGGGATCAGTTGTTGACCAACAATGAAATAATGAGACCAGACACAGTATTTGGGGTTAAACAAGGGCTATCTTTATTGACTTAAAGCCTAGATAAATATTTGAGACATGGGGCTGAGCATATGAAGGTGGGAGGAACCTGGTGTGGGTTTAGTTGAGGCACAGTTGTCAACCTGTGATAGCTCTCTAGCTGCCCTTGGGCAAAACACCAGACCTCAATCAAAAGTGATTGTGAAGTCAAAGGCTTTCATGGTCGGCCTCCATAATTTTCTGTGGGTTTTCTGGGCCATGTGGCTGCGTTCTAGAAGAATTTATTCCTGATGTTTCACCTGCATAATTAAATAGACACACATCCATCTTGCATATCCTCTCACCCTGAGGCTGTGCCATTCAAAAACAGACCAACATGAAGATTAACATGTAAATCACTTCCTCCCAACCAAGGATCACACAAGTATATATGTACTACACACACTTCCATGCCACCACCCTCTGAAGATGCCAGCCACAGATGCAGGCGAAATATCAGGAATAAATTCTACTAGAATGTGGCCACATAGCCCAGAAAACTACAAAAGAGATTGGTTGCCATCTGAGATGGTCATTTTTGAAAGACCAACCTGGGGGGGTTCCTTTCCAAGCCCCGCAACTTTATAAGAGAGAGTAACCTCACAGATCAGCCCCAAGGTCTCAAATAGACTCTTTCTCCAGCCCCCCAGTCTCATGTCCCATGGACACAGTTCCAGAGGCCACCCCTCCACCACAAAGGAGTACCAAAGTGTACACCAGTCTCATATGTTCACTCTTTTAATAGCCTCCCTCTTGCCTCCTACATGTGATCTTGCTTGGCCCTATGGCGCCAAGCCCCTGGTCTCCTGTCATGGAGGCCAACAAAGTGCCCCCCCCCCAAAAAAAACACCATTCTCCATGTAGCTTGGGGACCAGATCTCCAAAATGGACTCACTTCTTGCTGAGAGGAAAATGACAATGGGGATGGATGGCAGGTTAAAGTGAGGAGTGAGGGTGAGTTCAGCGCCTATCACAACTAAAAGATGACATTGTAAATCATGCTACAGATTAGAAATACAGTTGAAGATATACATCACAGTAGTTTGAAGTTTTTTTACACGAATGCTGGAAAGAATTATAAGTTGCTTGATAATAGTAAAGCAAAGCAGATACAATTTAATTAACTTGCCTTGTTTGTGTATGGGTTTACCTTATTCAACTATCCTAGCATTTGTTTTAATTTAAGCCTTTCCTAACTTGCTGTAAAAAGGAAACCCGGGGATGAATCCTGGACTGAGCAGTTGGAGATTATGAATTTTTTGAGATGTTTTTCCCAATAAATTCTGCATTTATGTAAATGAGAGTTCTAGCTTGGCAGCTGAAAAATACTACACTTTTAAATGTTAAGAAACATTACCCTATCTCACAAAATAACCATTTCTTGAATATTATAAAGGGTTTTTTTTCTGGATCCACTTGAGGCATTATTTTCTATGTATAATTATTTTACAGCTTCTTGGATCTCCTCTTTATCAATAATGGTTTTATTTCAATTCACCAGTGGCAAGAAAATTTAGGGGCTGAACAGACCGGCTAAAAGGGCTGGTGTCGGGGTGGAGTAGCATGATGCCTGCCTGATGCCTGCCCTAACACCGCCCCCAAATGGCGGGCAGCGTTGCGATACTCCTGTGGTTCAGCGTTTACACGCGCCACGCTGCAGGAGTGCAGAAGAGCTGCAGTGGCGAAAGGAGTGCTTCTTTTCTGGCCCAAAAAGGAATGGTATTTTGCTGCTCCTTTTTGGGCTGGAAAAAGTCGGATCAGGGCCATGGTGTGTGGTTGCTGTGGCCCTGATCCGACACTGAAAGGGGCGGCACAAATCCACTCCTTTGGGGTGGTCTGTTTCGCCCCTTGGATATGAAAAATATCTGTTTGAATTCATAGTATGGCAGAACATAAATTTAGACTGTCCTGTTGCTGAGCAAACTAGCTTCTCATTTGTTACTGCAAAGAACAACTGTTTGTAGTACAACTCATGGGACAAGAGAGGCAAGTAGAACTTCTAGTGTGGATATTTAAGTACTCAGGCATTTAGAACAGTTGACTCATAAATCTCTCATCCTTTCTAAAGGGAACATGTGGTGCAGTATGAAAATGTCAACATCAAGAGGGAAATCCAGAAAAAATATGACCTCTGTGTTCCCCGCTATCATGAAGTAATAGTGTTACAGGAAGAAAAGAAGGTAATGTCAATTCAATACAGTCCTTTTTAATAATTTAAAAAAATTAGGATGGGACCACAACTTTGGGATTTGAAGCAGTGTACATATAGAAAAGGTAGTAGAATTTTATAGGAAAAAATTGATGGCATGCACATGCACAGAAAAGTGATGGTATGCGCATGCACAATGCTTTCCATCCTTCCTTGTTGAATACAGTTTGGCACTTGAATAGTATCCATATTGGTTTGTCCAATGGAAACTATAACTCATCTTGTTCTTGTTTTGAAAATGTGTTAATATTCCATCAACACTAATTATGTTTCATGACTCTAAAACTAGAGTATACTGACAATATTTCAAGGGCCTTCCAACCCATAGTTTTAATATTTACAGCAGTTAAGAATGCTTAGGTGGTTTATTACATGAACCCTCTGTATTGGTGCACTGTTGATCCAAGGATTTGACCACCCAGGAATTGCCACACCTATACTGTTCAGTGGTGGCATGTGCATTTGGACATGCTTATGCATCTGTATGCATATTACCACCATTGAATAATATGGGGCTTAAGCATCTGTTTTTTTGCAATCCGCAGGGTATCGGAATTGAACTCTCATGGATGGGAAGGACTGATTATATTTCTCATGGCTTCATTGTGAAAAGTAATGTTTGGAAATCCAGTTTCTTTAACATTACACATGGCTTGCATCATATTATAACTGTGAAAATAAATGTTTTTACTCTTAACATATTCATGACTCAGTGGATTTAATTGAGATATAGCCATGCTTAGAGTTAATCCATTGAAATCAATGGGCATATTACTCTGACAAACTTAAATTCTGGTGGTTTCAGTGGATATGATCAGTGCATGACTAAGTCTAAATGAAACTCAGTATGTCTACTGGAGGGTAGTTTCACAGTTCTAGTGCTGTCGTCTTACTCTGCTGGTATGCTAGTTTTAGTGTTATAGTGTCCTGTGCACTAGCAGTAGCACTGTAGAAAGCAAAAGAATAGTTGGGATACAAACTCTCCCCTTAGCAGTCCTAGTGATTACTCTTGCAGGGTTTCTGGATACTTCATCTCTACACATTGGTAATACTCTATGATTATATGACTGGTACTTTTCTTGCAAATTATCTAGTGGGATCTGTGTGGAAGGGATGCCATTACCGGTAAGTAGGGAAATAAAGCAATTGCTATAGACTTTGATTGCACAGGTATTTCTGATAATCACTTTTTTTAACATGGGTTACTGCTACATAGCTGGTGATTGGGGATAGGGTGTAATTAGGATATTCATTGTACATTATTGGCACAATCATCTTGTTTAAGAAAGAATTTCTTGTGAATCTAATGAGATTATTTTGCAGACTTCAGGATCAGTATTAGTTTTTTTTTTTAACTGAAAAAATGATTGGAAAGAGTAAGTATGTCAGAGTGAAAGAGATATTGTAATAAGACTGATGATTGTCTGTTCTACTCATCTTAGATTTTTAAGCTTAACCCTTTTGTTCATCAATCAGTCAAAAGTGGCAGGTAGTGACCATTAGGAGGATTCATTAGCACCCTGCAGCATGTTTGTACAGGGTGACCCACATCTGTCTTCATTAGAAGTTTGCTATTTGCCAGTAGTGAACAGATGGGTCATTATTGCCTACGTTGCCCTTTGGGTGTACCTGGAGGACAGGCAAAGTCGTTCTGAACAGGACACACAGTGTTACCTCACAGAGAGCAAGCAATATATTTTGAATAATATTATTACAGGAGCTCTTTTTTCTTGCTGTTTTGTACCTGCATTTCCATGCTGAAAATAAATGTGCAATTATCAAAAAAAGGTCTTGTTTTTATGAGTTTAAAGTTTCTAGCAATGAATAATCTGGTAGTCAGAGGTTATATTTACCTCTTTCAAACATTAGAGGTGTTTTCTTTATGGAGTCAACTTTATTTTATTTAATGAGAGGTTATGAATAAAGTTTGTATTTTGCAAAACCCCAGTGAAGGCATTTTTATGCACCCCAAAGGAAGAGGGCAGTAAGAAATAGGAGAACTGTAAGTTTGATGATCAAAAGTACCACTGATTTATAGAAGAAAAGATCATAGCAAAAGTGAAAATGTGGAACATTACCCATTATAACCCTCTTGTATATAAAAGATATTTAAAAATAAAAAAAAACCCTCAAAAGTTTATGGTTGTTATGGAAGACTGAGAAGTTGTGCAAATTAAGAACTACTGTGAAGAATTTGCAGAACTAATTCTGTACACTCAGTAGGGATTTAAATTTGTGTATTTCAAATGGCTGGTTTCTCCTCACCCACCACATGGAAATAACTTTTGAATGTGAGGTAGGGGCCGGAGTAGAGGGGTGGGAAAAAACAGCCTGAGTCTGCTGTGGCCAGAAGCAGGTCTGAATCTCTCCGACTACACAGCCTGCTTCCAAAGTTGGCGGTGCTCGCTGGGGACAACTGCTGTTTTCAGGAGCTGGATTATCCTGGCTCTTTTTTGTTCTGGTGCAAAGAACCGGAGCACGGCCTCAGCACGGCTTCTGGCTGCTTTGCCAGTTAGATACACTTAAAATTGCTCAACCGTTGGGAGTATGAGAGTATGGTCTGAGGCAGGAGTGGACTAAGTATGGGCCTCAAGATGACTTCCACGCCTGTCCTAAAAATATAGCCAGTGGTGAAGAGTGCTGGGAGTTGCAGTTAACTTTATTTACAGGGCATTCTCTTGAGCACTCTCTTAAATTTCACCATGGAGGAAATGTAGGCAGATAAACGTAAGGTTATATTCAATGATGCATGAATGAACTTCACCTTCTGCAGTGGAACTTTCCCTTACTTTGCTGTTCTGTGCAGGTCCTTCCTCCAGTGCTAATTCAGATCTACTGTGCATGGGGCTGCAAGGAGGGGAGATCAACTGTGATAGACACAAGTCAACTGAATTGGCAGAGTGACAGTGTTCCTGTTCTTAATTGTCCTTTACACCTTCTCTTTTGTATGACAAAGTTATTTTTAAGGATTATTATTTTCTAAAGATTATACCCATTAGTTGAGATAGCTATGTTAGCTGAGTCATTATTGCTTTCATTGCGACAATGAAAGCTAATGAATTAATGTTGTTAATTTTTGGGAGGATTTGGTTCCTTCTGTAATGGTACTTAAATGTACAGAAGTATAAATAACAATATTTTTGAGAGCCAGCATGGTGTAGTGGTGGAGCAGTTTGAATGTTTGGCTGAGACTCTGGAGACCAGAGTTCGATTTCTCTGCTTGGTCATGGAAACCCACTGGGAGACCTTGGGCAAGTCACATACATGCAGCCCCAGAAAACCCCATGATGGATTCTTCTTAGTGTTACCATATGTTGAAAATGACTTGAAGGCACACAATAACAACAGCAACAATTTTTTCATTTACCAAATTTTTCATTTACCTTGTGAATGAAAAAAAAAAGCAAAATGGTTTGTTATCATAACAACTCTAAAAGAGGGGAGAAACTTCTAAAAGAGGGGAGAAAACTTTTAAAAAGATTGTTTTACTGTCTAGCTAAGTTGTACAGCTGAGTGTAGGAATAGGTTTTCTTAATGTACCTGTTAAAGTTATGGTGACATTTTGAGCTATTGCTGGCATTTGCAACTTTTATACCTAATGCCATCTTGTGTTACATTGTCAGCTGAGAAGTGAGTAGTTTTAAATGGCAATATATGGGAAAACATATAAGCTTTGAATGCTCTTAACTGGTTATAATGTCAAAATCACACATGACCACTCCGCATTTATCTCTGTCATTACTCCTCTCTTTGCTTGGGATTCAGCTAAGGTGCTGTTTTTAAAAATCATAATGTTTAATACTTTACATTGGCACAAACCTCATTTGGAATAACAATACAGTACAATTTAGGGATAAGATATACCAAGCCAATAAGTGTTTAAAGAATGATATGCAGAAAATATACATTTGGAAAAAAATAAATGTGTACCTTTTCAGAAATAAAACTGATGCTGTGCACTTACAAAATCTGTCTTTCTATAAATGCTGCCAGTCCAGCTTTGAAGTTTTACTTTTCAGCTGTGTATGTCTTGTTCACTGCCACATATATGTTATTGACTTTTAGCCAATTAGATGGTATGGATGCAGTTAATGTTCCAATTTTTAAAATCAGAATAGAAGCTATAGGGCCCCCAATTAGGAGTGAGATGATCAGTTAGTGCCTATCAAATTGAATTATGAATTAAGTTGCATGTTTTCTAACAAAAGTGATAACTTAATTTCATTCATTTGTTAACCATAGTGATTGACTTAAGATAGAATGTCTGGAATTAAAATATTGATCAAGTTATTAAGTTAATCAATGAGAGACAGTGCTAAAGAGCAAACAGTGTATGTCCCACTTTGTTCTTTACCCCAGAACAAGTTATCTTGGAATTTGCAAAATGGCTTCTTGCTTTTTGTCAACTACTCACAGTTGGGAAATTTCAGTGTTTGGGTCACAAGAATCAAACCACTTTTACAAGAGTAGTTTCAATGTGATGAATTGTGTTAAAGGCTAGGTAACTGATCCCTCCCATTTCTAAAACTATTAAAGGATCCATTTTGCTGAAACTAGGAAGATTATTGCAGCACTAATTAAACCAGCTTACCGGAACCAGCTTAAAATTTGAAATGTGAGGCATCCTGATCTTATCACAAGAATTTAGCTGCCATGATCGCTGCCTGGGTCGAGCCCAGGTCCATTCCCGCTCCCAGGGCCTCTCTGGTGGCCATTTCCTTAAACCAGAAAACACCCGGCTTCGAAAAGAGGCGCTCTGAGTGCCCCTGCACTTCGATAATCTCCTAGCGTATCACTGAAACCAGGACTTCAGAAAGTTATAGAAACATTTGAAATCCATGTCAAGTAAAGATTAAAAATAATATAATAAATAATAAAAAGGGGTTTGGGGGCTGTGTTCAAAGAAGGAGGAGGAGGAGGAGGAAATGGAAATGGTGGAACCACTGCATAGAGTAGATGATGAAATGCTAACAGGGGACAGAGAGAAGGCCCAAACTATTCAGTATCTTCTTTAGCTCACTCTTCCCCCTAAAGGAAAACCAGTGTTCTAACTGGTGAATATGGAACAAATAATGCAGTAGGGGGACTCCAGCCCAGAAACAGTAAAGAGGTAATAAAGGACTATCCAGCGAATCTCAATAAATTAATGTCTCCAGGGCGAGATAAAATAGATCCAAGAATACTAAAGGAACTTGCAAATGCAATCTGAGAGCTACTGTGAATGTTCATTGAGAATTCTTGGAGGACGAAGAGGACCCAGTGGATTGAAGGAAGGCAAATGTCCCCATCTTCAGAAAGAAAAAGAGGATCTAAACAATTACTGACCAAATTGACATTAATACCAGAAAGGTTCTAGAACAGATCATTAAACTGCCTTGAATCCCATTTTAAGAGTAAGGTGGGAAATAAATCCTATAAACACACACACACACACACACAGAGCCACTATGGGTTTCTCAATAGCAGGTCATACCAAACTAATCTTATCTCTCTTTCTCTCTTTTTAAAATAAAGTTACAAGCTTGGTAGATCAAGGGAGTGCTGCGGATGAAGTATCTCTTGAATTCAGTTAGGCTTTTGACAAAGTTCCCCAAGGTATTCTTGGAGGCAAACTGGTGAAGTGTGGGCTAGACAATGCTGCTCTTGGGTTGATTTGCATTTAGTTGATCAACTGAATGCAAAGAGTACTCACCAATGGTTGCTCTTCATCTTGGAGAGACGTGACTAGTGGGATGCCTCAGGGTTCTGTCCTGGAACCAAAGTTGTTAAATGATTTAAAAGACAGAACAAACAGCATGCTTATCAAATTTTCAGGTGACACCAGATTGGGGGAGGGGTACCTAGAGGTGGAATAATGGAACTTCGAAGACTAGCCCTGAGAATCATAGAATCACAGAATTATAGAGCTGGAACAGACCACAAGGGCCATCCAGTCCAACCCCCTGCCATGCAGGAACTCCCAATCAAAGCATCCTCGACAGATGGCCATCCAGCCTCTGCTTAAAGACCTCCAAGGAAGGAGACTCCACTACTCTCCGAGGGAGTGTGTTCCACTGTCGAACCGCCCTTACTGTCAAGAAGTTCCTCCTAATGTTGAGGTGGAATCTCTTTTCTTGCAGCTTGCATCCATTGTTTTGGGTCCTAGTCTCTGGAGCAGCAGAAAACAAGCTTGTTCCCTCCTCAATATGACATCCCTTCAAATATTTAAACATGGCTATCATATCACCTCTTAACCTTCTCTTCTCCAGGCTAAACATTCCCAGCTCCCTAAGTCGTTCCTCATAGGGCTTAGTTTCCAGACCCTTCACCATTTTAGTTGCCCTCCTTTGATCACGCTTCGAAGAGAAGAAATCTTCGAAGTCGGAGGGGGATGTGGACAAGGGCTGTGACAAATTTTCTTATTATATTATATGCTCACTCTGAACATGGCCGCTACCTGGATGATCAGAGGGGAAAGAAGGGCTCCAAATGATGTCATTCCTCGGACAGGGATAGGCCCAAGGAATCATCTTCGAAGAAGCCCTGTACTTCAACTCTGAAGGCTCAAAGTCTAAGGACTCATGTCCATCTGGGTCTCAGCCTCGATCCCCTTCTGTCTCGAGACCTCCTTCATCCCCGGTTGCGGGCACCTCGTCCTCGGTGCCGAAATCATTCCCAGCTTGGGATGTATCAACCGAGAGACCTATGCCCCTTCTCCATGAACCTCAAGTAGTGCTGGACTCGGAGTCTGAAGGAGAACTTAGAGAGGACCTCCCTGTTTTGGCTCCTGAAGAGTCCACCGCTGTGCACCGGGACCGAGGTGTTCTCGGTACTGAGGCGGACGATTCGGAGTAGGAGGAAGAGACAGATCGCGTCCTGAGGGCTCACCCAAACCTCGTGTACGATATGGTTTCATACCATTACTTGATACCCGTCCATCTCGAGACCCTTCCTCCATATGGGGCTACGACCTTTCGAGTTCAGGCTCAGGTCCATAGGGATGCATCTTCCCAACCGCCTACTCCTCCTCCTTGCTTCAGGATAGGCCCCTACCTGACATCCCAAGGGCTTCACGATCCCGTTCAAGGGCCTCACGGTCTCGTTCGGTGTCTCTGTAGTCCTGGGAATCCCGGCAATCCTCTCCCTCTCGCTGTCCACTGGATTCTACCCACGAGTTATTCATTCTCGCAGATCACCACCCTGCATCCCCAACGGATGATGTCAGATCCTTTTCTGAGCAGATTCTCCGCATGGGCAATGCCTTGGAGATTGAAGAACTTAAATCCGATGATGATGCTGTGGGCACCATCGAACAGAGGGTGCATGGGAAGGAACCCAGTTCCCCTGCTCTGGGCTTCCTTCCGTCGCTCCAGAAGATTGCCCAGCGTTCCTGGGCAACCCTTGCTTCGGTACCATCTACATCGAGGAAAATTGAAAACCTCTATAGAATAGCTCCATCACAAGCTTTATGGTTGTTTGAACATCCTAAGCCAAACTCTGCAATTGTTGAGGGGGCACAGACTCTATCTACACCCAAGACCTCTACCTCCCCTGTGGATAGAGATGGTAAAAAGGTTGATGGCCTAGCCAAGAAACGCTATGCTTCAGCCGTCTTAGATATGAAGATAGCCAATTACACTGCGTGCATGGGAGCTTACCAACAATATCTCATGGAGCTTGATGAGTTACCTGATGATAAAAAACCTCTGGTCCTAGCCCTCCAGTCTGAGGCCCACTCCATCGGTGGCCAACAAATCATCTTGGCTCGACACTCTGCTGACTGTGCAGCCAAACTAATTTTGGGCTCGATTGCCCTCTGGAGATATGCTTGGCTCAGATCCTCGGATCTGACCCCCCCACGCAAAGAATATGATTGAAGACATGCCATTTGACGACTCAGGACTGTTCAACGAAGCCACAGATGAACGTCTCAATTTCTTCTACAGGATGAAAACTGCAGTGAGAAAACACGCTATGTCTGCATCTTCTTCACAGTTCCAATGCTGACGCTTTGGGGGTCAGAGACTGTGGTTTCCTCAACAACACCACAGGCCTTATTACCAGCAAGATAGACATTTCCAATCTGAGCCACTTACGTAACACCTCGGGCCTGTCTGCACCTCAGACCTCTGCAGGCTTGGTTTTTGTTGGTGTTCGACCCTACATGTGACCTCCCGGCTCGATTGCTCGCGGTACCGAGAATGGTGTCCCAGTCCCTGTGTTGGTGGCTCGAGCACAACAACATCTGCTCGGGCATGCCATTTATACCACCTCAGCTGCAGATGTTCCTGACAACAGATGCGTCAATGGAAGGATGGGGAACTCATGTCCTCGACCTCACTATCAAGGACCATTGGCTTCCTTAGGAATGGCAGCTCCATATCAATGAGCTCGAGCTACTGGCTGTGAAGAAGGCACTGCGAGCCTTTGAACCCCTGCTTCTGACCAAAGTGGTTCTTCTATCAACAGACAATACTACGGCCATGTATTACATCAAGCAGGGAGGAACAAGGTCCTGATCTCTTCTACGGATTTGGAACCAGTGCATCCCAAGAGGCATCACCCTTCAGGCAATCCATCTACCTGGAGAGGAGAATGAACTGGCGAATCAACTCAGCAGGTCGTTGAGCTTGTGCCACGAATGGAGCCTCCATCCCGAGACGGTTGCCCACCTTTTCAGGATATGGGGAATGCCTGAGATCGACCTCTTCACTTCCCATCTGAACAGCCAGTGCTGACAGTTCTGTTCCAGATTCAAGGCTCAGGGGTCCCGAGGGGATGCATTCATGTTCCAGTGGTGTGAGAAACTGGTCTACATGTTCCTGCTGTTCCCTCTCATCACAAGGTGGTCGCCAAGATCAGAGCAGACCGCTCCAACCCCATTCTCGTCACACTTTGGTGGCCGAGACAGCCATGGTTCGCACCACTCTTGAATCTATCCAGGAGGAGGTTTCTCCATCTCGAGCCTTGCCCGATCTTCTATCTCTCCACGGTGGCTGGGTTTACCAGCCAGACTTGGACAACTTACCTCTGGTGGCCTGGAGGATCCAGCTCTAAAGGACCTCCCACTGTCCCGATTATCCGGGCCTCCCTCAAGCCCTCCATGCAGAAATCCTATGCCCTGAAATGGGCAAAATTCTCTGACTTCCTCAACACCAAGAATCTCCATCCATCCCGAGTTTCGGTACCAACTGTTCTAGAATTTCTCATAACATTGGTTGACTCTGGACTAGGACTACAATCTATCAAGTGCTACCTATCGGCTATTTTCTCTTACTATCAATTTCAGGACAGTCCCTCCTTTTTTAAGGATCCTCTGGTGAAGCGCTTTCTCAAGGGTCTGGCTAACTTGCACCCTCCCATCGTGGTACTGACACCTGCTTGGAGCCTCGACATTGTCCTTTCAGGCCTCTCATCCAAACCATTTGAGCCGATGGTTACCACAGACTTAATATTGCTGTCCTGGAAAACAGCCTTCTTGGTAGCCATCACTTCAGACCGCCGTGCGAGAGAACTGTGTGCTCTTCGAACAGATCAGCCCGTTCTATGTTTTCATAAGGACAAAGTCATGCTCTACCCGATATCACCTTTCTGCCAAAGGTTGTGTTGGCCTTCCACTTAAGTCAGGACATCGTTGTTCCCACCCTGGCCTCAAACCCGACTACTGATACTGAGCGCCGCCTGCATCTCCTGGATGTCCGTCGGGCCCTGGCCTTTTATGTAGACAGAACCTTGGGCTCGAGACAATCCGAGCACTTGTTCATGTGTTACTTGGAGGCCAAGAAGGGCCTGCCTGTGTCTTCTCAGAGGTTTTCGAAATGGGTGGCCAATACCATCCACCTCTTTTATGAGCTGGCAGGGAATAACCCTCCAGTCAGGGTGCAGGCCCACTCAACTAGGGCGGGAGCTGCATCCTCCGCCTTTCTGTATGGGATCCTGTTGGAGGATGTGTTCAGGCCTGCTGTTGGGTCCCAGCCCTTGACATTTATTAAGCACTACAGACTGGACTCAAGAGCCAGGCGGGATGCAGCCTTTGGGAGGGCAGTGTTGTTGGCTGGTTTACACTAAGGTGATAATGTTTGCTTTCATAATTTGAAATAATTGAGACTGATGAACTTGATTGATGTTAATGTTTTATGTTATAGTCTTGTTGAATACAGTTGTTGAATTTCATTTGGCTCCAGGACACTCCCTCCTCCAATGACCCAAGCTTGTCAGTCTAACCCATTTGTGTAATTCGCAGAGACCATGAAGACGGAGGACAGGTTGCTTACCTGTAATGGTATTTCTTCGAGTTCAAGTCTAATAGCCATCTTTAAAAATCTGAAGGGTTGTCATTTAGAAGATGGAACAATCAATGCTTAATTGGTATTCAATGGAAATAAACTTGAGCAAGTGCCTTCCTTGAAGTACCTTGGGGTGTTTTTTTAGTGGACTGGTGAAATACAGTAGAAATACATAGAAATACAAGTTCAGTTAAATACATAGTTTGCCACCAGAACCTTAAATAGACTATTAGAGTTCTCTCACACAAAGGGAGGAAAACTGGTTCAATCCATCTTAGAACTGTAAAGTATTAGAATTATTCCACAATTGTTACATGGGGCTCAGCTTTGGCTATGCTAATTTGGACTGATTAGGAAGAGCACAAAATATATTCTTATGTAGACCTTTGGCAATTCCTGTAGCCACTAAACCAGGAGTAGGCAACCTTTCCCCTTTAAGGGCCGAGAGACTTCAGCTCCCAGAAGCCTCAGTCATATTGACCAATAGTCCCATGTTAGCCAATAGCTCCTGGGATTCTGGGAGCTGAAGTCCCTCGGCCCTTAAAGGGCAAAGGTTGCCTACCCCTGCACTAAACTATAATTAGTTTGTGCAAAAGTGGTTGTCATAACTATCACAGCTGAGGCCCTTAGATTAGCTTTGCTTTTCTGGTTAAGAATTATCTTTCAGCAGGTTTCAGAATTCATCTTGATAGTACTGGAGGACATAGGTCCAAAATGATTGAAGCAAAAAATGCAGATGGTTACCATGAATTTGGGATTTTCCACTTCTTTCCTTTTAGCTCGGGGATAAGGACAGCTAGAATTAGGGCTTGTTGGTCTGTAACTTTTATGCTTTTCATTCTTTCACATCTAATATACTTCCAAGGTATTTAGTAAGCTTGCCAAATATCAAGATGAGAATAGCTTTCACTTGGGCAAGGTTCTCCCTTTAGCAGATTGGACTGATTGGCAAAAGGGGACACCTGAGAAAGACAGACTATGCATTTATGATTCTTGATCTATTATAGATATTACTCATAAGTTTGTGGATTCTTTAGGTGTAATCATCTTCATAGAATCATAGAATTAGAAGATAATAATAATAATAAT
>CM034708.1:22916500-22928569 GCA_020142125.1 Phrynosoma platyrhinos | reverse complement strand
GCCATGTAGGAACTCACAATCAAAGCACCCTTGACAGATTATTTTGGAGATAATATATCCAGCCACTGTTAGAATCGCTGTAGAGAAGGTAAGTGTCTTAGTGCAGGCAAGCAACTTACCTTTCAACAGCAATTCAATATAAACTTAATAGTTGAAAATTTTCTTTTCCATCATAAATGCAATTGAATAAGATTTTTTAGCTTACTAATGTTTAAACTCTCTTCTGCTAGCTTTGCTATCTAGATTTAAACCATGGGCAGTGAACATTAATGCTCCCTCTCATAGTGTCCCTAAGGGGGAGGGAACTTCCCAAAGTAATATTTTCCTTAGGAGGGCAGCTGCTACTCTTCCTTTACTTCTAAACCCCTTAAAAATGGTCAGATATATTAAAGGCACATATACATTTAATATAGTTTGGTTCTAAATTAAAAATCTGCACTGCCAAAAAAAAAAAAAAGATACACATGGTGTCGAGGTATTGTTTACCAGATTTTTGCATTTCCATAGTTTGTTTAGAGTAGACAATCAGAATCATATGCCCCATCCAAAATGTTCTAGTATTCCATGCCTCAATTCACATTGGCCACTCCTCCCATAACTAAGATATTTTATAACTCCGAGATACCAAAAAAATAAAAATAAAATAAAATTGTGAGCCATTTAACTTTTATTAGCTGTAGTGCCTAACAGTTCTCCTGTCCATCTTTCTAAATGATAGTTTCAACCAGATGCAGGAATTTTGTGGCTCACCAGATGTTCAGCTGGAACACCCAGCAGCCTTAACCAGCCTAGTTGATGGTGAGGAATGCTGGGTGTTGCATTTTTTCACCCTATCTGTTCAACTTGTATGCAGAGGATATTATAAGAAAAGCAGGCTTGGGCACAGAAGAAGGAGGAGTGAAAATAGGAGGAAGGAATATCAACAATCTGATATGCAGACGACACCATAGTACTAGCAGAAAACCTCACAAAATCTCCCAGACCTGGAACACTTACTAAGGAAGATCAAAGAAGAAAATGAAAAGGCAGACTTAATGTTGAACATAAAGAAAACAAAAATTATGACCACTGAGAACCTTACAAGTTCAACCTAGACAATGAAGAAATAGAGATAGTAAAAGAATTCCCATACCTGGGATCAAACATTGATAGAAATGGGAACTGCTGTCAGGAAATCAGAAGAGGATTAAGAATGGAGAGGGTAGCTATGAAAGAACTAGAAAAGATTCTAAAATGCAAAGATATACAACTTAGCACAAAAGTTAGAATCAAAAGTTTGAGGAACCTGTGGACAGCCAAAAGGGCAAACAAATGGCTCCTAGAGCACAGTAAGCCGGAAACCTCCCTGGAAGCCAAGTTGACCAAACTGAGATTGTCGTACTTTGGACACGTCATGAGAAGGGAGGACTCATTGGAAAAGACAATAATGCTGGGGGAGATGGAGGGAAATAGGAAGAGAGGAAGGCCACATGTTAGATGAATGAACTCTGTTAAGGAGGTCATTGGTATGGGTTTGCAGAGATTAAGCAGAGCAGTGGAGGACAGGGAGTCTTGGAGATGTCTCATCCATAGGGTCACCATCAGTCAAGACTGACTCAAGGGCAGTTAACAACAACAAATGATTCCCCTCCCTGGCTTAAAGAAAGACACTTCTATAGTAAGCAATTATAGTTGGCTTTATTTGTTTTTAACTGCCCTTAAGTTGATCTTGACCCATGGTGACCCTGGGGATGAGACATCTCCAAGACTCCCTGTCGTCCATTGCTCTGCTTAGTTCCTGCAAATTCATACCCGTGACCTCCTTAATAGAGTTCATCCATATAGCATGCAGCGTTCCTCTCTTTCTACTTTCCTCCATGTTTCCCATCATTATTTTTTTTTAATGAGTCCTGTCTTCTCATGATATGTCCAAAATACAACAGCCTAAGTTTTGTTATTTTGGCTTCCAGGGAGATTTCTGGCTTGATCTGTTCTAGGAGCCTTTTATTTGTCTTTTTGGCTGTCCATGGAATCCTCAGCACTCTTTTCCAGCACCACATCTCAAATGGGTTGCTTTTCCTCCTGTCTTCTTTCTAGACTGTCCAGCTCTCACATCAATACAAGGTAATAGGGAATACAATGGCTTGCATGATTCTAACTTTTGTATTCAGTTGTATAATAGTTGGCTACTCTTGCCATATTTCGTTAATAGATGACTCTGTCTTTGAGCTATTATATTCTTGATGTCTGACAAGAAGGTGAATATCTCTTGGTATCTGAATAGGTTTAATTCATTTAATAAAGAATACAATTACCATGATTGTCAGAGGTAATACACTCCGGAATAAATAAAGCACTCACTTGTGAAGTTGCACATACAGCAAATTAATAGGACAATAAAAGTACATGTTTAATATTCCACAGTAGAGGTGATTTATTTAACAATCACTGGTACTTGGCACATAAAAAGTAGCATTAATTGTTTGTCTTGTAGAAGGTAGAGTACTTGGTTTTTATTAGTGTCTTATGCTGTTAGATCAGTTGATTAAAATATATTCAGCTACTATAAATGATAAAGGAAAGCAGCAAAAGCACTTTGTTTTCATATTATAGAAAATATGAACATTTACTATCTGTACTGTGTTGAAGTCAGATAAAAATGAATGATAAGGGTGGTGAATCCTCAAACCTGCATGATCACATATTTGCTTTATATGTCATTGGATCTCTGATCCATCTAGCCCAGGACTGTATACTTTAAATTGTCATATTCAAAGAGTTCAGTGGCATCTTTTCAGTGCTGCTACTTTAGATGGTTTCAATTGGAGACATCAGAGATTACATCTGGAGCCATCTGCATACAAAATAATGTACTGCAACACATCAATGTGTCATTTCTTGTCATATACTTTAAAAAAGAATTTTCGGACAATGTATTTTGGGAAACACATGCAAAGACATTTGTTTGTTGTTTCTGACCAGAGGTATATGTTGATACCTCTTCAGTTTCCCAGATTTCCCATTTTTTAAGCTATATTTACATCTAGCAACTCACCAGGGTGTCATGTTAAGAAACAGGATGTTGGGCTAAAAGGTATTACCTATTTTATGACCATTTGCAATTGTTATGGTCTGTTTGGTTATTCTGAATAGTTAGTGATTTGAAATATAGATGCATGGAGACATTTAAATAAAGGTCTTAAATCATAGCAGGATCACTGAAAGAAATAGTATACTGATAACAGATTTCTACTCCAAGGCCAGACACCATGAATTTAGTTAGGGTTACTTCTGGGTAACACATGCTATGTTAAATGCAGCCTACAAAGAAACTTTGGGCTTTAGTGGAACAGAACAGAAGAATAAAATGATCTTGAAAACTGGATATGATATGAAGAGTATTCATTTATAGCAGAGCACCTACTTTGTATTAGTTTTACTTTGCTTGAGTGTCTTGTAAGCTGCTGTTTGATAAAAATATGATGCCATCTCTTGAAATAAACAAAATAATTTTTTGTTGCTATAGGGGATGGCTTTTTGTATGTGCCTTCCAGTCACCTGTCATCATATGTTGGCCTCATGAATTTCGTAGGGTTTTTGTAGGCAAGAAGTACTTAGAGATGTACTCCTCCATCATTAATGCTGTTAATATTACTACTAGATATATAATTAAATTAATCCAAAAATACTAAATGTGTGTTAATCTTTCCAGCAGCACTGTAATGGTAGTATTCCTGCACTGCAGATGGGAGGCTAACACAAAAGCAGTAGTGATTTCCCCAAAGCCTGCATATTCTGCTGAAGGAATGTGTCTGATTTCATATGGATCAAGCTTTTAAAGCAGAGTGATTTAATGCCATTCAAAACTAACATTTCAGTCATTTTCTTTTTAAATTTATGACATCTTCACCTACCTTTTAGTCTATAAATCACCTTTTTGAAAATACTTAGTGGAATAGCCTCCTCTTTTCATCAACTTCAGTAGGAACATTCCCTCACTCTCCCATCTCTCCTTCTGAGCCTGGTGAGTTTTCAGTACAAGTGGGCCCTTGGTATCTGCTGGGGTTTGGTTACCCTGTGGATAATATGTGGATTCTCAAATCCTGATATACAGTGGGGTAGTAAAATGCCAGGGACATAATCAAGGAAGTGTGCAGGAAAGCATTACCAATGGCCAAAAAAGAAAGAGAAGGAACAATGGATAACAGATGGAATGCTTCAAGCATTGAATGAAGGATGAAAAGCAAAAGTACATGGAGATAAATCAGAACCATGAACACAATTGTTCATTGGCTAGTATGCAAGGATAAAGAGAACTACTACAATCATCTATGCAGATAATTAGAAAACAATAACAAAAAAGGAAGAAGGAGAGATCTCTTCCACAAGATCTGGGAACTCAAAGGGAGGTTCAGACCAAGGGCAGGGATGTTATATGATCAAAAGAACATACAACATGATCAAGAACATATAAAAAGATGGTAGAAGCAATACACAGAAGAGCTATATAAAAGAGATGATAAAATGAATGACACATGGAATGAAGAACTTTATGAAGAGGAACTCCAAATCCTAGAAGGGGAGGTGGAAGCTGCGCTAAGAGAAATTGAGGAGAATAAACCACCAGGAACAGATGATATCCCAATTGAACTGTTATAGTCCAGACAGACAGAAGCAATTCTAGAGTTAACAAAAATATATCAATGAATAAGGAAAATAAAACAATGGCCAACAGATTGTAAATGACCAATATACATAGGTCTATAGCATTAATTTCCTACACAAGCAAAATCATGCTGAAAATACTGCAGCATAGACTTCAATCATATGTGGAGAGAGAAATCTTACAGGTACAAGTAGGGTTCAGGAAAGGAAGAGGCACTCGACACCACATTGTGTACATGCAATTGTTAATGGAATGCACCAAAGAATTCCAAAAGAAAATCAACATGCCTTTGACTGCACATATCATGAAAAGCTATGGAATGTTCTTAAAGAAATGGGAGTTCCACTACATTCAGTAGTCTTGATGAGGAATCTGTATTTAAAACATGAGACTACTGTTAGAACAGAATATGGAGTAACAGAATGGTTCCCAATTGGCAAAGGAGTAAGGCAAGGTTGCCTGCTATCACCCTATTTCTACAATTTTTACACAGAAAATATATCAACCTGAACAGGTTTAGACTCAGAAGTAGGAGGGATGAAAACAGCAGGAAGGAACATCAACAATCTAAGATAATCAGATGATGTCATATTACTAGCAGAAAATATCAGAGACTTGAAGAAATTATTAAGGAAAGTTGAAGAAAGTGCAAAGGCAGGCTTATTGCTGAACATAAAGAAAACAAAAGTCACCACCACAGAGGATCTACATAAATACAACCTAGATAATGAGAAAATTAAAATTGCCAAAGATTTCCTGTACCCTGAGTTAAATACTGATCAGAATGGAGACTGCAGTCAAAAAATCAGAAGATGAAGGGCAGGTATGAAAGAACTAGACAAGATCCTAAGGTGTAAAGATATACAAAGCACTAAAGTTAGAATTGTCAAGCCATCATATTCTCCATCACCATGTACGGATGTGAGAGGTGGACAGTGAAGAAAGACAGGAAGAAAATAAACTTGTTTGAGATGTGGTGCTGAAGAAATGTGCTAAGGATACCATGGGCAGCCAAAAAGACAAATAAATGGGTCCTATCAAGCCGGAAATCTCCCTGGAAGTCAAGATGATGAAACTGAGGCTGTTGTACTTTCACCACATTATAAGAAGGCATGACTCATTAGAAAAACAACAACAATAATGCTAGAAAAGGCAGAGGTTAGTAGAAAGCGAGGAAGACTGCATGCCAGATGGATAGACTCAATCAGAGAAGTCATGGGCCTGTAAATATAGGACTTAAGCACAGCAGTGGAGGATGGGGGGCTTGGAGATGTCTCATCCACAGGGTTGCCATGAGGAGGTTGACTTGAGGGCAGTTCACAACAAATAACAAGATAAAATTGCAAAATCAATTTTTTGAAATTTTTGGGGGAATACTTTCAACCTGTGGATAGTTGAATCCAAGGATACAGAATCTGTGGATATGGAGGGCTGACTGTACATGTTTCAGGGACTGGTCTCCTATTTTTGGGTGTTAATAAGACCAGCAGCAACCTTTCTGTTACCAATCATCTTGAAGTGAAGAAAAGTATATGAAAACTGAACAAAAATATTGATGAGCCACAGAGAAATTCGTAACTTTAATTTTGCTGTGGTAGAAGTAGAAGGAATGTTTTACAATGCTGCTATGCTTTCATGAATTATTGTAGAATAATACTAAACATGAATGACTTTTCCCCTGAAGATAAAAATATATTGGGAACAGTTGTTGTCATTTGCACTAGGGACAGAAAGCTTTTTTCTTATTTTATATTTCAAAGGGGGAAAAAAGTGAGGGAATCACTGAGGTGAATGCTTCAATTTTAGCTAATTAAAATGACTTTTATTCTGGTACCGTGGTAGCTGTTCCCAGAGGTTTATCATCACTGTTTTATGACAGTTTTCTCTTGTCTAATTAAATAACTTTTTTCTATTCAAACATGCTTTCTCTGTCTCTATACTTGTGGCCTTATATTTTCCCCCCTTTCATCTTTTTTTTTCATGTATAGCTTACATAAGCAGTGTTACATAAGGCATGCAGTGAATGTATTCTATATCTGATTCTACAGTTGACTTCATTTTGGCTTACCTGTATTCCCTCAGTGAATTTTCAAGATCTGATTTTTTCCCACTTCATTGTTACATGACTTTTTCATTAATTTTCTTAATATCAAGGCAACTCACTTGGACAGATGAATACTTTAACAGGAATATGCAAGTACAATTCCTCGAGAAGTGCTAATACTGCCTCCTCATGCATTCTGAAATGATGCATCTAGGTGAATATGTGCATCCTCAAGAAATTTTAAGTTTTAGAATCCTTGTCAGCAACATATTTTATATGGAGGCTGTTTTGAGGAAGAGATTGAGTATAGCATGCCAGGACTCACCTTTCATTCCTCAGTGTGGGATTGGTATTATTGCCAACTACAACAAAGGGATATATACCCAACCTAACTCAAAAAAGTGGGGGGAAGAAGTTAGGTATTTTTAAAAAGATGTCACACAGTTGGTATGAAAATTATCCAAAGTGTTTATCAGCTATTAAAAATCATAAACCTTATCAATAGCATAACAAATATAACATTCATAAAAACATAGAATACATAAAATGAGAACAAAGGTCCTATGTTATTTAAGAAAAACTAGTCAGTCTCTCTGATCATTAAAGTGCTTGAAGAACCAAGCCTGTGCAGAGAAACTGGACTGTTCCATGGTTACTCTCCAATATTGTTTACAGGCAGAATGTTCTGGGAATTCCACTCCAATATAGCCACCAGCCAAATGCGTTTTGACTCTAGGTTTTCCTCAGTGGCTGTAGTGTCTATACAAATATCATATTCACAAAGAATTATAAGCAAATAACAACCCACACTGTCAGTTAATTATAACAATAACCATTGAAAATTCAGAATATATTATACACAATATACAATTTACCACTAATACCACACACAATTGTGGGATTATCAGAATAGAAGGAAATCTCAAAGGCGGGAGGTAGAAATAAAGGAAAATAAAAAAATATTTAAACAAACAGGAGTTTAAGAGTCTGAACCAACTCCAATTAGAGACCCATTGCAGACAATGAAGTTTTAGAGGCAATTAACAGAAGCAAGGAATGCAAATCACCAGGCCCAGATGGGTTTACCAACACATTTTACAAAATATTTGCAAAGGAATTATGTACTCCCATGCAAAAAGTAATGAATGCGATTTTAGAAGAAGGGATCCCACCAACTTGGCAAGAATCAGAAATTGTACTTATACCAAAAGAAGGGAAACAAAAAAACCGATGTAAGAAACTATCAACCAATTTCATTATTAAATTCTGATTATAAAATATTTACAGACATTCTGGCTAATAGATCCAAACATTATTTAAAAAAAATGGATAGATGAGAATCAATGGGGCTTTCTCCCACAAAGACAAATGAGAGAAAATTTAAGAATGGTTGTTGATGTGATAGAATATTATGAAAGACATAATGAAAAAAGTTTAGGAATGTTGTTTATAGATTTAGAGAAAGTCTTTGATACTGTGAATTGGCAAACCCTTTTTGATATCTTGCAAAAAATTAAATTAATTGAATGGATAAAAGAAATATACAAAGAACAGAAAGCAAGGATTATTATAATATTATAATGAACTTACTGACAATATAAAAATTAGGAAAGCAACTTGACAAGGATGCCCATTATCCCCATTATTATTTTTGACTGTAATTGAAAGATTAATAAAAGAAATTAAAAATCAAGAAGAAATTAGAGGACTAAGAATTAGAAAGAACAACTACAAAATAAGGGCCTTTGCCAATGATATAGTTATATTTTTAGAAAACCCAAATGAACAGGTAAGGTATCTGATTGAAACTATAGAAAATTTTGGGAAAATAACTGGATGTAAATGGAATAAAGAAAAATCGGCAATTATTACTAAGAATCCGAGAAAAGAAGAGGAAGATTTATCTTATTTTATTTATTTATATGTTTTTAGCCTCTGGGAAATCTATATATTAGAAAGCTTGGATTCAAACATGGTGTCTCTGATGGCAGCAGTAAATAAATAGTGGTGGTGTCTGGTGGGAATACGAGCTGCATAATATCTCACAAAAGTACTTTCAGAGCATCTAGGAGGTCACCTCAGTTGGTGGCCACAGCAGTTGGATAGGAAGAGGTCCTTATATTGGTGGCAGAGGTGGGGACAAGGTAAAGACCTCATTCATGGTGGTAACAGTGAGATCTGTGGAGTTCTTCACATTTGATGGCAGCAGAAATTTAAGCAAAGCCTTGCACTTGGTGGAAAAGTGATGGGTTAAGTGGCAAATCTCCACACTTTTCTCTTAGTCCTACTTTACAGGTATGTTTTTTGGGGACCCAGGAAGAGAGTCGTCATAGTAGCTGCTCCCAGATTAGACCAGCCTTCTACATGAAATCCAGAGGGCACTGGTTCAGGTTACACCACTATCAGTATGAGAAAAAAAATTGAGGATATATTTCAGGTCATGCCAGAGGATATTTACTATGTACTTGTTGTCAAGATCTTGGGAGGTTTCATTCAGAAGCAATGTTACAGGAACCTCAAGCAACATTTTAAAGTAATAGGCCCTCTCATTGAATTCTGTAGGATATTTTTTTTAAAAAAGTGAAGCTGCTTCTTCTTGGAAATTGGAGTCACCATTGGAAGATTTGCCTTTCCATCCCAAACAACGAAAAGATTTGCTGTTCCATTCCAAGCCTAAGCAAATTACATTTCTTGTAAGCTTTCTGCAGAAAAGCAAAGGCATGTCTTAGACTGCATGCTTTTTCTAAAGTGTTCTCTACTTTTGTTTGAGCTACTAGCAGTAGCTTTAAATATCATGGTTTTATGCTGCTGAAGGGGATTAATTTTCCTTTAATTCTTCCCTTTTAATGTCCCTATTACTAATCCCATGTTTTTTGAGATTAAATAGGGCTCTGTTGGATTTTCTGAGCTGACATTTTAACTTGTGTTATGTTGAATTGGATAACATTCCGGAAGCCATTTCTGAGCAATTAAGTGCATTTCAGAAGTCAACAAATAGCAGTAGTAGTGTAGTATTATAGATGTTATTGTTATTGTTATGGTTGAGATTTAAATGGGAGGAAAAATTATAGCACAATAATGTAAGGTTAATAGTAATCATGTTCCATTTGTGAATACTGAGACTTCTTAAGAAACATAAAACATTTATTTCCAAATGGAATTTTCAGCAGGTGAGGTCTTTCTTACTGTGATACTAATTCTTTTTATAAATATTTACACCATCCCCAGTACAGTCTACAGTAGCTTTAATGATTCACATGTGTTAATATCTGTATTCCTTCTATCCAAATTGGCCAGCCAAAATGGCCATGTAGACACAAGAGCAGATTCAACCTCTCTGAACTGGAGACTGAAATTTTTACTTTTTTGGCCTATGATTCCCATAATACCCCAGCCCATAAGCATTTGATGAGGGTTTCTTAGAGTTGTAGTCCGAGAAAAATAAATCTGTAAAGCCCTGCTCTTCACATAGTGGTGCTAGCACATGTATGGTATAAGAACCTTATTATGCTTTTACTCCAAATGGTTTAGAAAGGTTGCTTTCCTATAAATATGTTCAAGCTTAAGGAAGTATTAAGACAAAAGCCAGTGCTAGAGTTGTATCCTGTTTGGTTTGGCCACATATACTAGGACAGTTAATGCGTTTTCCTTGTGAAATACAATTTGATTCCACCCCTCCTCCTCCTTTGTTATTACAGTTATTATAATTATTATAATCATTCATAATCTAAAAATGGCATTGGAGGCATACTTCCCCTTACATACTATTGACTGATTTTTTCATTTCTAGCTATATAACCTGCCCATTATCATGTTTAGCTGATTTAAAGCTTTTAAAATTTAATTAGAACAGTTTTGTCCATACAGCATGGGATTATTTCCTTTGTTAAAACACAGGATATATTTGAGCCTTGAGTTAGCTAAAATTTATGTTGTAATTATGTAAATTAGTACTGCCAATACAAAATCTTTGCTCTATGGTAAATGCAAGACATACTTTAAGCACTAGCCAATCAAGCATTGGAAATTGGTCACTAAAAGTGCTTCCTACATCTGTGCCTCCCTCATTAATTCCATGCAACCTTCTGTTTTGAGAGTCCTGGTTTCCCTTATTAAAGCTGTGGTATGCTAGCCATTTAGCAGAAAGCTCAGTCGAGATAAGAACCATATGGAATACACTTTAGGTTAATAAGAATTTACTTTAACGTGTATTTAAATTTGTTTTATGGTACTTCATTGAACAAGAGCAAGTATTCTTAATGAGATCTATTTCATTACTATTCCTTTACCTTTTTTGATCCAGTTTAAAGAAAGGACGATGAGTTCTTATTTACTTTTTCTGCACAAGATGCTACAGCTGCAGTCCATACTTCTATGGGTTCTGACTCCTCATTTGCCTTTAGACCAGGGGTGGGCAAATCGTGGCTCCTGAAGTCTGCAGTTTCCCAAAGATCCCCATGCCTCCTCTATTTTTTTCAAAACATTCAGTGTGATTTTTGCCCCCAAACCACAAAGAAAGCCCCTCAAACACATTCAAATGTGAAAATATCTTCAGCTCACCCCACAAGCACTTCAGAACTCTGTACTAGCCACAAATATCTCTAGTCCCTTTGGAAATGTTGATAGGAAGTGACGCAGTGTCAACCCTGGTTGCCATTTTGAGAGGGACTGCAGAGGAAATCACAGGCAGTTGGGTTTGGTGTGTATAGAGGTGCATCCTGCAAGGCATTTGTGCCCTTGACCCCACATAGTTGCTCACCCAATTTTAGACTAACAATCCAGCCTGTCTCCTTGCCTCCTGATTGACACTTGTGTCCTGAATTACTTATAAGCTGAAAGCATTGTAGATTTCATGTTTTGCAATTTGCAGTTAGTTTTCCATGTTTCAGACCACTTGTTTAATTTGGTGATTATCCCTATGATTCAGTTCTTTCCTGTTAAAGGTGTGGTAAAGTTGAAGCTGGGAAAAGAGTTTGCATTTGTGTACAGGGCATAGAAAATATTGTTTGCCTCTTTCTCTGTTCTTTCAATTTCTACCCAGCTAAAATCAGATAACTTCAAAGGACCCCAAATTTTTCTATTAGAAGCTATAAGTAAAACATGGTGAGATGTCATTTGGTGATGAAATCTTCATTTGGCTCATTGGTAAATGAATAGATAAGGCAGTATGACCTCTGCTTATAAAGAACTTGGGGTGAGCATAGCAGCCTCATTCACTGCTGTCATTCAAGTACCAACTTCATGCTCTGTTATGTGTATAGACTGTTCCTTAAATTTTTGACTGAATAGGACAGACCCTGTTGCATAGCACTCTACCTTTGCATCCAGGTTCTCTTATGTCAGGGATGATGGGAGTTGTAGCTCTTCACCTCTGGCTCTA
>CM034708.1:22872960-22909335 GCA_020142125.1 Phrynosoma platyrhinos | reverse complement strand
GCCTCGATTGGCTAGCCAGAGGGGCGGTATATAAATAAATCGTATTATATTATTATTATTATGTATAAATGTAGATGATGCCATTCAATATTGACCAATATTACAGGTATTACATGGAATTGATTCACATGCCTTTAGGTTTTATAACACGGTGATAGGAAATCTGTCATTACCTTATTAGTGGAGTTTTCATTGGAGGAGGAATCACTCCCTCTAGATGAAGGGTTTCTGCAGAGACTTGGAAGCAGCCCTTAGGTCCCTACTATGGCACTGCTACGGTGGGCTCACCAGCAGCAAAGACTGCAGAGAGTGAGAATCCAATGTGGAGGAGAGACAACTGTATCATGGTGAAGCAAGATGTGTTGGAAACAAGAAGTCAAACCTTGGTATCTCACTGCTTTTGGCATTGCTGACATAATTTCAGCTCAACTTGGCACCCGACTTTGACTAATATCAGACTTCATCTGTGAGCTTTCTTTCCTTGGACTTGAGTTCTGTGACTTCACTTTGTTTCACCTAACTTTTGTTTCAGTTAATATCCTGAAAGCCTAAAAGTACTGTATATATTGTTGTGGTTTCTCTCTCTCTCAAAAGGATTGTATTATGATTTCATTTGATAGGTTTCTGAAAGTAACAAATTTAGAATCTAATTTCAATTTCTAATTTCCAAAACTGGAATACTCAGATCTGTAGTGGTCATACAACTACTTGTTTTATTAATACTAAAGAAAGCAGCATGATATGCCTTAATGGGATTATGTTTGTACATCAAAATTGCAGTCCTATGTGAAATTAAATCTAGTTGACTTCAGCGCAATTTAAATACTGTAGCAGGGATTATGATTATACATGTATGATTTTATTTTCATAGAGACTGGTTTCTAGGATTTCAGTTATCAGTTAATTCATAACAGTAAAGCAGATAATATGTTTCATGCTTACAAAAATTTCTTCTAAACTCTGCTAGGTCCTGCATTCTATAATATCCTCAACTACAGCATTGCAACAGAAAGTCTTAAAAAAACTGTTTTGGAGAAAAGAAAGAAAGGAGCATTTGGATCTTCAGTTCCTAGACTTTTGTATTTAGTTAAGAGAGAAGCTTTTAGTACTCCTGGTCCAGCTGATTATCAGGTAATTTGGTTTTATTTAACTTTCATCTACATTGATAGAAAAAGAAAACTTGCATTGCATGACTTCAAGTATTTTTTTTTTTACTCTGTGGAGTTTAAAATGTTCAGTACTCAAACAGCCAGAGCCAGAAGTCACATATTCCCATGAGTTGTTAACACTTAAAGTAGCTGACACACTTCCTTTTCTGTCAAAATAAGTAAACTAACATAATTTCTATGCTGTGTAAAAATGCTACTGTTTCTCACTGAAAATAACAATAGCAACAAGCTTTCTTGTGTACATCCCCAAATTAGGAAGAAGACATAAATCCTGATGGAGAACAGCTGTTTTTATTTAAACTGCAGGAAGGCCTAGTATTAATGTTTTCGTAGGACATTACAAAATTATTGGTTTTGTCACCCAATAATGAAATAATTCCTGATAAGGGAAATATCCTCCCCTGAAAGGCCAGCTATTCTAAAGGCAACTAGAATCACCTGGATGTTCTGCAAGCAAATTTCCCATATATAATGCATTGCTGCTTTTCTTACCCATTGTCCTACTGCAGAAGCAAAAGTGAGTAGGCGACTGGTTTATTCTGTCAAATAATACCAAAATAGATTAATTTTTTGTTAGCAGACCATCCTATATTATTTTAGTGAAAAAATAATTTCCCATTACATTTTGTCCAGTGTAGAAATGTAGTTCAGCTAGTGTTATTACCATCTTACTGTATCAAAGCTGAGCTTCTCATGCTTTCCCTGGCTAGCTGTCCAATTTCAGAGTATTTGATGTCTTAGCCTCACAACACTGCCATACTTTTATGCCATAATGACACAGTGCTGGGTGGACTCTGGCTTGGCAGCTAAGTCCTGCCCTGAACAATCAATTAAAACAACTTTATACAGAATTATCACAGAAACTGCAGTGGCAGCAGTAGAACTGCCAAAGGCTGTGACAGACAAACAAGTTCAATTTGTAAGGAGCAAACACTATTTCCGAACTATGCATGTCACACTTGTTCTTACTATCTCTTAAATGTCCTATTATCATTTCAGCAGAATGCAATAAAATATTTTGGAACATGGCTCAGAATGTTTTGTACATGTTTATGTGTGTGTGTACATGTGCCCTCAAGTCACCTCTCGACTTCTGGTGACCCCATGAATTTCATAGGGTTTTCTTAGCCAAGGAATACTCAGAAGACTTGGTTTGCCAGTTCCTTCCTCTGGAATATAGCCTTCAACATTTGGTATAAGTTAATTTGAAATCACTAGGAACTTAAAACATTTTCTATTTTAAAGTAAATCCCCCCCCCCCCCGCAATGGTTCAACATCATTTAGGTCTTATGGTCATTTTCTGACTGTCCTCCTTCATTTTCCTTTTTGATCCTTTCCCTTTATGGAAAGAATCACTATATGTCAATAATATTAGTTTTTATCAATCATTTAAATTACAAAATAATTTCTTAAATAGTTTTGAAAGGTTTTTTTTTTTTTTTTTACAAAAAAGCATGGCTGTAAAGGTCCTGAATATAACAAATTTATAACAAACGAAATAGTTTGGGACTTTGTAAGTCTACTCCCTAGATTTTTATTTAACTATACTGAGTATTTGGTACAGCCACTTTAGGCAAAAAAATATAATCAGTCTTTAAACAAGCAATGTACAGGTTTAGATCGTCTAGATCTTAATAGGGGATATCAGTGAAAACTGGAAATCTTGTTAGGATCTAAAACACACTGCCTCTTGCACTACTGATAACCCTTGTAATTTTTGCAGCATGGAAGTGTGCATTTAGAACAGTTTCTTGGAGTCTGATTGTCAAGGACTTCCCCACCTGGTGAGGTGAACCAGCATTGGAACCAACACCCTTATGCGGATCCTGGCACATACTATTTTCTACTGTAGCTATTGGGATGAAAGTCCAAGATACCATTATCATCAACAAAGTCCATAACCCAGGGAGGTGGTCAAACGTACACCCTCTTGGCCTTCTTGTCATCCTCCTTCAGCCATAGTTTCCAGGCCTTCTCATTCTCCAGAATGCCCTTGTAATGTCATCCTGTACTGCTGCTAACTATCTTCAGAGCCTTCTTCTCTGAGCCATCTTTCCCATCTTAACCACTAATGAAAGACCAGTTCCTTCAGTTTCATAATAGGGCTTGGCTGTTCAGATTCAGAACAGGATGATGGCATTGTGGAGCCATTGTCCTCTTCATTGGTACAGCCTGCCACATCCTTACTGCTTGCAGAGGTAGGAGACAATGCTTTTCTCTGTCTGATGAAATGTGCCATATATGGACCAGATCTTGTGTATAGTGATGGTGCTAGAGATTGAACACAACAACCTGAGCAGCCCACTCTGGATTCAGTGTTCAAACAGGGATGATCACAACTGGTTCTTCTGCCTGCAATATCCATGTTACCTTCCCATATGCAAGTTGTTTAGGAATCCTGGAAATCACTGTCCATTCTATTACCAACATTTTGACTCAAGAATTTGTGTAGGGTGCAGGAAAGTCAGTGTGCTCTTGTTTTTGAGAATCCACAACCTAATTCAGCCATGGTGGGCAATGAAAATAGGAAATTAAATGTGCTGGCTAGAAAAGTGTACTCTGCAGCTGCTCTTTTTTTGCACATTTTGAACTATCAGGCCCATATGAGTTCATACCAACAGTACCTGTGTCTGTTAAGTTATGAGGTGCCACAGGGCTCTATCTTGTTTCCAGTGTTGTTCAGCATATATATGAAGTCAGTGGTGGAGGTCATGAGGGGTTTGGGGGTGAGATGCTCATGGCACCCAGCTCTATGTTAATCACCCTGTATTTCAATTAGTAAATTCTTTCTAAATGAGAAAAGATGCTCATGTGATTTAAAGAATGAACTTGGATTAATTAATTTGTAAATACAGAGAAATGAGTATTCAGTTATTGGAACAAAACTAACATTTCAGCACTCATAACTCTATAGTCAAGCTAAACACACAGATACACACACACACACACACATATATTGCGATTGAAAGAGAGAAATAGAAACAGCTTCTTTTTCAAGTGGCATCAATTAATTAGCATAGGATCTCTATCCTCTTTCTCTCAAGTTCTATATTATCAAACATATTAAGTATGACTACCTAAGAGCCTCATTAACATTCCCTGACAGCTTAATTTAACAGAATTATAATCATGTAGGGAGGAACTGAATACATATTACCAAATACGTTAGTTGTAGGAACAATTTTCTTCAGCATTTCTCAAATGCAAATAATTTTCCCCCTCAGGTCTTAATTAAGCTGAATAGCTAACATATATTATCATTAGAAGTTATCATAGATAAATTTAGAGATAGGTCTTGATAGTGGGAGGTGGTGGAATGTACTTTTTATGCAAGAGCAGACTCATCAAATGTTGTTAGCCATCCTTCAAAAATAACTAAAACCAAATTAAAAGTATTTCATTTAGTATACCAAAATACTTAACTTCAATTATATAGAATTTGCTACACACATATAATCTCTTCAGAAATCTTTAAAAATACATGCCAAGATCCAGTTCAACCGTGGCAGAAAAGACAATCCCATTGGCATAGTTATGCTGTTTCTTGTTGTTAACTACCTTTGTGTCGATCTTGACCCATGGCGACCCTATGGATGAGACATCTCCAGACCCCCCTGTCCTCTATTGCTCTGCCCAGCTCCTGTAAACTCATATTCGTTGTCTCCATCCATATAGCATGTGGTCTTCCTCTGTTTCTACTTCACTACACCTTTCCTAACATTATTGTCTTTTCCAAGGATTCATGCCTTCTCATGATGTGTCCAAAGTCTTGTCATCTTGGCTTCTAGGGATATCTCTGGCTTGATCTGTTCTAGGACCCATTTGTTTGTCCTTTTGGCTGTCCGTGGAATCCTCAGCACTCTTCTCCAGCGCCACATCTCAAATGCATTGATTTTCCTCCTATATTCTTTCTTGACTATTCAGCTCTCACATCCATACATGGTAATAGGGAATACGATGGCTTGTATGATTCTGACTTTTGTGCTGAGTTGTATGCTGTAGCCTCCACCAAACATCTGCTTTGTGCAGACCTATCTATGTAGCAGCAATCCTGGAATTGTTTTTAAGATGGACCTTTTCAAGACAGCAGGCAGATCATTATAAATGTTGCCAAGATGCAGATATATTATTATAAAAAGAAAATGCAGTATATACTGCATTAAAATGCTGCTGCTGCTGCTGCTACTAGTAATAATAATAACAATACTAATAATGGAGAAAATTTTTGAACATTGAAATGAAAGAGGCATACACAAAGTAAGAAAAAAGAAAAGAAAACTTGTCCTGATGTCAGGCAGAACAAACCACTGCACGGTCAGTGCATCAAAAATATAGAATAAAAAGTACAGTATGAAAAAATCTAGAGATGGTTACAGAACAGAAAAAAACACCATATATTTGTGGGTCCAAAATAACTATAGATGGTAAATGTTCTCTGTGACTCAAAACACATGGGTCAAATGATGTGGATTCTGGCCATGTCAGGGGCATAACATTCACAGGATGAACACCCTGAATGTGGCTGGAAGCCACACTGTCGCTGTGCCATCCAGGAAGAACCTGGCTAAGAAGGAGCAAATAGTATCCGCTCCTTTTGGTGGCCCAGTTCAGGATTGTGGTGGCAGCCTGGATCAGAGCTGGGCCTGTGTGCTTGCCACGCCTTGGCATGATCGGTGCCGGAGTGGCTGAGCAACGCTATTTTCAGCCCGTCTGTTTTGGGCCTTTATAAAGAAAAAGATGGACCTGTTGACCACCCTGTAATCTGCATTAAGTTTATACAGACTGAATATAAGAATTCCATGATAAAGTGGCTGCAATGTAGGTTGGAATTTGTGGAAATATATGTTTTAAATAAATAAATAAAACTTATTTGTATCCCACTTTTCTACTACAATAGTAATCAGAGTGCCTTACATGTTAAAACAAACCAATACAATATATAATGACAGTACATAATCATATATCTTACCCCCCCCCTTTAAAAAGAATTAGACTTAGCAGAGTTTAAAAATATAATCTGTTGAAATTTATTAATAACAATTATCTGTTGGGAAGAAAGGCAACATAATACGAAGGTAAGGAGTTTTGTTTATAGCTGAGGAATTCTATTAAGGAAAGGTTTGCTGGAAGAGATCCATCATGACAGCTTTTTTGAAGCTATCTATGTTGGTAAGTTGACGGATCACCTCTGGCAAGCCATTCCACAGTCTGGGAGTAGTAGCAAAAAAGGTCCTCTGGGAAGTTGCAGTTAATCTGGTCTTCATAGACTTCCTCCCAGAGGACCTGAGGGTGCAGGGTAGATTATATGGAAGTAGGCGATCCCTTAAGTAGGTTGTACCCAAACCATGTAGGGCTTTAAAGGTGATGACCAACACCTTGTACTGCACCCAGAAACCAATAGGCATCCAGTGAAGTGATTTCAAAATAGGTGTTATGTGGTCACTCCTAAATTTTCCAGTAACCAGCCTAGCTGCCATGTTTTGTACTAATTGAAGCTTCTGGATTAGGCACAAGGGTACCCCCTTGTAGAGCGCATTGCAGAAATTGAGTCATGAAGTTATCAGTGCATGTACTACAGTTTCTAGATCCCTTACTTCCAGGAAAGGGCACAGCTGGCGTATCAGCCAAAGCTGATACCAGGTGCTCCTCACCATTGCATTCACCTGATTAGTCATCTGAAGCAACGGATCTAGGAGCACCCCCAGACTGCGAACACAGTCCTTTGAGGAGAGTGTGACCCCATCTAGGAGGTTGCAACCCAATACTTGGTTTGGGGGGCCATACTGTAAGTACCTCCATTTTATCTGGATTCAGTTTGTGTCTGTTTTTCCTTATCCAATCCATTACTGCTTCAAGTTTCTACCAGGAAGGAGAAGGAAAGCAGTTTCTTGGCAGCCATATTGAGTGGGAGAGTGTTTAAATTCTTTCTAAAAACACTTGGGGAGAGTGTGACTGTTGCTGAGTTGGTGGGGCTTTGTTCAGTTGCATTTGTGAGTCAGTAGGGGGTGGAGCTAGCCAATTAGTTCTATATGACTCCTCCCAGAGGCGTGCACTGATTTTTTTCCCATAGGACAAGGGAAAGCACAGTACAGGTAGAAGTGAGGCTTTAACCTTTCTTTTTATAGGTTCTAATAATAATAATGATACGGTAATAATAATAATAATGGTATTTTAAAGGGCTTCGAGGTGGTTGTTTTTTGCTCAGAGGAAGAGAGACAGAGACTTGCCTACAGATTAAGGTAGCATCTAGGAGCTCTCTGTAGAGTGAGAAACTCAGTTGATTGAGCTTGCTGACAGAGCCTGGTGAAAAGACCAAGAGAACAGGTGCCCTTTACGTGGGTCTTTACCAGGGGACTTTTTAAGGGAGAAACCCACAGTTATGTTTCAGTGCTTACTTAAGATTTCTCAATATGGACACTGAGGGAGTTGCTGCAGTCACCTGCAACACTTGTTGGATGTTTGTCCTTTTGCCAAGAGATGTGGAGAACTTCACCTGCACCAAGTGCAAGTTTGTAGCCCTCTTGGAAGAGAAAGTCAAGCAGCTGGAGGCCCAGGTGGCTACACTTCAGCATATTAGGGAGCAAGAGGTTTTCCTGGACAGAGCTGAATGAATGGTCTTGGACGGGGACCACACAGAGGAAGTTGTTGAGGAGGAGGTCATTTCATGCACACAGAAGATGGACACCTGGAGGAATGTTACACACAGAAGTAGGGAAAACAGGGATAATTCTGGGAGCTTGCAGCTACAGAATCAATTTGAAGCTCTCTCCCATATCAAGGATGAAGAGGCAGAGCAGCAGGAACGGTCTTCGGGGACAGTGCAGTGGACCCTAAGTGTACCACCTCAGGGAACAACCACTGCTAAGCCTCGGAGGAGACGTGTGGTGGTGGTTGGGGACTCCTTGTTGAAGGGTACAGAAGCAGTGGTTTGTGGGCCTGACAAGATGTCCCAGGAGGTGTATTGTCTCCCTGGGGCAAAAATCCCTGATGTGACAGCAAGGCTGACAAGACTTGTCAAGCCTACTGACCATTACTCCTTCCTCTTGGTCCATGTGGGAACCAATAATGCTGCAAGGCACAGTCTTCAGAATAACAGAAGGGATTATGAGGCTTTGGGTGGGAAGCTGAAAGAGCTGGATGCACAGGTTATCTCATATCTTCTCCCAGTTGAAGGGCATAGTCCAGGAAGGGAGAGGAAGATAGCAGATGTGAATAACTGGCTCCATAGATGGTGCCACCAAGAACGATTTGGATTCTTAGATCATGAGCTGTGGTTCCATGAGGGTGGATATCTAGCAAGAGATGGGCTGCATCTCACAACAGTTGGCAAAAGCCTTTTTGCCAATAATCTCAAACATTTGATCAGGAGGGCTTTAAACAGTCATGTTGGGGAGGGAGATAGTATCCTGGAAGGTATCTTGGAAGGCAAGAGTACATCATAGGCTGGAAATAATAGTCAAAGTGTTATAGAGGGAAAAAGGCAAATGATGCAAGGGCCCAACAGTGGGAGGAAAAAACCTCATGCAAGCAGCAAGTGGGGAAGACACATGCTCTTAGATGTCTCTACACTAATGCACAGAGCATGGGAAATAAACAAGATGAACTTGAACTCCTAGCATAACAAAACAAATATGATATAATAGGCACCACTGAAACATGGTGGGATGAGTCTCATGATTGGAATGTAGGAATAGAGAAATAGGCCAAACAAGAAAGGAGGAGGAATAGCATTATATGTCAGGGATGTTTACACCTTTGAAGAGATCCAGAACTTAAACCCTGAAAATCAGGTGGAGAGCATCTGGATAAAAATTAAAGGAGAAGGAAATAACAGGGATGTTATTGTGGAGGTCTACTACAGACCCCCAAGTCAGACTGAGGAATTGGATGATGCCTTTCTAGAACAGATGATCACACACTCAGAAAGGAGAGATGTAGTAGTGATGGGTGACTTCAACTATCCTGATATTTGCTAGAAATCAAACTTAGCCAATACTTCAATGTCTAGCAAATTCCTCACTTGCCTAGAAGACAATTTTTTGTCCAAAAGGTGGAGGAGGAAACAAGGGGAATCAGGTATAATAGATCTGATCCTAACCAACAGGGATGACCTGGTAAATTGGGTGCAAGTGGTAGGATCCTTAGGTGGAAGTGATCATGTTCTCCTAGAGTTTCTTATACAGTGGAAAGGAGAAGCTAGGCATAGTCAAACACTCATTCTCAACTTTAGGAGAACTGATTTCAACAAACTAAGGGAAACATTGGGAGTGATCCAGGAGTACTAAAGGAGAAGGGAGTTCAGGATGGATGGGAGTTTCTCAAAAGGGAGATGCAGAAGGCACAATCTAAACTGTTCCAATGAGAAGGAAAAATGGGAGATGTCTCAAGAAACCAGGTTGGATGACAAAAGAACTTTCAACTGAACTAAGTTTTAAACAGGAGATGTATAAGAAATGGAAAAAGGGTGAAATCACTAAAGAGGAATTCAAACAAATAGCTTGCTCATGTAGGGGTAAAGTCAGGAAAGCCAAAGCACAGAATGAGCTCAGGCTTGCTAGAGGGGTTAAGGACAATAAAAAGGGCTTTTTTGGGTATGTCCGTAGCAAAAGAAAGAAGAAGGAAATGGTAGGGCCACTGAGCAGAGAAGAAGGAGAAATTCTAACAGGGGACAGAGAAAAGGCAGGAATACTCAACACCTTTTTTGCCTCAGTCTTCCCACAAAAGGAAAAGGGTGTTCAATCTGAAGTAGATGGAGCACAGGACACAATGGGAGAAATGCAGCACAGAATAAGTAAAGAGGAAATATAGGAATACCTGGTTAACGGTCCTAAATGAATTTAAGTCTCCAGGACCAGGTGAACTACATTCAAGGATATTAAAAGAACTGACAAATGTAATCTCAGAGCCACTGGCAATGATCTTTGAGAACTGGAGAACAGGAGAAGTTCCAGCAGAGTGGAGGAGGGCAAACATTGTCCCCATCTTCAAAAAGGGGAAAAAAGAGGATCCCAACAACTATTGCCCAGGTAGTCTGACATCAATACTGGGAAAAATTCTAGAACAGCTCATTAAGCAGAGAGTCTGTGAACATTTAGAACGGAATGCCATAATCACTAAAAGTCAACATGAGTCCTGGAAAAACAAATCATGCCAGATGAATCTGATCTCTTTTTTTGATAAAATTACCAGCTTGCTAGATGAAGGGAATGCAGTAGACATAGCATATCTTGATTTTAGTAAGGCTTTTGACAAGGTCCCCCATGATATTCTTGCAAACAAAATAATAAAATGTGGGCTAGACAATACAACTGTTAGGCAGATTAGTAACTGGTTGACTGATCGAACCCAAAAGGTGCTCAACAATGGCTCCTTTTCATCTTGGAGAAAAGGGACCAGTGGGGTGCCACAGGGTTCTGTCCTGGGCCCAGTGCTATTCAACATCTTTATCAATGACTTGGATGAAAGAATAGGAGGCATGCTTCTCAAATTTGCAGATGTCACCAAATTAGAAGGAATAGCTAATACTCCAGAAGACAGGATGAAAATTCAAAATGACCTTAATAGATTAGAAAGCTGGGCCAAAGCTAACAAAATGAATTTCAACATAGAGAAATGTAAGGTACTGCACTTAGGGCAAAAAAATGAAGCACATAGATATAAGATGAGGGACACCTGGCTTAATGAGACTACGTGTGAAAGGGATCTAGGAGTCCCTTTCACACGTGAGTCAACAGTGTGATGTCGCAGCTAAAAAGGCCAATGAACATGAGTCAACAGTGTGATGCCGCAGCTAAAAAGGCCAATGCAATTTTAGGCTGCATTAATAGAAGTATAGTATTTGAATATTTGAAGGTATGTCATTGAGGGCGCTAGCTTGTTTTCTGCTGCTCCAGAGAATAGGAATAACGGATGCAAGCTACAGGAAAAGAGATTCCACCTCAACATTAGGAGGAATTTCCTGACAGTGAGAGCTGCTTGACAGTGGAACACACTCCCTCAGAGTGTGGTGGAATCTCCTTCTTTAGAGGTCTTTAAACAGAGGCTGGATGGCCATCTGTCGGGGATGGTTTGATTTTGAGTTCCTGCATGGCAGGGAGTTGGACTGGATGGCCCTTGTATTCTCTTCTAACGCTATGATTCTATGATTCTAAAACATTTTACCATCTGCAAAGAAATGATGAGAACATAGACCTGAAAAAGTTGGGAAAAATGATGAAGTAAGTATGTTATGGGGCTTTAAAATCCAAATTAATAAGCCATTAGAACATAATATGTCAGGTCTAACTGCAGCTGAGAAAAAATGTTTGTCTTATAGCTGTGGGAATCCTTGGAGTAACAGAATGGAAAACTAATAAAAGAAAAAGATTATTAAACAGTAAGACCTATAAATTGGGGTTTAGTACCTCTAGGAAAAAACAACAACTAGTTCAAGTGATAGGTACCTTGGAAGGCTGAAAAAACATCTGAATGAAATCGCCACAGATAGGATTACAAACACATAAAAAAGTGGCATAATATACCTCACTTATCTCTAGATTCTTGAATAGAATCCAGATCACTCATGGTCCAAAACTCCAGTCATTAACATCTGGTGGACTATGAATCTAAAATGGTGAACATTATCAGCATCATTTAACAGACTACCATGAAAGCCACGATAAAATTATAAATGAAGGGTTACAAAACTGAGTAAATTAAAAACTAATAAACAGCTATATAAGACAAAAGGAAATGTACATTGAAACCCTGTTAAGTGAATACAAAGGTGCCTATAAGGTACCTTTAGCATACTACATTAAGATTAAAAACTATGAAGCTATGCTTAAAAACATGAAATGTGGGAATGTTTGCTGATTACATTAAATTGTTTAGGGTGGTAAAAACAAAAACAGATTGTGAAGAATTCCAAAAGAGTCTCTCCTAATTGGTGGAGGGGCATTACAATGGTAAATAAAAATATTAATGCAAAGTGATGCATATTGGGGCACAAAATTTCTGTATGCCTATAGGATGTGAGCTGGCATCAACTCACTGAAGGCTCTTGTCGTCATGGTTGATAACTTTATGACGATCTCCTTTCCAAGTGCTGCTGGCCTGGCCTCAGAGGGAGAGAAGAGGCAGGCACAATTCCACCATGCCTAGTCCCAGAGGAAGATGAAAGGCTCTCTCTCCATTTCAACTCACCGCCCTGGCCTCAAAGGGAGAGAATATCTGCTTCCCCATTGCCATTTTTTTCCTTTTGTGTCATGTATTTTTTAGACTGTAAACCTAAGGGCAGGGAACTGTCTGATTAACATAGTTTTTTGTGGGTTTTTCAGGCTGTGTGGCCATGTTCTAAAAGAGTTTCTTTCTGACATTTTGTCAGCATCTGTGGCTGGCATCTTCAGAGAAATGGCAGAGAAATGTCTGATTAACAATTTGTAAGCAGCTCTAGTAGAAGAGTGGGGTATAATTACTCTGAATGAATATTGTGTGTGATTTTTGTACAAAAATGAAAAAGAAAAGAGATAGTTTTCAAGTTGGAAATAATTATAATGGAAAGGAATCAGAAATAAAACTGCCAGTGTTGCCCTTACACAAAAGCATGGTGCAACCATATCTGGAATTCTCTGTATAGTTCTGATCACTGCATTAAAAAAGGATATTGTATAGATGAAAAAGGAACAGAAAAGCACAACCAAAATGACTGAATAATGGAGGCAACTGACAGATTGCAATATTTCACTTTGTTTTGCTTAGTGGAAAGACAAATTAGAGGAAATATGATAGATCTATAAAATTATGCCTCTCTCATAATACCAGAATCTTCACTCTTTATCTTCTGGTGGAAGACGAGGAGAGAGGAAACTTTTCTGTAAAGAGTTCAGATATGTATTCAGACTGTTGAATGGTATTGTGTTATACAGTACAGGTGAGCTTGGATGTAAATATAAATACTAATAACTTTATGTACTCAAATTTCAGGTCAAAGAGACCACTGAAGAGCCACGTAAAAAGAAGAAGCAATTATCTGTTTTTGTGTCAGCAACAGAAAGAATTCCAGTAATTAACACGGTAAGATGTCTCCAGAATGATTTTTGTTCCTTTAGAGTGTGTTGGGAGGTTCTCTATCCTTCTTCAAAAAGTGGCTTAGCACGTACCTAAAACCACATATCTGTATTTTCTGTGAGTGTGGAAGAAAACAGTTGTCCTAACAGACTTCAGCATGCACCTCTGATAAGATTTTTTAACATGAAACAGATTAAATGTTGATATAATAATGAAATTGATATTTACAATCTCTGTATCAGCAGAGATTGATTTAGTGTAAATTTGTGAACCTAACAAACATATGAGTAGTCAAATTATCATTACACACTCATATTCCATATTTATTCAGTTAAGAGATGTGGTGTTAATTAGATAAGCATCTGTCTTCCCTATGGTATGTAACTGAGAGACAGGTGTTTAATTGAGGCTATTTAAGAGAGGCGTTAATTACACTTTGCATTTTAGTCCTCATGCAAACTTGGTTTGAAAGGCAACAATTTCTCTCTTGTGTAAACAATCAAATTTAGAATAATAAGCTGTTATATTGGATACTGAATCTATGGGAGCAATGTCAAATCAGTCAAAAGCAAAAGGCCAATCACTAACTTGAAATATTATTGAAAATATTGGTAGCCATCTAGGAAACAGAATGATATGAAATTCTTTATTGAGTCAACTGATAATTCAAAATGTGAAGGTATTTATGTTTTACTGAATTCTTCATTAGATGAAGGATATATTGATTGCATGAATGGACCAGCTTTAACAAATCCTTGCTGTATTTCAACCCCTGTGTCATAGTTGTTAACTAGTTTTACTTTGGCCAGACATGGATGGTTCTTGCAGGTTATCAGGTCACAATTTTTCATGCAAATCAAAGATAAGCAACAAAGAAAATATAGTTGTGCTGTAGGTAAGATGGCCTTGCATATAGGTGGTAACTGTTTGGAATAAAATATGGCACCTATTGTGTATATTTGTACTTAGAGAATTCTGTTTAGAAATGCTGCTCTTCCACAACATGTTTACCTTTGTAGCTTGGGTTGTGCCTCAGGGGCTGAGTGGTTGTTTGCCAGCAATGGGAATGCCAGCCATTGCTTTTAATATATGCCAAAGTGTAAGGATCTTTGATAAGTAAAAGGTGTCTTAAAACTCTTTGAGAAATGCCAGTCACTAAAAGGATCATAGAAGTTATTACTGACTTGTTTCTTTAAGACCGTTAGTGATGTAGAAGGGGAAATGAATTACTGTGTTTCTTAATATTATCTATTTAAACCCACATGCTTCTTTCATCCATCTTTTTTTCTACCACCTTACTGCTGAGGAAATAAGATGGGTAAAACTATCAGAAGGTATCATTTACCAAAGAGTACTTACATTTTGCTCCTCAGGATGGAAATTCTAAATGGGTGCAGCCTCTTCTGGCCTCTGAGTGTCATCATTATGTCTCAATCTTGTATTCTATACTAGGAATTTTTCTTTTCACATAATCACATCAACGTTGTAGTTCTTACTTTATCCTGGTCATCTTTAAGCATTGCTAGGTTGTTCGCCTTCCATAATTCGTCTGTTTTAAAAAGAAAATGGCAGGTTTCATAATAGGCATGGAAGGAAGTTGCTGAATCTTACATATATATTTTTTTTTAAAAAGGTCATGGATGACTTAAAACTATTTATACATCAGAATTACATCTTATGAACAGAATTTTCTTACTTCATTTGTGTAGACAAGAAAGAAAAAAGGACAATGAACATAAGATATTATCACCAATTCAAAACATTAAATTATTTTAATGTTATTTACTGGTCTAATTGCATTTTAATTATAATCTTAGTTATAATTTTATTCCAGTTCTGGGTAAAAAGATTGGGCTATACATAAAGGTAATAATTATAATGATGATAATGATCATAGTTGTGACCATCTGGAAACTGGAGGCATTTGGAGAATTAGGGGGCATTTGAAGAAATGAAAAACAACAACACACCAGTAGAAGGGTTCTTCTGATTTTGTAAATACAGTATGACCACCATATCCATGGGGGATATATTCCTGGACTTAATGTGGAAATGTGAAATTGTGAATAATAATGAATTCTATTGAAATGAATGACTTCTGGTGGAAGTTTACAATAGAATTGCAATGACACCTCTCTAGTCATTTCTAGATCCTCTAGCATGATTCTGTGGACAGCTTCCGCCAGAGGTATACCATAGAATCATGCAGGAAGACCTAGAAAATGCCTGGAAGGAACATATTTTTTCAGATGTGGGTAAGTGAAACTGCAGGGAATCCTGGGAATTGTAGTTTATTGTGGCACCAGAGCTCTCTGATAGAGAAAGCTAAATGTCTCACAAAACTACAGTCCCCAGAATTCCCTAGCATTGAGCCGGGGCAGTTAAAGCGGTCTCAAACTGGATTATTTCAGCAATATTTGAACCATAAGGGGGAAAACAGATTTCCATCAATAGGACAATTTTCTAGAATTTATCCTAGCATAGCAACCTGCACACTAAAGTCCTCTGGGAAAAATCTACTGCAGCCTAAAAAATTTAGATTGGCTGCAGTCACCCAGAGGGCCTTCTTGACTGCCGCCCCTAGGTTATGGAATGACCTGCCAGAGGAGATCCATCATATCTCCACCTTAACAGCCTTTAAAAGGCACTTAAGACAGATCTCTTCCGACAGGCATTCCCTGAATAGCCCTCCTCCCCCCATATTTGCTTTTTATGCAACTTCTATATTATTGTTTTCTTCTTCTTCTTTTTCTTCTTTTTCTTCTTCTTCTTCTTCTTCTTCTTCTTCTTCTTCTTCTTCTTCTTCTTCTTCCAAAAGATATATTTTCTTGGCCTTGTTAAATTAATGTTCTCCTTCTTCCTCAAGGATCTGTGATACCCAAAAATGCTGTATCTCCCATATATATTTAGATAGACTTGGTTGAATATCTGTGGACTTTAGCCTTTTTCTAAATAGAAGGAGGGAGGGTTGCCAAACAATATAATAACTTGGAATTGAGATTCATAAGCAAACAAATTGTAGATATGTGCTCTAGGGAATAATTGTTTCAGCTGTATAGCTTTTTTTACTTGGTCTGTCCTCTGTGATAAAGTCTTCCCGAGTTTGTACTATGATTACGCAGGAGAACTGTTCATGGCCCCCATGACTCCAACCACTGCCAGATAGACATGGAGAATTACATGTCATGCATATTCAGCAAATGGAGACAGAGGACTATTAATAGAAAGGCCTTATCATGTTTAGCTTGTTATTCAGGGTCTGGAATCACAATTCAGGAAGCTTCCATGTGGGAACAGATCCCTGCCCTTATAGCCTTTCATGGTATCCAGTCGGTATATAATGTTTCCCCCTTATATTTATTGTAGCATATAGATCCTTTTCACTAGAGTGGGTTCCTACATATTGTCTTCCTAGATTGCCCCTACTCTTTATAGTTAACAGATAACCCTACTTTATAGTTAACAGAGATGATATGAACAAGTGTGTTGCATCTCACTAGACTATTTCCATGGTGTCTTCCATGGAAATAATAGCTCATGTGATCTATGAAGTATTAATTCATCCACAATGCATCATCATGGGATCCCTGTATTTGGATGAAAAAGTATCTAGAATAAGATGCTCTGCTGTCTGCTGGTTTCCTGTGGGAAAAAGTGATTATTGCTGACACTAGTATTTTTGTCAATAATATCATTAACAGATGAACTATTAGTATTTGCTTAGTATATAATGATGACCAAATGCTCAGAAATTTAAGCTTCTTTACTTCAGAAATTATTTACTATGTTGGCTGTGCCAGTAACAAAACTTTATTGTAAATGAATCCAGCAATGCACTCAGTAGTGATGTTTAGTACAAAAGAAAACATATGTAAAAACAGATAGTGTGCATAAATATTTATACTCACAACTCATGACTTGTAATCCCTTTACTGCACATCTGTGATAGATTTTAGTACAAATATAGTATACATGCATAGAAATACTTTTACTTAAGTGAAAATCAAATTAATAGTACTCTTGGGAGCAAAGAACCTCATTTGTCTAAGAGAAAACAGGATAAATAATGCAAATTATATTTTAAGATTTTGCACCTCAGTGTGTCAAGAAGGATTATTTTTCTCATCTAAAATTTTGGGTTGTTTGACAGTCATCTGCTCTGCTATAGACTTTGAGCCTATACAGACTGCCAGAAATAATCCAGTTTGAGATCACTTTAGCTGGTCCTGGTTCATTGCTAAGGAATCATGGGAACTGTATTTTATTGTGGCACCAGAGCTCTCTGACAAAAAAGGCTCAATGTCTCAGAAAAAAACTACAATCCCCATGATTCCCTAGCACAGAGCCAGGACAGTTAAAGTGGCCTCAAGCTGGATTATTTTTGGCAGTCTGTATAGGCTCATAGATCCTCTTGACATGTACCTGGAGTGACCGCTTATTCTCATCTTGGTTAATCCCCCATTGCTTCAGTTATGTTTCAAAAATACAACTCCATTCATATGGTTATTTTTTTACCACTTATTTACACAGCAAGCAATATTAATCCCAAGGGGGAGAGAATAGCTTGAGTTATGCAAACTTGTGGTTATGATTATCAGTGTAGCAAGATGTTTTTAAAAGTCCATTTAATAACATAGCAGTTTTAGAGGAGGGAGCAGCAGCATTGATCCAAATACTTGTAAAAAGATGTTTGAAATAAGTTTTAACCTAATAACCTAAAATAAGTTTTAAGGTTGGTTAGCTTTTAATCCAGTCTGTTTTTTCATGTTATGTAGCTTGTGACTTCAAACCACACACTCATCACTTTATCCTGTTCCAGTGAGTCACTTACTCAAAATGATTACAGACAACAGTTTCTTGAATTAACGTCAGTCCCAAGTGCTTTCAGGTTGTTGGCTTACTCGAAATCAGAAAATAGCACTGGTAGACTTTGGCGAAGAGATGGTATGATCCCTATACCAAGCAAACAAGTAAGCACCTCAAAGGAAAACACAAGAAGGTAGGGAGAAGTCTTAGTGACCTGCTGAAGAGCACCCTATGGCTGCCAACCCTCTCCAAGAGGAAATCATTTCAGACTAGGGGAATGGTTGGATCTTCCTCAGGATGGAACTGTGAGAGAACCACATACCCTTCTCTGTATTATATCACTTGAAAGAGACTTCAATGGAGATAATACTTGCAAATAGTTATATACTTCTCCCATCTGGGGATCTTTTTAGTCATCACATTGCCTTGGTAGTACACAGATTCAAAATGGGTTTACATGTTCCTTTCTTCCAAAATAGAGGTTATATTTTGTAATTTTCATTTAAAAAGGAAAAATTGCAAGAATTGAGATTCACATGTTTTTCTAATCTGTTTTGAGTCCCAGTCTGCAAAATGATTTCATATAAATAAAGGGATGAATGGATGGATACTGTAATGTTTTATCTACATTTGTTTATTTAGTATTGCTAAATCTGAAAGCCAGTATGGGGTAGTAGTTAGGATATTGGACTAGGACTCTGAAGACCAGAGTTCGATTCTCCACTCAGCCATGGAAACTCCCTGGGTGAACTTGGGCAAGTCACACTCTCTCAACCTCAAAGAAGGGCAGTGCAAAACACTCTAGGAAACCTTGAGAAGAAAACCCTTTGGTGGGTTTGGGTTAGGGTTACAATAAGTCAGAAACAACTTGAAGGCACACAACAACAACAAATTACTAAATCAAGCATGGGAGTAAAAATAAACGTGAGGATTGCACTTTTGCCCCAGTCATGTAGAAAAGGAGGTTAGTTAGGATGTCTGTGCTGGACAGAAAAAAAGTCACACTGGTGAAGAATACAGAACTGTCCCTCCAGGTGTATCTCCCAGCGTGTTGCCCCTCAGCTGAGTACCAATACCAGAAATATACTTGGCTGGTATAAGAGTGCTTAGAAGTGAGGAGCTGTGGTTAGGGGAATGCTCTCCTGAACTATCTACCTTTTTACTGAATTTAAACAAATGTCCTCTCTTATTCTGTATTATTGAAGCAGAAGTTGATTACCACCCACAAATCCACCATTGTTAGGGCACGTGTTGCCACTGATATTACCATCAACAAACCTAGATAACTTTGTACTGTTGAAACCTTTAATATTAATTTATTGATAAACTGAGGTGACATTGCCTAATTAGTAGCTTGATTGGAGGTAAAATTGGTAAACCAGATGTTGCTTCAGACAGTACTGGGACCTAACCTATGCTGCCCTCCTTTTTTTAAAAGGTAAAGATAAAGATAAAGGCATTCCCCGTTGACAAGGTTGTCAAGTCTGACCATAGTGGCCGGTGCTCATCTCTCTTACTAAACCAAAGAGCCAGCGTTGTGAGAGACTACTCTGTGATCATGTGGCCAGCATGATTGCACAAAACACTGTTTATCTTCCCACCAAAGTTTGTTGTTGTTGTTGTTAACTGCCTTTGCATCAGTCTGGACCCATTCCGACCCTATGGATGACATATCTAGGCTCCCCTGTCCTCTACTGCTCTGCTCAGCTCCTCAAAGTCATATTTGTGGTCTCTTTAATAGAGTCCATCCATCTAACACAGGGGTAGGCAACCTTTCCCCTTTAAGGGCCGAGGGACTTCAGCTCCCAGAAGCCTCAGCCATGTTAGCCAATAGTCCCATGTTGGCCAATAGCTCCTGGGATTCTGGGAGCTGAAGTCCCTCGGCCCTTAAAGGGGAAAGGTTGCCTACCCCTGATCTAACATGTGGCCTTCCTCTCTTCCTACTTCCCTACACCTTTCCTAACATTATTGTCTTTTCCAATGATTCATGCCTTCTCATGATGTGTCCAAAATGTGACAGTCTAAGGGTGGATGCAGACGGGCGGCCCTGAGCTGCCCTGGAAAATGGAGGATCGAGGCCGAGGCTGCCAGAAGCACCGGCCCCGATCTTCCCTTTCACCACCTGGGAAAGGAGTGCCATAACACCTCTCCTTTCCCAGGTGGCGAAAAGATCGCCTGAGGAGCCACCATGTGGCTCTTTTGCGCCTCTTCTGGCGCAGCGTGTAAAAATGCTGTGCCAGGAGGACATCCTAACAGTGTGCGCCATGCATAGCGGCGCGCGCTGTAATGACGTCCTCGAGAAGGAGTTGGGGCACCCAGCGTGTGGTTGCCCCTCCCCTTCCCTGCCTCCAAGACGTCTGTAGAGGCCCTAAGTCTTGTCATCTTGGCTTTTAGGGATATCTCTGGCTTAATCTGGTCTAGGACCCATTTGTTTATCCTTTTGGCTGTCCATGGGATCCTCAGCACTCTTCTCCAGCACCACATCTCAAATGCGTTGATTTTCCTCCTATCTTCTTTCTGGACTGTCCAGCTCTCACGTCCATATATGGTAATAGGGAATATGATGGCTTGTTATGATTCTGACTTTTGTGATGAGTTGTATGTCTTTGCATTTTAGGATCTTTTCTAGTTCTTTCATAGCCACCCTCCTCATTCTTAATCTTCTCCTGATTTCCTGACTGCAGTCTCCGTTCCGATCAATGTTAGATCCCATATATGAGAACTCTTTTACTATTTCTATTTCCTCGTTGTCTAGTTTGAATGTGTGTAAGTTCTCTGTGGTCATTATTTTTGCTTTCTTTATGTTCAACAGTAAGCCTGCCTTTGCACTTTCTTCTTTGATCTTTCTTAGTAGTTGTTCCAGGTCTGGGAGGTTTTCTCCTAGTATTATGGTGTCATCAGCATATCTCAGATTGTTGATATTTCTTCTATCTTCACTCCTCCCTCTTCCATGTCCAAACCTGCCTTCCATGTCCAAGCCAGTTGGGAACCATTCTGTTTCTCTGTGTTCTGTTCTGACAGTAGCCTCTTGTCCTGAATACAGATTCCTCATCAGGATTATCAGATGTGTTGGCACTCCCATGTCTTTAAGGGCATTCCATAGCATTTCGTGATCTATGCAATCAAAGGCTTTGCTATAGTTCATAAAGCACATGCTGATTTTCTTTTGGAACTCCCTGCTATGCTCCATTAGCCATTGTATATTTGCAGTGTGATCCCTGGTACCTCTTCCTTTCCTGAACCCTGCTTGGACCTCTGGAATTTCTCTCTCCATGTGTGGTTGAAGCCTATATTGTAGCATTTTGAGCATAATTTTGCTTACATGGGAGATTAGTGCTAAGGTCCTATAGTTGCTGCAGTATCTTGTGTCTCTTTTTTGTGGATGGGGAAGTATATTGTTCACTTCCAATCTGTGGACCATCATTTTGTTTTCCATATTTTTGACATATGTTGATTAGCACTAGAGTTGACTCTGGGCCTTTGCAGACTGCCAGAAATAGTGCAAATTGAGTCCACTTTAAGGGTTAGGGTTAGTGCTAGGGAAACATGGGAATTGTTTTTTTTTCCTGAGACATTGGGCTTTCTCTGTCAGAGAGCTCTGGTGCCACAATAAAATACAGTTCCCATGATTCCCTAACCCTAACCCTAACCCTAAAAGTGGACTCAATTTGCACTATTTCTGGCAGTCTGCAAAGGCCCAAAGTCAGTGTGGATTGCAACAGTTCTATTGATAATTATCTGTTCCTGGAGTTTTGTTTTTTGCTATTTCTTTTATTGCAGCTTCCATCTCAGTTTTTAGAATTTGGGGTTCATCTTCATACAGTTCTTCTCTCCATTTGGCCTTCCTTTTGTTGTCTCTTTTGTATAGTTCTTCTTTGTATTGCATCCAACATCTTTTTATTCCTTCTTGGTCTTGAATTATGTTATTTTTATTGTCGTAGAGTGTCCCGGTTCTTGGTTTGAACTTTCCCTTTATTTCTTGAATCTTGTGAAATACGTCTCTCTTTCTTCTCTTTTTGTTGTTCTCTTCTATTTCTCTACATTTGACGTTGTAATAATTTTCCTTTTCTTTGCGCACTAGCCATTGTACTGTTGTGTTCATGTTTCTTAGTTTATTCCTATCTCCTTTTTGAAATGAGTACCAGTAGTTCATGATCTGTAGTACCTATTTATCTATTTGCATTTGCATGCTTTCAAACTGCTAGGTTGGCAGAAACTGGGACTAGTGATGGGAGCTCACCCCTTCGTGCAGCACCTGGCCCAACCTGCCAATCTTGCGGTCAACCAAGTCAGTATCTTAACTACTTGAGCCACTGCATCCCTAACTTTTTTTTTTACAATCATCTTATTCAAGCCTAACCACAATGTTCTTTGCTTTCAGTAAGGCATTCCAGAGTGAGAACCTACTAACAAAACAGTGTGCAGCTAAGACTTTGATATTTCTATAATTATAGGTGCATATCTTCATTGTTATTGGGAGTGTAGCTGCATGTGGAGGGAGAATTCAATACCTTTTGTGCTTGCTTGGAATGGGATATAGAACATCCTTTCTTTGCATATAGTTATGATGTTTAGAAAAAAAATCTATTGGTTTTTATATTGATGGAAAAATGAGGTGACAGAGGTGGATGCAATTGCCTTACACTGAACCAGATTATTGTTTTATTTAATCCAGAGCTCTTTATCCCAACTGTCAGTGTCTCTTTCATCAAAGCCTTGACAGAAGGTCTTTTCCATCTCCAACAGAGTTAGAAACTGGAATCACGTAATTCCAATTAAACTGTACTTGTTTACCTGGATCCTGATCTTGAGTCTTGCACACAGAGTTTCTCTTTGAAAACTTTTCTTTTTCAGGATCATTGAATAGATGGTTGGATTTTCATACTTGCTTGAGAGATGCTAATGAAGTGCTTTCTCAGACAATTTCCACTTGCTCCAGCCATCTCTTGGGTGGTTCTGGAAGTCTATTGGGAGCAGCTACTGGCTCCACAGTAGACTCCTAGCAAATTCTGCAAACATGTTTCTCTGGATCTGAGGAAATCAAGGGGTGAGAACTTTCCTGGAGGCCATTGTCATCTCTAGGGACTCCAGCTGCTTGTTTGTAGCTAAAAAAGTATTCACAAAGGTCCTTACCATCTTATTAAAAAGGTGTCAGGTTATTTAGCCAAGTGTATTCAGGACTCTAATTTTTATTTAGGATAGACATTAGGAATAACAGCACTTCATGCTCCTGCTGGATATATATTAAAAAAAATAGTCCTGAAACCAAATACATGTTGAAATAAATTATGTCAGTCTAAATACAAATACACACTAATCACCAGTGCCGTTCTGTTTGTCATATATCTCAGTGCCACCAGTAAGAAATTTATCAGTAAAAGGGCTCCATTTTCAATGGTGAGGACATTTTTAGGACATTTTAAGCCTATACTAGAGAAAAATGGGAGTATGTAATTTGCATGTAAACATAGTTAATATAATTCACAGAAGCATTTTAGGTACTTCCTTCTCTGAACTTCATTTTGCAGATAGCAGCTTTTAAAGATTAATAATTCACAGAATACAGACACTTCACAAATTCCTGGAGGAGTAATTTACTATAACAAAATGAAAAGAAATGTGGCAAATGGGTAGAGAGTCTCAGATCTGCATAGCCATATGGCCATATGGCATCGCAGCATAGGATGTATATAAATGCAAGTAAAATACTAGGTAGCTAATAAGGTAATTTTTTCATAAAATCAATATTACATTCTTACATGTAAAAAACCCAAACATGTAAGGGTTTTCAATAGATAAACACCATAGTTAGCAGTAACTACCAACCTTCTGTTCTGTGATAGCTCCTTCAGTTCACCATTTCTTTTCACTCTGTTATAACCAGGATATCACTTGTCTTACACACAGATTTAAGTTGTTAGTTTTAATGCAGTTGCTTTCTTCGATTGGCAGAGAATTGTTCTAACTCCTAACAAAATTCTGGGATTCTAATTACAAGAGGGTATCATAAAGTTTTAATTATCACCTTTAAATTTTTTTGACCAAAAGTTTGTTTTGATTTGTTGTTGTTAACTCTCTCTACATAGTCACCATCCAGATTTATACATTTCCCCCAGTGTTTCTCAACCCTCCGAATGCTGTTATTATAAAAGTCTGCAGATTGTGCCTTAAACCACTCTTCCACTTCATGAATGATGTCATTTGTATTGTCAAATTGGCAATCCTGCAACTGATTTTTCATTTCTGGGAACAAGAAAAAGTCACTTGGTGCGAGGTCGGAAGAGTAAGGCGATGCTGCAAAATCTCAAAGCCACATGCCCTTGCTTTGTTAACTACAACTTGAGATGAGTGAGCTGATATTGTCAGCTAGGAGATGAATGCCTTGGAGAGCATACCGCGGTGTTTCTTTTTCAGAAAATCTCGCAACTTGTGCAGAAGATTGCTGTAGTATGTGCCAGTGATGGTTTGTCCCTTTGCAAGGTAATCTGTGAGAATGACTCCATAACAGTCCCAAAAAACTGAGAGCTTGACCTTCCCTGCTGACTTTTGCACCTTTGCCTTTTTGGGGGGGAGGGGAATTGGCATGCTTCCATTCCATGCTTATGGTTTTGGTCTCTGAATCATACTGATAGATCCAAGTTTCATCCATGGTTACCAGATGACCAAACAAAATCATCTTCATCCTGTTCCAACAGTGTCAACATCTGTCTTGAAAGGTCATGCCATGTTTGTTTCTGGAAAGAGGTTAGTAAACGTGGAACCCAGTGTGCAGACACCTTAGACATGTACACTTCATCATGAATAATTTTCCATACACTACCATAACTGAGACCAGTTTCGTTCATGATCATTTGGATGGTTGCTTGTCTGTCTTCCAGGATTAAACATTCCACTTTCTTCACTGTGGCTGCATCGTCCACCAATCATGGTCTACCAGGTCTTGGCTCATCTGTGAGGGAAATGTGACCAGTTTGGAAATTTCTTTTCCACCTCACAATAGTGTCATAAGATGGGCAATTGTTTCCATAAACTACCATCATCTCATCATGAATTTATTGGGCATTATTACCCTTCAAATGCAGGAACTTTATCATGCTGCGAGCCTCAGTCTTCTCCATCTTACACTTTAGTCCCTTCTGGCACAACCTGTAACAAAAATAAATGACACAATGAGCTGATTTTTTTAACATTATGCACTTAGAGATCAATGATGACACGGATAAAATTTCATCAATATGCCATAATAACTTCCAGGTGATAATTATTACTTTATGATACCCCCTCGTATCCTAACAATATTCTAGGAGTGTTAATGAACTTTTAAAACAGTTGCTTTCTTTGCTAGGAGGGCAATTATTTTAATTCAAGGCTCTAAATGCAGGCTGGATAATGAAATGAAATAGTTTTTATTGTATCAGGGATAGTCCATCAGTAATCACACAGTATATCTGCCACGATGCTCTTTAAGTGAGAATTGGTAAATAAACTTGCATGCCATAATGTTTTGAAACCTGGAAAATGATCAGAGTAAACTTACAATGTTTATTTTCAGTGTAACATATATACAAATGTTATTCTTCCATTGATACAGTAAATGAGGAAGAAATACATAGGAAAGCACCAGGAATTGTTTTGTTTTAAGAACAATCTGTTACAATTAGAATTTTCTCAAACCATCCATGGATTAGCTAGCATGTTAATGATAGCTTTTAACTTTTTTGTTCAAGCCAATACTACTTTTGGCCTGTGCTTGCTTGCCCACTCTCTCCATGTTCGTATGATTCTGCTCTGATGTCTTCCAGGCATTTGAGGGGTAACTTTTATAATAGGGAGCCTGCCCATCCTAAGTAGACTCCCCACGTCATTTAGAGCCCCAGTTGTCCAAGAAGGAGCCTAACTTAATCTAGCAGACTGGACTATACCTTTCTAGCAGGGGTTACCCCTCCTTTTCATCTATGGGCCAGGAACTTGTAAGAAGGGTTGGGCTCAACAATCATAAACCTCTAGTAGAGGCTAAAAATACTTCCCTCATCTGATGCAACAGGGATAATACCTGAATAGGGCTTTACTCAATGGCTAGGTTTTTGAACTGTTTCTCCATCTGTTAAGTGAAGAATAGCTGTTTTTCATGTATAATAAAACAAGGATTGACGTATACTTAAATAGTTTAAAGTAGTATGTTTCTGTATGAGATAATTGTCAACATAACTGGCGGTGTGGGTGATTGCTTGTGTTCTTGTCTTGTCTGTGTTATCTTGCTTCCATCTTCTCATTCAGGTGTGCTTATCCTACATATATTAATCCAATTACTACCCCTTTGCCTTCTCTTGTTTTCTGTTTATACCTGTCTATTTTTCATGTTGTTAACCCTCTTGAGTTCAGCAAGAGGCAAGACTGTTCCATCCCCCCCATATCAATGTGCCAGTCACTTAGTCTAGCATTGCTTCATTAAGATATTTTTCTTTAATTTTTCTTTCTTAAATTTCATTTTTATAAGTCTTTTCGTTTTAGCACACCAATCTTCTAACACATTTTGTTCATGCTTCTTTACGCCTCTTTGTTGACTTTGTTCTATCCTCTATAGCATTTCATTTTTCAGTGAATAAAGGCTATTTGTTCACACTATTGGTTCTAAATAATCATTTACAGGGCGTATGTATACACAAAAAATTCCCTGCCACTTTTATCCTCTTGAAATTTGGGTAGTGCTTTTTTTTAAGTTTTTTGTTGTTAACTGCCCTGGAGTTGACTAACTCATGGTGACCCTGTGGATGAGACCTCTCCAAGACCAGATGTCCTCCGCTGCCCTGTTCAGGTATGCAGGTTCAGCCCTGTGGCTTCTCTGATTGAGTGGTCTCCCTTTCTTTCTACTGTCTTCTACCTTTCCTAGAATTATAGCCTTTTCTCATGATTCATGCCTTCTTATGATGTAGCCAAAGTACAACAGCCTCATTCCAGACATGTTGTCCTCTTCTGTTCAGGCCCTACAGGCTCAGGCCCATAGCCTCCAAACATTTGGCATGTGGTCTCCCTCTCCTTTTACTGCCCTCTACCTTTCTTAGCATTATTATATTTTCTAATGATTCATGCTTTCTCACGATGTGGCCAAAGTATGTCAGCCTCAATTTGGTCGTCCTGGCTTCCAGGGGGATTAAGAAACAGAAATTATTTGTCCAAAGGCCTCCCCCCATGGCTACACGTCCTTAATGGCTGGCTAACTTATGTGTATTGTAATCTCATCCCCACAGGGCGTGCCTTGCAGATGGAGGGGGGGCAGGAATACATCCCTGATCGTACTACTGGTGGTATTTCTGGCCCTCATTTAAAACAGCTGCCATTCTTGGCCACTATGTAATCTGTAAATGTATTTAGAAACATCTTCCAACCAGAAAGTCAAAAGGGTTCCCATCATCCTTCAGAAGACTTCAACATTCTCCCAGCTACCTGTGTATGTGTCATGTGTAGTCTTCTTTGTGTTCCTGGTTTAGCTTAACAGAATTTGTATCAGCTCTGAATGCTGTCAGTTTGCTTGTTTTGTTCCATTTAAGAATGTTTCAGCTTTTGATCTGAATGTCAATATGTGAATAGAATTCATCTATTTTGGTGCCAATCTTTATGCAAAAACCTACAGCAACATTTACAAAAAGGACAACTTGACATGAGCCTAAAGCATCCAGCTGCTTAAGCTCATCCCATCTTGCTATTTATAAAGTCAGTTTATTTTTGCACAATTTATGCACTCATATGAATACATTTGAAATTATGGCAAAATTAGGCACCGTAATCAATTCAAACTCAGCAGTTGACAGCTATTAATTGTCATTTACACACATTTAAATGCAAGTCTTGTGATTGCTTTGATTCATAAATTCTTGAAGATGTATTTTAATGGGTAAAGAAATCCTGCACTTATTTAGAATTGGAGAATGATACACATTGTTTTGAAAAAAATGGAAGCCAATTTTTAAATGTCTTTCGTAGGTGAAAAGATGGTATGCCCATAAATATGAGGTATTAACAGTTTAATTCTGCTCTTTGGAGTGGTGTTATTGGTTTCAGAAAATGAAAGTTTAATAAAGATCGTTATGTGATGGTATTATTGAAATAACTTCTATTGGTGAGACCTGAAAAATAGATTAGTCTTCTAAATGTTGTCTGTAGGAAAATTCTGAAAAGCTTGTATATACAATATATGTATGCTGTAGCATTAGGACAGCTTTCTTAGATGACCGGTTGCAGGGATGAAGAGGAATAACTATGAATTGTTTGGTTGTTAGTCTTATGGAAAGAGAAGAAACTGAACATTTTATCTCAAGTAATAAGATAATTTTAAGAGAGAAGTGCAAGGTAGTGAAGGGACTTCAAAGTACAATTGCCCCTCCCAATTTGTGGGCAATCTGTTCTGGACTCCCCTGTGAAAATGGGAACTTGCAAATATTGGAGCCCCATTGAAAATAATGGTGTGTGTGCCTGTGGCGCGCATGTGGGGCCACATGCGGGCACGTGCTGCCATTTTGTGCCTCCCCACTTGCCCTCCGGCAAAGAGTGAGACTGTGGACTCCAAGCCTGTGAATGGAGAGGAACGATTGTATAATGAGACAATTTACATGATTTTTGTATGTAGACGATGTCATTCACTTTCTTTGTGATGACACATGGAGACAAGAGATTAGCCTGTAGTATGGCAGAGATTTTTGTGACTATTGGGTACATATTCTCCACCCCCACTCCCACCTGTCTCCATTATTAAAGTAGAAATCCAAATGTGACCCAGTAGGGCTGCTGGGCATACTTAATGGGCATTGGATTAGGACTGATAAAAATGAATGATATTTTTAAAAAATTGCTGCTGTGAGGAAAGAGGTTATGCTAGTTGTAGTGGTGATGTTATTAGGGTCTCCCATGTCAGACAGGCTTTTACTGAGGAGCCAGATTAAATGTGCTGAACATCTACTGGGAATGGAACATTTTGAATCATGTAATTACACACTTTTACTCAAGAAATGGGGTGATATTAATAGTGAGGGAGAGATGTAACAAAAGCAGTGAAAAGATATCATGCAAAGTGTGAGTGAATGATATGAATAAACCTATCAGCATAGCAAAGCATCTAAGTTTATGCTCTAAGTACAGAGGCAGAAGAAGAAGAAATTTCAAGATTCCATGAGGGGAGTCCAGGAGGAAGTTTAGCATACACAAAAACAGGACTTGTTTTTAATCATAGGCTATTGGAATGCAGAAGTAGGAAACAGAGCATAATCTAAGATTGTAGGAAAATGTGGCCTAAGTTCAAGAAATGAAGCAGGAGAGCAACTGACTGAATTTTGTGTGGCCAACTGTTTGTTCATCCCAAACACATTCTTCAAATAATCAAAGGGGTGACTGTATACATGGACGTCACCTGATAAAGGAATTAATTAGAGTGCAGAATTGGAAGCAGGAGATGGAAAGTTCCATTCTCTCTGCAAAAACTAGGAGCAGATTGTTGCAGAGACCATGAACTGCTGATATCAAATATTGGAGTAAAGCTAAATAAAAAAAGAACACTAAACCAACCACTCTACCAAAATACAACTTGAAGAGTATCCCAGTAGACTGTAAAGTAAAAATTAGATTTGCACTATTACAGATTCCTGGCTACTCTAGTAGAACCCCATCAGATCACTAAGTGCTCTTGCTTAACACCAGGTCAGTGACTGGGAAGAGCTGTATCATCATCATCTAGGACTTGATCCTGGCCAAACAAGCTGAACTTCCCTGTATAACTGAAACTTTGGTAACTGAAAAGGAAGGTGTCTACTTGACCCAGTTATGCCTGCTAGGTTTCCAGGTGCATCAACAGGCAAAATCTGAGGGGCTGGGTGAATGAGTTGCAGTAATCTATTGTGAGTCCATCCCTCTATTGTGGTACCCTTTCCAACAATTTCCAAGGTTTGAGTGTATACATCTGGCAGTAGGGTAATGAGACAGGATGGGGATCCTGTTGGTGCACTGCCTGCCCTGCTGTCCACCCGTCTCCTTGTCAGAGCTGCTGGAGGTGATCTCAAAAGCAGTGTTAATCTCCCCCTAACATGGTATTGGAGGATCCATACCAAGACACCCTCATCATGGCCAGCTCAGGAGTTCATTGCTTCTGTGGCAACCATGATCTAAGGGGCTGAGTAGAAAGACTCAGAATGAATCCAGTTGAGCATGGGTTAAGGCCCATTTTAGAACCTACTTTGCAGCAGTGAGGACAACAACAAAAATATTTATTTATTTTTGCTGCCTATGTTAAAGTGCTATTACATCCTAGACCTCAAACTGCTGATGAGGAACCCTCAGAAAAGTGCTGCAATGAATTTGCTAAATACTTTGAGGAGAAAATTGCCTTGATTCATTCACACACACACAGAGAGACATATATATATATGATATTTGAAAGGATTCCTTTATAGTAATTCTTATTGTGGGCGCTAGAGTACACTATTTTTTCCCCTCATCTTCCTAAAACTCATTGTCCACCATACAACTCCAGAGAATGCAACTGTATTTTTTTTAGTTTTTATTCTGTAATACAATTATATAGATATAGATATATAAATATATAGATATTCATTCTTCATGGATTGTTTCAGGAATGTCTTCAGTCTGTCATCCTAGATGTGCTGCTCTTTTGCTGAGTTGCTTTCCTCTGTTCTCTGTCCCTTCAAAGGATAGCAGGATTGAATTTAGTTTCAGTCAAAAGGCCTATTTTATTTTTCAGCTATACATGTGTGGTACAACAGTCTAAATATGTGAATTTTAGACGTCTGCTGAATATTTAAGCTAACAAATTTAAAAATAAACCTTTGATTAGAACCAGATGTTATGGTAAGCAGCAGCCTTATCTTGCCTCTTTATCTGTCTCCTGATGACATCTACCATTATGCAATGCATAATATAATACTGCTGAATTGTGTTTCCCTGCACCCTCAGATGTCAGCTGGTGTAGTTGAACAACAACAATTAAAACTTGCAGTATAATGATGTCACATGTTTTATAATAGATGTTATAATAGAAAATGGGCAGAGAATGGGCAGATAGTGGTCAGAGAATGCTATTTTTGGTTATAGCAACATAGAAAACATACCTTACAGAAAGTAATAGCATTGGTTCATCTAACCCAGTATTGTAAATTATCAGTGGTAGCAGTTCTCTAGAGTTTCATGTAGGATCCTTTCCTTAGCCCTATCTGAAAAATTCTTGGTATTTCTTGGTGACCTCCTATCCAAATACAGACGGCCCTCCGTTTTCATGGAGGATCCGTTCTGGACCTCCCTGCAAAAATGGAGATTTGTGAATATTCAAGCTCTATAGGCTTGAATATGGTGTGACCTGTGGGAACACATGGGCACTCATCCTTGAAAGTTTGCCGCATTATTTTAAACAGAGGTCGCCCCTCCGTGAATATATAAAACCATGGACATGAAGTCCATGAGAACGGAGGAGCAACTGTACTAATCAGACTCAATCCTGTTTAACTTTGGAAACCATAAGAGACCAAGTGTTCAGGGTAGTACCATGTTTTGCCTGGTGAATTCTGCAGTAATATTTGTAATAATCAGAATTAAGCAACAGAAGTTAAGACTGTTTTATAGCTCTTATGTATTATTATTATTGCCTATTTTTATTAGTTATCATTGGCTTTTCATTACTAGAACCTTAAAAGTGTAGCTGTCTTAAAAATGCTGACAAGACTTTTAACTAGGAGGTGTCACTGTTTTAAAAAGCAATAATGATTGAGTATGATGGCTATAAATAGATGAGGCATTTTAGTCATTTGCCAGTGAAAATCATTTAATAATTTCATGCTGAGTCCCCTTTCAACAAATTTAATGAAAACCAGCATGATGGTGTGACAGCTTCTATTGGATTTTTCTGTCATTTTCATATGCTCCATGGTGTGAGTGATTAAAATAGTATCTAATAAACTAGTATTAAAGGCTCTTCATTTTTCCTCTGTCTGAGAAACTGATCTAGAGCTTTATAGACTTTTTCTCCTCCTCTTCCAAAAAGATGCTCTTGTTTTTCTTTCCATTGCCTAGGAACTAAAAACAGTTATACAGGAATTGTGAGTCATTATTGCCTACTCATTTCCAATATCCAGTGTGAAGCTATTCTTACGGAATGTGAGGTAGTGATCTGATTTTCAACCTACTGTGAAACTTTATTAATCTGAAGAGACCATTCTGAAGCCCACTTGATGAGCACAGGAGTAAAGGAGTGATATATCTGTATCATTATTTACTTGTCTCTGTGGGTGTGGATGATAGGGTAGTATATGTAAGTTATGAAATACTGTTCCCCTACATGTAAGTTATGGAATCTTACAGCTTACTTTCACTTTGTGAATATTTTTATACTTGAAAATATTAAACAATATATGTGATCAGATATTTAAGCAGATTTTCACTGAGTTTCAGATGGGATCATTCTATCTCCTTCTTTGAGCAGTTATTATTACTGTATCCCCTTCTGTTCTTGAAAAGCCACTTCAGAAACTCAGGGGACTATTTGGTAGCTTCTAATATTGTTTCGGAGATGAGGCTGTGAACAGAAAATTAGACAGCCTTAATGCACTTAGGCAAGCAGCTGTTGTGTGCACAAGACTCTGTTGCTGTTGTGTGCCCTCAACTTGTTTCTGGATTATGGCCACCCTAAAGTGAACATGTCATGGGATTTTCTTGGCAGGATTTGTTCAGAAGGGCTTTGCCGTTGCCTTTCTCTGAGGTTGAGAGAGTGTGTCTTGCCCAAGGTCACCTAGTGAGTTTTCATGATTGAATGATATTTGAATCCTGGTCTCCAGTGTTCTAGTCCAATGCTCAAACCACTACACCACACTGGCTTGTTACAGGACTCTTTTAATCCCAATAAATTTAGATGTGACCTTCTCCTTAGAAACTAAATCTAATCTTGCCAAAATGGTTCACTTTTTCCTTGAAATTATGCTATACACGTTGACTTTGAATTTTATCTGAGGCAAAATTTGGAGACTTTAGATATATGTGTGCTTTGCTAAGCTTATTTTAACTGTCCTTGAGACTTTTTAAATAGATGTTTTGCCTAAGCAGGGACCTCAAATTAATTTTAAATTTTCTGTCTGGCAGCATCTCACAATTTGCCCCATGTAGATGTTAAAATCTACTCCTCACTCTCCTCCCCTCTCATCTTTTTCCTTCTCCTCCTCTTTTTTTATATATACCCTGCCTTTTCCTCAAAATTGATTCTCAAGATAGTTTGAGAGAACAGTTTTCTCTTCCAAACCTAAAAGTGGAAGGTATTTAGTAGTAAACCAAGTGGAAGATAATTAGTGCAACCCTAACTAAAGTCATAAGTGCTGTTCTAGAACATGGCCTCACAGCCTGAAAAGTCCACAAAAACCCATAAGTGCTGTCATTGGAACCATAACCGGTAATTACAGTAAATTGTATGACAGAAAACAACCTAAACTAAGAAAGGGGGAAACATTCTACTTTTTTGACCCTTCATGCTTTGTCGATAACAGTTTAAAGTTGCTAGATTCCAGATAGGATAGGGCTTATCCTGCCTAGTGTTGCAGCGAGGAGAAATGCTAAATCTGTCAAATGCACTCTTCTTTCCACAATTAACAGAGTACAAGTGGTTTATGTTGGAAATTTTATGTATTACATTCTCGTTTCCCTCCTTAGATAGAGAGGGACTTCCCTCTATCTATGTCATTCTATCTAAACATGTGACTCCTGTCACTCACACTTGGAGGCTGTTTAACAGACTTTCTCTCAGGATTCTAAACAGTCTCCTCTCAGTATAACTCTCTGCTCTCAATCTAAGATGGAGTAACAGTCTCCTCTGAGTGAGGTTAACAATCTCTTCCTGCTGTACTCAAACCCTCACCAGTTAGGATAGGATTTAGTTTATTATGTATTTATTTATTAAAGTAATTATTATTTGTTTTTAAACTACAGACTGCATGTCTGACATTTTTGAGGAATAAGTCTTTATTCTTTAGGAAGGCAGATTTAGAATAAATAGTCTGACCCACACTTTTGCTGTTTCTCCTGATGAAAGCTGGTGCTTCTGTTCATCCAAAGAAACTACTGGAGAATTGTTCCTATCACCAGAAACTATTTTCTGAAATGGTAGTTCTCCATCCTCATACACACATCTGAACTCTAACAAGTTTAATTTTCATACTTACATATTTTTGTTTCCCTTTAAAAGGATTAACACCCTGGGAAACTCAAATTGTGCCCCACACTTTACCTTTCTGGAAACTGAGCATGCTATGTCAGTAGATATTTCTAGTTCATCATGCATTTTTCTCCCTTCACAGATGGAACTCTATTATACACCCTTAGAGAATTATACCTCTATAAAGATGTCCTTTGGGTAAAATAAATGTTAAGTTGACCATTAATAAGCAATTGATCCTGTGGCTGTTTATACTGATGGATATGTTATACCAACCTCTGACAACTGATTTAGGGAATAGTGGCTGGCATCAGGGGAAATCTTTGGTTTGTTCCAGATTTCAGGAAACATAAATCAAATCAGTCAGGTGTCATTAAATGCCCACAACACAAATAGGTTTAACTGTAGGCTACAAGAAATGGATCTACAGAGACTGTTGTTATATATTTCTAAGAGTTGTCATCTGACAACTTTACTATTTATGTCTTGGGTTTTGATAAATGATTGGCCCTTGATAAAAAAAAACTAATTTTCAGATATTTCATGACAGAACTCTGCTCAGCATCTTCCCCAGCAGTAGCTCCCCAGCTAGCTTGGTTGTTTGAATTTGGAAACAGAACACAATTATGAAAGTGTATGGCTGGCTGTATGCTGGCTCCATTCTTTTGCTTTGCTGTAGGTAACAGAGTGAACCATCTGAAGTCAGTCAATGAAAAAATAGCCAGCATTGACAAGATAACTCCTTCACTCTGAAAAGGAATATGAGTAATCCAATATGGTCTTCTTTCTATAAAGGTGATGAAAGGCAAAAGATAAGCAGCCACGACATTTAATCTTTCATACCCCTCCTATCAGCAGGCACAGTGTCTGTGAAGGGGATGTGAACTTTTTCAGCAGAGCTTTCTGCTTGCCATGTGAACAGTGTGACATGCAGATAGGCTGTGAGTTATGCATACTTGTTGCTTTTGTGTGTCTTCAAATTGTTTCTTACTTATGGAGTAAGAAAAACCCTATCATGGGGTTTTCTTGGCAGATTTGTTCAGAGGAGATTTGCTGTTGCCTTCACCTAAGGCTGAGAGTATGGAGTTTATCACACGGGGCAAATCAATAATTTATCCCACAAAAATCCCTAAATAAAAGCTTAATTGCGCCCAACGATTTCACACGACATTGCACAAAAACTGCTAATAAAATGGTGTTATCCGAGATCTTTTTACTTTTGGGATTTCAGAGAAAATGCATTTGCGATATTAGAGTAATGTCACATTTACAGTAATTGCGCTTTAGTATGAAACTCAAATTTGCAATAACCTTCCTTTCACTCATTTTTTGTTTGTTTCCCCATAGTTCAGTGGGACCGCTTTTCCTTCCTGTTTTGCTCGGGCGTCAGAGATGCCAGGAGGCAGAGATGAGCCCCTCTGCTTTCTCTTTCTCCTCTTCTAGTCCTACAAGTCTCTCTCTCTTCCTGAGCCTCTCCTTCTACCTTCCTTACCTCCCACTCTGTTTTCTTCTGGCTCTTTCACCTCTCCCCTTCGACCTGCTGCCACTCACTCTGTCCTCCAAACCTCACACTTTCAGCCTCCTTTCTCCGCATTGCCTGCCACCCTTCCTGTCCTTCTCTGGTCTTCCAAACCCCTCTGTCCTCCATTCACTCTGCTCCTCTCAGTCTCTCACTTTCGGCTTCCTTTCTCCCCTATACCCGCCGCTCGCTCGCTCTGTCCTCCTCTGGTCCTCCAAGCCTCTCGCTCGCTTTTAATGGTGCTATGGGGTGCCTGGTATAGAAGTTGTGTAGGGATGGTATGTATGGGAAAGGGAAAACTATTGTCCATACTTTTATTTCACTGGGACTTGATACCTGACAGCATCATGCATGGGGACATCATCCTCCACTGTAATTATGTGCTGATATTCTGCCAATATGTATGTACAGTTACTAAACTATAGTAGTATGTAAAGACACACACGCACACAAACACGTATAACAAACATACATATCAATACTAATAACTCTGTGTTTGTGTCCGTGCACGTGCGTGCACACACACACATATCTATATCTATATCTATATATCTATATATAAATATCATTTTATATATATAAAGTGATATGTGCTTATATAGAAACATACATATCAATATACATATATATCATGCACAAT
>CM034708.1:22851241-22866825 GCA_020142125.1 Phrynosoma platyrhinos | reverse complement strand
AATTATGGTGATTAATTGAAGGGTCTCTACAAATACAAAACCTGGTTATAGTACCTTCCCAGGCTTAGAAAAAGTCATAACTTAGTATTTTGGTCTTATGGCACAGTGTGCTTCCATAAATCAGCAAAAGATTGTCTGGAGGTAAAAAGCTGAAGTGGTGACAAGTGGAGCAAATTGAGAAGGAAGGAAAGAGAGTGGCTAAGTGAGGAAAGAAACAAAACACACACTCTTTTTATTTTTTACTGAGATGCAGCAGCAAGTTGATGAAAGGATGGATAAGGAGCTGCTTTTTACTTAAGGTGTCTAGTTCCTGAGTAAAGTGCTTAAGGAAATTTGTGTAAGTGGTTATTTTTTCAGGTTTGGCTCCCATATATGCTGTCCAAAACTACATTTCTGCTCATACATCTGTTAAAGCTGATCTGTAGCCAACATAACTTAATGTAGTATTACATTCTAAATCTATATTTAAGTAATAGAGCTGACATGGAGAAAACCAGGGTTTGATAACAGTCATTCAATAGTAGGAGTGTCAAATACTAGTTTCCTTTTTTTTAACCACTTAAGAGCCTTTATTGCTACAAGTACAATCCAATATAGATTAGGTTATAATAAATTTTATCTTAAATGCAATGGAGGGAGCCACCTATTCTTCATGGTGGGTAATAAAACAAAACAGATGACCACCAAAGTTCAGTGTGGGAGCAAATAGCTCTTGGACATATGTAGAGCATCCTAGTTTGTAGTGTTTCAAATGGTAACAGCCTAACATACATGATGTCAGACATAGGTAAAACATTTCTCTGTTTAAATGTTAAATGAAATGTCTCTAATTATTGTATAGTTTTTTTTAAAAAAAACATTCTGCCTTCTTCCATTCTAGCTATGGTCATCATATTTTCCATTTCTTTATCTAATATTTAACAACTACATTCCAATCTTCTTTTAAACCTGTTGACATGTTTCATCTGACAGACTGAATGATGAGGCCAGGTGTGCCCATCTGGCCTAGAAGAATGAAGGCTTGCCAACCATGATTTAACTTTTATATCCTTAGTGTGTTTCTTGGATGACTATAGTTTTAGTATGCCAACTGAGTTCTGTATGATGGTAGAATTACAAACTTTTCTTAGGGAAAATGTGGCATCCAAAGTGCCTTTTTGTAAACAGGAATCCTTGAAAGCAGTATTGTGAAGCTAGTGGATTTCTCTATAAATGAGAGTATTGGACAGATATTTTTCACCGGCTTTCCCTCCACTCCTCTTCCCAAACTCCTGTGCAGTTCTATAAAGTCTTCCATAAGTTCAAACAAGAGGATATGAACTAAAAGTCAGGGGGTGGGCTGGGAAACAGCTAGTGTTTGGTAGATGACATTGGTCTCGTGAAGAATCTTGGTGGGTTATAAAAATACCACAATCTTCTTGAAAAATGTGGAGAAACAATTTCAGCCTGCTTTTCCAGACTCTCTCAGGCTCAGGAGAGACTTTTGTTTAACCAGGAGGTAAACCAGAGAAGTCTTTTTAATTACTGGTTTAAAAAAGGCCTTTTTTTGGGTCTAAAACTACTGGAGAAGGGTTATGTGCCAAAGCTGACCATGCCAGTCATGGTCATTCTTAACAGATAAAAAGTTGGGATTAAAATATAATGGATGTGAGCTTGGATCCTTTACATCTCTTAAAGGTGGATGGGGAGAGGGCTTTGTGTAGCTTATGAGTGGCATTTTCCCACTCCTAATTGAGAAGAAGGATCTGAAACACCAAAGGGCTGAATTTAACCCAAAAGGACAAGTGCAGTGCCTAATCCAACCTTATGTATAAAATTGCAAAATGTAATGAAATTGTAATTAAAGAAAGCTTGGTTTACTAATATATTGCAGTCCTTTTCTTCTTCCTCCTCCTCTTGGATTTTGAATATAGCCAAGTAAAGTGTCAGGAATTACAGCTGTCTTTTAATTTATGCTTTCTTTCAGCTTCTGTCATTCTTTTGCCAGTTCACAGCTGAGAGTATGGGAATTCTTTCTGCTACCCAACACATGAGATTGTAATTTTATAAAGAGCATTAAAAAAGCAAGAAAAATATTATCAGTCCAATATAAAATGAAATTGAGTATCTGCAACAACAACATTGGATAGTTAACTTAGAATTATTATCATAATTATTAATACTAATTTTTCTTTGATGTTGATTAAAAATATTAATATAGCAACTTAGCAGAAAGAATTTATAAATGATGGAAGACTAAATGTTTTAGCTTAATTGAAACTATTAAATTTGAAGTAAACAAGTCCATCTTGGATAATAAATTAATACTCTTCAATTGGAATGAAGCAAGAACTGTTAAATAAAAATGGCTGAGTAAGGAAATACATTATCACTTTATACTCATTCTATAAATATAAATAATCACCTGTCTGTTAAAAAAGGAATAAATTAAATTTCCTATTGTTAGACTAAGCCTCTTGCAGTGTTTTTTTTTTTTTTGTATTCGTTTAAAGCAATTGTGGGATTTGTGCAACAGTGTATTGCTGAAATTCAACTCTCAGCAACTCTGCCCAGCAAAGCCAATGGTGAGGAATTCTGGGAGTTGCAACTCACAAATATTTGGAGGGTCACACAGTTTCCATCCATGCTAGAGAGAGAAACGGATAAGTTGGTAGCCTATCTACAGTCTTTGTCAACTTCTCTCTTTATCATTTCCCCACCACCATGGAGACAGCTTTTTATAGGTTCTCCCAAATCAGACTAAGGACCTGTAGCTTGTCCTGGGAGAACTTAAAAACACACCAATCTTCTCCACTCTTTCTGCTGTGGGAGCAGCTCTCTGGTGCTCTCTCCACTGCTGTGGAGAGAGCAAAGAGATCAGTGCTTGTTTTAGGCTCTTCCCAGTCAGACCAAGCTCTTGCTATGGTTCATCCTGGGAGAACTTTATAAAAAATGCACCAATCTTCTCCACTCTCCCTTCCATGGCAGCAGCTCTTTGATGCCATTTTCTGTTTTATTTTTTCAGAGGAGAGTCAACATGGTGAAACAGAGGAAAGGGGAAGGGAATCAGGTTCATGTGAGCAAACATGGCTGGTTTCACTGGCCTAAACAAGAGGTTTCCTTCTCCTTTCCCCTCTCCCTTCCCCTTCTCTCTCAGTTTGAGCTTTCCATCTTGAGAAGTGAATGTTAGTTTTCTGCCATGTTAATTCTTCCCTCAACAAAAAGAGCAAATAAACAGCCCTTTTGTCACATTCCCCCTTCCTGAGATCTCTCATTAATGTCAGCAAAACTGACCAAGCTCCCTCACCTGAGCTGCTGCTTCTTCTGGCCTTTTGCCTGGCTGATTTCTCTGGCATGAATGAGGGGATGTCTTGGGAAAAGGGAAAGAGAATGATGGCTCTGTTCATCAGCTCTGTTTGTTTGCTGAAGAGGAAAGAGTTAAACAGATGGAAGGGGAAGGGGAAGGGAGCCTCTTGGCACCATAGCTGACAGTTTAAAGTGCTCCTGCCAACAACAAGCTATTAAAGAAATGGGACACCAAGCAGGTTGTCCAGTGTGCAGAGGGAACTTGCCATAGAGACAGGTGTATTTTATGATGGTGCTACTTAAGCTGGCTAGTGAGATGAACTGACAGGGTCTCCCAACCCCAAACATGCCAGGGACTGGCATCAAATTTGTGCATTGGCTAGAACTGTCTCTTTCTTTCATATCAACTTGCTGAGGACTGACAGTCAATGGCTTGCGAATTAACACCAGTCCACAGACCATCACATTGGGTAGCTCTGTATTAGCATACATAATTGTTACCGTACTTTAAAATGCCTTGTCTCCTTCAATTGATGCTTTCTTCATTATTGCAGGAAGCTCCACCACCAGGCTCCTATGATGTTCAAAAATCATTTGAGAAATCACAGTGCAGAAGTGAGTACATGCCTCCACGAACCATGGTGGCCAAAAAGAGGCATGCTTCTTTTCTCAGTGGAACATTTAGGGAAAGAGTTTCAAAGGCTGTGGTGGATTTGCCAGGTATGTCAATTATATATTATTTTTATCAACAGTATAAGATTTTTAAAAAGGGATAGTTGTTATTAATTGTTTGTAAAGGCCTCACGAAATCTGAGATCATTATCATCATCATCGTTTATTTATATAGTGTCATCACTGAACATGGCACTTTACATGTAAAAGAACAACAAAACAGCTCCCTGCCCTCAGGCCTGCAATCCAATTAAGACATGACAGAAAAGGAAAAGGGGTTGGCACTGGTGAAGGAGGGTTAAGTACAGCAGATGCTGCCTCCTCTTTTCTTCTGAGGCCAGGGCAGTGGCAGCTGGGATGGATTGAGGGCCTTTCATTTTTGCTTTTTAGTTTGTTAAGAAGTATTTTTTTAAGATGCCACAAGTATTTTCTTGAATTTACACTAGTATTGATTTGCAAGGACGTAACTTTTAACCATGTTCCTTGCAAAACTATTGTCTCTATAAAGGCCTGGAAACTACTTCACTATGCTCAGGAAGTAAGTTTCTTGGTTGTAGGGAAACCTTCTGCAACCATGACTCTGTTCAGCTGGCCAACAAGTTGATGTCAGTCCAAGCGAGCTGATCCAGAAAATAGCATGTTTACAGAGGAGCACAGTGGTTGAACCTTTAAGAATGTTGTGTAGATACTGGAGTGTTCTTCTTGTAAAGTCTGATAATGAGCAACAGAAGAGAAATCCGAGTTTTCTCAGAAATTGAGAAGGGTTTTGTTGGAAACTAACATAAAAGGTAGTTTGCTGACTATTGAAGGCTGTCCCAGAAAAGGGAGAGGAGAAGTGGATGAGAAGCAGGTTCTGTGGTGATGCTTCAGCAATTAAAGAAAAGGGTTCATTGCTGAAGCAGTGGAGATCAGAAACTTGGTGAAAGAAAGAAGAGGGATGGAGAGAGTTATACCTGCCCCTCCTTGTCTTATTTCTGAAAATGGTGTGAAATGAAAGGGGAAGTACACATCCTTGCCTTCACTGAATTTGCTGTCAGGGTAAATTCTAAAGGGAGACAGAAAGGGGAGCCCTTACCAGGCAAAAACTGTGGGATGTTGGAGTACAGAAGAAGGCACCCAGAGTATAGAGTTCCAGAGGCAATCATGCTGTGTGTATTGCAGCAAGAACTTCAAGAACTGCTTTCAGTTGAGGGTATGGCAGAGTGTCTTCCAACAGGAATAAAAATCAATTGAATTCAGAGTTCTAAAATGGTTTTAGTTTTAAAGAACAAAGAATACAATACCCCCACAGGTGTTTAATAGTTCTTAATTGAGATAATTAGGCATACTGCTTGTTCTTTCCAGCGTTCTTCACATGAAGGGAATAGATTTCATATCTAGTGGGATATGAGGGTTCTTATCATAGTTTGCAGTAACTCTTTAGGGATTAAGTATTGTAGTGAGACTATTTATTGGTGTTAGAAGAACTAAACTGAATTGAATCTGGCTTTCTGAGAGCCAGAATTTATTTATTACTTTCTTAATCCATTTTTCCTCCCAGAAGCTCAAGGTGGCATATATAATTTTCCTTTTCCTGTTTGTAATCAAAGCAACTTGTGGGAAGTAGGTTAGGCTGAGAAGATATTCAAAATCTCAGTGTAAAGTGCTGTTCTATGTATGTAAAAGAATTATATATCTAAATTTTAAGTATGAGGGTGGGAGTGGCCATTGCATCCCCCATAGTTAAGAGGAGTATGTTTTTAAATCTAAAGAGAAGCTTCCATCATTAGATGAAAAATCTAGAAGACCTCATGGCTGAGCCTGTGATTATTGTACATACCTTATTTTCCTGCGTATAAGACTACTTTTTAACCTGCAAAATCTGTGGTTAAAGTGGGGGGGTGTCGTCTTATACGCCGAGTATAAGGATAAGGATGATAGAGGTGCTAAAACTCTATATTTTGACTGGGAAAATGGGGGGTCGTCTTATACGCCGGGTCGTCTTATATGCCGGAAAATATGGTATAATGTGAAATGATCCTTATTGTGAGCCTAGATCTGTGTTGCTATAAAGCTCCTCTGATTTATTTTGTTTGGGCAACGTTCAGTGTCAAGGCCAAATTTACTAGATCTAACCTTCCACAAATCATTGCATCCCCAGCTGTTCTGGAAAAGTCAAATAAGTGTTTTTGAATCTTAGGCATGGGATTAACTTGTGTAAATTTATGTAGTGCATTTTTGTAATGTATTTTTAGACAGAAGCTTCATATTTTATCTCAAGAGGTAAATTTGTTGCTATGTGTTGGTTACATTCAAAACAAGAGCTGTTCTAATTGAACACATCTGTGGTAATCACCTGTTTGGGTACTAGGCCAGAAGGATTGATTCTAGGTATATATTTTTTCCTAACAAGTGTTAGCCATCTGTTCATTGGGGGAGATCTTTTGCACAGCAATGTGCATGCAGCTGAGGATTTCTGGGCAGACATACTTTTAGTGTTATGAGACACTTGTATTAAAATGAAACTTAAAACAATTGTGTCAGCAGATGTTCATTTGTGTTTCAATAATTATAGTAACCTAATATAAAAAATCATTTGCACTAACTTAATGAAAGTATTATAAAATGATGTGACTCTCATTATAAAGCAATAGCTTCTCGTAATTAAGTTTTCCTGTACACTTTTTCAAATGGTTTTGTGAGTTGCTCCCATATGAAATAGAAAACAAATAATTACATATGAGCAAAAGTAGGAGGATGTTTCCGGTTGGAATCTAAAGATATGCTTATGTGAACACAAGGGCTTTTGCTGGCTGGTTGGATTTTGGATCTCCCCCTTCACAGTCCCATGTGCACTTAGGGCCTTTACAGACTGCCAGAAATAATGCAGCTTGAGTCCACTTTAACTGCCCTGGCTCAGTGCTAAGGGATCATTGGAACTGTAGATTATTGTGGCACCAGAGCTCTCTGACAGAGAAGGCTCAATGTCTCAGAAAAAACTACAATTCCATGGTTCCCTAGCACTGAGCCAGGACAGTTAAAGTGGCTTCAAGCTGCATTATTTCTGGCAGTCTGTAGAGATGTTACTCACTGCAAGTGTCATTTCCCCCTTGCATTAATTCTCTACCACCTCAGTCTGATGAAGAAGCCAGTGAGCTTTGAAACCTAGCATTTTATTTATTTATTTATACTTTCTGATTTGCCTAGTAATGTATCACCAATGTGTATTTTACAGTTAAGGTCTCTTAGAGGGCTCTAATTCATAGGGTCACTGTTGGTTGAAGCTGGCTTGATAGCACATAAAAATAACAAGCTGCAATTAATTCAGCAGAGTATACTTCTGAATAAACACGCTACAGATTGATCTATAAGACCAGCAAAATATAGCTAATTTGGGATCCTAGTCATTCTTGGTGAAATAAAACAATGTTTTGGATCTTCATAATTTTGTGAAAAATATGTATTCATGTAAAAGCAATGATGGCTATTCTGTATTAGGAACTACTTACTCCATAATTCCTACTTGCTTACTTGATCTCACCCATCACTACCTCTGCTGCTCTGTATTTGGTAGCTGATATGAGACATGTGCTGCAAAGCCTACTTCCTATGTGTTTGATGTTTAACAAATAATTAGTCATAATGTGGAGCAGTGCACTCCACCATAATTCATTCATTGCGTTAGTTACAAAAGCCACTGTTTGAATCCGCGTCCCAAACTCATTATGCTTCTTGGCACATTCCCACAGGAAATTACTTTAGGTAACAAATAGAATTTATCTTCAAAATTAATTGGACAGATCACATAAAGGTAGTTGTGTCCACTTTTCCTATGACTTTGCCCAGCACCTTTTTATATAAAAGTTACTGTAGTGTGAAAACTAATTATTTCTTCTATTTGCTTGTTGGCTTGTGATATTACATTTCAAAATAGTTGGAAGTCTTTACATCAGAACGCTTCTAGAGTAAAGGCAAGCAGCTCAAATCATAAAGTTCTTGCATAGTTTTCTGTTTTTTTTTCCTTCTGTTAGAAATGTATGGAATGGCCTGGCATATAAACTTCACTTGATCCCACCGTTCTGGATAATTATTGGCCAGTCTCTAACATTCCATTTTCGAGCAAGGTCCTGGAGCTTGTGGTGGCCTTCCAGCTCCAGGGGTTTCTGAATGAGATTAATTATTTAGATCCATTTTAATTGGTTTCAAGGCTGTTTATGGGACAGAGATGGCTTTGGTTGCCTTGGTAGATGACCTGTATTGGAAGGTAGAAGAAAAGGGTATGTTCCTGTTGGTTCTTCTGGACCTCCTGTCAGCTTTCGATACCATTGACTATGGTATTCTTTTGGGTCTCCTGGAACTCAAGGGCACTGTTTTACAGTTACTCTGTTTCTTTCAGGAGAGGCAGACCCAGAAGGTGGTACTGGAGGATTCCTGCTCAACCCCTTGACTGTTGGCCTGATCTGTTCCCCATGCTATTTAACATACACATGAAACCAGTGGGAGAGGTAGTCTGGAATTTAGGGGTTTGATGCCACCAGTATGTGGATGACACCCAACTCAATTATTCTTTCTCACCACAAGCCGAGGAAGCTGTTTTGGTCCTAGACCAGTGCCTGTAATCAGTAATGGACTGGATGAGGGCAAACAAATTGAAACTTAATCCAGACAAGATGGAGGTGCTCCTGATTAATCAAAGTCAGATCAGGGAATTGGGATTCAGCCTGTGCTGGATCTTGCTGGATCTACACTTCCCCTGTAGATGCAGATCCACAACTTGGGTGTGCTCCTGGACTCTGAGCATGGAAGCTCAGATTTCAGCAGTGATTAGGAGCACATTTGTAAAGTTTGCTTGCTATGGCTATTGCTTGAGTCGTCAGATCTGGCCATTGTGGCATATGATTTGGGGCTTGAGCAGACAGGCAGGATACTGATAATGATGATGATGATGATGATGATGATATCGATATCCTGCCCTTTTCCTGGTTTGGGAGTCAGTGGCTTACAACAAAATTTAAAAACTTATTACTAAAAATCTACAAAATAACAAAAGTTAAAATGAGATTAAACAATAAAAAATTAAAACCATATTAAAATGTATATTATTAAAATGCACACACAGATCAGCACAACAATGAGCAAGATCCAGCACATTATTTGATGGGACAGGCCTTATATAATCCATCACCAAACATTTGTCTAAATAGAAAAGTATTTAGTTTCTGCGAAAAGAAATTAGAGAAGGTGCCAGTCTCACTTCTCTGGGGAGAGAGTTCCACAGTCCAGGGGCAGCCACTGAGAAGGGCCTCTCCCACATTCTCACCAGATGTATCTTTGTAGGTGGTGGGGCAGAGAGATAGACCTCCCCAGCAGATTTCAAAGCATGGGATCACTTCTAAGGGAAAATACAGTTCTTCAGATAACCTGGATTGGAGTCATATAGGGTGTTATAGGTTAAAACCAGCACTTTGAATTGTGCCTGGAAACAGAACCACAGCCAATGAAGTTGTAAAAAGAGAGTTGTGTGTTCCCTGTAACCAGACCCAGTTAGCAATCTGGCTGCATTGGAAGAGCTGAAGCAGCTCATTGGAAGAGCTGAAGTTTCCAGACACTTAAAAGGCAGTGCCATTAGAGTGCATTACAGTAATCCAACTAGGATGTAACTCAGGAGCAGTACACTTGGGCCAGAAGGCCTGTTTTCCCCCAGTCTGATGTTGTCCTGTCCAGACGATGCAAGCCTTTACCCCTGGGCTGGGATCAGCCAGTCCAGATATCGATCCAGTGGTCAAAGACAGATCCTAGCCTAAAGGGGTCTTAATACAGTCCCAAAAGACGAGCTGTTTGCTGTGGAATTTCAAGGAAACTCCGCAGTGACAGCTAACAGATTGGATTGCCATGCCTTATCTGCTGCTGCTGTTGCGTCCATCTGGAAGACCCCTGCCTCTGATATCAAAAGGGGTCACCAAGCCATGTAGGTGTAGTCAGGCACCCCATTTCTGTCCTTACGGGCTGCAGTGGGAGTGTTTGGGACGGACATGGTGGCAGCAGATAAGGGGTACACGGCAATAGCTATTATCATTATTATTAGTAAAATACACTTTTATCAGTTATGGGTGAGTTGCCCTCCTCCTTCTCATCTTCTTCCTCCTTTTTAAGCATAATAAAAAAATCTTTGCAGATGGACAAAGAGCAGATGGAGTCACAAGCATAGATTGTCCAGAGATTTCAAGTTTGATGCCACAGATATGCTGTTGACACTTAAGTTTATTATCCAATCCCAAGGGACTTTTAGTTCTAAGTCAGTGTTTTGTATCACAAATGAATTGCATTTGTTTATGTCAAGATTTAAGATTGTTCCTGTTTGTTGAAGAGGATATTAGGAAGCAGGGATTCAGCTTGTATTGAATAGGGTTACATTCCCCCTGAGGAAACAGGATTACCATTTTGGTGCACTTTGAGCCTCAGAGAAGGGCAGAGGCAAACCCTCTTGAATCAATCTTGCCAAGGGTCACTATATATTGAAATGAAATTATTTTTATTTAATTATGTCAGAAGCTATCTTGAATCCAAGTTCTGGAAGAAAGGTGGACTACAAACCCAAAAATAAATAATAAGGGGAAAGGGTAGCATCTGTCACTAGTGTTTTATCACTCAGCTGCAGCTATTGAAATGTAATCCAATGTATAGTGCACTATGGTTTAGATCCATGATGGCAAATCGATGGCATGCAAAGCCATTCCCCTGGCATGCAGAGGGCGGGGAGGAAGAGGAAAAGGTGTGCACCTGTTCCTCCTCCTTCCTGGATCTTCCACAGCCTTCAGCTGCCTCTCCAGAGGCAGCTGAAAGCTGGGCACAGTGTGGGGGAAGGAGGAGGAAGAGGTGCACGCCTGTTCCTCTTCTTCCCCTCTCTTGCTCCCTTAGGCCTTCTGCTGTCTCTGGAGAAGAAGTCCTGCCAGGGAAGTTCCACCCCCAGAGGGTGGAAGTCCCACCCCCGGCACTGGGTAACACCCGGTGCCGGAAGGCCTTTTAGTTTGGGTACTCAGCCCCTAAAAGGTTCGCCATCACTGGCTTAGATGCTTCCGTACAATGAAATCTCTACGTCATCCAACTTCTTAGTTGCTTTATAATTGCAATAATATTTTTCATTGCTTTTATAAATTTAGAATATGATTATGTAAATATCATTTTTTAAATTTTGAATATTTACAAATATGGCAAGTAGCATTGATAAAAAGGCAATGCAGAAATTACTAAATAAATAAGTAACTAAAAATAAAGCATGTAGCATGACCCTGTAAATGCTCATCTGTAAACCCCAATGGGACTTACAGTGAGACTTCTTCTTGTTGTTGTTAGCTGCCCTTCAGTTGACCACTGTAGATGAGACATCTCCAAGAATTCCTGTCTCCCGTTGCTCTGCTCATGTCCTGCAAATTCACGCCTGTAACCTCTCTGATTGAGTCGATCCATCTAGCGTGTGGCCTTCCTCATTTTCTACTACCTTCTCCCTTCCCTAACATTATTGTCTTTTCTAATCAGTCATGCCTTCTCATGGTGTTGCCAAAGTACAACAGCATCAATTTAGTCATCTTGGCTTTCAGGAATAGTTCAGGCTTCATCTGTTCAAAACATAGGAAAATAAAAACTTTATTAAATATCTGATTCTTGATGGGAGAAATGATATGATATGCTAAATGGTGCTGCAGGTGCCATAGGAAGTTGCCAGAAGTAACTTCCTCTCTTATGCAAACAGAAAAACAACAGAAGATCCAGACTAGAATGTTTACAAAATAATGTATTCCCAAGATCCAGCTGGCGCAAATTGCAAAATAAGTTTTCAGATATCCATCATGATCTTCTCTATTACCTTTTGTATAGCGATATTAGGAAAACCTTTATTGAATCTGCCTTAATCAAACTACTGGAGTGTTTAGAGTCTTTTTATGTTTCTTTCCTTCTCTCTGATGAAAATGCATAAATTATTTTCAGTGTAGTAAATTTTGTGCAGCTGTTTGTACTATTTGACAAACCTGTATACAAGTTAGCACCCTCCCACACCTGGAAGTGTAATTTGTTTTATTTCTTGCCTCATCTATTCATTTTAATTAGCTGTACTGTATGCATTCTTCCTTATAGTGCTTGTCATAGGTTGTAATAAAGATTGATTGAATACTTCTGAAAACACAGTTTGTTTTTAAATTATGCATGTAAGAGAGGTTCAAATGTTTGAGGACCTGATAGTTTCTGCCTACAGTGTCAAATATAGATGTATACTAATGTACAGTAATAAAGTAAATCAAGCAATGTGGATCTTTCAGGTAGAATTCAGTGTCATGTGAATCATTGTCTTTCATACCTTGCTCCCCATAAGCATCTTCTTTCAAGGGCCCTGACTTGTTTGGCTGACAGAAATTGATCTGTTGTTGGAAAACTAACTGCTTGCAACACATTATTTAGATTTAAACTTTTATTTATACTTCTTGTGCTGATTATTGTATTTGCAGATGAAATTAACTGAACCTGTTTCTGATTTTTCTCCTCTTATACAATCTTTGTAAAATCCATTAGCACATAAATGACTTAGCATAACTGTCAAAAAGTGGCTGATATAAAGTAATAACATTGATTTTTTTAACCATATGATATCACTGTAGCATTGCTGAATATATTATATTTATCACCATACTGCAGCTTCTCTTACTTCTATATCACCATTCAAGAAAATAAATTATTGAGATACTAACATTGAAATTTGAATATACTAGCTAGATGTGTTAAAATTTAAATCCAATTAGGGAACTGCCAGTTTTACTGTAAGTGCAAGGAGGAAATGAAATATGGAAAGTCCAAGAAGCAATGCAAACCACATTTAAATAGCAGAAGAAAGATGTCTGATCTTTGATAGCTATGGCCTACAGAGCTCTGTTGGATCCTCCCCATCCTCCTGCCAAAACTTTGTTAATACTTTCATCTAGTCAACATACCTTCTCTTATTTCCCATATAATGTACTGATTAAATGTCCTCTCACTGTTACTTGTTTTGAAATTAATTTTCACAAACACACATAATAGATTTGTTGAAACTATAAAACCAATCAGTAGTTTGACTAAGCATAGGAAATACAGATCACAGAATCTATGATATACCATTAAATTATCTCAGGACTTGTGTTTATAAAGCAACTATGCCAGTTTTGGCCAAAGTCGTTTACTTGCATTTTTTGGACACACTTTTGTCTTTTTGGTGACTGCTCCCAAGTTAGGGAACTTCCTTCCCTGTGATTTCTAGTTGCCCCCCCCCCCCTTTGTTATCCTTCTGCTGGCAGCTAAAGACTATTTTATTTAAGGAAGCTTTTTGGATTTTATTGCATATCGCAGAGGGCATAATGTTTTTATTTTAATGCTTTTTAAACTGTTTTTAACTTGTGTTTATAAAGCAGAAATTTAGTTTGATTGTGTTTTAACTTTTGTATTAACAATTTTAAAATTGTATTGTGCTTTTAAAATGTGGTACACCACCTTGGATCCTGTGCTGGGAGAAAGGCATGATATAAATAAATGGTAAAAGAATGTACATTTAATTCATTTTTAGGGGTGAACTTGTACCACTGTTGCTCATCACTATATGTATGGTTCTACAGTTCTGACATGGTGACATCTATGTGGAATGTCAGTTTCTGAATAATTTTATGGTCTGAACAGACCCAATCTTTTGTGTTATTATGAAGTAAAAATAATGTTAAAATGTACAAATATTGTAAATTGGTAACAAGAACCTAAATAAAATTTTATTCTCTTTTATAAATGAGATTCTTAAGAAAATAATTATAGCACATAACTTATAATACTATAGATCAAATATTAATCTGTTTGTATAAAAACATTTTGTCATTGCCAATGATAACATGTATTTGTAAGTACTGGAATTTTAGTGGTGGTTTCATGTCAATAGAAAGTACTTCTCTTTGTACAAATTGGGATATCTGTTTTCTTCATCACCATACCCAAGGATAGATACTGAGGATGGATGTCCTTATGAAACAATATGCAAAATGGCATGGAGACCAGTAGTAGACACAAAGAGAATATATACAATAGCAAACAGGGTAATTTTCCAGTGTTTGTTACTGCAGTATGTGTTTAAATAAATCCCAGCCTCTTCTTGATATTTCAATTTCTAAAAGTCTTTAAAGATCAGAAAATAGTATTAAATAATACTGTTACTCTAGATATATTATAGCCACATTAATTCAGGAAGTTGGTATTAAACCTGTATTAAACTTATGATGAATCTGGTCACTTCCCCTCTAAAAGATCAAACCACCAATTTTGGTCTCAACCCAAGTAACATCTGTAGCAAAAAGTGTAGTTTGGTAGCTGCCTATCTTCTTGAAAAGGTATGACCTTACTAAAGTTATACTTTGTGTTTCCAGATCAGATTACTATAATGAGTATGTGGAATTTACTTGGAGAAATGTTCAGAATCTTCCACTAATTCGACATGTCAATCTATGAACCCTATATTTTGTATATTTTAGAATGGCTTTCTCTGATATGATCCTGTCCATTTACTCAGGCTGTCATTGGGGGCACTGCTCTGAGTGACTTTGCCAACTCAGGTGAGAATGATATTGACTGAGGATAGTTCTGGATCCAAAAGCTGATTCCATTAATAGAAAGAGGTGGCAGAATTAGACTTTCTTTGGAACCAGCCCAGGATCTTTTCCATGATATTACTGCTCCTCTGGAATACTTTCTTCAGAATTTGGAAGTAACAGTTTATAACTAATGATATCTTGTAATACATTCTTTTTGTGGAGCGCAATATAGTGCAATTTAATTACATTTTAAACATTCTAATGAGAAAGGTCAAAATGTTGTTGTTATTCCCAAAATATTTGGGGCAAGGATTTGAGGCCAATTTTGGCTGATGCTCACTATTTTTAAACCAGAAATTGTGCAATTTCTTTGGGTCTGGGGGGCAAATTCATGGCTACCATTTCTCACTTAAATTCCCACCCCCTCTGCTGCATCTTTTATATGGAAAGAGAAGAGGCATGGGCCATGAAAACCTTCTCTGAAAGACCAGGAGTGCAGGGAAATTATTTACTGGAAGCAAGGCAGAAGCTTCCTCGAGCCTTATTAGCCTTTCAGAGAATGTGTACAGATTTGTTGATGTTTGTATTTCCATGAAAGAGATTAAAATAAAAACCTTTGTTTTTGCCACCACAGCAGATTCAAAGCAGATTTACCAGCAAAAAAGGCTGTGGGGGTATATGCAGGCCATTTTTTGTTTGAAAATAAGCAACATGAGAAATAACACATTATGGAGAACCCATATAGTGGTTTCAGTGTCAGATTAGGACTCCAAGAGTTGAGTATTCAATGATTCACTCAGCTACCTTTAAAGTCCTAAATGGCTTGGGTCCAACTTATCTTCAGGACCGCCTCTTCCCATATAATCCACCCCACACACTCCAGTCGGCTGGGAGGAATTTGCTACAGCCAATGAAAACCAAGCTCTCGACAACCTCCCAGAGGGCTTTTTCCATCATCGCCCCCAACTTATGGAATGGCCTGCCGGATGAGATCTGTCAGTTGATAACTTTAAACAGTTTTAAAAAAGCTGTTAAGATGGATCTCTTCCGGCA
>CM034708.1:22806687-22827253 GCA_020142125.1 Phrynosoma platyrhinos | reverse complement strand
TAAAGATATACAACTCAGCACAAAAATTAGAATCATACAAGCCATTGTGTTTCCTATTACCATGTATGGACGTGAGAGCTGGACAGTTAAGAAGATGATATGAAGAAAATCAATGCATTTGAGATGTGGTGATGGAGGAGAGTCCTGAGGATCCCATGGACATCCAAAAGGACAAACAAATGGGTCCTAGAACAGATCAAGCCTGAAACCTCCTTGGAAGCCAAGATGACCAAACTGAGAATGTTGTACTTTGGACACATTATGAGAAGAGAGGATTCATTGGAAAAGACAATAATGCTGGGAAAAGTGGAGGGAAGTAGAAAGAGAAGAAGGCCACTGCCAGATGGATGGACTCTATTAAGGAGGTCATGGGTGTGGGTTTGTAGGAATTAAGCAGAGCAGTGGCGGACAGAGGGTCTTGAAGATGTCTCATCCATAGGGTTGCCATGGGTTGAGATCAGCTCAAGGGCAGTTAACAACAACAAAAGGTGGTACATAAAGGTAGGAGATAGGGGAAGAAACAGAAAAGATCTCAAATTAAGACAATTGATGTAGCCATGAAATCTGCATTTAATCCCAGGTTGAAGATGGAGAGGACAGACTAAGGGCCTCGGCAGACGGCTAACAGAGCCATCTTCCGGGCCTGGAAGAGGAGGGGCAGCCGCACGAGCGGCACCCCTTCCTCTTCCCGAGGTTGCCCTCGGAGTTGCCGGCCCTTTGCACGGCCGGCGCTCCGGGGATGACCTCACGCCGCGGCGACCGGACGCGCCGCGGTGTTTGAGTCAGGGAAAGTGCGCCTGCCGCTTTTAGGGCGCACTTTCCCTGAAATCTAAAAGGAGCGCCAATTTGGTGCTCCTTTTAGAGTCGCCGACGGTGTACCACGGTGCGGCTGCCGCGGTCCAGCGGCGCACCGTCCCACGGCGCACGGGAAGCTCCCGTCTGCTTCCCCCCTAAATTAATTATTGGTGGAATGATGGAGATGGCATTCTGTATTCATTCATTACTTGTGCCTTACTAGCATACAGAAGCAATGCTTACTGAGACAAAGAGCCTATGGCTGGTCTCCTTTTTTTACATATACAGGTTTGAGTTTTGGATGAAATACAAAAGGTTCCTGAGTAGATATAGAAGAGTAACAGAGAGAAACATGACTGTCTTTAAATAATCAGAGATGCAGATTACATTTTAATTAGTGCACTATTTAAAAAGTCAGTTGAAACCAAATTGTGCATTCAAGTTACCAATGTTTCTCTTCTGTTTACTTTTTTGCGTTGTCAAGAATCACATTTTCATAGAAAGAGCAAGTGAGATTGAGAGGTAGAGAAAGTCAAATATGTTTTAAACTTTTTCATAGGAAATGATTGTAGTGTTACCGATGTCCTGGTGGTTGGTTGGGATGTGAGTTCATTTGATTGTTCAGTGGAGAGCATCAGAAGGGCACGATAGTGGGCATGTAAATGAGACCCAGCCTTTCTCTACAAAATATCATTTTCAGTAGGAATATAAATCATTTAGTTGGCTGAATTAAGCAGCAAGATGTAGCCATGGCCTCTAATTGTACTGATAAAGTCAAAGGTTTTGAGGAGCTTGAGAGAATGTGATCAATATGAAATAAATGAAAGGAGTGTGTTACTTTTAGGGTTTTACAATATATTGCTTAAAATGAAAACATGGTTGTATAGGTTGGTTGGTGTGAACTTAAATATGATGTAATTGCTTTTAATGGATGTGATTTTGATTTATAATACCCATTAGAGACACTTTCCTCTTCCCTTTTTCGTGTTTTTGCAAATTAGGCACTGAAAGTGGAGTCATTGACAGTTCAGATTTTGGCTGAAAGCAGTTTTGGCAAGTGCCCCAGTTTTGGAGTATCCAGTTGATTTCATCATTTTTGCTGCCTGACAACGAAGCCATGTTTTTCAAAGTCCTTCTTAACCTGTGGCTGATGTGATTGTCCTTTGTTAGACCTATTGTCTACTTCCTTATAAGTAAGTTCTTAAAGCATTCTTTCAAAATGATCCTGCAAAGGAGACATTTGACTCTTCTGATTTTTTTTTAAAAAATGCAGTGTCAATGTCACACGAGTGTGAAGATACCATAGCTATCCTCCTAGCCTCACCAAGCAGAGACTTTTTTTTATGATGCTAAATGCCAGAGAGAGATTTTCTGCACTGTATGTGAATGAGGGATGTTACTTCAGGGCATTTGAGCTTTAAAGGTCAGTATTATTACTTTAAATTGGACAGATGTATATTGATGTCCATTGTAATCACATTGCTATTCATAGCTGATGCATATCCCTGTGACCCATCACTGTCTATAGCCATGCAGTTGCATTTTGGAGCTGTTGCAGGTTCTTAATTATCCTCAAAGGTAACCTGATGTAGAGCCATTTACAGTAATTGATCTATGAAATTAGGTAGCAAGTACCCAGTGGTTGGAAGCACCTTATATTCCAAGATAATATGTAATTTATGAATCAAGTGAAACCTGAACTAAAAGCATCACTGGCTGCAGCACCCCCTTGGACTTTTATGGGGGGGAGGGTTGGGGTCAGGGTTGTGATTTTAACTTGTTCTTTTTAATTGATGTACGCTGCTTCGATTGCTATGCAGAGAAGCGGGATATAAATAAAATTATTTATTATTATTATTATTATTATTATTATTATTATTAAAATAGACCAGTCAGATTCTAGGAGTATGCAGGATAGTGCAGCTGCTATATCAAAGTGAGCATTATATCCATTTAAAATTGCCAGCTTATACCCCAATTATCTAACTAAATACAATAACCATCTATCTAACTAAAATCTAACTATCTAACTAAATATCTAAAATCTATCAACAAATATGGAAGACAAAACAATGACCCACAGACTGGAAATGCTCTATATACATTCCAGTCTCTAGGAAATTGTAGGATTGTAGTAACCACAAGATCATTGCATTAATTTCCTATGCAACCAAAATTCAAGAAAGGAAGTCAGGAAAGGAAGAGACATTATAGATCCTATTGCAAACACAAGTTAGATAATGGAGCACACCAAGAATTTCAAAAGAAAATCAATCTGTTTTGTAGATTATAGCAAAGCTTTTCATTATATAGATCGTGAAAAACTATGGATCGCTCTTAAAGAAATGGTTGTGCCACAACAGTTGATTGTCCTGGTGTGTGACCTGTACTAAGGACAAGAGGCTACTATTAGGACAGAATATAGAGAAATGGAAAGTTGTTTATTTTATCATTAGAGCTATTATTAAGAGTAACCAGGCTGGGACCGTGATGACCAGATGGCTTATTCCCAAAGCTGGCTGCCACCTGCGGTCCCAAGCTTCCCCTTTTTTGTGGCGGCTTTAGGCTCCTGGCTGCTTTGGGCATGTGTGTCATGTAAGCACCCCAACCTCAAAGCATCTGGAAGCTGCTTTTGGCCCATGAGTTTCAGGCCTATGGAGGCTCATGCTTCCAACTTTCTTTTAGTTAGTCACAGAGGTGTTACAAGATCACTCTACATACTGATTTTACAGACTAACATGGCTAATCTTTGAATTCTGTTTGTAACAAATGTAGTGGAAATATATATCTATTTAGTATTGTTTGAGAAATGAATTTAATTTGACATTTATGCCATCTGTAAGAAAGCAGGAAGTCAACTTTTAGTACTTTGAGTGGGTGTTCTAGTGTAGTTTAGTTCAGTGTTTAGTTTAATAAAAGTAGTTAGTTTTCAGGGTTTGTTTTGATGTATTTTCTTGTGTCTATGTGTATTTTATTATACACTGAATAAAATAAAGTAAAATAAATAATAAAAAGAATAATAAAAAGTAAAAAATATGCAGATTACACTACACTACTAGGAGAAAATAGCATAGATTTGGAATGATTACTGAAAAAAGTCAAGGAAAAAAGTACAAAGACAGGATTACAGCTGAACATTAAGTAAACAAAAAAAAATGATAACAGAAGAGTGACATGATCTTAAAATAGATTATGAACACATTGAAAAAGTTCAAGATATTGCAAACCTTGGCTCAGTCATTAATAAAAATGGAGCCCACAGTCAAGAAATCAGAAGAAAAATAGAACTTGGTAGGGTAACTATGAAGGAATTAGACAAGATCCCAAAGTGTAAAGATACCTCATTGAATACTAATATTAGGATGGTCCATGCCATGGTTGTGAAAGCTGTACAATGAAGAAAGTTGATAGGAAGAAAATAAACTCATTTGAAATGTGGTTCTTGAGTTGAACACTACTATGATTCTATGGATTCTATGTCCTGTGGATACTGTGGACTGCTAAAAAAGAAATAAATGATTCCTGGAGTAAATCTAGCCTGAACTGCCCCTAGAAACCAAGATGACTAAACTGAGACTGTTGTACTCTGGCCATATTTAGTACTTTTGTATGTTTTTAATGTTAATTTTATATTGTTTTAACTGGATTATTTTAATTGTTTTAAAAATTTTCTTATAAAAATTTAAAATGTTTTTATCTTGTGTCCCTTTCTGGGAGAAAGGAGGCATAGAAATTAATTAAATATAATATCATGAGAAGGTATTACTCACTAGAAAAGACAATAATGCTTGGTAAGGCAGAGGGCAGTAGGAAAAGAGGAAGACCAAATTCCAGATGGATGACTCAGTTAAGGAAGGAAGCCTGAGTCTGCAAGACCTGAGCAGGGCTGTTGATGATAAGGGTGACTTGGAGGTCTCTCATTCATGAGGTCTCCATAAATTGGTTTGCTTGATGGCAATTAACAGCAAACACCCCGCTACACACAAACTTCATGAATCACCAGCCACCATTGTGTGCTTCATTATCTGGATTTGCATTCAACTTCTTCATCCCCATCTAGTGCTTACAATATTTGGAGCAGATTCTGGATTGAAGCCACTGCTTCTGGTTTGACTGGGAATGACAAATAGAGCTAGGTGTCATCAGTATACTGTTAACTTGGTTATGTCTAGCTTTAAGACAATTTCCTCCCATGGTTTCCTATAAATATTTAAAAGAATTTTGGACAAACTGAAACCTTTAAAGCAGCTTGCTGGACAGAGACTATTTCATATTTTGTGCTTGTAAAACATTCTGCCTTTCTGTGTTTGTCGGTTGACCTAATCCTAAATAGCAGTAGCAGCTGGGGCTACAGAAAGAATAGAATCGATGGAGATTGGAACTAAATAACTCAGTTCAAAGGGGCTTATTAGTAGTGCTGTTAGCCTGTGAGAGGAGTTATAGTTGAAAACTGGGAATCTGAAGGGTGTTTGGCTGGCCTATGTCATAGTGGTCATTTATTATTGGTTTCAAATGGCTGCCTCTCTGTTCTGTTGCACTTGAGGAAATATAACAGCAAATATAAGATTAAGAAGTGCAGGGAAATTTATACATTAGTAAACCATTGCCAAATTGTAATTAAAAGAAAAACATTTTTAAACTAAAAAAACTAACTAAAAAAGCAAACTAATATTTAAATGGCAGCAGAGTTTTAAGATGCCTTTTCCTTCCTATGGACTTAAATGGCTTGAATTGTTGTCAGTTCTCTCTGCTCGAGAAGTTGGAAGAGAATTACTTTGCAACTTGGAACCTTGTCTTGGAGTGACCTAGGGGGGAAACAGACGAGTGCTTCCAGGATGCCGCGGGACGGTGCGCCGCGGGACTGCGGCATCCGCACCGCGGTGCACCGTCGGTGCCTCTGAAAGGAGAGCTAAATCAGCGCTCCTTTCAGAAGTCAGTGAAAGTGCGCCCTAAAAGCATAGGGCGTACTTTCACTGACTTTTCCGCCGCAGCGTGTGCGGACGCTGCGGTGGGAGATTGCCCTCGGCGCGCCGGCCGTGCGGAGGGCCGGCAGCTCTGAGGACAACCTCGGGAGGAGGAAGGGGCGCTGATCGTGCGGCTGCCCCTCCTCTTCCTTGACTCGAGGACGGCCCAATTAGCCATCTGACGAGGCCCCTAGTTGCTTGGGACACCAGTAATTATTGTAGAACTGCCTATCATTGATTTATCTTAATGGGTTCTGGACATTGCATCTGAACTACCAGATCTGGATGGACACACCTTTCCATTTTACCTTTTCACTTTCATGTGTTTTTACTAAGTTCATTCTGTCTCACTTCCACCAATCTGCAAGTAAAAGACTGTGAAATTATGCATTTATTTTCTTCATATACATGCTAATATATGCTATTTTGAATATTGTTTTCTCTAATATAATAACCTTTGCCTCATGCACAAACATAATTTTTGCCAGCAGTTTCACTAAATATATGCATTTTGTAATGCTATTTTTCCTAATATGCACATTTTTTGAAAAGAATAACAGCAATGTTTAGCTCTTCTCAGCTTTATTTGAAAAAAGTACATATATTAAAAATCATTTAATGTATTTGGTTATTCCTTGTGGTCTCTGCCCCATACGAATGGGTTTTGTGACTGTGCAGAGACCCCCATCTGAATGTTCTAGAGCTGAGTAGCTTGGTGGAAACCTGTTCCCTCCTGTCTACTGTGCATGCTCTAGCCCAGGGGTAGGCAACCTTTCCCCTTTAAGGGCCGAGGGACTTCAGCTTCCAGAATCCCAGGAGCTATTGGCCAACATGGGACTATTGGCCAACATGGCTGAGGCTTCTGGGAGCTGAAGTCCCTCGGCCCTTAAAGGGGAAAGATTGCCTACCCCTGACTCTAGACCATCAAGCTACCATCCCCTCAGTTTCTTTCGATCTTCTGGTAGAGTAATTTTTCATTATGTATTCTCTTATCTGAGTAGTTTCCTCCTTATATTTTCACTTTGGTTTCTTCATCTTTCAATTCTCTTATCTTTCATTTTTTACTTCTTTGTATTATTCTATCACTAACTAAAAAGCCTTTCTCCTTAGTTACTCTTCCCTTCCCTGCTTTATCTTGATTCTGTGGCCTCTTTTGAATCAGTCCTTGTTTTCAGCACCATCTTCCATCACTAAGCCTTGCAAACTGAAGGTGGCATTGGTACTGATGGCATCTTTGGTACCAACTATTACAGCTTCTCCAGTTATCACTTCCATACTGGCTACAACATGTATGGAAGACCTCCTGTGGTTGAACTATTACAACTTCTCCAGTTACCACTTTCATATCTGCCACAACATCTATGACATTGCCTACAATGCTTGCCTCATCATTATCGATTTCTGTCATTTAACAATCTTCTGCAGTATTGGTAGCAGGGGAATTGGCCTCAGTAAATGGAGCAACAACTGGGAAATCAGCCCATTAAGTCTGGCTTCTCCAGAGGGTTGCTTGGTGTTGAAAAAGGAGGAGGGTATGGAGCCAAAAGAGAAGAAGCACTCCAAACATGCATAACACCACCAGATTCCATCTGCCTTATCTCCATTGGAATCAATGGATTCCTTTGATACTGACATGTGCTTCTCTTCCTGAGACACTTTCAACATTGATGGTTTCCTTAATTCTGATGTCTTAACTGAGAGAGCCCATGGTGGCAGAAAGGCACAAACTGGAGGAGGTGGAAAAGGTGGCAGTGAGCCAGTTGCAGCCAAGGCAGATGCTGCTGGCCTGCCAGCTGCTACACAAATGAATGGTGGCAGTGGTTAGGGGGGCAGCCCTTTGTACCTTCTGTCACCCACAATGGTGCCCTATGTGTGGCAGGTGGGGTGTCTACATGAGATCCTGGGTGCTCTGTCAGAGCACCACTGCTGTGCAGCCTTGCTCAACCTTTGCCTCATGCACAAACAGAGTTTCTGGGACTGGTGAGGATGAAGATAGGTGCGTGTGGAGCTTGACAAACCCTGCCAGAAAGGAAGGAAGGAAGGAAGGAAGGAAGGAAGGAAGGAAGGAAGGAAGAAAAAGGAAGCCAGGAAGGCAGGGTATGGAAGGAAGAGCCAGGTGATGGTGTTGCCTCCTTCCCTTCCTCTGTCCTTCCCTTCCACCCTGCCTTGCCCCACCATGGCCTTGGAACTCTTAGCATTTGCTATTTGGCTCTTCGACGTTTAGCTGTCCTTGGCACCGGAGAGGAACAAGCTGCGCCCCAACATATGTATGCGCTCCCTTTGGTTACTGTCCCCTCCTATGAGCAGCAAGTGAGTGGTGGGAGAGAGGAGGGAATATTTTGACTCTGAGCATGAAAATACAAGGTTTGCTAATACTTGCAGTTTTGTATAGCCACTTGAAGTTGTGGAATGTATCCCTCCTGGATATGGGAGTCGTACTGTAGCTGGGTTTGCTGCTTTTGTGTTATAACAATAGTAAGAGGATTTAGACAGTAAAGTTTATAGTTTGATGCCCCTGCTGCCTCATAAGAGGAGATGTGGAGTATGCAGATAAGGGCTGAAAAAGCCAATGGAAAATGTAGCCCTAGGATACAACAGAAATCTGAATTAGAATAAGTACAAGAAAATATATTTTTTACTTTGAGTGCAATATGTCTGGTTTAATATAAAAAGAAAGCAAAGCTTGTGAGGAGGAAACCAATATCTTTACTTTATAGCTGAAAATACTGAGTCAAAAAGTCTTAGCTGTATCATCAGTTTTACGGGAGGTGTTGTTCTCCAACCCATCTCCTGCTTGTTGAATTCTGTGGGTTGCCTTAAAAGAATCTTTAAATGTGAATTATGAGACTATATGTTGTTCCATGTTTCAAAAATAGTTTGTAAAAAAAATACAGCAGTATAATATCTGTGCAGCAATGTATTTGCTTAGGAAAAAAAAGATAAATCTATGGAAAGGATGCATTTGTTTTAGAAAACAGATTGACATGTGAAATAATTCAGTTGTAGATCTCATCTGAATGTTGAACTTGCTAGTTCTGAACAAATATTGTGAATGAATTCTCATAAAATACTGTGTTTCTAAACAGATTTCATTAATGTTTTCCTCTGATAATTTATCCTCTTCTTTATGCTCCTCTTCTCATACTAATAAAGGATAGACTATTTGCATATAAATAGATTTCAGTATTTGCTGAAGCAAAGGCCTAATATGTTTCTCTTTTCAATGGACAATGTTAAATAAGTGGAGATACTGCAATGATCAGCAATTATGAATTGTAATAATTTCATTGGTTAAAATTCTGTAGTGTGTATCTATAGTCTGGCATTTTTGAGTGCTATAAAGGCTTTAGATCTCAATTAAAATAATAGAACCATGAAAACATCTCTTTCAGTTCCTGTAGAGATCCTTTTGATATCACTCTTGGTTTTAAAAAAGCTCTAAAACTTAATGTGAGCTATTGAAAATGTTGATTGGGACCCTCAGGGAATCTCTTCTTAATTAGTTTTTTGTTCTTTTCCCTCCTGTGCTATTTGCCTTCTAGTAGCATGTTACCATTCTCAGAATATAAATGTCAGTAAAAGTGTGAAAGTATTATTTAAGTGAAGTGAGAGCAGACTTCAGATCATACAATGAGGTTTCCTTGCCTCTGTTAAACTGCAGGCCCTTGCATCTCCTGAAGAAAAAATATTGAGAGATGAGGCATAGATATGCAGTGGTGACCAGCAGAAAGAATGCAAAACCCCTTTGTTGGTGTGGTCAGAACTGTCTGGATCCTGCCCGTAGGTTTTTAAAAATCATTATATAAATAGAGACACCATGGTGTGTAGTGGTTTGATTTCTGGCCTATGACTCTGAAGACCAGGCTTTAATTCCCAGCTTGACCATGAAACCCACTGGATCAACTTGGGCAAATCCTATGCTGTCAGCCTCAGGGGCAGGCAATGGCAAACCTCCTCTAAACAAATCTGCCAAGAAAACCCTTAGGGTTGCCATAAGTTGGAAACAACTTGAAGGCACAACAACAACAATAACAGCAACATATATAAATACATTAAAGCATTATCGTACAGCTAAAAATCTTATGTTTTGCACATGTCATTGTTGTTGTATGCCTTGGAGGTGGTGGTGCAGCTTCCAGGATCTCCCTGAAAGTCAATGTACCTCCCAACCTCCAATCATTTCCTATTCTGATAGACTGCAAAGAGGTTCTTGGCATCATAAAGGTGAATAATTTTTACTTAGTATAATTTTTTGTGGGCGTCTTCAAATGCATCTCAACTGGAAACCCTGAAAACATATGCCAAATAAATATTGTTATTTTTCTACCTGATGATACTCTTTTACTAGCCGTGCAGTTGTACTCATCTAGAGTAGGGATGTCAGTCTTCATTCATTTCTTTCTATAGTCAAGATCATACTGTATATACTCATGTATAACTTAATTTTTTTTAGTCAAAAATTGACCCCAAAAAAACTCAATTGGCTTATCAAGGCGGGGGGGGGGGTCAATGTAAGCACTGTATTTTAACTCTTATTTTTTTAAAAGGAGCTATCCCCTGGTGAAAGGCAAGAGTGTCATCTGTCCTCCAGCTGCTCCCGCATTGATCCACCTCTTTAATGTGCAAAGATTCTTAGTAAACATGATACTTGTGTGCTTAGATTAATCTGTTTAAGAACATATAATGTTGTAGTTTTGCACATTATTATTTGTTCACAGTTATAAATATACATAGATTTGCTGCTTTTTCTCTCAGTTCAAGAAAAATTATATTAGTGACAATTTGAAAGTGTTCTTTAAAAAAACAACAATGTACTTGAAAGCCCATGAAAGCAAAAAGAGAGAGAAGAAAGAAAGAGAATTGTGCTCTCCATTTGGGAATTTCTCTGTTTTTGAGTAATAACATCTTTCAAGTACTCAAAACTAATGGAAAGCAAAACAACGCAAAACTTTTTTTGTCTGATGAATAGAAGCTGATATGTAGGTCTTATGATCTTTCAGTGAATAATGGTTATGATGGAACAGATTTATAATTTGACATATTGTATTTTCCGGCGTATAAGACGACTTTTTAACTTGCAAAATCTGTGGATAAAGTGTGTGGGGGGGTCTTATACACCGGGTATAAGGATAATGAAGATAGAGGTGCTAAAACTCTATATTTTGACTGGAAAAATGGGGGGTCGTCTTATACGCGGGTTGCCTTATACGCTGGAAAATATGGTATTTTTCAAAATATATATTGTAAATGGATTTTTCTCTGGCTAAACAACACAAGCCTGTAAAACTGAGGGTCATAAAAACTCTTTAAAATGTATGCAAGTTTTATAGGAATTGGGTGTTCTAAATTAAAAAAAAAGTGATCTCAAATTTGATCCATCATGTCATTTTTTACAACTTACATTGATGTTTCTATGTTGTAATATATGACTGAATGAATTGCTTCTGCAAAGAATTAACCTGCAAAGAGTAAAAGGGGGGTTGAAGTCCTTGATAGACTTTCAAAACAGTTTAGTAAACTAATATGAAACATAAAAATCCATTCAAACACACTAAATGAAATTGCACTGGAACACCAGCTTCCACACTTAATCAAAGCTGAGTAACAACTGAATTGATAAAATATTGAATCTGTGAAAGAACTGTGAGTGGTATGACATTTTAATTTTGCTTCTTTAAAATTCAGCATACAAAAATACATTAAAAACAGCTACAATTTTGAAAAAAGGGAATTGTTGACTAATTGGTATATAAGCAGGCATGTGTGTTTCAGTTTGACCAGCAGATGTCACTCATTGTAAAGTGAATGATTAGCTTTCTGGTTTTAAGGAAAATGTTACCAGAAAGTGGAAGTCATGTAAATGAGGTTCCTTAAAAAAGGTGTCTTTCTGTTTTCTTTCTATGTATCGATACATATCTTATTTCCATGTTTTTCTATTGAGGTATGTGTTGTTATATTAATATTTTGGTACATATTGGTAGAGCCAGTGTGGCGTAGTGGTTTGAGTGTTGGACTACCACTCTGGAGACTAGGGTTCTATTAACAGCTCGGCCATGAAACCCACTTGGGCAAGCCACATGCTTTCAGCCTCAGGGGAAGGCAACAAATTCTTGCCAAAAAACCACCATGATAGAATCTTAGGGTCTCTATAAGTCAGAAATGACTTGAAGGCACATAACACACATACATATTGTTCATAAGAGACATATTCAAAGTATGTTTTTTTTTAAAAAAACAACAACACCTTTTTCAGTCTTAATGACTCAACAATAGCTTGAATAAAGTCATTCTTAATCCCAACTAGAGACCATTTCACATCTTCAGCAATTTCTGCTAGTTTATTTCTGTCTTCCTCTATGAGGAGTGGCCCCATATATTGCAGCCAAGAAAACTCCATGATACGTTTACCTTAGGGTCGCCATAAATCGGAAACTCCTTGAAGGCACATAGCACACAAACATATTGTTGATAAGAAATGTATTCAAAGTATGTTTTTTTTTCTAATTAAATTTTATTGAGTTTTTACAATAAAACACACAAAGTCTGTAGAACAACAACAACAAGGGCCAAGGCATGGATTTTTTTTAAAACTTTTTTTCAATCTTAATGACTCAACAATGGCTAGAATAAAGAAGTTCATAATCCCAACCTGAGAGCATTTCACATTTTAGCAATTTCTGCTTCAGTTTATTTCAGTTTTCCTCTATGATAGTGTCCCCATATATTGCAATGCAACTTGTTCTGGAGGGTTCCCCAACCATCTGGAATGACATCTTGCTCAGTAGGAGGGAGGTTTCAAAGACCTTTTGCACTGTTCTTTGGATACAAGGCATTATGAGAATGTAGAACTCTGAATCTTTTCTTCATGTTCTGTTTTTCTAATATCCTTTGTAGAGAAGGAAGTGGAGTAACATTTAAAATCAGAACATGTAGTGTATAATAGCACAGAGATGTCTCTCCCAGAGGAAGTTACATCTCAGTCCTCTGTGTGTTTACCTTGAAGTTCAATGTGTCTTGCTCCCTTTCAAATGTGTTTTAGGAATGCAGCTTCAGTTGACATCTTTCAGTTCCTTTGAATTAATGGAATAGGTTAGTCACTGCTAACTAATGTCATGTTAATTTCAGAGAAACATTTATTTACATATTTTTCTTTGGCATCCTATATCAACAAGAAAGAATTATTGAGAATCTTTCATAACTAGGGATTGCCAAAGAAAGCTCAGTTTTCTTTTATGTTATATATGTTACAGATTAGCTCTTCCTTCTAAAAATATGAGGGCCATGCTGTATAATAATTATTAGGTTATCTCTCTCTCTGTGAAGTGTTTTTTTTTTCCTGGTACAATGTGGAAAAGACCTGTCTTTCAGATCTGACACTAATTTCCCTATGTAAAATTAAAGTAATATTCTGGTAAAAAAACCAAATCAAAACAACAACAACAACAAACCACCACACAGCTAAGAATATGACCATGATATGATGATAACAAAACTAAAGAACATATTTTATCATTCCTGTGAGCAGTTCTACCCTTTCTGGAGCATTACTTAAAAATTGATTGAAAATGTGAATACATAGTGGGAGTAACCCCCTTACTTTTCAATGCTACTAGATGTCCATATTCAATAAGGTTTGTTTTTTGAGTCCACTGTTAAAATTTGTTCAGATTTCATTCTGAGTAATCCTAAATTCAGGTGTAGCATTGTGTGCCAGTTCTATAGAAGTAGAGTTGGTGGTGTGAAGAATGTAAATGGAGAACAAATCAGGACTGTGATGTTGTCAGGATTGGGCCATGGGCAGTAATCTGTCAGTAAGACAGCAACCATGGGACCAGCCAGTAGTCAAGACAAAAGGGCAAAAGCATCACAGACTTAGAACTATCACTAAAGAAAGTTAAAGAAAGCACAAAGGCAGGAATAATGTTAAACATAAAGAAAGCAAAATAATGATAATGGAAGATTTACATAAATTCAACCTAGATAACAAAGAAATCAAAATAGTTAATGATTTCACTTGCCTGGGATCAAACATTGACCAGAACGGAGACCGCAGTCAAGAAATCAAAAGAAGACTAGGAATGGGAAGGGCAGCTATGAAAGAACTAGACAAAATTCTAAAATGTAAAGATATACAGTTGAACACTAAAGTCAGAATCGTCCAAGCCATTGTATTCCCCATTATCATGCATGGATGAGAGCTGGAGAGTGAAGAAAGCAGATAGGAAGAAAAATAATTGATTTGAGAAGTCGTGCTGGAGAAGTATGCTGAGGATATCGTGGACAACCAAAAGACAAAGAATTGAGTCGTAGAACAAATCAAGCCTGAACTCTTCCTAGAAGCCAGGATGACTAAATAGAGGCTGTCATACTTTGAATTCATAATGAGAAGGCATGACTCATTAGAAAAGACAATGATGCTAGGGCAGTAGAAAGAGAGGAAGACCACATGCCAGATGGATACACTTAATCAGGGAGACCATGGGCCTGAGCCTGCAGGACCTGAGCAGGAAGGTGGAGGATAGGGGGGCCTGGAGACGTCTCATTCATAGGGTCACCATGAGTTGAGGCCACCTTTGGCAACTAACAATAAAGAGTCTGATTCATATTTACTGACCAAAGAGCAAACCTAGAAGCTGGAGAGATGTAAAAGGACTGAAGAGTTATCAGAAATGCAAGAAGAGGCAAGATTTCAGTGCAACTTTTTGCCTAAGTAAGGGTAAGCTGGATATGTAAACCCATTTATTCTCTAGTCTGTCAAACAGGTCTCAGTGGCCAGTCAACCTGGACAGTGTCAGTTCAGAGTCTGAAGGTCCTTCTCTAAGAAACTGCCAGTTGCTTTTCATTAGTTTTAGAATACAAAGGAGCTGCCTATAGATCTAGCAGTTCCTGAATATATGAATTAAAATATTTAAGATAAAAAACTAACACTGTATTTTATGGCAAGTACTAAAAGAGGTAACCTTTGAGAAACTAGAATTGAAATTTTGAAAGAATAATTTGCTTTGGGCAATCTCCCGTGTTGGGTTGTTGCTGGCAGAACAGTGGAATCCATTGGAAACAGGAAATTTATGGGTAAATCCTCTCTTCACTGCAGCTTCTCTGAAGGGCTGAGAAACAGTCTGGAGCCAGTTTGGTGGATTTTTTTGGAGAGCTGCAAACAGGAAGGAAGCCCTATTGCATAACACTGCATTTAGGTGAATATTTCCTATTTTTCTGAAAACCTGTAAATTCTATTGCCACGGTCTAATGCCCTATGCAAACTGGAAGCCTTCCATTTTCAGTGTGTGTGCCTTCAAGTCTCCTGTCAACTTATAGCGACCCATGAATTTTGTAGGGCTTTCTTAGGCAAGGAATATGCCAGTGTGATTTTGCCAGTTCCTTTCTCTGAAATATAGCCTACAGCACCTACTCTGTTCTTAACAAGCATTTCCCACTGTGCTGACTTTTCTTTCAAGGCAGACATTGTAGGACAAAGCAAGCATTGTATCAGGCATCCTAAGTAGTATCTTGGTTGTTTTTTTTTTTTTAAAAAAACACATGCTTCTTTCCTCTATTATAAGAAAATGGGTGAAGTCAAGATGGAATTTCTTTTTAAATAAGAATTCTAATTGTAATGCCTGCTTTTTTGCTAGGCTGTACTGAGTGACACTGAGTATTCTAGGATTGTTAGAAAGCAGTTTGAGTACTGTTTTTAGTGGAAACGTGGTATATCCATCCATCCATGTTGCAACATCTTTCCCTTGGTCAGAATAGATTTCAAAGTGCTTTTGTTTTCAGTGGATGAAAAAAGCCTTTACAAAAGACTATCAGATAAACTTTCAACCATATACATAGATTAGGCTCTTTGAAAATAAAATTAAAAAACAAAACAAAGCAGGCAGCTTGCCTGCAGTGAATGGAAAGGACATAGCAGGAAGAGGCAATTAGATATTCATTCTAAAGGTTGCATGTATGAACACAGGAATAACAGCAGACAGTCAAGTTTGTCCAGAGTTTATCCTTCTATACTCATTCTTTTTTCCAGGCACAGCTGTATTCAGTTTTACAATCATACCAAGTGCCAATAAGAGCTATGCAGTTTAGAGGCAAGAAAACCTTTTCATGTTGACATTACTATGCCAGATATAGGTTTAGATTTGTATTAGCATTTACCATTAGAAAAGTCTGTTATAGTTGACTATAACTTCTGACAAATTAATTGCATGGGCTGCTATTTTCCATGCCTGGGGGATGCCTCAAGCTGATTTTTGTTAAGCTTCAACAGCTGAAAACATCCCTCACCGTTGACATAGTTGGAGGGTGTTAAAATATAACATGATATGAAAAATACAAATCTAGCTAACCGGAGATGATGAAAATGAATCTAAAGGCACATCCAAACTGATTAAAAAGACCAGAAAGTCCCAGATGTTGTTCCCTTTCTTTCCAGTTTGATTTTGGATATTCATACATGTTTTGTCTATTCCAGAATATTTTCTGTCGTCTTCCTGTATGATCACAGACTTTTTATACCAGCTCTCCAGGTCAGTTTATTTTAACCCAGTATAAAATCAGATTTCCAATGAAGAAATCAAAATAGCAAAAAAGTTTTCATACCTTGGATCAGACATTGATCAGAATGGTGACTGGAGCCGAGAGATAAGAAGTAAACTGGGAATGAGAAGGGCATGTATAAAAGAAATAGAAAAGATCCTAAAATGTAAAGATTATATGATACAACTGAGCATGAAAGTTAGAATCATAAAGCCTTTGTATTCCTTATTACCATGTATGGATGCAAGAGGTTGACAATGAGGAAAGAGGATAAGAGGAAAATGGGTTCTGAAAAGAGTGATGAGGATACCATGGGCAGTCAAAAAGATAAACAAATAGGTCATGGAACAGATCAAGCCTGAAATCTCCCTGGAAGCCAAGATGATATAACTGAGGCTGTTGCACTTTGGCCAAGTCATGAGAAGGCATGACTCATTGGAAAAGAAAATAATGCTAGGGAAGGTGGAGGGATGCAGAAGACCGCATGCTAGATGGATGGACTCTATTAAGCAGAGCAGTGGACGATAAAGTGGCTTGGAGACGTCTCATCTACAGGGTTGTCATGAGTTGGGATCAACTCAAAGACAGTTAACAGCAATAACAAAATCAGAAAGAACAGAAACAAAATCTGGGACTTTCCAATCAGTTTGGATGTGCTCACAAACTCCAGAAGACATAGATTATGGAGATAGCATTGATACAGAGAAAAGATAGGAGGGGGATTTTTTCTCTCTCCAGAACAGCAAACATGTTAAGAATGTATTATACATGCCTCTGATAAATGAATCATTTGTGGGTGCCGTATTCACTTTCATATTTGCAGCCCAGCTTCTGACAGATCAAGATGTCAAAACACAACCTGTAACAGTGAGTGAGAGGTCATGTGGTGGGGCCAATGCTTCTGTGGTCTCCAGAAAGCCCCCAGGAGCCAGATGGGGATAAGAACTGGATGGAGAAGACACAGAACCCATGTAGCTGTTTAGAGGGGAGGAGAAAGATTAGCCCTAATAACCATTAGACCTAAATCCATTTGTCATTCCCAATTAAAGCAGTCCCATTAAATCAATTATAATTAAAATAATTAAGGTTTTCCCACTGATTCAATCAGACTGCTTTAGTTAGGACTAACACTTGGCCCTGGGCTTCAGGCCTGATTCTCAGATAGGCCAGCTCCAGAGTGAGGCGCTTCTGTATGCGCTGCTCTGTAAGATGCCAAAGGGTTAAGAGAAGAAAGCAGCCACTTATGGGTTGTAATACAGAGAAAAGGGAGCCTTTCCAGTAACACTGCAACTAATAAAGGAATTGAAGAGGCAGTTTACAGAGTCTTAAATTCATAGAATTATGAAGTCAGCGGGGGCATCAGGAACCATAGAGTCCAACCCTCTGCTCAATGCCTTCTCCAGCTAAAGCATTCCCAGCAGGTAGCTGTCCAGTCTCTTTTTGAAGGCATCCAGAGAATGTGACCCCAACCCCTCTCTCTAGGCAGTTGGTTCCCTTGCCAAACCACTCTTATCACCAAGGTTCCTTCTAAAGTTCAGTCAAAAACTACTCTCCTGTAACTTCAAACTATTAGACAGGCTCCTACCCTTTGGGGCAGTAGAGAAAAGGCCTTCCCTCTCCTTTCTGTGACAGGCCTTGAGGCATTTGAAGAGTAAAATCATGTCACCCCTCAGTCTTCTCTTCACTAAACTGAACATGCCAAGCTCATTCTGTCTTACATGTTTTGTTCTCCATACTTATGATCCTTGTTGCTTTTCTCTGAATCTGCCCCAACTTGTCATTATCCTTCTTAAAATAAGGCAACCAGAACTGGATACAGTACTCCAGATGAGGCCTGACCAGTGCAGAATATTACTTTCTTTGATTTGAAACTTTCCTTCTGTTAACGCAGGCTAAAATAACATTCACTGCCTTTTCTGCAGAATTGCTGGCTCATATTCAACTTATGATCTACAATAATCTTAAGGTCCTTTGCCACATGTAGTACTGCTGAGCTGTGTGTTCCCCCATCTTATAGCTGTGTGTTTGGTTTTTCTGGCTTAAATGTAGAATTTTGCTTTTGTCTTCATTGAATTTCATTTTATTAATTTCTGACCAATTTGCTAGTTTATCATGAACCTTTTGAATTCTGTTCCTAGGTTCCAATATGTTAGCCACCCATCCCAGTTTTGTGTCATCCCACCCTGTCATCTGAGTCATTGATAAAATCATGATGCGTAAGGCCCCTAATTTCCTTCCACTTTGAATTCCTGCCATTGATTACATTGACGATGATCAGTTAATTGTAGCCAGGTTTACCAGGTCTCAGGGCATTGTAGAACTTTTCTAGACAGAGAGAGAAATCAGTGAAAACTTGATTTTATTCAGTGTACACATTGTAGTAGTATTTTTATTAGGTCAACCAAAGGGCACAAATTAGATCATACTAGCTTTCAAAGCCTGTTGGCTTCTTCATCAATCAAAGAAAAATACATGCAGTAGAAGAAAGGGGATATTGTTGGAGTTTGGGGTCTGTATTCTTCTTGAAGTGTTTGCTTAAGGTGGTATGGAGGGAGAGATAGTGCAGACATAAAGGTTAGGCCACATCCACGTGGCTAGGAGGTGATTGGGAACAAAAGCAATTAAAAATGCAATAAAAATATCCTTCTTCATTGGCAGCAAAGCTTCACTGAGTTGAGATACATATTATAGAATCCCAGACTCCGTAGCCATACTGTTCTATCGGGGTGGCATACAAAAAGAGACAACCAGGCAAAATGGTACATTTTAATATATTAATTGATTTACACAGGACACAGGTCTCATAAAAAGTTCTGATTTTCCATGTTTCAGTGCAGTTACCACAGGTACTAGCCTAATGTAATATTAGGGCACCAGCAGCACATCCTGCTAAGCCGTAAATTGCTGGCTTGCTAAGCAAACACGGGTATGAACCAACACATATGCTACCTGCATTTAAATCTGACTCTGACATGTAGAAAAGCTTTAAGAGTTTTACCCTTCTACCATATCCTGTGATGGCTAATAGAGTGCACCAAGGAATTCCAAAAGAAAATCAGTATGTGTTTTATTACAACAAAGCATTTGACTTCATAGATCATGCAAAGCTATGGAACACCCATAAATACATGGGAGTGTCAACATATCTAATAGTTCTGACGAGGAATCTGTTCTTAGGACAAGTGGCTATACTGTCAGAACAGAACATGAAGAAATAGAATGGTTCCCAATTGGCAAAGGGGTCAGGCAAGGCTGCATCCTTTCACCCTATCTGTTCAACTTGTATGCAGAAAATGTTATATGAAAAAAAGGCTTGAACTCAGAAGTAGGAGATGTGAAAATAGGAGAAAGGAATATCAGCAATCTAAGATATGCAGATGACACCATATTATTAGCAGAAAACATCACAGACCTAGAGCATCTCCTGAGGAAGGTCAAGGAAGGAAGTGCAAAGGCAGGGTTACTGCTGAACACAAAGAAAACAAAAATAATGACCATGGAAGATATCCATAAATTCAGTCTAGACAATGAGGAAATAAAAATAATAAAAGAGTTTCTATACCTTGGATCAAACTTCGATTAGAATGGGGACTACAATCAAGAATTCAGGAGAAGATTATGAAAGGAGAGAGCAGCTATGAAAAGAACTAGAAAAGGTCCTAAAGAGCAAACATATACCACTAAGCATGAAAGTCAAAATTGTACAAGCAATTCTGTTCCCTATTACCATGTATGGATGTGAGAGTTGGGCAATTAAGAAAATGGATAAAAAGAAAATAAATTCATTCGAAATATGGTGCTGGAGAAGAACACTGAGGATACTGTGGACTGCCTAAAACAAACAAATACCCAATACAAAGTTGAAGGCTTTCACAGCCAGCATCTATAGTTTTTTGTGGGTTTTTTGGGCTATGTGGCCGTGTTCTGGAAGAGTTTATTCCTGACATTTCACCTGGACTATGCCAACAACTATCAGGTCAGAATTCACAGGGAAAGGAAGCCATTGAAATCCACAAACACCTAGACAACCTCAACAGCAGGGGTCAGCAACCTACGGCCCGCGGGCTGGGTCCGGCCCCCCAAAGTCTTTGGACTGTTTTTTGCCGTCGTGCGTGTGCATTGCAGCCGCCATTTTGTTTTCCAAAATGGTGGCCGCGACTCGTTGGCTCATGAGCAGTACTCCTGTGCATGTGCGAACGAGCTGCGGCCACCTTTTTGTTTTCCAAAATGGCGGCCATGGCTTGTTCGTGCATGCGCAGGAGTACTGCTCATGC
>CM034708.1:22782889-22798408 GCA_020142125.1 Phrynosoma platyrhinos | reverse complement strand
GTATAAACATACTAGAAACCATCTCCTAACTCCATGGTTAAAAATCCATTGCCGGACATGCACTCACTCACATCTTGAATTATAAACATTCTTAAACTAAGGATTTCCTAGGCCCTTCCCATACTCCACCTTCTGGGTGTTACTCTTATGTTGGTTGGATAATGCCTGTATGATGTATATTAACCCAGCCTCTTGCTGTCCATCATCCACCATGTGACTATTTTCTCAAGACCTAACGATGTGTATGTATTGTTATCAAGGCTTTTCTCATAACAAAATCTGTGTCCATGAGTTGTACCTTTGGGAAAGTTCATGTTTATGACTTCTTGGCCATTTGGTGTTAGATTCACTTTGTTTCTCTAGATGTTGTTCTCATGAGGAAAATTCCACACACACATCTCTACATTTCACCTTTGACTGTATAACCCATCCATATTCTAACACCACTGTATTCTGCTTTGGTCAGGCCCCACCTGGAATACTGTGTCTAGTTCTGGGCACCACAATTCAAAAATGATGTTGAAAAACTGAAGCGTGTCCAGAGGAGGGCAACTACAATGGTGAAGGGTCTGGAAAACATTCCCTATGAGGAATGATTTAGGAAACTGCGTATGTTTAGCTTGGAGAAGAGATGGTTAAGACGGGATATGATAGCTCTGTTTAAATATTTGAAGGGACTCGGAACAACCAAGCTACAGGAAAAGAGATTCCACCTCAACATTAGGAGGAACATCCTGACAGTGAGGGCTGTTTGACAATGGAACACACTCCCTCGGAGTGTGGTGGAGTCTCCTTCTTTGGAGGTCTTTAAACAGAGTCTGGATGGCCATCTGTCAGGGATGCTTTGATTTTGAGTTCATGCATGGCAGGGGGTTGGACTGAATGGCCCTTGTGGTCTCTTCCAACTTTTGATTCCACTATTCACCAACCACACCGACCACACTGTGTCCTGAAGCAACTCCCTTATATAGCCAGGGCTCCATGTGGCCTTCTGGCCCTGCCACTTCCTCCTGACACTTGGTGACTTTGCAGTTTTGCAGCCTTTCTTCAGTACTTTACTCTACCAGGTGACCATTTTCCGATGTCACTTCCCCTGACTCAGCACCTGGTTGAAAGTGCTTGGTCATCATGGCTGCCTGTGACCCTTTGTTGTCTGGTCACTTATATGTCATCCCACATTGTACATTTTTCCCTTGAGACTCTATCCCAACATCTTTGTCTGATTCCTGTTCCTTTTCCCTGCACCAATGTTTTTAACCTTTATATTGTAGCAATTTTAACTTTTTTACTGTTTTAACTCTTTGTAAGCCGCTTTGATCATATCCATGGAAAGGCGGGGTAAAAATAAAATTTATTATTATTATTATTTATTATCTTAGACTGTTAGCCATATAAATGGTCATCCCTGGTCATCATTATGTGGTTGATTTCCTTCTCGTCTACCAGTGAGTCACAGCTTCGTTTCCTGTTGCTTTTTTCTCTAACTCTTTATACTCAACCAGGTTTACCATGGAACAATAGCATACTTGAAGTCCTGTAAGTCCCAACTTGCTGCTTCATCTCTCTCTCTTGTCTTAACAATAGAGGATTACTGATGGGGGCAAAGCCCTTATATCTACTGGTGTCCAGGTATTCTAGACTTGGATAATGTTCCTTCCCTTAATCTTTATGATACCACAGGTCTCTCTGTCATTCTTGGTTACCTAAAATAGAAAATTTAGAATGGAAACTATGAGCAAATAAGAACTACAGTACTTTCAATTTCTGCTGTATTATTTTATTTTTCTAATCCTTGATTCTGGCTGTTGTTTTAAACACCCAGTTTTTATGGGCTAGTAACAGGAGTCAGCAGTAAAGTGGATGGCAACTGAATAACATAAGATCCACAAATGTGCCTCCGACTGCAAAGAAAATTTGTGTTTGATTTTTAAAGCTCCATTTTGTAAAGCAATCATTTCCCAGTCCTCCTTGACTGTACTGAAAATGTTCATACTGAGGGGCCAGCCGCATAGATTTTCACTTTAAATTACCCAATTGCTCTTGTTCTGTACTGCTTTTGCCCTGTAGCATTGGTTGACATTTCATAGAGAGTGAACCTGCATAGGGCCAGAAAATGTATAATTATAGGAATCACCTTCTTTTGATTTTCCCATTACATACCAATCACCACAGACAGGCTTTTCTTACATGCTTGCTATGAAGTGAGAAAGTTTTATTCTTTGTTGACCTGTGATTAAAATGTGGCATTTTCATAAATAAATAGAAGATAGCTTTTGCATAATTCAGTTCTCAGCTGGTGCTATGAGAAACTTGTAATGTGAGTCTTTGACCTGTGTCACAAAACCAACAGCATATGTAAAATGGAAACTATGTCCTAGGACAGTGTAGGAAAAAAGCAGTCTCTAGTCCAGAAGTATAACAAGAAGACTGATATCGAGGTAAGAATAAAGTGGGGTTAGTTTAGGTTCTTTCTGTCATTCATCCTGCCCCATCCAATTAGTTTAAACTCTATGCCATAGTTGAGCCCATCCTTCACTTCTTATTGAAGGGTGTCCAACAATCATGATGATATTTGTCTATGGGCCCAGTCTGTGCAGTGAGTTCAGAGGGGAAACTGGTATGGGACATTTTTTTTGATGCATGTGAGATGGCAGACAGAGGAATCATGAGCATGCTAACAGCTGGGGGCTGAAATGAGATGGCTTAGGGAGGAAACAAGATGCACCTACTTAGGAATAGCACAAACAATTTGATCAGTGAGGACAACATCATTTTTCTGGAAGAATTTTTCCATCACAACAGAGGCTTCAAAACTGGGATTTCCTGGAGTGAGAAACTGATGACAGTTGTTCAAAATGATTGCTCTTGTTGTTAAGGCAAAGATTTGACCCAAACAGGAAATCATTTTGGGAATCATAGAGCGTATGATTCAGTCCAAAAACCCTTTGCTGTGCAGGTAACACTCTGATCAGATATTAGCACCTCAACACACAAGAAAATAACATAAAGATATGAATTTTTTGTTTCTAGAATTTCTGACATCTCCACTCTTAGGGAACCAGCCAAAGCCAGAAACAAATGGAGAAGACTCCTCAAGACTATTAAGCCTGTAGAATGGCCACTGAGAGAAATTTGGATTTTGTATTATAATACAGACTGGACTAATCTACTGCTGTGTTCATGTGAAGGTTGGCTTTCACAAGTTGATTTTCCCATTCCATACCAGTCCCGACACATACAGGCTTTTCCTAGGTGCTTGATATAAAGTGAAAGGGTTCATGTGCAGGTTGGCTTTCACATGTAGAACAGTGTTAGATAGTTCTCAGCTCAAAAAAATATCGGTGTAATGCCCTGTCACTCAATGACCATGCTTCATGGATGAACCAGAAATAGTTTATTAAATCAGCACAACAGCACATCTTTAGCCAGAACTAAATTAACATACATAATTCCACTTCTATATTCACTCCAGATCCACTTCCTCACTTCTTTTCACATTCCATGATAAGCCAAACACTATATGACTTTGGTTCATACACAGCAACTACTTGCATCTTCCTGCCCTCTCTCCTTATATCTATGCTCCCAACATGGCTATAGTATAGCTAAGCAGGCCCAACCATGGCATGACATTTATATTTAGGCTACATTTTTATTTAGGCAGGCTCTTGGTGTGTGAGTTTTACTTATGTAGAGTGTGTGTTGTTTTTAATGCTTTAATGTTTTTTACTTTAAAAAAATAGTTTTAACTATGCTGTGTTTTTAATTGTTATGTTTCAATATTAGTATTATTTAATTCCTAACTTTTATAATTAATGTTTTAATTCTATCTTTTTAAAATTATTGTAAGCCATCCTCAATTTCATTTTGGGAGAAAGGCAGAATAGAAATTCAATAAATAAATAAAGACAGAGGGAGCCCTGAGGGACAATGTTGACATCCAGTTGTGTTCTAAAATGCATTTGAATATTATGAGTGAAAATGTGTACAACATATGTATTTAAATATATTTTAAAACTACCTCAAAGTAATATGGAAATAGAATAGAATGTATTCATAGATAAAAACATGTAAAATGAATGGGCAAAAATAGATTGATTTGTCCATCTGTATATGAATGTTGGATATAAAATAGCTAGAATTCCCAATTCGTTAGCTGAATAGCAATTTTATTGCCAAGTTGTTGTAAGGTTTAAGTACTCGAACCTCCTGAGAAGAAAGATATAAAAGTATTAAATACAAGAAGGTGAAACACATTCTCCTGGTCATCATATGTCGCCATTGTGTAGTTGTCATATTACTGATCTTTGCTGTGCTGTAGAGTTGTTGAGAATGGAACAGCTACTTGCTTACTGAAATTACTTTTTTGTTGCTTTTTCACAAGTGAGCTTGACAAATACAAGTAGTTTGTTCATATGGGGTATAATCACCAAAACAGAAGTTTTTCTAGCAGTGCCCAGGAATGGCTTACAAAGCATATAATTATGCTACATTGTCAAAGCAAAGCAAATCTGAGCCAGGATGTGGCACGTGTAGGTGAGGCATAGATCCTTTATGTAAATAGTTAATTTCCATAGCATATATATAATAAGCAGCCGTCACTCAGTACACAGATATTCTGAGGCACTAGTAGTATCTCCATTCACTTACAAAGCAGTATGAATATATATGAGATGTTATGTTAACAATATGATAGTAAAAATGTGAGTTATATTATTGGTATTGTTTTATAGTACTGCAGGAAACTGATTTTGATCTCCCGTTTCTGTGTTATGACCTAGCTTGCAAACAAGCTTCTATAGAAAATCAGAAAATAAATTATTCTTACTCCACTTCCTATTTTCCTGTTTTAGGACCAGGAGCCTACAACCCAGAGGCATATAACTCAATAGCAAAACCATCCTCCAGTCTTGCAGTCTGGGTTTCTCGAGTGGAGCGTTTTAAAGAAACAAAAGATGACACTCCTGGCCCTGGAGCATATGAGGTATGTTTATATGACAGTTTTATTAGGTAAGTGTTTTCTGTCAGCCTTCCTTTTCTTAGAAACAGGTTATAGATACTTTACCGTGTATTGTGTTACTGTTTAAAAAATGGAGAAATGTTGATATTTTCAGACAAAAAAAGGCACTATTTTTGAATTGTGACTGTAAAATGCTACATTTATTGTGTATTCTGTATGTGTGGGATTGAATTCATTGAAGTTGTCAAAATGTTTCTTGTCTTGAGAAATTGTCAAAATGTATCTTGAATAGGACAGTTCAAATGTCTTTTGTTGACTTTGTACAAATTTGAATAGCCTGTTATTTATACCTCTTTCACAAAAAAGACCAAATGATTTCCAAAGTCTTGAAATTGAGGAAGCTAGTTTGACTAGTTTGATTTCTGAAGGGAGGTGAGCATGATTGTGCCTCAGAAGGCATGAATCCTTCTGTGGCTCAATTGTGTTGAATGCTTCTTGCCTTGGGGTTTTAGGGTTTCATGGATGTTTATAGTAAAATGCTTCCTTGTATGTGGTATTAACATTTGTTGTTGGACACTCTAAGGACTTTGGTAAAAAGCAGGATATAAGTCTGATGATTAGTATTAGTTGTATTTAAAATTAAGAATGCAACAGCAAAACAGAATGGGAATTGTATAGCCAAATGTATATCTGCAGTATGAGAAAATACTTAATGTCTTAGGCTGAGCTTGAAGTTGCTGAAGCGAAAGTATAAAATGCTTCAATTTATCATTCTTTTCATGTACTTCAAAGCATGGGTTCAGCACATAGAGTAGTTCCTTCACTATGTCACCTGTTGATCATAAATTGAACCTACATAAGAAATTTATTAGGTTAACATGTTTTGAAATAAAGTAACATGTTACTATCTCAAATGGGGTGGGTGGATGTGAAAACTATTATATCTAGAGTCTAAAACAGGTAAGAAAAGTGTGCCCCCCCCCAAGGTGGGGAAAGTGTGGGTTTTGAGCCTTTCAGGAAATCATAGCACACTTCTTCCTAATTTGGGAAGCGTATGGGAGCTATTGTTACCAACTCCTCTGGCCATTTTAGGTTCAGGAGAAGTCTTTACAAAACAACAATAACATACAGAATCACTTTCAAGTCATTTCCTAGTTGAAAATGGCCCCTTTCCTGGGCCTAATGCATAATGAAATTGGCCCCAGAGCTAAAGCTGTTGGGCTAATTTTGTTTTTGGAAAAGTAAAAAAAGAAAAAAAGAAAAAGAAAAAAAAGCACATGACAGTGATGGTGCAGTTTTCCATGTTCCCATGGAAAACCAGTGCAGCCCCTATCCCTTGTTAGTTGGTTACCTGAGCCTAAAATTACCTTACTACACTGGTCATTGGTTCAGTGCTGTTGCCTTTGCCTGCAGGGAGCCTTGCCAAAGGAAAGCTGTTTCCACACCCTGCTGTCTAAGATAATTTGAGATACACAAACCAGGGACAATTTATATTGAAACTGTGTGCTGTGGACAAAGGATTCTTCTTTGGGCATCTCTGTTTTTGACACACACACACAACTATATCACAATCAGATTGTATAGTTGAATTAGCTATCAGTAGATTTCAAGACAAAGTAGTGTGCTGGCAGGGCTCAGGACCTTCTTCCTTTCCCTAGCCAGTCTATTCTAAGCAGCAGAGAAAATTTGGCAGACCTAGGTATTATCCACTGATACAGGGCTAGAAACTGCAGACTGAGAAATCTCCTGCAATGTGCAGAAATATTTGCACATACTTGAAAGCTTCTTTTCTGTCCCAATTCAGAGTTGTATGCTGCTCCATACAGAATGTATTTATAGCAATTGGAGCAAAGGTGTGTTTTAAAGACATTTGTACTGAAGAAAACTGTATTATACCAGCTTTCAGTAATGGTCCTGTACTTCTGGAATTCTTATCCTTGTGATGTCTGCAGGGCTAGATTATGGATGCTCTCCTAGAGGTAGGTCAAGACTATTCTCTACTAGCAGGCCTTTGGAAGATAACGTTGATTGGCTCACTTTTTTCTCTAGCTGTGTTTGCAGGCTAGCAGAAATATTTCTCTGTGTGACTGTTCCATCTGAATTATATTTTGCAAGCTTTATGCAAGGCCAAGTATGAGATTAATAATACATTTTCAGAAGCCAGAAAGATGTTGTACATGTGTTTTAATGTGATTTTTTTTTTTGTAAAAAATTGCTGGTTTTCACTTGAATTATCATCAACATTTTGATTTTGGGTTTGCTACTGAAAGCTATGTGGAAGGCCCCATGTGTTTGTATGTGTATGAGAGAGAGAGAATGAGAGTGAGTATGTGTCTGTCTGTCTGTGTGTCAGAGACATTTAGCTGTATTTACGGATGGTTGTTAGATCCACTGCCCATGAGAGTGGTGAATCCACTCTGGGTTCCTCTGCTGCTCTTCCCACCAATGTTCCAAGTTGAATGGGGGTCTGTATCATAGTGAGGATGGAGCAAGCTTGATTTTTGCTGCTCCAGAAACTAGGATCTGGAGCAGTGAATCCAAGCTACAGGAAAAAAGATTCCTCCAAAACATTAAGATGATCTTCCTGATGGTAAGAGCTTTTTGACGGTGGAACACACTGCCTTAGAGTTTTTAAACAGAGGCTGAATGGCCATCTGTCAGAAATGCTTTGATTGTGTATTCCTGCAAGGCAGGGGGTTGAACTGCGTGTCCCTTGTGGTCTCTTCCAAATGTATAATTCCATGATTCTGCCAGTGCAGTACTAAGATATGACACTGGCAGAGCTCCTGTTCAATTGAGAACAGCTTCAGAAGGAGTAGCAGTAAAATCCAGAGGACATTAATTGCCCCCATAGTGGTACGGTAGATCCACCAGCTACCCCTGCACAAAGCAGCTTTCCCCAAATATGGGGCTCGAACTCAAACAGCACTTGTCACCCATGATCATGGGCTGTTCTTCCTGGCAAGGATGGAAGTAAAATCCAGCGGATCTCAGGTTGGGTAGTCTGACTGAGATGGAAAGAGATTGAAGTTTGGCAGACACTTGAAACCATATGGCTGAAGAAGCATTTTGAAGATCAGACCACCCTTTGCCACAGAAAACTTTGTCACATCACACACAAACACACATTCATTTAAAACAAACACTTTTACAGAGTTTCAAATGCAGAGTAAAATTATCAAATTACTTAACACAATGGTGTCCTGGTTATGTTATGAGCAAACAATCCAGGTGAGTATGCTTTGGTATAAAGACAAAATTCAGTTTGCCAGTGGAAATTGTGAATAACAATCCTAATTGCCAGATATATTTTGGTCTAATCCTTTTTTTTTAGTGTCATAAATGTCAAGTGTGGTAAGTTAGCTGTTCCAGAGTTTCAGGAGGCACTTCAAGTTTACACTCTTCTAAACTTTTGTTTGTAAAGTGGATATATTTTAATTCTTTTGTAAACAAATCATGCTTGCAATATCCATCTGTAAAGGCACAATAGTTACATGTAATAACTTGCTATATATTTCTCTGAATCATCATAAGTGCAAAATCCTTTATTTCTAGACTCTTTAAATCTAGATATGTGCAAATGTAGTTCTCTGAGGAACTTTCATCAAACACATAGATAGTAAGAAACAACTTTTTTTTTAACCTAGTTCATTCATCAAATTGTCAACTTAGGGCCTCTGCAGACTGGCCCAAAGGGCTGGCCTGGAGGCAGAGATGGGGAGGGGCAACCACATGCCTGCTGCCCCAATCCCAGCCCGACGACATCCTGATGCTGTGCACCGTTATGCATGGTGTGCAGCGTCAGGATGTCCTCCCAGTTCAGCGTCCTGACATGCTGCGCCAGAAAAGACGCTAAAGAGCCGCATGCCGGATCTTAGGGCTCCCTTTTGCAGCCTCTGAAAGTGTGGCATTTTGCTGCTCTTTCAGGGGTGGCAAAAGGGAGGATCGGGGCTGCAGCGTGGGGTAGCCGCAGCCCTGATCTGCAGCTAGCAGGAGTGGCCCAGAGCCGCCCATGTGCAGCCCCCCCATGGTCTGAACTCCAGAATTGATATATTCAGAATTAACACTCATGGATAAAACAGTTTTCCTGCATTAATTATGTTATAATTTTATCATTCAAGAGCTGATCTTTTCAAGGCAAGGATAGGGAATGCTTGACTTTCCAGATAATTAGGACTGGAATTCCTCTCCACCCTTTCCTTTTCTCTGCTGGCTAGGGCTAAAAGGATAATAGTGTAATAGCATTTGGAGGATCATAAATTGCCCGCCCCTGTTCTAAGTGTATTTAGATGGTCATATTTCTAAAGATTGAAGTTACACACACGTCATTAAAAAAATCTACTGTAGGTTCCTTTCAGTTTCATTGTTATATTTAAATCATAGTACTGCTTATGAGAAATCCAACAGCATAATTTATACTTCATTTTACAAAAAAATAAAATAAAAAATGTGCAGATATGTTAACACAAGCTGCAATGGCTAATTTATATACAGTACATGCAAATTGATCTATCATTTAAAACAATTCTTACCTGTTAGCCAACTTTATGACATTTCTGTCATGTTGAATGATAGTCACTTCTTTAATTTGACAATGTGAAAGTTGGTGGTATGTCAAATCTTTTTAGTATGCTAGAAGATCTACATGACTTGTCTTTAGAATACAGAATTTTCTTTTATTTCTCCTGTGTGGAACATTTTGCTGCTTTCAGAAAATGTATTATTAACTTGAGCTTTGTTTTAATGCAGGCTGTGACATGAGAGTTTGAAAAATATTGTAGGAATTCAGCACTCTCAAATAAAAATATTTATGCTCACTTTTGAAAGGTTGTTTTTCATTATATAACCAAAATATAGTTTACTACTATAGTATACTAAATATGTAAATATGTAAATATAGTATACTAAATATATTTGTTTTTATATTATGCCTAGCATTCATTATTAAAAATAATCCACAGGTATTCATTGTCTAGAGAATGACTAGTGCATATGCTGCACAGGTGCAGGAATGACTCAGTGTATTTGTTCACAATGTAGTGGCCCTAACTTCCTACTATCTTCATCAATATTTTTTCCAGTAGGTGGGCTGTGTGATTGTATCAGTTAGCATTTATGCTGCCTGCTAACTAGATCTTTGTTGTATGCTAGGACAAACTTGTGATCTGTAATCAGCAAGACCTTTTAACCCACATCTATGCTACCACTTCTTTCTGCAGATGAAATAAACATTACCATATTGTCATAATAATAACCATGTTCCCTGCATGTTTGAGTTGCCGTCCACACTGTAATGGTTGATGTCTCTTGGTTTTGCGAGATGGCTGCTGGTTTTAGAATCATTGTTTATTTGCTTGAAAAGGGTCTAAAGATACTTCATTGTATTGTATTGTAGTAATAGAAACAATATTCTCATAGTTTGACCTGGAGGTTTTCAGAGGGTGCTGCACTGAATTTAACATTCCTTTAGTTGTTTATTGGCATTCCGTCAGCTTCCTTGTTGATTTTTCCTTCCCATCACAGGTAATTTCACGGCGATGTGCAGCCAAAGGAAACTGTGGGCTGAGACCTGTGCACGCAGTGCCATTGTGCAGAGACACAGATGTGCATGTGAATATCCACACAGTGTTGATGAAGATATTCATGTGGATCTACATGCACATTTGGTTGTACATTTGGTTGTTATTCATGCTACACAAATGTCTTCATGTGGAGCTATACCTTGATTATGCTACATATTCCTTATGTGGAATGTAAAATTTCTCAAGAGAATGCAGTCTTGAATGCAACCAAATGTGCATGCACATCTACATTAATATCTGTATCAACATTGCATGGACATTCACATGCACACCTGCATCTCTGCACAGTGGCACTGCATGCACAACTCTTTTTTGACAATCTTTGCTCTGCTTCAGAGTAAAATAGCCAACCACTTGCCTAAGGGAATTTATACATGCAAAAACACCAAGAGGATTTTAGTCATGCCATGTTTTCTAAGCTGTATGCTGCGTGTGTGTGTGTGTGTGTGTGTGTGTAGGGGTAGCAATGAGGCCTGAAAGACTGATCCATTTTCACATGAACTGAATATACGTACATTCTCTTCAGTTTGCCCTGAGTTCTTAGAGTGCACTGAGTTTGGTAGGTGACATAAAGAGGTTTCTCGATAGATGACTCAGTTTAGAAGCCTGAAAGACTGATATACTATTTCCAAAGGAATGTGCAGAGCTCTTTGCAGCATATAAACTGCATATGCTGGTGAAATGTTAGCTTCTGCTTTTCTGTGAGAGTAAATTATTAATTTGGTTCCAGCAGATAACTTTAATGGCATTCTTCTGCTGGCCAGTGCATGCCAAAATGTTATGGCTTCAAATTAATTGCAGTTGGAGCCTTGAAAACAGGCTCATTGTGATGCTGTAAGGACTTAAATGATGAGTTAGTGAAATGTTGTTGATGCACTGGAAGAAAGACCAGCTGAGACTCCAAAACTCAACCGCCATGTGTTGCAGTCACCATTCCAGCGTAATACCTGGATGATGACTTTATTTTATACAAATAAAGAATCTAACCACATCCACAGAGCATGAATCAAATGGCTATTCTTCTTCCATGAACAGCTGTGCTATTGGCCAGGAGCCTCTGTGATTATATCTACATCAGCAGTCTCTCATCTTGGCATGGGTATGTGTGCACACAGAGCTTTGCAAGTTGAGTGAAGGATGGCACCTCTGTAGTTGAGGATTTTAAACACAGTTTTGATTAGCTTCAGCATCATCAGTCAAATGTTGAGGATGTGGCTTGCTGGATACACACAGCTCATAGAGATATATTAAAGTGATAGGAATAACTCATTTTCACTGACTGTTGTCAAGCTGTTAGCCGCTATCCTTCACAATCTGTGAAACATTTGGGAGAATTAGTGGAGGAAAATAGAAGACCCTCTGTTTAGATTAGATGAATGTATTACATCATTCCAATTTGGTAAGGATGAAATCCCCCCAAACCCTCGTATTGTAAGAACAGTTGGCCATATGTATCCATGGATTTTGTATCCATAGAGTCAACCATCCAAGGTTTGAAAATATTTCAAAAAGCAAACCTTGATTTTACTACTTTATATAAAGGACACCATTTTACTATGCCATTGTATATAATTGGACTTGAGCATTCAAACCAAACCAAACCAAACCAAAATAAAATTTATTAATTTGATTCAAGGAATGTCCATGAACATTAAGTAGTTGCTTCAGGGCTATAAGAAGGCACAATTTGTATTCATTTCAGGCTATCAAGAGCAGTTTGCTAAAATTGACATTTACATACCCTTTTGCTGGCCTCATTTCCCATAGCTACCTTTTCCATTCTAAATTTCAGAGCACTAGGATGGTTGAACTCTTTGCTTTTTCAAATTCCAAATAATGTGATCTGCTCTGAGTCTCTCTGTGTGTCAGTGGCATTGTTCACTATGGAAAGTCGCCAAAGAATTTTCTCTGTCACTGTAATGTCTTTCAAGAATATACAGTAATGTTAGACTGTTTGTTTAGCTTTCAAATATGTGATGGATAGGGATTGTACAGCACCTTGCCATTACTTTTGCTGAGAAGTGGATTGAAAGAAAGAAGAGGATGGACATTCCTGGAGAACAGTTTTATGATAATATTGATTGATGCACTGAAGCAAGGTATTGAGGGGGGGGGGGAAGCAAGTATGGGGGCAAGTATGGGGAAAGGGTGCACCCATGGGTTCCTTGTGGCAACCATTTTTTTTCTTCTACAGGCTCCTTCCATGTTACAGCACATCTTATGCCATTACCCCCATGGGTTTATGCACAGCAATGTTTGTTTTGCATTGCATCTGTACTCAGGACTGCACATTTCCAACTTCATTTGGAATGTCAGTTTCATTCCCTTCAAGCTGACTGTAGTTACCTTGCATGGGGTTGATTGCTCTAATTCATTTCACATATAGTCCAATCATAGAAAGGTCTTCAGAAACAGGTTTAGGTTTCGTGGCTAGGTTTAGCATATTGTACTTGTAACGAAGCATAACTAATTCCAAGATTGTCTGGTTGCCGCAGTCACCCAGCAATTGAGGCAGGAGCGGCTTCTGGTTGCTCCTTTTGCCCCATCTGCTCGAGGCCTATATGTCAGTTCTTGATTAGTTTATTTGCTTCTTCTTTGGGAGGAGCAAAATGGAACTGAATGGCTTGCAGGCACCAGCATGTATCGTATTAACAGCAAGGCACTATCTCCTCAATTTTACAATTTCCCTTTATATATGAACATGGTCAATAAAATTCATTATTCAATTCAGCTCATTAATATCTTCAGTTTCTTCATTATGCAGCCTTCTGTATAAATCAGCTTCTTTAAAGAACTTCTGGCCTACAAATAATGTAAACTCATTTTTAAAATCCAAAATTGGGAAAGGCCAACATCAGTTTCCAAATTATTATGATTATGTACTGCTGTTTAGCATATGAAACATGCCAAGGTCATATAGTATTATAAATTAAACTATAACATAAGAGTGAGATCCTTCCTCAGCCATGCTACAGTTTAAAGCCTGGCCATCATTTGTAATTTTTCATGATTAATTTGGTTTAATAGCTATAAATGGTTCTGTTAAGAAAGTACTAGAGTTATTTAAAAGATAGCAAATGCCTTGTCAGTGTAGTGCATTAACTATTTTTAGGTTTCATTAATATCATGTTAGTTGAGACTCGCTCAAAAAATTCTAAAGTGCATTTGCTCAGCCTTAGCAGCACTATTCACTATGAATTGTTCAGATTTTAGAGAGCAGGTTTTTTTGGGGGACGGGGAGAATTGTAACCTTCCAGGACATTTATCTGAAGAGTGAAGTCAAAAAACATTTTAAGATGCAATTAATTTAGTGAAATATTAGGCATTTAGTTTCTCATACCATTTTGGCTTCACCTTCTGAGGCTGTCTTTATTCAAGAATCATGTCCATATATATTCTGCTAGAATTACTGGAAAATTGTTTTCTACTAGTTTGAACATGTCTCAGTATTTGACAACAAAATATAGGTGTTCAAACTGTAGAGTGTATAGCACTCTAATCAATGCACTAATCGGGTAATCTTTTCAGTAAGTAGACCATATGTGAAGATAATTAAATGCCACCTACTGTGGTATAAAATCTTTGACAGACGTAGGGGTGCTGGCTTTAGAAATAGTGGTTGATTTCAACCAAACGTAGTTTCTTTTTGCTGTGCAAGAGTCTCTAATGGTGCATTGACTGATGGAGAAAGTTGCCAGAGCTTGGGACTAACTGCTACAGACTGAGCCAGGTCATCTGGTTCACACCAGAGACTACTAAAGGATGAGGGGACTAGTTGTGCATCCTGCTGTGGGAATTATTTAGGAGAAAATTGGGCTGGCTCTAAATTTCATCCCAAACACATCTCTTAGCCTTACAATCAGCCCTTTAAATCTTTAAAAAATGTTTTATTTTTTTTAAGAGGAGAGAGTATGGTCATACCATTTTAATCCTAAACCCATTAGTTGGAAACAAGGAACAAAATCAAGCATTAGTTATTGGAGTCCTATTAGTAAAAGCAATATTTGTTTGATGTGTTCATTTGTTGTAGAGGACTATATAAACCAGGCGGTCTTACTCTAGGTTTTTAGTATATGTGCTGCCGAAGCGAGCACGGTCTTACTCTAGGTTTTGACAGGTTCTTAAAGAAATGCTCTTAATGAAATGGGAGTACCACTACATCTGAGAGTCCTGATGAGGAATCTGTACTTAGGATAAGAGGCTACTGTAAGAACAGAGCACAGAGAAACAGAATTATTCCCAATTGGCAAAGTGGTCAAGCAAGGCTGCATCCTTTCACCTTATCTGTTCAACCTGTATACAGAAAATATCATACAAAGAACAGATTTGGACACAGAAGAAGGAGTGAAGATAGGAGGAAGGAATATCAACAACCTAAGATATGCAGATGACACCATACTACTAGCAGAAAATATCACAAACTTGGAATAATCACTAAAGAAAGTCAAAGAAGAAAGTGCAAAGGCAGGCCTAATGTTAAATGTAAAGAAATAAAAAAGAATGACCACAGAGGATTTACATAAATCAAACCTAGATAATGAGGACATCAAAATAGTTAAAAGAGTTCCCATGCCTTGGATCAAACATTGATCATAAGGGTTCCTAAACTGTAAAGATATACAGCTGAACACTAAAGTTAGAATTGATCAAGCTGTTGTATTTCCCATTACCATACATAGATGTGAGAGTTGGACAGCGAAGAAAACAGGAAGAAAATTAATTCATTTATGATGTGGTGCTGGAGAACAGTGCTGAGAATACCATAGACAGCTAAAAAAACCAAACAAATGGGTCCTAGAACAAGATCAAGTCTGAACTTTCCCTGGAAGCCAAGATGAGGAGGCACGACTCATTAGAAAAGACAATTATGCTGGGGAAGGTGGAGGGAAGTAGAAAGAGAGGAAGACCACATGCCAGCTAGACAGACTCTGGGCCTAAGCAGACTACAAGAAATAGTGCACATTAAATTGAGGCACT
>CM034708.1:22768075-22782789 GCA_020142125.1 Phrynosoma platyrhinos | reverse complement strand
CTTGAAAATTTGACAGGCACGAGGTAAAAGGAGTCTTTGGAGGGGGCTCCCTCAGTGCCTACCTGTTGTCAGCCCTCATCATCCACTAACATCCAGGAGAATAGTGCTAGCAGGAGCCAAAAGAATACTTTGCTAAGCCTAGCAACAATTAGGAAATTGTTCTACAAAAAGAGTTAGAATCATGTGGCCTCCCAGATGTTGTTGGATTGCAATTCCCAGCAATCCTATATTGTATACCAGTGGTGAGCATTTTTGACACTGCAGTCTGACAGTGTCTGTGTGTTTGTGTGTGGGGGATTTGTATGATTCTCTAGAGACTTGTATGATCTCCCATTACTTTTGAGGTAAGTGGCCGTAGGATATACTTCTTTCTTACATGAGCACCTTTGTAGCTAAAAGTAAAATGTACAATCATCTACTGCTAATTTCATGCTGTGTCTCAAAGAAGTATAAAGGCTCTAATCTCTTTATCATATCGCTGGAGAAGAGACTGGAGAAAAAAATTCCCACATAGACTCATGCAAATGTAAAAGGCATTCTGGGAAGATATCCTGGGGAAGGAAAGAAGCTATAGCTCTCTTATATACCAATTATTTTCATATTAGAAAATGGGAAATGTCCCAGGGGCTATGCCTGGCAGTGGACTTCAGCAGTTGCCCAACCATGCCAACCTCTAGCTACAGACTCAATAAATGAGGGTCCTTTGAAGCCTGCACAAGAGGTTTGTATAATATTGGGAAATTCACTGCTTTTATCTTATTATAACAGTCTAACATGGCACCCTACAGATGTGTTTGACTACAACTACCATTGTTCTCATGGAGATATTGTGGTACCCAGAGGGGCGGGTGGTAATAATAATAATAATAATAATAATAATAATAATAATAATAATAATAATAATTTATTTATAGCCCGCCCCTCTGCGCGGCAATCAGGGCGGGGTACAACATTTAAAAAAAACCCAACAAGTTAAAACATTCCTTTGGCCCATGATCCAACCCTCCCATCCCCTTAAAACAGAATGATGATGATGATGATGATGGTGATGGAATAGATCATACCAATTTGGTGAAGCTAATATTACACTAGTATTTTGCTCATTCTTCTTTTCTGAATTCTGAACACTTACACAAGAAAACTTTAAGCATAGAAAAGAAACTGTTAACTCTCCAGGAACATTTGGTCGTATTGACCAAATAATACTGTATCAAGCTGCCAAATTAACTGCTTAATCCAAGCTGCCCTCTTAAGTCACATCTTCACAAATCCCATTTTAGTTTTAAATGGACCCTGTAGGAACTAAAAATACAGACAGACATGAGTACGTGACTTAATTAAAATCCATCTTTAGCCACTCACAAACACCATTAAATTAGCACTAAACAGATGGGGCCAATCATTATTATCATTACAGGGGAAATGCTCATGAAAATAAGCCTTCTCTCCTGTCTCATCAACATTTGTGATACCCTGTGCCAGTAGAATCTCAGAATTAAATATTCTAATAAACACTGTTTGAAATATTTTTTATAGTGCAACAACACCACAAAACACCCACAAATACTTTGATTAACCAACACCTGGGGAGATTTTGTATAGTCATGCCCAATTTTCACTGTCTTCATTTGTGGTTCAGAGTCTCTAATCTGAGTAGCAGAAGAAGGATTGGCTGGATTGTTCATAGAGTTTCTGCTGCAAGGACTATTACATCCACTTCCCAGAGTGTGATAATCTCTTGCACTCTCTGATTAGTTTAAAACCAGTCCTCATTGTTGAAAATATAGGAAGTAAATCAGTCAGTTCTTTTGCATTTTACTGAGTATATTTACATTTGTAGGTTACACAGTTCCATTGCATTTCTTTCCATCTATGCATTGAGGACTGTAGTCAGCATATTGTGGAAAAAAATGACTGACTTCTCTGTGTTTATTAACCTTTCATGCCCCTTTCCAGCCCTCATGTTGAGACATTTTCCTTTCTAAAGGAATGGTGTTTATTTTAGCTGTCTTTCCATGTGCGCTCTGTATCAGGAATACAGAATGAGTCTGGAATATGTCTTCCTCTTTTGTTTGTCTAGAGAATAAAATTTGGGGGCAAAATAAAGAGGCCCATTGAGGAAGACTGGAAAGTTATCTTCTAGCTATACTCTTGTATATTACCCTTAACCTATACAGATTAAAGGATATAGGTCCCTAGGCGATGCTGCCTCAATACATGATTCTAAATAAGAACATAAGAACTATACCAGGAGAAAGCAAGAACACACGCTCCCAATTTCAATTTTAACACCAATGGCAATAAATACCCCAAATAGAGAGGAGGTATGATACCTTTTCTCTCTATTTGTGACATTTTAGGATATTCATGCATTAGAAATAATAAAAGATTTCTATCTAATGGCTATTTATATTTATATATGTATTTATGAATTTCTGTAATCGTTCATTAAACTTGCATATTGTGCAATAGAACTAGATGGAAGAGTATGTTGCTGGTCAGTTTTGCATAGTCTTTAGTGTATTTATCATCTAAAAATCTACTTACTAGATATTTTAATTGTAAAACCATTTAAACGTTTCAGTTGAATAATATATAAAACATAAACATTGTTTTTCGATGTTGTAGACCTACAATACAATCCTATGCATGAGTGCTCAGAAATAAGCATGTATAGGATTCCAATCTTTGACACTACCATCAATCTACTTAAAGTATTTTTATATGTCAGTGTTTCTCTGCTCCTTGCTATATAAATATCATGTCCACTGTGTTATATGAAGGGTAATAGGCCTCAGAAAAAATCCCAGGTTCTAGGAGACCAGAAAGTTACTTATAAGATGAATGAATATAATGAGACCTAAGGTGTTGTCCTACTAATGCTTAGTAGATTGGCTTCAGCATGTCATTATTTTCATTCTTCCTAAGTAACTTTCCAAGCTATGCAGACTCTGAATGTTTGGAAAATATGATAGCTAGAAAATGATAATCACAGTCAGTTCTGATACGTTGGGGATTAGGATACTGAGGCTGATTAGATTTGTAAGCATTTGCATGACAATTTGTTGAGTTTGCTTCAAAAATTCAAATCCTGCCTTTCTGTCATAATATTCAAGGCAGCTAATACACCCTTAACACAAAATAAAACCTTATAAATTCTAAAACATCTACCGGTAATAATGATTTAGTGATAATGAAGGGCATGACAATATAAACTCTCTTCCATTTTAAAAATCTCTAGCCCATTACAAGATCAGCTGAAGCTCCAGCTGCCTCCAGCCTTCTTTGTCAGTTTTCTTCTCCCAGTCAAAAGCAAAGCATCATTGGTTCAATGACAGAAGATATACTTTGTATTCCTTTGCATTTCAAGATAGGTCTGGAAAAGATTCTCAGGCTCCTTGTCAGTCAATTCAGCATGGAGAAAACTATGCTAAAATTATTTCAACATGATATAAGGCGGTTGCCTAAGAAAACCCACCCCAGCAATTCCAGAAGGGGAAACTGGATGATAAGCAGCAACAACGGAAGTAGGGAGATCACTTAGTCTTAAGCTTCCTGCTGCACTGCAGAAATAAAGCAATTTGACACCACTTTAACTCTCATGACTCCATCCTATGGAATCATGGGATTTGTAGATGGTGAGGTATTCAGCCTGGGGTTTCAGAGAAATCTGGTGCCTCACCAAACTACAAATCTCAGGATTCTGTAGGATAGAGTCATGATAATTACACTGGTATCATACTGCTTATGTTGAAGTCCCATTGTTTACCTTATCCTTCATCTTGCTCCTTAATCATCCTTCTGAATCTTGATCAGGGAAATTAAAATAGTGGTTAAGTTGATCCCCCTCCCCTTTCTCAAATAGCTATGGAGGTTATTCCTAATGAATACACCAAATCAGGAGGAGTGGCTAATACTGCAGAGGAGAGGATCACAATTCAAAATGACCTTAATAGATTAGAAAGCTAGGCCAAAACTAACAAAATGAATTTCAACAGGGAAAAATGTAAGGTACCGCACGTAGGCAGAAAAAATGAAATGTATAGATATAGAAGGAGGGAGGGACATCTGGCTTAACAAGACTATATGTGAAAGGGATCAAGGAGTCCTAGCAGATGACAAGTTGAACATGAGTCAACAGTGTGATGCAGCTAAAAAGGCCAATGCAGTTTTAGACTACATCAATAGAAGAATAGTGTCTAGATCAAGGGAAGTAATAGTGACACTCTATTCTGGTTTGGTGAGGCCTCACTTGGAATACTGTGTCCAGTTTTGGACACCACAACTCAAAAATGATGTTGACAAGCTGGAGCATGTCCAGAGGAGGGTGACCAAAATGGTGAAGGGTCTGGAAACTATACCTTATGAGGAGAGACTTGGAGAAGAGAAGGTTAAGAGATTATAGGATAGCCCTGTTTAAATATTTGAAAGGGCATCATATTGAGGAGGGAACAAGCTTCTTTTCTGCTGCGCTAGAGAATAGGACCCAGAACAATGTATGCAACCTCTAGGAAAAGAGATTCCACCTCAACATTAGGAGGAACTTCCTGATAGTAAGAGCTATTCAACAGTGAAACACACTTCCTTGGAGAGTGGTGGAGTCTCCTTCTTTGGAGGTCTTTAAATAGAGGCTGGAATGCTATCTTTCAGGGATGCTTTGATTCTGTTTTCCTGTATGGCAGGGGGTTGGTCTGGATGGCCCTTGTGGTCTCTTCCAACTGTATGATTCTATATATCCAGAATAATAGAAATATTATTTGATACTGTATTTTGGCACCTGAATACCTTGGCATGTAAATTTTAAATCTTTGAATTTTTCTGAAATTCCAAGAGCTATATAGTATTTTAAGGGTTAAAATACAGTGCAAGAACTATCAGAGTAGAGTAATTGTTGATGGGAAACTCCCTTCATCTCCATTTGCAATGGAGTATCATTTGAAAGCATGGGGGATATATTTACATCATGAGACAAAGAAATGTGTAGTCAGAGCCAGGAAATCACTATCATAAACAACATATAGACATATGCAAATGGACTTTAAATTTCCTGGTCTTTGCAAATCTCCCAATATCCACATGGCCAGAAGGAGGAGGGGCCAGCCTGCAAAAGATACCCTCTCCTTACCATCATAACTAAGGACAGAAACATCAAAATGCAGGCATCTGACTAACATCTCCATTTTTTTCTCTTGTTTGGTTTGTAACATCTTTCTGAAGAAACCAGTGGAGCCTTGAAAGCTTGCAACAAATGTATTGTGCATTTTAGTTGGCCAATAAAGGTATCACTGTTGGGTGGATTTTTGTTTGATATTACGTAGTATATGCTATTAATAGAATAGCCCATTGTTTGCATTTTCTCATCAATGAACATTATTCCTCCATTCCATCCCATTTGAAATTCAGAACATCATAACCAAAAATCTGGATTCCATGCAAAGAAAGCAGCTATATTTTGCTTCTGTTGCAGTCATTAACTGTAGTCAAGGTGCCTTTCAGCAGGGAAGGGATGACAGATAGGTAACATTCTCACTATCAGATGCATCAGGGGACAGCGGGAGACAGAGTGCACTGGGATACAGGTGCACCTTTTCCAGAGCACTAGCAAGATGAATGCCCCTATTGTCACCGCTCCCCTGCCTCCGTATAGCCATTAATATGACAGCCTAGTAATTGATGGCATGACATAGAACCTGTTGTGAAATTTCTTTCCTTTCTTTTGAAGCTACCCCATGTAGCTTTTCGACAGTGTGGTTATCTAATGTGTCAACAGATCTGTCTTCTAATTTCAATCCATGCCATCCTGGTAGTGACAGAAAAGCGCATGCACTTGTAACACAAAGGAGAGATTTTTTGGGTTTTTTAAAAACAGGCTGATGATGTCTGTGTTAGAAGCAGTGCCCTGTGGTGGTGTGCTACCCAGTGATGTCTAAGGTCAGAAGGATATTTATCAGGGCAAGAAGAAATGTCAATGTAATTTCACTCATCAATCTACTGTAGCTAGATAGTTTGCATTTTAATGCTCTTCATTTTACTTAAATATTTTCCCGGATGCACTATTGGAATTGGGGAAAAACACAAAGAGTACAACAGTTCCACTTCAGATTATGCTGTGTGTCATAGATCATCAGTATGCATTAAATAAATGAAATGCTCTAGAGCCCAGTGCAATCTATAAGTGAATGTGCAGATTATGAAAAACACAATTTTCTTTCCATTCTGATAATTGCTGCAAAAATATTGAGCCCCTCAGAAATTAATGGAAATATTTTTGAACATAAGTGCAATTTTATGCTTGATTTTATAATTACTTCATTACCAGTTCATCAGTACGTCACACCTGGGAATGCTATTAAAACAATGCTACAAAATTTATTCAGGCTTTGCGTCTGTAATGAGGTTGGTCTGACTATATGACACTGCTGTATTAAGCACCTAACTGTTTAAAGCACTGATCGCAGTAGGTTCACCTACTTTGTTCAAGGTGTTGCTTCCTGTACATGTAAGAAATGAACTAAAGTATCTTACAGTTAATAAAATATTTATTTAGTAGAAGTATTCAGCTTACCTGTTTGAGAAAGGATAATTGTTTTAGAAATATTTTATTTCACAACAGAAGCGTATAAAATAGTCCTGTGGAAGTTAGTCCTGTAACAAATGTGAATCTGCAGCCACAGCATATTAAGAAAGTAATAGTGATTTAACTTTTAGCAATCAGTTGTTGTATATATTTTGTTACATCACAGATGAACATTGCTCCACATTTATAGCAATAACATGTACGTGGACGATTATGCTTATTAGAAATATTAAATATTTAATTCTCAGAATGGAAAGATGCTTATTTTACAGAAATTATTTACAACTTACCAATTTATTTTCAGGACTGACATTAAGCTTGAGGTGCCATTTTAAAGCAACTTTCTGTCCAAATGTGGTTAACCATGCAGAATAGCTTCAAAATAGTTTAGAAATGTACTTTATGTAAATATATGCTTGACAAAGAAAAATACTTTTCAGATTTTGAACTGAAATGAGGTGAATCTATGGGAATGCCTAATAACTGAGTTACTACTACTACTACTACTACTACTACTAATTATTTTATTTTTATCCCACCCCTCTGCAGCACAATTGGGGCGGTGTACAACATGATAAAAACGACTCACAAGTTAAAACAAATCCAACCATCCATTCTCTGACACACCCACCCCTGAAAAATATATTAAACTAATACAGAGTTAAAATACCAAATAATAATAACATACAATTTTATAAAATAAAATATTAAGGCACTGGCAGAACTGCTTGGACATAAAATAATAGAATAATAAAGTTGGAGGACACCACAAGGGCCATCCAATTCAACCCCCTGCCATGCAGGAATACATAATCAAAGCACTCCTGACAGGTGGCCTTCCAGCCTTTGTTTAAAAACCATCAAAGAAGGAGACTCCACTACACTTCAAGGCAGCATATTCCATCATTGATCAGCTCTTACTGTCAGAAAGTTCTTCCTAAGGTTTAAGTGGAATCTTTTTTTCCTGTACAGTTGCCTCTCCATTTTTGTGGACTTGAAGTCTGTGGTCCACGTTTTATGCAGACTGGCAAGAGGGGAGACTTAAATGGCATGAGTGCATGCCCATGAACGGCAGCACATGCCCATTCAAGCCTATGGGGCTTGAATATGCATGGTATTTTGTTTTTACGGGGGGTGGGGTAGGTGGGGTCCAGAACAGATCCCTCTCGAAAACAGAGGGGTGATTGTAGTTTGAATCCATCACTCCATGTCCTAGCCTCTGGAGTAGCAGAAAATTGTGAATGGAGCAAGCTCTGCTCCATCCTTCCAGTATTTAAACATGGTTATCATGTTACCTCTTAACCTTCTCTTTCCCCAGCTAAACATACTGAGCTCCCTAAGCCATTCCTCATAGGGCATGATTGACAGACCTTTCACCATTTTGATCACTCTCCTCTGGACACACTCCAGCTTATCTATATCCCTCTTAAATTGTGGTGGCCAGAGCTGGACACAGTATTCCAGGTGAAGTCTGACCAGAGCAGAATAGGGTAGTACTAGTACTTCCCTCATTGTAGTACTTCCCACATATTATTGATGAAATCTAGGATCATATTGGATCAATCTTTCCCAACCTGGTTTCCTCTGGATATATTATATCATAATTCCCATCATTCTCAGTTAATGGCCATGGTAGCTGTTGGCACTGGAGGTGGTAGTCCAACATATCAAGATGGCGCTGGCTTGAGAACTTCTACTTTGGATGTTGCTTGGATAGAACTTTGTTTAGATCAGAGACCAGGATTCTGATCATACAATTATTGTGAAATAGTTTCAGTTCGAAAAAATACAATATAGTGTAACTGTGGGCTTTATGAAATGTACATTCTACTTGGTCCTTTTCCTTTTCCATCCCACATTTGAAACTCTGCTTCAGTATTTTCTTCCCCTCTAAAAATTGTATTTTCTGGTTCATGGTGGATTCTATACTTTTCATATGCTTAGGGAATAATTGTATATTCAGAAATAACTTCAGTCAGTCAGATTATTGTATTTAAGGATATTCATAATCATTCAACACTATGATAGTCAAGTTAGAAGAATAATCAGACACAATAGGATGTTTCATTAAAAAGAAACACACTGAACAGCTGCATTATGGTATTATTTCAAAGAACATCTTCCAGCCTTTTGGAAACAGCTTTAATTCATGATGACAGCCATATTTATGGGCCTTGTTTGTCATTTGGAATTGTTTGTTTTGGCAACCAGTTACTGTCAACTAGTATAATTTTATTGATGTACCATTCTCTTTTGCTTTAGCAGAGCCTGCATGTATAGTTTTACTTAGTGATACTGGGAGGTTCTTTTCTGAAAGCCATATTTCAAAATAGCAACAATAATGATATAGTTTAACCTTGAAAAATAACTTCAAGATAAAACTTGTATTATTAAGTACTTAGGAAGAGGAATGTCTTTGACAGGAGGTCTTCAAAAGTTTGATCAGTCTGATTTTGAGTTACTGCTCAATTACGACAATATGGAATGGAGGATATTTGCCAGAGAAACAGTCATATTTGGATAACAAGAAATGTGACTATAATTAGTGATGTCAGCAAATGTCTTGGAAATACAAATTTTGGCAGTTTGTAGTGCTTTGCCTCAAAAGACCAGGCAAGGTTTACAACTTCAGCGTTTTTCTCTCTTTACAGCACAGAAGAAAAGTCTTCTAAATAGGCATTTACTCTGTTTTCCTTTATTGAGTATGGAGGCGCTCCTGGCAAATCAGTCAAAGAAGCTTTTTAGAAGTTCATAGCAGTAGTGGTGGTAGTAAGCTGCTGTAGTAGTAGTAGTAGTAGTAGTAGTAGTGATAATAGTAGTACTTTTTCCTTTATGGCAACAAATAGCTAACACTTGTGTAGGGTAGTACCGGTACATTTTTGGAGGGCCAGTACATTTTGTATGTTCTTTATAAATCTGGGCCTCAGTCAACAACAGCAACACAGTTTGTTGGCAATGACAGCATAGCTCTGAATTAATTTGGGACAATTATTTATAGTTGAGTGCTTGAATATCATATTCATGTTGAGTTTTTTGAAAGGATGGAATCATATATAATGAACCTTCTTAGATATATAAGGATAAATATTGTGCCCTTTCAGAACTCTCTGTTTCCAGATGTAGGGGCAGTGTCACCTAATGCCTTCAACAACTTGATTTTGCTTTTAATGCTTGTGTGCAAATCACAAACATGAAATGAAGAATGATGCTAAATTGAGAGAGTTCTAAGATTGGCAGACACCTATTTGAGAGATGGTTCTGTGCTTTTGATCAGGGAACAAAAGCCTTAGCAGATCCAGTTATGAAATTGTATTGGCAGCATACCCTGTTTCCCTATCCACTGTGCTTGATTCCAAGCCTTCTGTCATTTAAAAATGTACGTATTCCTGATAGAAACAAATTGATCCATCAACACATTGTGTTGTGCTTCTGTATTTCTTTGTACCTTACAAAAAGGTGAAGACTCACAACATAGTGGGAAAGTTTCCTTTCTGTTGTGTTATTGTCTACTGTGCCTGCTGTTTGCAATGTTTTAAAATGATTCTGACAAGCTTGATGTGTGCCAGAAACCAGCAGGCCCACTGGTGGGAAGATTATTATCATCCAGATATAATAAAAAGCTTCTAGAAAAGTGCCTGTAATATGGACTTATTTTTCTGGCACTGACAAAGAATTCTATTTATTTTAGTAGTGCCCGCTAGCACCATTGTGTTTAAGGGGCTCTTAGCATTTTCATTAGAAATTCATTTCCAGGACTTTTAAACTCAGCTGGAGACATTTTGCTTGGAGATGAAATGTTGCAGAGTGGAGTTCTGCCAGGGGCAGCTTCTCTTCCCGTCTCCTATCCGCCTTGGAAATGAGATTTATGGAAGATCAATCATTAGTTCCTAATTGGGGCTTTTCTCATGTTAACCTGTGATAACTAATTTACTTGTGGAAATAATAGTGTTTCTGAAGGACCAGCATGAAGAAGGGATTGAGCTATTAGCTCTTGAGTACTTCCATGCTGGTTCCAATGACAAAGTATAAGCCATGAATATCAAGACATAAATTGAATGCTGAGCAAAGGTCCAAATATACCCAAGAAAAGTTCAGAAGAATCAGTTAATCTATCCATCCATGCTATTTGTAGAGTTGTTTCAGTTTTCTCTAAAGCTCCTTATACTGTAGAACCTAGGCCCCATGTCAAATGGAGCTTTGCATAAATAATTTGGGTGCATGCCATTAAGAATGTGAATTTCCAATTTTTTAAACTGGGTGCTTTATCGGTTCTCTGCAGTTTGCACTTGGTTGCTGCCCTTGATGCTCTTTCATTTCTGCCATATAAAAGAAACAATCAGATCCAGGAACATTCTGTGGAAATTCCAGTAGAGCTGTGATGGCAGAGAAATGTGTCTTTTTACAGTGGATGATTGGAAGTGAAATTTGGCAAGGCAAAGATAGGGTGTTTCTCAAATTTGCAGTGGTTTTGTTCACATTTCTTAGTATGTGTTCACTTGTTCGGGGAATGCAGTCACCGAATCATAGAGTCATCATTTTGGATGGGCCACCAATGATTGGTTGACTCATATCCTTCAAGTAATGCAAAACCCACCACTATTACATCAGCAGTCTTGATCAATATCCCGCTAGCTTCTGCTTAAAAATCTCGAGTGGAAGTCAGCTCCTTCAGTTGTTACACGGATTGGTTCTGTGTAGCAGGTGGGTAGACTGAAATCCCCACATAGCTATGAATCTAATTGGATTGCCTAGGGCAAGCCACTTTTGGCCATGACCTGCTTCACTGCCCATTCTTTCCTCCTCAGAGAAAGAATGGGAAACAGACAAAACGAAGGTTCAGGAATACGGTAAAGTCTTCCATTCTATTTAATCTAATTAAGCCTCTCTGAATGCATATCTGCATGGAAGTTACTTTTAATTTTGTGCTTTTGCTTAATCAGTAAAGTAGAATAAGGAAGTGCCTTGTTTGTCATTCTTCAAACAGATTTAGGGCCTAAGCAGACGGCTTAATAGGCCGTCCTCGGCGCAGGGAAGGAGAGGGGCAGCCGCATGCTCGGCACCCCCTCCCACTCCCGAGGTTGTCCTCGGAGCTGCCGGCCCTCTGCACGGCTGGCGCTTCGAGGAGGACCTCCTGCCGCAGCGTCTGGACACGCTGCAGCGGAAAAGTCGCTGAAAGTGCGCCGCAAGCTTTTGCGGCTGTGGCGCACTTTCGGCGACATATGAAAGGAGCGCTATGCCTCGGTCCTGTGGCACACCTTCCCAGGGCGGCCCATGGCCGCCCGTCTGCTTAGGGCCATAATTTAGCACTTGATTTCCCTTGCTAAAATAGTTCCTTTCCACATTAGAATAGGCATACTATAAAAGGGCTGTTGTGAGGATCAACTTTTGCAGAAAGACTACAGTGAGACAGCTGACCTTTTTTCAAGTGGCTCTGAAACAGTCCAGAAATAGGCCAGTTATTTCATTATTGTCATTATTTCACAATCCCTAGTTCCTTCATCCTTAAAAATGGATCCCCCACTGATGTACTCCATAGGTTAGTAAGGACAAAACTAGGTAAGCTCCTGTTTTGTCATGTTGTGTGGCTAGGAATGTGAGCCTGGAACTAGGAACTGGCAGAAGTCTGCCATGAACTTACATAATGGTCTTGAAATATGGTAAGTTTCTTGGTCTGTACCTCAGCCATCCCTTTGCAAAATGGAATCATCATGCTGTCTTTACTTATAGGAAGAGTTACTTAATAAACCTCTTGTTAATTTTACTGAAAGAATGTATGCGAATCACTTTGAACTAGCAATTGGAGAGTGAAAGTGTACGTACTATATACTCCCCTTAACTTGCCTTACATCTTCTTGCAGCCACTGTTTCTACATTCCCTTGTAGCTTTACCTTTGGTTTTGTCTGAAAGGCCTTCTTCCGCATACTAAACTTGGATGTTTCTGTGTTCAGTCCAGGCAGGATCTGCTTACCAAAGGGCCCAGGTTCAAATTCTGGTTAAAAGAATTCCCCTGGAAAGTCAATGCCAATCAGTTGAAGGCAATGCTATATAGATTTACTAGAAGTCTGACTTGGCAAAAGATTTCATAATTTGCATGTTCAATAAGGCACTACATAGCCAGTCAGATTTGCCTATATGATGAAGACCCTAAGGTAAAAGCAATGTTCTTGGTACTTTGAAGTGTGTGTGGGAAAGAAAGGAATGTGTCCTTGCTTCCTCTCTCAGTGCACTGTACAGGCTTTTGCTGTTAAGGACTTCAATTCCACGCAGCTTTAGTTTCCCACATCCATGCCTCACATTTGAGGATAGAATTGGGACTGAGATACAGATTTATATGTAAGTATAAATCAACCCATTGCTGCTCTTCTCACATGCCCCTCTCTTGCAGTATGAATTGATGGCATCTATATCCTACTAGATCATCCATATTAATATACGAGAACTCAATGAAGGAATATTGATCTAATTCAGGGGTTGACAAGGTTTACTTACCTGGGGCTGGTAGCTGGTCCCCAGGTCTTCCACCAGGCAGGGGGGGGGGAAATGGCGGTGCGCGCGCTTACGTGCAGCCCCTGCCGACCCTCGCTGCCGCTGCCGCCGGCACCACTGCCAGCCCCTGCCGCCACCACGCGCCCCATGCGCAAACGAGTCGCGGCCACCATTTCGGCAAATAAAATGGTGGCTGTGGTGCAGCGGTGGTCAGCGGCGGGGGTCGGTGGGGGGCCGGTCGGCGGCCCGGGTGCGGCCCGCGGGCCATAGGTTCCCGACCCCTGATCTAATTATTTGGATATTGGGTCTCCTCATACCTTCTCTTTTAAACAATTTTGCTTTATAGAAGTAATGAAGGATAGCTGGGAGTCTTATTTCATAGGGATCTTACATATTTTTTAAAAGTCTTAATGTGGTTTTTGGCTGAGATACTCTGAATCTTATAATGCATTACATAAATGCTGATTTGATCAGACTGTAATTTACTTTGCATGTTAAAATGTGCTACAAAAATGAGAGGTGAGGATAAGGTAATTTGTTGAACTACATGTTTGAGTGATACTGTTTTGGTACATGAACCTCAGTAGAGTTTCCTTGGAATCATCTTGGTTCAGATTACACCCCCCATGTTGTAAAATTCATGACTAGCTCAACAAAAATACTTGGCTTCAGAATGAATATTTAATTAAGGGACAAAGTCAGCAAAAATTAATGTTCCAATATTCAAATAAGAATGCTTCTTGTATATTAATATGGATGATCTATTTAAAAGACTCTGACAAATCCACATAAAGATATTTCCAGGCTTTTATCCAACTTGCCTTCTGAACATTTACAGGAATTTTCTTGTTGCTAATGGCTTTTTTGGATTTAACAGCTATGCAAAACAATGGATAGCCCATTGGCAGACGTGCATTTTTGATATTCCCAGAACTGCTTGCGAACATGTGTCACAGCAGTAATTACCAACAGAATAATAAAAAAGTTTGCTGCATTATCTTTTTGTGAGGATATAAAACTGTTAGCTTAGTGACATAAATCAGCAACTTGCTGCTTGTTTCAAACACATTATTAATTGGTTATTGGCAAGCAGTTTTAATACCTTTCTGATTGTAAAAGCTGATAAAATAAGATCTGTAGCTTAAATGTGTTTTGGAAATGAGAGGATTTTGCCTATTCCATTTCTTCTTCTTCTGGTTCACTCTTGTCCTGATGTTCTTTCTTCCTGGGTGTCAGATTCATAAGACAAACTACAAAAATTAATAGTGAAACTTGAATATCCACAGTATCAGTTTCCTTCAAGGTTTTTCTTCCTTCGGTTTATTTACCTCTTTCCTACTCTTTATATTACTACTGTTTATGCACACTTGATTAAAAAATGAAAAAGCACTCTTGATGTGACTATAGTCTGTTTATTATTACATAGATCTAGCACTGTGATTCCACTTTGCTGTGTCTGCGTCCTATGAAATTCTGGGGTTTGTAGTTTCATAAGGCATTAGAACTGTCTGGCGGAGAGTTCTGCACAGCAAACTTTAATTAATAATAATAACATATCCCAGGCTACCATTGGATTGGTATCCCACTTTAAAGCGGTATTCCTCTTTAATTGCCACAGTAAAGTGGAATCATAGAATCATAGAGTTGGAA
>CM034708.1:22746403-22766393 GCA_020142125.1 Phrynosoma platyrhinos | reverse complement strand
TCTACTTATTAGCTTTGCCAATTTATTCCTATCTTAATTTTAAATATTTTTCTATTAGAGCCCAATCTTCATTAATTAGTTCTGAATCTTCATTATTAAGTATTCTTGTTAATCTGTCCATCTCTTTCATTTCGATTAATTTAGAAAGCCAGTCATCAATTGTCAGGATCTCTTCTTGTTTCCATTTTAAAGCAATTTGTATCCTTGCAGCTGACACCATATAAAGAAGGATCTTCCAGTATTTCCTTTCTATATTTGGGTCTATTCTATTTGTCATGTTTAACAGGTATAGCTCTGGGTGTAATTCAAACTTAAATTTTAATATATTTTCAATTGTGGTATGTATTTTTCCCCAATAAGTTTTCATCTTTGGACATCTCCACCATACATGGTACCATGATCCTACACTCTGTTTGCATTTCCAGCACTCCTTAGACTTTTTATTATAAATTTTTGCTATTCTGGCTGGAGTAAGATACCACCGTTGTTCCATTTTCCATAAGTTTTCTTTTAGATCTTTTTCTGTTCTTTTCTGTTCTTTTCCTTGTTCTTTCCCAATGTTCTAGTTTTATCGTTCTTCCAATATCTGTTGCTCACTTGATCATATTATTTGATATTATTTCGGCTTCCTGTTTCTGTTGCATTAGTATCTTATAAAATTTACTTATTCTTTTTTCTCGTATTTCTAATAGTACTTTATCTAGGTCTGTAAAGCACTTGGATAACCCTTGAGCTGCTGACAGTAGCCCTAGCCAGCACAGCTAATTTGAGAGAAAGCTGGGAGTTTCAGTCCAGCAACATCTGGAGGGCAAATTGTTTCCATTCTTGGCCAACAAATGCATGTGCATTATTCCTCTGAATTTGATTATCATGTACTTGACAACTTATAGTGGACTATATGAATTGTCAGTTGAAAACTTGTGCTAGAGGAGGTATTCCTTTAAGTCAGAGCTAGGAATCTTGTAGTCCTGCAGAAGTTTTTAAACTGCTACTAAAAGCATTGCTTGCAATTAAATTATGCTGGTTAAGGCTGCTGAGAGTTACAGCAACATCTGGAGGGCCGCATGATTCCCACCTTAGCTTGTAATCACCCATTCACAAGTAGGAAAAATTGCTTGATACTGCTGGCTTCAAGTAATGAACATAGGACCTTTGCAGACTGCTAGAAATACTGCAAATTGAGTCCATTTTAAGGGTTAGGGTTAGGGAATCATGGGAACTGTATTTTATTGTGGCACCAGAGCTCTCTGACAGAGAAGGCTTAATGGCTCAGAAAAAACAACAAGTTCCATGATTCTCTAGCACTAACCCTAACCCTTAAAGTGGACTCAATTTGCACTATTTCTAGCAGTCTGCAAAGCTGTATACTTTGTAAGTCAGCCCTTAACGCAGAACTGTTAAATCTCCCTTAATATACAAAATTATACTACAGGTTTTGGATAAGTGTGGAATGCAGATTATTTCTCTTTCTCTCTCTTTCTCTTTCTCTCCCCTCTCCCTCTCCTCCCCACCTACCCTACCCAGTTTGGGATTCAAGGCATCTTACAACAGATAAGTTTACAAAAGATAAAAAAAAACACAACTAGTTGGCTCTCCGTATCCACAGATTCTGCATCCACAGATTCAACCACCCATGGCTTGAAAATATATATTTTTTAAAATATCCAAAAAGCAAACCTTGATCTTGCAATTTTATATAAGGGACAACATTTTACTGTGCCATTGTATATAATAGGAATTGAGGATCCATGGAACCAAACACCAGCAGATACCAAAGGCCCTTTGTAGTTAAAAATTCACAAAATAGAAAAGCTAAAATGTGATTAAACTATTGAAAGAATATTAAAAACCATTTGAAAACATAAACCTTTAAAAAATCCCCAACAAGCACAACAAAAATAACAGATAGAAAACACAGCACATTATTTAGGTGTGCCGACCTTTGTACAGTCTTCCAAGGCCTATGCTAGTGAATTATGTTACATCTAGATAGGAAATCCTACTATCTGTGCACTTGCTCTTAATAACAACACCCACAGAGCATTGTCCCCCCACTTGTATCTACTTTCATGGTCTTCTAGCATACTGGATGGTGGATATTTATTTCAGCTGTATTCTAGTAGAAATGGAATCTGACATTAAAAAAATAATGTTATAAATGCTGTACTTTGTTATGCATTAGCTTTGCTTTTCAATCAGTGATAAAAGCAGTTTCACAGAAAGGATTTTTAGTAACTACTTTTCTGTGGGCACTTACTGTATTAAATTACATTTGGTTTATATGTACTGGAAAACTTTCAATAATATAAATGGCTCCAAACTTTAGCTTTTATATAACACTTCTGTAACAGCCTTTTGAATTGGTATCCATTAAACCCTTTTAAGCATGAGCAAATAAATCACACATCATTACTTAATCATACTGAATTTTTTTTTAAAAAAAAAAGTGGCTTGTGTTTAGAGATGCAAAGGACAGAAATTTTACGGAAGCAAAGGATTTTGTCATGAAAATGTCCATAAACTTTTTAAAAAGTATCTAAAGTTTGAGGGTTTTTTTTGTAGTAGTCCCCTCCCCAAAAATAACATAAATATTTATTTTTATTTAAAAAACAGTCAAATTAATTTTGGTTAATTTTGTTCCTTTTTTGACATGGAATTGTGTCCTAAACTGCAAATAGTTTTCAAAAACTATGCAATTTTAGTTCTCAAATTGTGCAGCGAATGGCACTGGTGGGAAGAGGTGCTTTGTTGACCTTCATAAGAGGAGACTAGGGGGGCTTTGTGCTTGCCCATAGAGCCAAGTGAGATCACATGTAGGGGGCAAGAGGGAGGTGATTTAAAGGATTGTTGCCCCCTCTTGTGCCTCTTTTATCTGATTGCTGTGACGCACCCACCTGATCTCAGTGCAGTGTATTTCCGGTTGTCTTGGGGCCAGGTAGGAATCCCCCCCCTTTACTTGCATTTTTCACCTACCCCACACTATCTGTTGGGACTTTGATAATTGGCTTATAGTGGGGTCATTAAATAGATGTCCATCTGGCAGGTAGTTGGAAAGGAGATATGAGATTGGTGTACACCTTGGCACTTCTTTGTAGTGGATTGTTGAGCTCTGGAACTGTCTCCATGGAACATGAGACCGGGGGGGGGGGGGGGGGGGGGGGGGGGGGGGCTGGGAAAGCCCTTGGGGCTGATCTGTTGGCTTACTCTCTCTTATAAAGTCACAGGGCTTGGGAGGGAGTCCTCCAGGTTGGCCTTCCAAAAATTACTGTCCGAGATGACAACCAATCTCTTTTGATTGCCCTTGGGGTCTGGTGTTTCTCCCAAGGGTGGCTGGGGAAGTATCATAGGTTGACAACTGTTCCCCAGCTAAACCCACACCAAGTTCCTCCCCCTTTCATTTCCTCTGCTCCAGGTCTCAAACATTTAAATAAGTTTTAGATCAATAAAGATGGTCCTTGTTTAATCCCAAATACTGTGCTTGATCTTATTATTTTATATTTGGTCAATAATTCAATAACTTTCTTTCAATAGAGAGAAAAATAGTACAATTATTCATTTTTGCCTATAAGAATAACATTTACAAATTTTGCCATCTGTAATTGGAGCTTTATCCTCCACACATTGGTCTAATCTCACTTTAAATGCATCTGACTTGATATCCTCACATGATCTGAAAGGGACATCTGAAAGTTAATTATGAGCTGTAGGAAAATGTACTTCCTTCTTCACTGCCATTTAGAAAAAAAGATACTATATGTCTTCCTGTTGCTGGGGTCTACTGTGGTCTAGAGCTTCCTAGCATTCAGGGTATACCTTCTATAAGAGCTATCGTTTACTTATCAAAGAGTTTCAGGTTCAGACTTTCAGGATCCAAAGCATATGTGAGGCTGTCATCTATCACAGTGTGGGGCCCAAGCAGCACTAGGATAAGTAGTTCCCAGAATCTATGACATCCATGAGCGTTCACTACATTTCTCAGTGGCACAAGATCAGTGGAAGTCTCAAGAAGTCAGGAAAAGAGAGAGACTTAGGGCTGATGCAGATGGTCCATTTGGGGCAGCAGAGAGCCGCTCTGGGGAGCTGCGGATCTGGGCCGTGGCAACCTTGTGCCGTGGCCCTGATCCTTCCTTTTGCCACCCCTAAAAGAGTGGCAAAATGCTGCTCCTTTTAGGGACGGCAAAAGGCCGTCCTAAGATCCGGCGCTGTGGCTCTTCTGCGCCCTTTTGGTGCAGTGTGTCTGCACACTGCGCAGGAAGGGTGTCCTGATGCCGTGTGTTGTGCATATGGCCGTGCGGCATCAGGATAGCGTTGGGGTGGCCGGCAATGGCCCTAAGAGCCAGAGCAGATGGGCAGGAAAAAGCATCTCAATCCTACTTTTTCCAAAGGTGAGTCAAACCCCATTGCCTGAATGGCTCGCTCCAAGGTGGAATATACATGGCTTCACGGTGTGGCATCAAGCTGCACTGCTGGATAATTTTTTTTAATTCCTCCCCACCAAGCATGCCACATGCAACCTCCAAGTACCTCCCACATCTGCCCAGATGCCATCCCATTGCATGGTTGCCCCTTTGATCGGCCACACAGTTGCACATGCGATGTTGCACTGGTACAGAGCATTGTTGCATCAGTGTGCAAGTGATACATTAGCAAAGCACAATCATGGAGGCTCCTCATACATATCCCCTTCACCTCATGCCCCCCTATTGGGCTGTCTGGTTTGTGTATATTGTAATTACATCCATGTTGCACTTTGATTACTTTGCCTTGCCGCTGGGCCAATTTTATGCAGGCATGAAGATGCTCATTTTCTGCCTTGAGTCGGACTATCCTGCCTTCTTTTTGCTCTGGTTTTTAGCCTTGGAGCATGGCTTTGGTCTGTTTTCTAGTCACTTTCGAGGAGTGCATAATCTAAATGCCCCGCCTTCAACGCAGCTGGCAACTGCTTTATTTTGCCTGTCTGTTTCAACCCTTATTGAAGATGGCTCCAAAAAATATCCCTCCTGCTTCCACCAGTTACACAAAACATGGGACTGTGGTAATTATGAGCTAATCTTGAATGGTGTATGTACACCATTATAAGTGCTTGTTTTTAAATGTGGCACCATAATGAATCCATTTTTTTTCCAGTCACTGAAGGCTATATATGTCAGAGAAATGCTTGATGGGACATACAGTCAGGCTGGAAATGTAAAAGATGTATGGGGCGAAATTTCCTGTGGGAAGAGTTTGCAAAAACATGTTTGGGCAGATAAACAACAGGTGTCAAGCCAGACAACAACAATGGAACTGAAAAAGAAAAGCACTAGTGTGTTTTGGGAACAGGACACATCCTAACCAAAACACACTACGTATGCATGACTTGTCACATGGACAAGGATGTCAGCAACATGGGTTGGGCTGGAAGTCTGGGAAAGTGGGACTCAGTCAATCATCTAGAATGTACACACCCAAGTGGGTGGTAGCTTGTAGGAACAACAAAATGCTTTGTCCATGTGTGCAGAGAGAGAGGGAGGTTTGGAAGGTTCTACACGTGTTCCACAGTATAGTGTGTTGCAAGCTTTGTTATGTAAATAAACAACTAAAGATAGTTTTCTTAGACTACAACTGGTGTGTTTCCTGACTGCTGGTAAGGCTGGTGAGCTGCGGCAGTGTCATCAGGATCCAGAGGAAGAGGTCTGGAGCCATGCAGGGGAAGATGTCAGCTTTTCCTAACAACTCTGTTGTTTGGTATCTGCAACACACATCATCCACCATCTACCTACAACATATATATATATATATATATAGTCACTCCCTATTTTCAGACTTTGAGTCCACGGTCCCCCTCTTCACAGGAGGGACAAGTGGGGAGGGATATAATGATGGCACGCACACCATTATTTTCAATGGGGCTCGAATATTTACAAGCTGGCATTTTTGCAGGGGGGGGGGTCCGGAACGGATCCCTGCAAATTGGGAGGGGCTATTGTATTTTTTAAATTGGAACTGCACAACGTGTTGTTTCCTGCCTGGTTTGCAAACTGAATGCATAGTGGGCTTGATAAGTCCCCTTATTTTCCTGTTGATCTGGGGATGCAAAAACCCAAGGATTGTGAATGGCATTGTGGGTAGATTGTGGGCTTTCTTTCTTTCTTTCTTTCTTTCTTTTTTTTGCTGGAGAACAAATGCTACGGACATGGTTAATAGTAGGTTTTGCCTAACTCCACATTCTGTGGGCTGTCCAGTAGACTTATGGAAAACATCTAGTGTGACTTGGCACTTAAAAAAAGATTTGGCCTTAAGGTTGTATCATATTTCCAATCATATTTCCACTTGAGAGTAGGGGGCTTGTATTGATTATCTTGTCTAGTTTTTCAGGGGGCACATCATCAAAGTCAGCAGGGACAAACAGTAAACCAAGTATTTTCAGTCTTATCTCTGTAAGATGTTCATTTTTGTGGGAGACATGCAGCTTGTCATTAAGCAGTATGTAAAATTGCTCCTTTTTTAAAAAGGAAGAGGAAACATTCTTAAGATCTTTTCATTTCTTTGGTCTCCTTTCAGCATGGTTCCATGTCATGCTTTCCATAAAGAGAAGAAAACATTTGCAGTCTAGAATTAAAGACAAAAGGCACCCAGTCTTAAGTTTTCAGATAGATACACTTAAAAATGTTTAATGTGTTAGAACTCTTACTCTTAAAATGTATTCCACACCTTTCTGTTTATGTACCCTGAGGAAGATGAAATTGTCCAAACCAAATGACACAGCTTGCAGTAAAAGAAGGAAAAGTTCTACTTTCTTTGGTACGTACACATATAAGCTAGAGAAAATCTCAAATCATTTTCTTCTTTAATGAAATGATAGGGTATTGCCAGTCTCAGTAAAACAAAAACTCTTTTAATTATAGATGTATTCAAGCAGCTGCTCTAGCACAACAGCTTTGCCAGTTTTCACAGCCACAGATGTCCTCCAGAACCAGCTGTGTTTGTTTAGTTTGAATTTTGAGTTGTGTGCCATTACTTACAACTGTTGTTATTTTAGCCTGCATCCTCTTTTGTTACTTAACATCCAGGTTTTCCTGCTTATTTGCAGGGGTGTAAAATGACTTTCTCTCTCTCTAGAGAGATTTACCCCTTGATAATGTTCTTGATAACTTGTTTTGTTTTGTGTTTGGCTTTAAGCCCCATTACAATATTAAGCACAGGAAATATTTTTAAAATACAAATAAGATCTCAGAAAATGTACACAATTGAAGAAACATATGGGTGGCATGGGATTTTAACCAAATAAGGTTTTGCTATATTTGAGAAACTAGCTTGAGTATTAAACCAGACATTAAAGGAAATGTGTATTTCCCGTGATTAACCTGTTTTCCTCTTCATAATAGAATTTCCTCACAAATATGTGCCTTAGTAATATGTTCTGTTTATATGCCTTCGAGTTGATGCCAACTGTCATAGGATTTTCTTGGTAAGATTTAATCAGAGTAGACTTGCCATTGCCTTTCTTTTAGGCTGAGAGTGTGTGACTTGTCCAGGGTCATTCACTGGGTTTCTATGGCTCAGTGGGAATTTGAACCCTGATCTTCTGAAGTCTTAGTCCAATTAGTTGAAGGCATATGACAAAAACAACAATAAGCATTCACATAAACTAATTTCGTTTTCTCTCTTACAATGTAGACAAGTGGTTGGTAGGCAAAGAACATGAAGGAGTGAGTTCTTCAATTTCAACAAACACCATTTATTCTATTACAGAATTGCTTCAAACAAGTAATTGGTCAAACAAAGCAAGGCTTGTAGAAAACATTCAGGGGTAGCTGAGTTGGTCATTTAGCAAATTCAAACAAAAATCCATCAGTGATACCTTTACTGGCCAACCAAAATGCACAATATAGTTATTGCAAGTTTTTGAAGCTCCATGGGCTTCTTCATGTAGTTTCACTTGTACATCTGGCCCTATTCTGGTCAGTTTATGTCCATGTGATATGGTTACACCTGTGGTGTACTCCACTTGCACAACCATGAACTGAATACATCATTTGCACAATGGCTAAAAAAGTACACAGATATGTGTAAGAAAAATTATAAGGGTGCTCTGGTGGCACAGTGGTTGAATGCCAGTACTGCAGTCACATGGTTGTGAGTTTGATCCCAGGGTTCCACGGTTGACTCAGCCTTCCAGCCTTTTGTTGTTGGGGATCAATTGTCTTACTGTTTAGAGAGTGCTGAGTTCACTATTAAGTGGTATAGAAAAGTATGCATGACACCAGTATGACACACACATCCCACTACCTCCACTGCTGGTCCACTGGGCTCCATCAAGAACTTCACTAGGAGAAGAGATGGAGCCTGGCCTGGCAGAGCCCTCAGAGAGGGAGAGACAGCATCTCAGGAGGGAAGAGGAAGACATACCTGGAGAGGGGAAGGTGAACAAGCCAAGAGAGTTGGCTGACGTAGCCCCTGGGCATGTGGTGGAGTGGGTGAGGCTGATGTCAGAAGAGGCAGGAAAGGGGGAAAGGGAAGGAAAAATTGTTGTTTTTTAAATGCAATGCAGGTTAGGAAAGGAGCCATTCAGTAAATCTGTCCTCTTTTTTGTTTTCAATATATGATAACCCTATTATATGAGCAGTCTGAATGTAGTTAGTTCAAATAAGATTTGATGGATTACAGTTCAGACACTCAGGTGGGTCAAGCTCCTAAAAGACTGAAGAAGAAAAAAAGTCCTCTTTTATAAGTGGACAAAAGAGGGAACAAAAACAATTAGAACTGATGGGAATGTCAATATGTATATATTTCAGATGTCTCCCAAATTTCAATTTTTCGCTTCTGTGCCTATACGCATACGAGGGGGGTATGGCAAAGTAATAATTATCACCCGGGAGTTTTATGGTATGCTGATGAAATTTTGTCAGCGTCATCATTGGTCCCTAAGTGCAGGATGTTGAAAAAATCAACTCCTTGTGACTTTTATTTTTGTGACAGATTGTGCCAGAAGTGACTAAAATGTAAAATCCTCGTAAGGCACAATCTGCAGACTTCTATAGTATCAGGTATTTGGAGAGTCAAAAAACGCTGGGAAAAATGTCTAAATCTGGATGGTGACTACGTAGAGATAAGTTAACAACTACAAATCAAAACGAACTTTTTGCCAATTTTTAAAAAGGTGATAAAGGTGATAAAGTTAAATTAAATTAAAACTTTATGATACTCCCTCGTAAAAGATAGAGTTGCCCTTTTTTCACTACTGCATTTAAAAATCCATTCAGAAACAACTTTAATCCCTAATAGTCATGTTAGGAATTGTAGAAACTAAACTATTTGTGGTTCCTGGAGCTCCAGGATTGTATTATGCAGGGAAAAGCCCCAGTATAACTTCCCACTATGGCTAGAGGTGAAGAGAACACTGAGCAAGAACTGTTCTCCTCTTCTCCAGTGTCTCAACTCACAAGCACTCAAATGAAGAGGTGTACTGCTGATGATCCAGAAGCAGTTTGGACTACAAGCCCCATTACTCTGCGAAAAATAGGATAAAAGCTTAAGGGATGTTAATGTAGCCTTATTTAAATGTATCTGAGGGGTTTTTAAGATTTTCTAAGATTTTGCTGACAGTCAGAAGGAACAGATAACCTATGATGACTGTTGAGAAGTTGGGAGGGGCTTCATGCCCGACTGCTCTCATGATGACATCATTGGGAAAATGGTAAAGCTTGAATCTCACAATGGCAATGGGGTAACGACACTTTTGTTAATATAATTTGAAAATAAATTATGTTCTCTAAACCATTTCTAAATTGGAGTAGGAGGCATTTGTGTGTTATACTGCTGATTACTTGATCCTGATTCATAGTTCTTTTGAGGTTTTCTCCACTGAATTGCTTCTGATGACCCTGTTAATTATATTCTTTCTGTGTTTATGCTGTCCTGCCAAGTGACCATAATCAGAGGTACTCTTTTGATGAATGACTAGCCTCTAATCACTATTTTGACCATGTCATTACCAAGGATTGGTGTTGGAACAGCAATATCGTAAATACACAGGTAATATTGCTGTAACATCAAAGATGTGTTTCTCCACTTTCCATTTCTTTGCTCCCAAATTACATATATCAGAATGTTTAATTCAGGTTTGCACAACTGAACATAGCTCAACAACCATTGATGGCCACCTTTGGAAGGCTTGATGACCCTTTTATTTCCAGGCTAGCTCTTCTAAACTGGAAGAAGAGGAGGTTGCAGATACCTACCAGTAACAGTGCATTATTGGCTTGCTGTGTTCCACTTGGTTGGCCACACATTGTTTCTTCCATCTTTTTCCTTAAATATGGGATTTTTAAAAAATTTTTTTTAACAATCATATATTTTGTATGGCTTTTTGCATTCTCATTAATATAATTTTTTGATTGTTCAAAAAAGCTGCATCATTAAAAATAGTTAGGAAATTAAATTAAAAGTCGATTTCTTTGCTACAGAGGATGTGTATGTGCAGTTAAGATGCTTATATTGTCCATAATTTTTAGAATATGTGGCTAGAAAAATGGCTATATTGGTGAGAAGAACTGATAAATATCATCTTCTGAACTTAATCATTTCCTTTAAAGAAAATGAGCTTGTAACATCTCTGCTCTCCATCAGCTCCAACAGCAAACCATAAAATAAAGACATAAAGGAAAGAGTTGCTCAGTATGCATGGCTTGGTCTTTAGCAAATGTCTTTTATCTATTAGAAATGTAAGAAAAAAGACAATTGGTTGGCAGTCTGAAAAGCTTCTTTGACAAAACACTGTATCATGTTTGTGAAGCCCTGAAGAAAGAATCCTTTCTTTTTGTATTTCCTTTTAGGATGTGTTTCTGAAGCATAAACTACCTTTCTCTCCTTTTTTCCTTTTTCTTTTTTAAAGAAACACACTTTCATCTGTTTATGATATCACTCTGCTGTCTTTCTGTTCCCAATCACTTACATCCAAAAGTAAAAGGTTATGGAAACATAGAGTCAAATAGTCAAATAATGAAGTGGAAAATTACAAAAATGTTTCTTATCTAACCCTTTAAGAACAAACCAAAGATGCATTATACATGAACAATTCCAGTATAAATGAAACTGTATAGAAGTACAAGTGTTCCAATAAATACACAATCAATGCAGTTATGACCTGACTTCTTGACCATTTGAAGTTGTTAGTACCATGGATTTGGTGGCCAGTGTCCCAGAAACTTTAAATTTTAGTTTTACCTGATCTGTCTTGGTATATATAAAACACATGCCTACTATTAGCTATAGTGGTATGAACTGCATCATCTAGTACAGCAAATTCCCGTTGTTACCCTATTTTTGAGTTCTTACTTTTTCTCCAGTGAATTCAAGGTGCCTTTCAAGGTTCTCTTCCTCCTTATTTTATCTTCACAACAATCCTGTGAGGTAGGCCAGGCTGAGACAGAATAGTTAACTTAAAGTCATCTAGAGACTTCCATGGCTCAGTGGGGAATTGAACCTGGGCCTCCCATTTCCTAATTTAGGGTAACTACTACACTGGAGTCAGTATGGTGTAGTGCAGGGGTAGGCAACCTTTCTCCTTTAAGGGCCGAGGGACTTCAGCTCCCAGAATCCCAGGAGCTATTGACCAACATGGGACTATTGGTCAACATGGCTGAGGCTTCTGGGAGCTGAAGTCCCTTGGCCCTTAAAGGGGAAAGGTTGCCTATCCCCGGTGTAGTGGTTTGAGCATTGGACTATGTTTCTGGAAACCAGGGTTCGATTCGCACCAGGCCATGAAACTCATTGGGTGGCCTTGGGCAAGTCACATGCTCTCAGCCTCAGGGGAAGGCAATGCCCCCCTCCCCAACAAATCTTGACAAGAAAATCCCATGACAGGTTCACATTAGGTTTGCCATACATTGGAAATGACTTGAAGGCACACAACACACAACCACTACACTACACCATACTTTTTTTAGGTGGTGAGAGGATGCCATTTAGATATTCTTTTAGTCACTGGAGCATATTGGACCAGTAAAAGTCTTTGCATGTAGCTATTTGCTGTGTCTCCAGTTTTTCTTCTGGTGTTTTGAAGAGTGTCCTGAGAATGACAGATTGCTGGTGTCCTTGAGTTTTGTCTTTTGAATGAATTCATGCAGACATGTATTTTGCACGATGATGGCAGTGACTAATGGGGAATTATTCATCCTAATCACAACACATATGTTAACAGACATGTTTCTCTACTTAAGGGAGTTTGTTTTTGTGTGCTTTCAAGTCCTTTAAACTTATGGCAGCCCTCAGGGGAACCTATAATGGGGTTTTCAGGGGCTGAGAGTGTATAATTCACCCACGGTCACCACTTGGGGTTCTGTGACTGAGTGGGGAATTGAATCCTGGTGTTCCAATGCTGAAACCACTGCATCATGCTGGCTGTCAGTTAAGGGAGTACCACCTTTAAATTTGGGCTACTTACATTGGAATAAAATATTAACATTTACCTCATATGACTGTAAAATTTGGCTACTGTTTTCAATCATGCATTTGTGAATCTTGTGGTGGGGAAAAGGTGGGATATAAATTAATTAATTAAATAAAAATAGTATAAATTCAGCAGTGTTTGGGTTTTAACATCCCCAGGGCTAAACCTGGTCACATCTGCACCTTCCTTCCAATCACCAGTTTTAGAAGTGAAGAGCGACACAGTCTTAAACTGGTAAGAAAAAAGCAAACTGGCTAACTGTGCATGCTTCAAAATTTTTGCTTTAATTTGAAAATGCAGACATGGGTCACCCACTCATTTTTCAGCTTCTCATCAGTTTGCAATTCACATATGTGCTTAATTAATCAGTACAGAAGCATGATAGTGCATGGAATATCCCAACATGGGTCCTAGCACATTGTACTGTGATCATCAACCAGTTCTAGCTGGGAGTCTTTAGATTATCTGCTTCCCAGCATGATCCTCAGCAGGTGTCTAGAGGTCTCAGTATATGGCGTTGTGGTCAGAAAGTGAATCTGTCATCCTATTACAGTGTATTAAATCAGCTTGCATTAGGAAATAACTTCCATCAGGCTGTCAGGTTTTGTAGATAACTCAAGTGAACAGTTAAACATTATATGCTGTGATTTTTGTAGCAAGAGAAATCTTGTATTGACAACAATTTTTTTTAAAAAAAAGAAGTATGAGTGGTAGCAACCCTATATATTATGTAGATGCTATTCTCCTGAAACTCCATCCATTCCAAAACTCCAGAAATCTAAATAAGTTAAATATATAAATGTAACATTGTAATTATATAATGGTTTGGTCTTATTTTCTTTTGTTTCTTTAAGCTAACAACAGGAGGACAAATTAAATTGTCACTAGTGAGAACTGCATTTTTTCCTTTTTGAAACATCCGGATTTTTGACAGCTGAATTATATATACTTTTAATAATATGATTTCTTTTTGGTGGTGTTGCAAGGGACTAAATTATATAACAATTTACTCTGCAGGTGTCTTTTCCCCTCTGATAATGGGAAATGTCTGTCTAGCTACCTTTTGACTTGGATGGATGCGCCTGTTCTTTGTCTTTCATTGTGTCTGTCTGTCTTTTTTCTGTGCACCATTTCAACACAAGAAAATGCAAAATCACAGAATAAATATTCAACTTTCTTACACTACATAGCCTAGCACTGTCAAAAATGTCACAGGTTAATGGTACAACTGAGCTTCATTTATCTTACTCTGACAGCTCAACCAACCTAACAGAATCTAACAACAACATCCCTCTTCAACCAGGTGACATTCCTAGCCTTTGTTCGCTTTGATTTGAATCTTTTTGGATCATTTGCAGATGATTTTTAAAGGGAGTTTCTGTTTAGTTTTTAAAAGTTTCTTGCTTGATATAATTATGATCAGATGAGACAGAGCTGGCTGGGAAGTGAGGGGGAGGAGAACAGTTACTCATTTACTCAAAATGGTTTAGGATGAAGTCACCACAATTTTAAAAACAGTACGTTTGTTAACCAGAAATTACAGGGACACTGTGAAAAATGACAGTTATGTATTTTTAATTTTCAGACCTTTCTATTATGCTTGTTTAATTATTCATTAAAGCTAAAAGGCTAATATGTGGCAGAGCTCAAGCCAATTTTGTCTTGCAGACTGATAGGATTTCTAATCAGAACTGTCTCAGTTAGATGGTAAATGAGTTGCAAAGGACTGTGGTGCTGAATTTCCTAAGGCATAATGTGAATATAACTGAATAAGTAGGTGTGCTTGCAACATTTTGAGTCTACCAGTGCAGTTCGGTTTGGCTCTTCATTATCATTTTGGACTACAGCATGACCTGCATATCCATGGGACTGATACCTAAGGTTTCACCTTTCCATGCCTGAAAAATATGTTCTCTCTAGGTATTTTCTAGGTCCTCCAGTGTGATTTTATGGTATGCTTCTGCCAGAAGTTGAGCTGGAAGTAATTGGTTTCAATGGGTTCTCTATTATCTGCTGTTTCATGTTTCCATGTGGAATGTATCCCCTAGAGATACAGGGGGTCTACTGTATTTATAAAACAAAAGATTTCTCAGTGGCCATTCCTAGATTCTGGAAATGCCTGCTCAGAAAAGCTAGGATGGCTCACCACCTGTTAATTTTTTTTTTTGCTGGAAAGCCAAGACGTTTTTATTCAGGTGGACTTTTGACAAACATAGTCCCACTTGCTGTGGAATGGACTTTTAACAAAGTGTGTTACATCCATTTTCTTTTATGGATGTGTTTTTATATTTGTTTAAAAATTGATATGTTTATACTCATTTTATGTTTTAATAGTATTGGTATTACTTAATTGTAAATTACTTTTGATTCAATTGGATATAAATAAAATCAAATAAAAGAAAAGCCCTGTCCTTATCTAACTAAGGGGGGATGCAGACTGGCACTTTAGGCCAGGCTGGAGTTGGGGCGGGGCAATTGCACACCGGCCACCCCGACTCCACCCCGACTCTGCCCCGACTCTGCCCCAACATTGCATGCCCATCCACATGGGCTGTGGCATCAGGGCACCTTCTTGGTGCAGCGTGCATATACGCTGTGCCAAAGGGGCACAAAAGAGCCACTGCAGCAGCTCAAAGGGTGACTTTTTGCCACCCCCAAAAGGAGAGGCATTTGCCCACTCTTTGGGGTGGCAAAAAGGAGGATCGGGGCCGTGGCGTGTAGTTGCGGTGGCCCTGATCCGTCACTCCCAGGGGCGGCCCACAGCCACCCCTTAGGGGCCATTTGCATCAGCCCTAACTTTTATCGCTGGCAATTTCAAATAGTAAGAATTTGAAGATCTACATTAGATGTACCCATAGATTATAGAATGTCCAGATGAATTTTCGGCTACTACGAATTTTTGGGGCAGCAAATCCCAATTCTAATCCCCCACCCACCCAAGAATTTGTTTAGGGGATTGATAGTCATTTGAGAAACATGAATAAAGTTATGTGCATTGGGGTTTGTGATAGTTGAAGTAGGACTTTTAGAATCCATTTTAGAGCATTTTTGCCATGTTTAGAATGTTTGCATTAAGAAGTAGTCCATTCTCTTTCACTAGCCTCCTTGACTCATTATTTCTTCCGGGAATGTCATTTTGCCTGTAGACTTAACAGCCATATTTCATGATTGCCTTCCCCACTTTTTAATCTCAGCAGGCAATATTTATTCCATGGCGAGTTTTGAAGCTGTGCCCCTCTCCCCAACAACTTAAAAGTTCAGATTGATGTGGAAAATAGAAGGAGTGAGTAGACATGGTAGTGAGATAAATGTAAACATAAATAAAACCAACACAGATGGATGAATGTTATCCTTTCTGTAATTAATAATAAAGGATGGGAGGAATATAACACCAAGCTTCAAGGTGGTGTCATGTTTACAATATATTTTAAAGTAATATATGTGGCTTGCTAAAAATTGAACATTTTCTCTGCTGAATTGTAGCTAATAGAGCCTTGCATAATGGAGGTTTTATGACAATGGCTCAAGTAGCTTGAGGGATAATGCTTCAGCACAGATTGACACATGGCAATAATAACTGCAATCATTTTATTTGAACATTAATACTGAATCTAAAAGATAAATAAATCAACCAAAACAGGCTTTTTAGCTTATTATATTTTCTATTAAGCAAGTCATTACAAAGTAGCACAGTTGTGAAATTACTATAGGCAAAGAGATACAGTTATGTAAAAATAATTTTTGATACACATTGAATACAGTTATTGCAATATTGATTTGTTGATGGATTGAAGGGATTCTTTTTGCCCAGAGTTAAGAAAACAGGAATGCCTAATTACATCTTAAATTATTAATTGTATTTGTGGATGGTTGTTTTCCCTTTTATAAAAAAATTAATCCCGAAGCTATTTGAGGATAACATTTAATTTTCTCCTTACATTTTAAAAATTATTTGCATTGCAACCCTAGCCTCTTAGACCCGATACCATGTGCCACAAATCAGTGGAAGACAATCTTAGTCAAAGACACCCAGTCTTGTTCCATAGAGACTTCAGTGGCACAATTATTCCTGCTAGGATTTTTTTCCCCCTGGATCTTGAGATCTCACAGTTTATCCTTTGTGTGTTCCTAATTTCTGCCTACAGCTCCCAGCCTTTGAACTTGTCTAATGAGGTCTCATTTATTTTATGACTAATCTTTGGGATCCTTTGATCATTAGCTTATCTGCATTGGAACAACATTTCCATGAGTAGCTCCTTCAAGGCTAGGGAAATATTTAAATGATCCAACCCCATGGGAAGAAGCCATTGACACAGGTCTTGGTTAGAGAATCCTCTCCCCTTGTGTGTGTATGTGTGTGCGCACATGTGTGTGTGCTAAAACTATGAGTAGGGCCTAAGTGGTTGAATTTTTCCACTAAACATCAGCTCTAGTAATGAAGAAAATTCAGCCTAGATACACTGTCACACTAGCAGAGCATAACACTCTCCTAATATAGTTGCCCAGAATTTGTCCATTTTACAAGCTGTAGCACAAAAACAGCAATAACAACATATGATGGCATGCACATACAGTGTGCAATGGAAAACTATACTGGGATTCTTCTCTTCCACCAGCTCTACAAGAAGGTATCCACTAGTGAAACAGCACAAATGGCACTGAATACACGCTCTGTTATCACCAAACACCTATAGTAATTTTCACCTTTCCCTATGTTACAAAGTCAGGTTGTTTCTATTTCCTTGCCTCTAAAACTCTTCCAATTTCATATTTTTGGCCTGGTGGGTGCACTTGAGTATTTGTAGATAAAATCCTGCCAATGGCAGAAAATAAATATATTTTTTACTATTGGCACATTTGGGCCATGTAATAAATAAAAACAAAAAAGGAATCTGTATTTGAACTGTTTGGGGCAAACTAAATAGCAGTTTTTTGTGGGTTTTTCGAGCTATGTGACCATGTTCTAGAAGAGTTTCTTTCTGACGTTTCGCTTCAGATGCTGGCGAAATGTCAGAAAGAAACTCTTCTAGAACATGGTCACACAGCCTGAAAAACCCACAAAAAAACTATGGATGATGGCCATGAAAGCCTTCAGCTTCATAAATAGCAGAGGTCTGTAACCCATAAGTAGATGGCTAAACTTTCACCACATAAGTTAGCTAATGTGCATGTGACATTTTTAAAAATGTGTGTGGGCTTTGCTTACTTATGATCTGAGAAATAACCTTCACAAAGCTTCAGATTAAATCTTTATTGGATGCTTTGAATGTACATTATTGATTTTATGTGACATTTTTCTCTATTCATCTATAAAACAAGATAACCATGGTGATAGCTGTTTGATTCTTCAGCTTTGATCTGCATTTCATGTTTTCCTACCTATAACGACTGTACATACATTGTGAAAAAAAGATAGAGAACACAAGTAAGCTAGGATGATGACAATAGAACAGGAAGAAGCTTGCTGAAATCCTTTTTCTATTACTTGATTCAGGCCTGCTTGGGATATAATTCCAGATTATACTTGTATTAATTGTGGGTTTTTTAAACATCTGAATTCAGCATTGTATTTCAGTCCTTGTCTATTGTGTTACTCTGCTTCTGCTCATGCCTGGATACAAAGATGTGAGGCAATAGCAAATGGAAGACAGAACTGCTAATGTAAGTACGAAATCCTCACTAGTATTTTGGCAGATCTTTCTGTCACAGGTCTCTTTTTCTTCCCACTCTTCAGTGCTTATTGACTAGTTCTCCAGCCCATTTGTGAATTGTTTGAGACCTGCAAACCGTTATTCACAATCTTGACTTGACAGGGTTTGCGCAAATGATTATTTACCTGTCGAGTGGAAAGTTCAAAGGCAGGAAGAGTAGAGAATCAAAGAATCTTAGAGCTAGAAGGGACTATAAGGGCCACCTAGTCCAGCCCCCACCATGCCCTGACAGAGTTGTACAACTAAAGCAGTCCTGAAAATTGCCCATCCAACCACCGTTTAAAGACCTCTGGTAGCATATATCATGGTTTGGGTGATCCAAAAATATGACATTGGAAGCAAGTTTGGAACACCACCATAGAACATGACTACATATCTATGCAAATATGAGATTATGCTTTGTTCTGTGTCCTAGTGATTTAATGCTGAAATCTTTTAAAAATGAAGAGCTTGACAAATAGACTAAGGGCCTTTGCAGATTGCCAGAAATAGTGCAAATTGAGTCCACTTTAACTGCCCTGACTCAGTGCTAGGGAATCATGGGAACTGTAGTTTATTGTGGCACCAGAGCTCTCTGATAGAGAAGGCTCAATGTCTCAGAAAAAAAAATACAGTTCCCATGATTTCCTAGCACTGAGTCAGGGCAGTTAAAGTGGACTCAATCTGCACTATTTCTAGCAGTCTGCAAAGGCCCTAATTCCCTCCTACCCCCAGAAGCTCACAAAGGACATTACTCTTGCATGCCTGAAAGAGGCAGAGAAGAAATGATAATATCTCGGAGACTGTGAAATATCCAAAGGTTTTCTTTGGTACAGTAGAAGTGTTGGTGGAGAGGCTTCTTTCCACCTTCATGGAATTTGTTCTTTCTATTTGCAGGTCAGATCATTCCATTGCAAACATTGGAAGGGAAATAGGTTAGCTGTGATTTGACGTGAACCTTTTGTATCGGGCACAGATGGGAACAGAGTTGTCATTCCAATAGATCCATATCCTTTTCTTCAACACTACTTCCTTGACACATTTTCTCTCTTGCTACAACAATTTTGGCACAGGGATGTATTTTTTGCTAATTTTCTTCTCAAATGAAGCAATGTGTGGCTTGATCAATTTCCCCCTCTTTGAGAGAAAATCTTCAAGAAATGTGAACTTTTCAGAGACTATGCATAGTTTAAGACTTACTATGCACAAAATTCACAGATGATTGCTTTGTGTAGGAAATAGCATTTTTTTTTGCACAGGAAACAAAGCAAAGCAAAGCAGCTTCATTTATATACCGCTTCATATCACACTATGGGATGTCTAAGCGGTTTACAACTGTAAGCTAATTGCCCCCCAACAGTTGGGTACTCATTTTAGCGACCTCGGAAGGATGCAGGCCTGAGTCTAGCCTGAGCCCTGGCTAGTATTGAACTCGCAACCTTGTGGTCTATGAGTGAGTGGCTGCAGTACAGGCATTTAACCACTGCGTCACCAGGGCTCTTCTTTGTAATGTAGTCTGCACAGAATATATATATTTGTGTGGCAAAAATAATACTTCTGTGAAAAAAAATGCTTTTTTTGCTGTGGAAAGCAGCCATGTGTGAACCCTGCATAGAAGAAATCCCAAACTGTGAAGATTCTTGTCAGGCCAGAATTCTTCTTGTCAGGACTTCTTGACACGCGAAATCTGTGAATTTATTTTTAATCATTTTTTCAAACATTTTCCAAACATTCTTCCCATCCCTATGATAACCTACATTTTATCCCTCTTTGAGCTGTGAGTTCTAACTTGGAGAGGACGGGGCACCACAGAAACTGCTGCTATGACTGACATAGACCAGGAAGTGGGCTCCTATAATGAATTTCT
>CM034708.1:22696859-22713256 GCA_020142125.1 Phrynosoma platyrhinos | reverse complement strand
AGGGACAGCAACCTGGCCCCCAGCTCAAAAAGGTTGCCTACCCCTGCCGTATCTGCTGAAGCTGATAACAGGCACTTCTGTCCATCGCATTTACCTGATTTGTCATCAGGAGCGATGAATCATGAAGCACCCCCAGACTGCGAACACAGTCCTTTACGGAGAGGGTGACCCCATCCAGGACCGGAGGTTGCAACCCAACTCTTGGTTTCAGAGAAGCTACCGTGAGCACCTCTGTTTTTTCTGGATTTCAGTCTCAATCTGTTTTTCCTCATCCAGCCCATTACTGCCTTAAGACATTCATTGAGAGAGGAGACGCCATTGGAATTCAAGGCCGACGATTGAGACATGGAGAAATAGATCTGGGTGTCATCAGCATACTGATAACACCCAGCTCCATAACTCAGAATGATCTCACCCAGCGGCTTCATATAGATGTTAACCAGCATTGGGGACAGAATGGCGCCTTGAGGGATGCTGCAGGTGAGCTCCTTTTTACTGGAGCGACTGTCCCCGAGCAGCACCCTCTGGGATCTGCCCGAGAGGAAGGAACGGAACCACTGGAGCACAGTGCCTCTGATTCCCAACCTACTCAGGCGATCCAGGAGGATGCCATGATCTATTGTATCAAAAACTGCTGAGAGGTCTAGAATCATCAACAAGGTCACACTACCCCTGTCGATGCTCAGACGCAGGTTGTCAGTCAAGGCAACCATGGCAGTTTCAACTCCAAATCCTATCCTAAAGCCAGTTTGAAATGGGTCTAGATAATCGGTTTCATCCAAGACAGCTTGGAGTTGAAGAGCAACCGCCCTCTCGATTACCTTACTCAAGAATGGTAACAAAGAGACTGGCCTATAGTTGTTCATATCCAGGGGGTCCAGGGAGGGTTTCTTCAGAAGTGGCTTAACAGCTTCTTCCTTCAAACAAGATGGAATATAACCCTCCCTGAGGGATGCATTCATTGATGATGTCCATAAGGAACCTTCTCAATGCATCCCCCCCCTGCCGGCCAGCCATGATGGGCAAGGATTGAGGAGGCAGGTTGTTTTCCTCACTCTACCAAGGAACTTGTCCAAATCATCAGTACTCACAGATTGAAACTGATCCAGGATAATTTCGCTAACAGAGTTGCTGGACACCTCGTCACTTGTTTCTGTTGAAACACTGGCGTCTAGGTCGGCTCTTATCTGAGAGATTTTATCTGCAAAGAATTTGTTAAATGCATCACAGCAGGCTGTTTTCGGGTTAAATAACGGGTTCTTCACAGTTCCCTTACCACCCTAAACAGCTCTGCTGGATGGAACTCTGCAGACGCAATATGTGCAGAACAGAAGGATCTCTGAGCTGCATGTATTGCCTCTCAATAGGACCAAAGGAAGTTCCTATGACGAGTTCTATCAGATAAAAGTTGAGTTTTCCACCAGTTGTGCTCTAGTCGTTGTCCAACCCCCTTCATTTTCCTAAGCTTTCATGTATACCATGGCCTACGATTTAAAGCAGGTTGGAAAGGATGCTTGGGAGCGATTGTGTCGATAGCCCTGGTGAGATCTGTGTTCCAAGTGTTAACCAAAGCTTCGACAGGATCACCGGCGTTACCAACATTAAACCCTCCAAGGCTTTCTGGAATCCTATAGGCTCTACTAACCTTTGAGGGAGGACCATTCTAATAGCTCCACCACCTGTGGTGGGGCGGATAGTTGCTCTTAGTTCGGTCTTGACCAGGAAATGGTCCGTCCATGACAATGCGGTGGTTTTTGTAACCTCTGCCCACGGATATTCCTATTCCGTACTAAAGACCACATTGAGGGTATGACCCGCCCAATGTGTGGGCCCGATAACCAATTGAGATAGGCCCATGTTTGTCATGGATTCCATGAACTCCCTAGCTGCGCCAGTTAGATTTGATAAATGATTTGATTTGATAATATGAGTTTTATTTTTAACCAACCTGGTTTTGCAAAGGAGCAGAGTAAGGTTCTGTGGAACGGTAGGTGTGTTCCTGAATCCATTCTGGGAAACAGAGGAACTGAAGATGGGATAGCTATCAAACAGTGATCTCATCTTTTTTTGTAACATCTGTTCACTCTGTTCCAACCATACCTCCCTTTCCCCTAAACAACTCCAATTTCTGCCCCCAACACATTCCTGGCCTCAGTCGATGGAGGAGACCATAAAGCCACATAACCCTCCTGGTGGAACAGTCACTATAGTTGTTCTACTGATGGAGGGGGAGGGTAGGCCAGGAGACAGAAGCCCTCTCCTACACTACTCTCCACCTCCCAACAGCTTCTGATAGAACTCAGGGGTGTGGACAGATTTTAATTTTTTTGAAGGAACAGATGGAAACATTAGATAGTCCAATAACGATAAACATGATAACACAATCCATAAGAAAATAAAAAATCGACTAATCCTCAGGACCAGATGGTTTCACTTCCTTGTTTTGTAAAACTTTTGAAGAAAAAAATATCAAAGCTATTACTAAATGTGTTGAATGAGATCTGATTAAGAGGGATTCCTCCTACATGAAAGGAAGCGAACATAACTCTCATACAGAAAGAGGATAGGGATCCATTACAACTAAGCAGTTACTGCCCTATTTCATTATTAAACACAAATTACAATTTTTTTTCTACTATATTAGCTGAGAGATTGAAAAAACGACTTGATATGTGGATCCAAGAAGACCAATGTGGTTTTTTACCTAATAGATTAATTAGGCAAAACACAAGGTATGTAATAAACCTAATTGAACACTTAGAAATTAATTGCAATAAGAAAATGGCATCATACTTCATTGATATGGAAAAGGCCTTTGGCAAAGTCAATTGGCAACTAATTTTTGGATTATTTAACAAATTAGGAGGAAAGGGGAAATTTTTATATTGGATTAAAGTAATATATTCTAAGCAAGAGGCCCATATTATAATAAATGGAACAAAGACTGCCCCGATAAACATGCAGAAAGGCACCTGTCAAGCATTCCCCCTCTCCTCTCCTCTTTCGCTTAACAAAGGAAATATTAATTAGAAAAATATAAGTAGAAGAGCAATTAAAGAGGATTAAATATGAAGAATTTGAATGTAAATTATGGGCTTTTGCTGACGATTTGGTCATATTTATTGAAAATCCTCTAAGCAGTTTAAATTCATTAAATAAGATTTTAGATGACTTTGAGGAAATATCTGGATTGAAAATTAATAGAGACAAGGTTCTAACAAAAACATGACGAAGAGGACAGAGAATTGGCGAAACAATCGGGCTTTATTATGAGCAAGAAAATAAAATAACTTAGGGTAGAAATAACCAAGAAAAATATGGATCTCTTTAAAAACATAACAATTTGGTCAAAAATTAGGAAAAAATTAAAATTTTCAAAAATTTAAAACTTTCATTATTGAGTAGAATCACAGCCATAAAAATGACAGTTTTGCCAGAAATACTATTCTTTTTCCAAACAATTCCAATAATTGTAAATGGAACACCTTTTAAAAACTGTAACAAAGACACCTCTGATTTTATATGGGCTGGGGGGAAAAACCTAGAGTGCAGAAAAATACCTAGAGCCCTCTGAGCCCTGTGATAGCAAACTTTTACATGGAACACTTTGAAAAGCAAGCCCTGGAAACAGCACCAAAGAAGCCCACAACATGGTTCCAATATGTGGATGACACTTCCACCATTTGGAGTCACAGAGAAGAAGATTGACCATATTTTTGAACCATCTGAACAACATCCACCCGAACATCCAAGTTGTGATGGGAAAAGAAAAGGAAGGAACATTGCCATTCTTGGATGTCCTGGTCATCCACAAACTAAACCAATGATTGGGCCACACGGTATACAGAAAACCTACACACATGAACAGATATCTACACAAGAATTCCAATCATCACCCAGGACCAAAAAAAAAAAAAAAAACAACCCACAATAAAAACACTGGTAGACCATGCAGAAAAGATCTGTGAACCCCACTACTTGGAAGATGAACTGAAGCACCTAAACTGGGCTCTGCAGGCTAATGGTTACTCCAGCTCAGACATCAGAAGAGCAGCCAGACCCAGAAAAAAACACAGGAGTGAAGAAAAACAACTACCCAAAGGGAAGGTATTTTTTTACCATACATCAAAGGAGTCACAGATAGAGTAGGGAAACTGATGAGGAAACTCAACCTCCAAATGATTTACAAACTGACCAAGAAAATCCAGGAAATACTGTGCTCAGCAAAGGACAGGAGAGACCCTCTCACAGCTGTAGGAGTTTACTGCATACCATTTAGCTGCGGACAAGTCTACATTGGGACCACAAATCACAGTATTCAAACATAAATCAAGGAACACGATAGATGCTGCATACTGGGTCAGCCAGAAAAATCAGCAGTAGCAGAACAAGTTATAAAATGCTATTTGAAAACATTGAAATGCTGGACCATGCCAAAAACTATCAGGTCAGAATGCACATGGAAGCCATTGAAATCCACAAACACCTGGAAAACTTCAACAGGAAAGAAGAAGCCCTTAAAGTAAACAAAGTTTGGCTACCAGTCAAGACTCAGCACATGCAAAATCAAGACTCAGCACATGCAAATAAACTTCACCCAGGGGCAGGGGTTTTCCCAGCAGACAAATGGACCAGTAATTAAATAGGCACTAATCCTTCTCACATATCGTCCCACCCTGAGGCTGTGCTATTCAACAATAGAACAATACACAGATTAACATGCAAATCACATCCTCTCAACTAAGGATCACACAGTATATATACCCCAAACACTTCTATGCCACCATTCTTTGAAGATGCCAGCCAAAGATGCAGGCAACACATCAAGAATAAATTCTTCTAGAACACGGCCCAACAGCACCAAACCCCCACAAAAACCCATGGATGCTTGCTATGAAAGCCTTTGATTTCACATAGAACTTGAAACAATTTTACAACTCAAAAAACAAAGGCCTATTATCCAAAATCTATAAATTTATTTTAAAATTGGATCAAGAAAAGGAAATAGTAAAATCAAACATGATTGCATGGGTCCAAAACATTGGACATTCAGTTGATTTTATCTCATTGGGAGTTTACTTGGACAAGAAGATTAAAATATACTAAAAGTCAAGAAAAGAAAATTATTGTAAGATGCTGTTCCATTGGTATTAAACCCAGATAAATTATCCAAATTATACAAGGGTAGAGAGAACAAATGTTGGAAGTGCCTTAGAGAAAAAGATACCTTTTTTCATATGTGGTGGGGCTGTGAAAAAGCCAAGAAATTCTGGATTTACATTCATAAAGAAATAGAAGAAATACCTCAGATAAAAATAAACCAGAAACATTCTTATTAAATATAGTGGATATTAACATTGAGAAAAAATGTGGAAGGGTCCTATTTTTTTTAATTTCAGCTGCAAGAATGACAGTGGAAAGATCAGAGAACTCCAGAACTAGAAGACTGCATGCTTAAGATTTATGAAACCACTGAGCTGGGCAAATTAACAAGATGGCTTTCTAAAGGAAATGTGAAAGAATTTGAAAAAGACTGGGAACTAGCTGAATTATAAATGAAACAGTAATGGGATCATATCTCAATGGCAGGATTTAGAAATTGACAGATTGGTCGTTGATGGGTAAATAATGATGATCTTAAGAAATAAAGGGAACTACAGCTAACAAAATGATATTTTGCTGTAACAATTAAAGCATCATAAGTATATTATATATGGACAAATTTGAAGACAGAGAAGCAACCAAAGATAGTCGGAATAGAAGCTGTAATAGAAATGTATTAGAATGATTTTAAGAATGAAAGAGTAATAAGGATTGAATATTTTGTGTGTCTGTTATTATTTATAAAGAAGAAAGAAAAGAGCAATGAAGATAGGTATTAGAAGGTTTTAGGATGTTGTAGAAGGTATGAGAAAGTAGTTGAAGGAGTGAGCAGGTAGCTAGAGGAAAGAAACTGAGATAGAAGAAAGGGTGAAAGAAGTGAGAAAAGTGATGAGAGTCGTAGCTAGGGGAATGTGTGGATGGTAATGGAAAGGAATCTATAGAATAGAAAGGAGTAGAGAGGGATATCCTAATTTGCCACAAAAAAGATATTAAGATATTAATCCTGGAAAATAATCTACTAAATACTGATTTAAGTGTAGGTAAACTATAAGGGCCTTTGCAGACTGCCAGAAATAGTGCAAATTGAGTCCACTTTAACTGTCCTGGCTCAGTGCTAGGGAATCATGGGAATTGTATTTTTTTCTGAGACATTAAGCCTTCTCTGTCAGAGAGCTCTGGTGCCACAATAAACTACAGTTCCCATTATTCCCTAGCACTGAGTCAGGACAGTTAAAGTGGCTCAATTTGCACTATTTCTGGCAGTCTGCAAAGGTAGGTAAAGTGTAGGTATACTTTTTGTGTGATTATATTAAAAAAACAAAACCTTTTCCTTTTTATATTTTATGTAAGGTTTGGGGTATTGGATATCTATGTCTAAATGTATGTTAGTGTATATGTATACATTTGTATATTAGGTCTTATAGTAGTGAAATCCAAAATTTAAATATACCGTGCAGAAATACTTCAGTAAAAGTTTTTTACACTTTGAAAAAAAGGCAGAATGAATAATAAACAAATTGAGGTGTTTTTAATTTTCATTGATATGCAATTTTCTATGCGTCCTATATGCTGTGTAACAGCTAACACTTTTTCATATTAAAAACAAACTGTCCATCTTGTTATAATTCTTTTTCCCCCTTTGTGTTGTTGGAATATTGTTCTTTTGAAGATGTAAAGTGGCAAGTCCTTGAATGTATCAAATGAATTCCATCATATACTAAAATATGATCACTAACTGATGGGCATTCACGATCAGACACCATTTCCTTGATAACAATCTGTGAGACTTTTACTGTGGACATTTTTCTAAAATTCACATTGTGGCCATTATTGTGTTGGAAAAGAGAATGTAGTAAAAGACTTGATGAAATTTTAATTGGCACTACATCTACTGTAATTGAATTTTTAAATGTTTGGGATCATTTGTGTAAGTAATGATGTTTCTCTGTTGTTGTCTGGGATGCCTTTTACATTCATTGGATTCTAGAAGCCTTAGGGTGCCACATTAAATCTAAAGCACAGCAATGAAGACCGTACAGCCTTGGCTTCCTATTCTTCTTTATGTTTTATGATTAAACTGCTGTCTACTATTTAGGACTAATTGTCTGATCCTGGGAGCCAGTTCTCCATCTAAAAGGGCAACAGGGTCTCATGGAGCATCTGTCAGGAACAGGACATTGCACAGGAATCAGAAAGACCATACCAGTATTCTAATATAAATAGAAGTTATTCTCAGTACTGATCACATGGACTATGCATAGTGTTTAGGGAGGGAGGTCTAAGAAGAAAGTATGGGTCCCATTGGCATTTTTGGTGGCCTGTGGTCCCATTCTTATCAATACTAAACTGCTTATCAAGTTGACATTTCCATCAGCCCAAATTTCACCAATTCATGTCTTGAAAATGCAGGATGGTAAAAGGAGCCTACAACGCTTAATGTTCACACAAGAATTTGTGAACTCACAAGTTATGAGCAGGATGTCATGCTAGGAAGCAAAATGGTATCTAGCCCAAGTGAGTTGTCTTCTCTTCTCCTCCTCCTCAGTCAAGATCGGTTAATATTCTCACCCAATTGCCTCATCATATCCTGGTAAGGATATTCCAGATTTAAATACAGGAGAAGACAAATGATAAGGCCCAAGGGTTCATGGAGATAATGAGAGCACAGAAGGACAAAGGGGGGATTAAGAGAGGGAGAAGATGAAAAGGACAGAATGATGGAAGGGCGAGGTAGTGATGTGAAAGTCAAGGGTATGTGTGAAAAATTGGGGGGAAATTCCCCTCAGTTCCCTCCTGAAACCTACTTTATGAAAAAACTGAAAATGGAAAAAGGGCAACATAGATTTTGAAATAATTCCTTTTAGACTGATTAATACATGGTTACGAAAAAGTGTTCATATACAGTCGCCCCTCCGTTTCCGTTCCAGACTCCCCCCCAAAAAAAACGGAAAACCACAAATATTCAAGCCCCATAGACTTGAATGGGGATGTACACCTGAGGGTGCATGCCCCATTTTGTCTCCCTCTGTTTGCCACCCACGAATGGTCGAGGGACGTGGACTGCAAGTCCATGAAAACAGAGGGGTAACTATACTGACTTCTTCAAAATTGTTTCTAAAAATATATATAATAGTTTATGCAAGGCAATGTATAGTATCTGATCATTGCAATTTCTGGTCTTGTTATTCTATTCTCAATTCTTTTTATGGGAATGACTGTTTTATGTCTGCTTGACATCACTGTGGAAGACTAGAAGAGACGGTATAACTTTCTGTTTTACCAATATTGATAATTTCTTTAAAACAACAAAAATGTTTTTTGCCTGCTCCTAATAAATGTTCTTTATAGTTCAGGACCTTGTAGCTCTATTTGTAGCAAATAAATGAATGAATAAATAAATAGGGAATTCAGTTTATAAATGCTGTTTGACTGAACTGTACTGTACTTTTTATATTCCAACATGATCATTTCCTGCTAAACAGGAAATATAATTGTATTATATTAAATAATATATTATTTTAAATTAATATATTTTATAATCCTGAAGTAACAAAGTCAGTTTCAGTTTGCTAGGATGCTAATATTACTTCCCCTCCCCAGTTTTTCTGAATTTTTCAAAAGATTTCTGGGGGGGGGGGGGGAACCAGGAAAAAATATTCCCTCTCACAGCTTCAGTAGTGGTCCCTCCAGATTCATTGGGGTAGGAATGAAGGACCCCCATAATGTGGAAAACCTACAAATAAAAAACCACTATTCTTTTAACCCAAGAGAACACCTCTCTAGGAATCTCCTGGTCCTCCAGTGCAACTCTATGGTCAACATCTTCCAAAAGCTGATCATAGAATCATGCTGGAGGACCTACAAATGCCCAGAGAAGTGTTTTCTCTAGGAACTGCTAGGTTCTCCAACACAACTGTATGGTTAGCATCCAGCATTATTGTGTAGGAGGACTTAGAGCTTCCTAGAGAGAACATATTAATCAAAACTACAAATAATGAAATCTGCTAAAGTCAAAGTCACAAATTTGGAGGGCCAACTGTATTTCTGGAAATTTTACTTGTCTAGGATGGGGGGGGAAGTCCTCTTGAAATTATTAGTTCTTCTTCATGTGCTTGACACAAATGTGTTTTGTGCCTGCACAGAGAACCCATTTGGAAACAACTTGATCTGACTAGCTTGGCTGCTATTTCCTACTCCTACCCCATACTGCACATGTCACAATGCACCAAGATACCATTTCCTCAGTTTCTCTCAGTCTGCCAGCAGAATTACAATATTCACTAACTTCTCTTCTTAAGTAGTTGTTTGGCAGCAGTGATTTGTCATTTTTTGAGAGGGAGGGAGGGAGGATGTGTTTCCCTTTAGTTTTCATCCTTGCATACCATTGGTCTACTCATCACCCTTGAGCCAAATCTACTCTTGGGGATCTGTTGGGGATGCTTTGATTGGGAGTTCCTGCATGGCAGGGTGTTTGACTGGATGGCCTTTGTGGTTTCTTCCAATTCTATGATTCTATGATTCTTGCTTTAATACTACAGTCCTGTGTAACTGCCTTCCACAAAGCTGGGACAAGGAGGGCAGCTATGCATCCTACGATACTCCTATCTTTGAAGGGCTGATAGGAAAGGCCTTTATTTAAAGACATCCTCTGTTTCAGAGTTCCCAAACTTTGGTCCACCAGGTGTTTGGGGCTTCAGCTCCCAGAAGTCCTAGTCAGCTTGACCAACAATTAGAAACGCTGGAACTGAAGTCCAAAACATCTGGAGGACTAAAGTTCAGGAACCACTGCTCTATTTGAAGGGCTGTCTAGTCCTAGTCTGGTAAGAGGGAAAAAGGGATACTTGAGGCTTTGAGATTGCTCATCAAACAGCACCTGGATAGCACACTTAGCTGTCAGGTCATTAGAAGGTAAATGTGATAGTTACAGCTAGACTAGAGTCATTGTAATGTATGGGACTCATTAGTGTTTCAGTGAGGTAACTCTAGTTGGGACCAAGTTCAGATTTAGCCCAGTCACAGTCCTCCCCCAATATAGCAAAATATATTTTGTCATCGTAAATTATTTCTTTATGCAAATCTGTATCCTCTAATTAGTGATCCATTTCCTCATTTTTGAGGATGTGCAAGGGACAAAGATGTGACATGTATTTCTTTAAGAGCTTTTGAAGAGCAACAGAGACTCGAGATCTCGAGCAGCTGCACTTTAAATACCATTTGTGCTTGGGTGTGTGTGTGTGAATGTGTAAAGCTGGTTTGATGTCTCCTAGCGAAACCATACGGACACAGGAAGAAGGTGCCACAATGAACTGATCCTGAGAAATGTACAAGTTTGGATCTCAATAACTACCTGCTAGCATCCTCTTCTGTATATGTTTTGCTGCTTCCTAACAAGTGAGAGTCAAGTAAGACTTTTCTTCCATTTCCAATAGGACACACTGAATGCTGCTATGGAATGTGATATATGACTTTTTATTTTACTTTACAGGTGATTGAAGCCCAAGTCCCAGGAGATTTGGCTATATAACTTGCTTGATGGCCAGTGTATTTAGCTCTGTCACTTCCTTCCTTTCTTTTTTAGTTCTGCAATTCCATTTCACACTGTTGGCTTCATATTCTCAAGCCAACTTGTAAGAATGCCTTTCTCAGAAATAATTAAATATCTTTAATGTCATGCAAGTGCATAAGCATGTTGCATAGTTTTGTGAAAATAAACTTCTTTCTGGACTACAAATTCTATATTTAATTTTTAACCTAAAATTATAGTTGATGCATTTATGTATATACTGTGTTTTTCTAGATGAATATCATGATACCTTGCAACAGCTCAATCCCATAATGTCTACTCAGAAGTAAATCCTATTAGTTTCACTGAGGATTATTCAACCTGCATCCTAAATATTTTAAGATAATGGAAATACATCAGTATTAATACAAAGGTATAGGTGTGTATTTCATGTTTAGTGTATCCAAATATACACCTGCATGTGTGCTGTAATGTTCATCTCGGATCAGTTCAACTGCCTCAATACATCTTTTGATGTGGGTGTAGAGGGATGTAGATCTCCCATCAAGATGTGGTATTTCTGTATCTGCTAAAACTGCTAAAACTTATTTGATTTGTACATATATATCTACTAAATCCTGAAGATAAATTAATGAAATGCTTGGTTTAGCATGAGCTATTCTCTTAGTAGCTAAGCCTTCAAGATCTTTTGAAATAAATTAAATATATCATAAATAATAATTTGTTAGGAAAATGCTCTGTATAATCATTTATAGAATCTCAAATGAAATTTTTTCAAGTATGCAATAATCTGACTTAAGTTATCTAAGTTCCAGAGGGATGCTTTATTCTGCATACATATTCAGGACATCAAATAAGAATTGTAACACAACATTTCCTGCTGAATAGCAGCTGAAAACACAAACAGATCCTAGTTCCTGTGAAATGTGACTGAGTTGTAATTAGAATAATTGTAATTGCAGATCTTGCGTGTGAAAATACAAGCAAATTGGAAGATCAGCTTTTTATGAGCGCTTTTACTTCATTGCAAGGGGCACTGTAGTTTACTTCACTTTTGTGATAAAAATTAGTTATATGTATAATGCCACAATATAATATATCAACCTTTGGTTGGAGAACCATGCCAAAATGTTTCTGACAGGTTAAATACTTTCCTGGAAGAGTAATGTCCTTCTTTTACTTTGCAAAACAACAAATTGTAGGGAGGGAGAGAAAAGGACACCTGGGAGTGAAAAGATTGCTGAGGGCATTTTTCTTAAGGATTATCTTATCTGTAAGAACCTACCTGGATAATAAGGCCTTGGTCAGAATCCAATTTTTGTGTCTCTCCATGCCTTCAGAAGGTGAGGTAGTTAGCTTTTTCAGTTCTGTCACTTGGGGGGCTCATCTGGCATGAAATTTGATTTGTTTTTAGTGAATGTTCTCTCTCTCTGGTCCATTTAAACCTTTTATGCATTTTACTTGTTAATAATATGTCGATTCTGCTGGTGCTGGTTGTTGTGACTTATTAAGAAGAATTACTTGGTTGTTTTCCCTTCTCCTATTTTAAGTTCTATATGGTATACGTTTGGGCAGAAGAATGACTCATTTTCCCCTGATGAATGAATTACTAAAATTGTTCCCACGATTCTTCACCACCTGCAGTAAAGACTTCTTAACGTGGCTGAATATGACATTCATGAGGAAAACTCAAGGAGCTGTACTTTTTATTTATTTCTCTGAGAGCCTGTAAAGCATAGTCAATATGTAATGTAAAGTATAGCAAGGAGCTGAAAATAATAATAAATTTATAATAAATGGATTGAAGGACAGATAACTGAGTACAGATTAGTAGCTCAGACCTGCAGAGATTGTTTCTGGAAAGCTGACATCAGAATAAATTTAATCTGGTAGTTGATGTTAAGAGCAATAAAAAGCACTTTTGCATTCAGAGCAATTGGAATGAAAAGCAATAATGAGACTGTTTCTCACTGTGGATAGTGAAATGTTAATGGGTGACAAATAGAAGGTGGAACTACTCAACTGTTCTGTTGCCTCCACCTTTTCCAAAAAGGGCATCAGTGTCCCATAACTGGTTTTACATGATGACTCTGGACTGTATTTCAACAATGAAAAAGAGTCAGTCAAAAAATATCTAACAACCTTAAATGAGTTAATCATTTTAGATGGAAGGAGCTTGATAATACCCTTGAGATGCTTGAAGGACTGTCCAAATAGAAAACTGCAAACAAAGTGTGTTTACTTCACATTGTCCTGATGAGCAACTTATTAGTATTGGTGCAATCATTTTGATTTCACAGTGCTACAGAAATACAAGTGATAAGCAAATAATCCTCATGGTGTGCCATCCTTAAAAGGCAAGATCCCTTTTCTTCAGTGGCGGTACAGTAAATCCCATTTGCTATGGGTTTCCATTCTTCTACTCTCTTAAATATTGATAAATCAAGCCAGGTGCAGTGGCTATAGCATCCATTATGACATTATGTCAAGGAACAGAATGATAGCCCCGGGCCAGAGCTTGTAGAATGCCCAGGTTCAGTCATCAGGTAGCATGAATGGACAAACCTTCTGTGCCTAATATCTCTGGAAGCCTTCTGTCAGAGGCAATAGTTGATGCTGGGTTAAATGGACTAAAGAGTATATGACAGTGACTTCATTGAACAGGTTACACAAAAATCTCCTTAAGAGTAGAACAGAAATCAATGAGCCAGTTCACACATTCAGTAGCAGTACTTGACATATGAGGGCCTTTAAAAACTGCCAGAAATAATGCAGCTTGAGGCCATTTTAACTATCCTGGCTCAGTGCTAAGGAATCATGGGAACTGTAGTTTATTGTGGCACCAGAGCTCTCTGACAGAGAAAGCTCAATGTCCCAGAAAAAAATACAATTCCTATGATTCCCTAGTACTGGGCCAGGGCAGTTAAAGTGGCCTCAAGCTGCATTATTTCTTGCAGTCTGTAAAGGCCCTAAGAAACATTAGTCTCCATTGATAGATTCTGAGATCATGTGGTGAGGAAGTTCAGTCAAGAACACCGTTTGGTTATATGCCATTCAATTTATCATATGACAGTTACAGTTGTTATGTGATAAAGATGGCTGTGTAAATCAGGATTGTATTACTGTATAGAGTTGCCTGTGAAACAACATACCCCAAGAAGCTGAAAACAGCTACTTCCCAGTAATATATCACATTTGGCTTTATTGATATGACCTCAACTATATATTATTGCCTAAAAGAAACATTTTGAACTGAACAACATTATTGTGATGTCAGAATACATTAGGCATTTTTATTAGTATTGCTTTTCTCTGTGTGGTTCATGTGTCATCTTCATTAAATAATGCTTAAAACTTTATGTGCACTCTGTCAGCTATAGAAAATTATGATGCACTGCTATAGTGGAAATGTGATATATGATTTAAGTGGTAAAATCCTTCAAACTGTATTATGCAGTGGAAATATGAAGAGGGTGTCATTTGAATGTTTTCCTTCAAGGGTTCCATGTTGTTATTCTTTTGTAATTCTCACATAAGAATACTTAAGACTGTTCCAATGTACCTTCAGATTCAGCGACTTATTTACAGTATGTGATCCAATTGATTTCACTGTTGGAAAGTTGAGAGATGAGCATATTAGTCCACATGACCTTAATCAGTAGCTTTTAAATGGTGAAATTCCTATTTTTATTAATGGAATATTTGCCAGTAAATGCCATTTAATTTAATTAGTGATCTACAACATTGATTAGGTGGGCAGATCACATTCTCTCTGACCGGTCAACTGGTCCTCTATTCTTGTTTGTTACATGTATGTCCTGCCTATTTTTAATACACCTCAAGGAAGAATACATATAGTTCTTCAGTGGGCCTGGTTAGCTAGAGCTGCTTAGTTTCAGTTAAGATGCTGTATGATTTTCCTTCAGAATTTGCTGTGGGAAGACAAGTGAAGAACAGGGAACATAGCTTAATGGCACAGCTTGTATTTAGCATGCAGCAAGACCCAGGCTTCATCCCCGTCTCAAAAAGCAGGGAAAGACCTCTAACAATGCCAGTTAGATTAGACAATACTGGGCAAAATGGACCAGATGGAGATATATACTTGAATACAAAGGAATCTTGCAGTACTTTTGAGATTAATTGTGTGAAAGAAGTTGTAGCATAAGCTTTTGTAGACTTGGCCTACTTCCTGAGGTGCGTCTATGAAAGCTCATGCTACAACTTCTTTCACACAGTTAATATCAAAGATCCCTTTGCATACCGATATTCCAGACTAGCACAGCTATGTTGATGTATACTTGAAGACACAGATGGTGGGAACAACTACTAACTGATAATGAAATATATCCAAATGTAGAGGAACAGTATTACTAGAATATTATTGTCAACAAAGTGCTTTAGATTGTTGGAAGTTATGATGGAAGTGGCAGATACTGGATCATTTTATTCTCTACTGATTGTGGAATGGATGAACCACCAAGATCACATAACAGAATAAGTAATTGTTTCACTTGTACCCACTTTGTTGAAGCCATTTCAGCTATATTAAGTGAAGCAGCTGTGATAGATTTTAGCTCAGCTCATTGTTTCTATTATACACTTCTTTATCCTGTTAAAAATGTCTGTGCTAACTTTTCATTGTGCTTTGGTAGTATAATATAGGTGAGCCTGCTCATAATTTAATTATATATGCTCTTTAAATGTCCTACCCTGCGTAAACTAAAACACTTGGGCTTACCTTTTTCTCCTAAATGAGCTAAATTGTGAGATTGGGAACAATTAATAAGCCATTTAAACTGGCTTTGTTCCACTGAATTCAAGAGGACAATTCCTGTGTGAGTCATCTGTGATTAAGCCCTATTGTATAACATTAAGAAATCTTCCACTCAGGCTTTTAAAGCAAACTAATTCCATTTTAGTGCTCCATATTGCAGGTTTATATCATTCTCCAAACTCATTGCCTTTGATCATAGCAACAGCTCTGTTTTAAGGTCAGGAGTTCAGGCCTCTCCATGCTGCCCAGCTTCTGAAAATCAGTAGCTGGGATAATGAAACAAAAGGGAAATATTTTAATGCTAACATAAGATCACTGTGAGTGAAATCCAACTTTATCATATCCCAGAGGAGCTTTGGCATGTCTTCAGAGGCATATAAATGGCACTCCATGTTTCCAGCAATATTCTTAACCTTATACAAATGATTAATTACAACAATATATCTGCTTTTCATGTGTGTAAAGAAATGTTATTTATTCAACTGATTACATGCACATCAGGAAGTTAACTTTCTCATCTAAACCTTCTAATTTTTATACAGGACACATGGCAAATAGTGAAAGTATTGCTTACTTAAATAGCCATTCCTAGATCACTGGCTTCTAGAAACAAGTTAGTGAGAAGCTGATGACAGAGTTATATTTGAAGCTGTGTGAACACTTTTCTTTATTATTTTGTTGGATAAGGGCCAACATATGATCCCTGAAAAAACACTAGATTGAGAGGACCTTCTGAGTCAAAAGGATGAGACCAGTGCTTCAAACAAGTAAATGTGTACATGTCATTTTAGCAAAATGCTCTTCTTTAATGTGGATATGATCTGTCTTCCTTTTATGTATAAGAATGTACAAACATTATGACATTGTTTTAGAGTAAGCTAACAAGTACACATTATATCAGATTTGCTCTGCCCTTGCGGGAAAGGTTGGAGACTCAAGAATAAACATTGATCAATCTAGGAGTCTCTTAATATAAATGAAAGAGGTAGACAGCTC
>CM034708.1:22682106-22696759 GCA_020142125.1 Phrynosoma platyrhinos | reverse complement strand
TGCTTTTATTTTACTATTCAAGAATACACATTATATCAAACGAATGCACTGATTTAAAGTACACTCCAGTTAAAGAACTTCTAGGTATTTTAGAAAACTTCCCTGAACTCTGTACTGTTTGATTAAGACTTTTAATTTGTAAAGGAAATATCTCAAAATTTAAACGATGGGTTCAGCTGAACAGAGTATAAAAGATCAGAGTACAAAAATAAGCAGAAGTGAAACAGATATGTCTACCATTCTCTGTCCCATTACGAGCTGTTTCATTCATCTGCATATTATCTATAACCATTATTGAAGTCTCATTGTTTTCAGTGGGTCTTCTCTAAGCATGAATATGTTTGGATCTAACCCATTGCACATGAGGTTAAAATCTGGAGGAAGAGAGAGAAAGTTCCTGCCAATGCTGGTCACATAGTGGATGAAAAATAACTGCAGGGAACAGTCTAGGTGTACTTAGTGATGGAGAAGGCAGGGTTACCACCATAGGCCTCAGTCATTGTGGTTGTTGGGTTTTCTTTTTAAAAAAAGAGTGTATTTCTGCAAATGTTGGGTACTCTCTTGTTTCTCACGGATCTCATTTTTGTCTATAATTCTTATTTCTCTCACCATCTGAGCTTCCTGTTGGAATAAAGGATGATACAACTCAAAACAAGCAATGCTGTATTTATAACTTACAGTATTTTTGTGACACAATAAGAGTGGCATTAACTTAAAAATGTACATTCTAATTAAATCAGAAATTCTCAGTTGCATAAAAAGCCATCAACAAGCCTGCTTTCATCATGTTGTGCCAGACTCCTAACCTACATAAACTACTTGTGAAAGCTGAATTATTTAAAACCTCCTGTCGTGAATCCTGGATGTTTATTCTTGTGACTCTGATAGATGGATCACTTGTAATTATCATGGATAACCTGTCATGTTTCAATGTACAGTGTCAGTAAAGACCATTTTTTCTTCATCAAATATAATGTTACCTGTAAATTCACTAGTGTTGTACATATAATACTGCATAAGCTCTCAGTTTGCCATAAGCAATATATGTATAGGAAAAACTACTGCAAAATTTTGATCCTTTGATGTTTCAGAAGCTGCAAGTGAGAAATGGGCAGAACTAGCCACGGCATTTTGTTGCCTGAGGCAGAGGAAAACTAGTATCTTTCTTCCATGTCTCCTACGGCTGTTGGCTAGCTTGGCAGTTGAGTTTTATTTCAACATTGGCAATGGAGGTGCATCTTCCATCACAGCAGGGGTAGGCAACCTTTCCCCTTTAAGGGCCGAGGGACTTCAGCTCCCAGAATCCCAGGAGCTATTGGCCAACATGGGACTATTGCCCAACATGGCTGAGGCTTCCAGGAGCTGAAGTCCCTCGGCCCTTAAAGGGGAAAGGTTGCCTACCCCTGCATCACAGCAAATATAACAAGGTAGTTAGCAGGGAGAGGAAAGATGGTACTTAATGGGAAAACTTGGGAAATCCAGAGGCAACAGGTAGAAGGCTGCTGCCACTCACCCACAATATCTACCACATAAGGAATTTACTTGCCTCCACCTCATGGAAGGGCAAACCTTCACAATTGCTAGAATAAAAACACTTAGAGATCTTTGGGTAGATATTTTAGTCTTTATGACAGAATCAAATGATGGAGGTGATAGCTTTTTTCCCAGTAGAGAAATAAATTGGTAGAATCATAGAATTGGAAGGGAGGGCAGAGACCTATAGAAGCAGGCAAAGAACAATAACAGTTGGATGAAGGTGCAGAAAAAGCAGCTGCTTATTAAGTCCTGCTACCTGAAATGTAGGAATACACAACTTAATTCTGAGTGATGGCCACTGAACCTGTATCTAAAGATGTCTGAAAAAGAAGAGTTCACCACTCACTGAGAAAGTCTATTCCACTGTCAAACGGCATTTACACTCAAGAAGTTCTTTCTAATGTTTAAGTAGTGTCTCTTTTCTTCTAAACTGAATATACTGCCCATCCTACCACATTTTACCAGCTTGTCTACAAGAACAGCATGGGGGATCTTGTTAAAAGCCTTTCTGAAATCAAGATATACTATAGTCAAAGCTCATGTCCTAAGATTGAAAATCTTTCAAAAAAGAGAGATTAGTTTGGCATAACTTCTTTATTTATTTCTAGGACTTATATCCTGCCTTTCTCCCACAATGGGATTCAAGGAGGGTTACAATATATTTAAAAAACAAAAACAAAGCTAAAACATTTATTACAAAAATTAAAAAAAAACAAATTAAATACTGCTAACATTGAAACGTAAATAAAAACAGCATCATTTAAAACTGTAAAAATCATTAAACATTAAAACAGCACACCACATTACTCAAATAAAATCTACCCACCAAATGCCTGCCTATCGTAAATATGTATTCAGCTGGTTGCGGAAAGAGAGCAGAGAGAGCTTATTTTTGAGAAACCTGTGTTGGCTCTTAGAAATCACAGTATTCCTTTCTGAGTGCTCACAGACTAATCATTCAATAATCTGTGCTAGAACTTCTCCTGGTATTGATGTCAAGCTGACTGGTTGGTAGCTGCTCAGGTCCTCTTTCCCCACTCCTTTTTTAATATGGGGACAAGAGTGACTTCCTCCATTCTACTGGGTCCTTTTCTGTTCTCCAAGACTTCTCAAAGATTTTTTTTCTATTAGAGAAATTATTTTATCCAGAGATATTAGGAACAACGCAAAGGGATATATAGTTACAGACTCTGACTTGAAGACTGGTTCTAAACTTGATTTACTGTTGTTTTGTAGTTTGTTTTTAACATTATGGAACACTTATTGCATGAGGGACTTGTCTTATTTCTGAGAATCCATCCTACAGTATTTCAGGACAACTTATAACTAGTGCTGCTCTTCAGGTTAACCACGCACCAACTGAGTGTTTATATAATAGATTAGTTGTCTGTGGTACAGAATATGTAGTTTGGTCAGTGGTCATCTCCATATATACACTGTACAGCTAAACAGCGCAGTCCACTCATTCGTTTAGCATTGGATGTATCCACTATACAGGTGACCAATAAAGTTGTGCTCACACAGATAGACACCTAGTAGAATATATCGACTAGAACAGCAACACAAGATTACCCAGCAACACAAGATTACCCAAACTTTAAATTACACTGTTTAGTACAGTGTAATTTAAAGTTTGGACCCAAGAAAAATTGAAGAGAAAAATATACTGATTCATATTATGCAACTAATGTTTATCTCCGTGGGTTTCAAAAGAAGCTTAATCACTGGTTTGTGTTCCTTAGGTAAAGAAGAGAAGTATTTCTTGAGATGGTTCTTTATTTGATTTCCTAGCCACTGGCAAATCTTATTACACTACTTTATTTTCAGAACATGCATCTGGCTATAATAATTCTCGATTAAATTCCACTGAATGGCTCTATAGTGCCATGACAAATTATCCTAAATATGTCATCCTCATTAGACATTGGTTGAATCCTATAATTTGTAATGGACATGCAAGTAATAGCTAATCAGAAATCTAACATTGTAACTGGAAAGATATTTAATGGACCATAATGCCTAATATTCTTCACTACATTATGACTTTTCAACCTTGTTCTACTGAAACAAGATAACTAGTTGGGTACACATGTCATCATTTTCATCCAACTGTCTCTCTGTTCCTTGATTACCGTATTTTCTTTTGACAAGATTCCTGGCAGACAATCCTTATCTGAGACAGTTGCTCTCCTAGTTTCTTAATTATGTGCTGTCATTGACAAATGGGTGCTTAAAGAATGTCTTAGTATTTACATACTCTTTTGTCACCTTTCTTAACTTTGCTGTCCGGGTGGAAGATGTCTAATAATTACAATAATAATACCTCAGAGAAGTTATGTCAGCCTTGTGCATATCATTAATGCATTAATGTGTCAAAACAACAGTGAATGACACAGCTCCAGGCAGTCTTAAAAGCTACTAATGGTAGCCCCACTCCAAGGAATTGATTTGTAAGCAACTCTAAAGCTATAAAACTTTCCTATTGATATATGGCTGTACAAGCTTTGTACTTACCAGGCACCTCATTTTTAGAAGATGACTAACAGCTGTTTGAATAAGAGAACCATTGGCAAAGAAAATACATTTCGTATTGCCCCATTAGACAGTTACTGATAGGATACAATAAAATAATAGGGCGCTGGAAATCATTCATTTTCCAAAGGTCCCAGTTCTTTTGTTAAGAATTCAAGGATGACATCACATTTACGCACAGGTTAATTCTAAAATTTGTGTCCTTTTCTGTTCAATAATTATTATATTTATTTAATGTATTGGAACAAAAAAACAACAACCCCAAACAAACTAGCAAACACCCCCCCCCCCAAGTATTTCTTCTCCAATTCTCTAATTTTCCCTCCATTTCACCATTAAAATTCCAAGAAGAAGCAATGTGACACCGCTTCTGGTTGCTATTCTGAAGGAGACATGAAGGGAAAGGGGAAAAGAAGGTATTTTGTCATGCATGTGTGTATGTGTGTATGGCCTTCAGGGGGCTGGGTAGAAAGTGGGAACCTGACCCTCACACAATTGCCTGTTTTGCATTACATGAAAGTATTCATGCTTACAAACTCTTACTGCCTTTTATTTTCATTACCATGGGGAGGTACACAAATACTGGACCTTTGTCCGTCCTGGCTTATACTGGACCTGAGTCCTGGCTCACTCTCCTGTTTCTCCTTTCCATCTAAATCCAGGGTAGCTGTTTCTGTTGTTAATAATGGACTTGATGAAACAAACTGAAATTTAATTCAATTCCTCAGTCAAGGAACAGGGATTCAGATTGTACTGGACAAATTAGACTTCCACTGAAATTCATGTTCACAGTTTGCATGTACTGGACTCAAATCTTAATGGTCAGGCATGTATGTGTTTATACAGCTCAGTAGTGCCAGGACACGCTGCAACTCTTCTTGGAGATACCTTATCTGGCTACAGTGACATGTGGCTTGATTGCATTACCTTTGGATTACTTTAACACACACTTTGTGGGGCTGTTTTTGGAATCTGTTTGGAAACTGCAACAGGTCCAGATTGCTGTGGCCAGACTGTTGACAGGGGATGATTATAGGGAACACATAAGTCCCATATTGCAGCATTCATAGAATCATAGAATCATAGAGTTGGAAGAGGCCACAAGGGCTATCCAATCTAACCCCCTACCATGCAGGAACTCAAAATTAAAGCATCCCTGATAGATGGCCATCCAGCCTCTGTTTAAAGACCTCCAAAGAAGGGGACTCCAACACAATCCAAGGGAGTGTGTTCCACTGTTGAACAGCTCTCACTGTCAAGAAGTTCCTCCTAATGTTGAAGTGGGATCTCTTTTCCTGTAGCTTGCATCCATTGTTCCGAGTCCTGTTCTCTGGAACACCATCCCAGGTACATTTGCAGAGAATGAGGGAAAGAGCCTTATCAGTGTTGCTCCCAACTTGTGAAATTCCCTCCCACAAGAGGATTGTTGAGTGTTTTTTTTTTAAATAGTGTACTTTGGTCTTAACTTGTGAGTCAGCTTGGGTCTCATGCTGGGAGGAAGGTGGGATATTAAATACATACATAAATACTTTAAAAAGGATCAGTATTATAGAAGAGGCAAGAATGACCCCAAGTATATGGCATCTCAGTAGTAATAAAGATTTAATAATAAATCAAATTATTGACAGTCCAATAGTTGTCCTTTAATGGTTTCCACAAACATCATGGCTCCTGTATGTTAAAAGGACTGGCTGTAGTGAAAGGAATTAAAAACAAAACTTGGTAGGTAAAATATTAGACAGTAATCAAAGGAATAAGAAAGGATGGTTTACTGGGAATCACAAGGAGTGTCTCAGGCCTGAAGACAGGCAATAACAACAACAACAACAACAACAACAACAATTTATTTTTATACCTCGCCTTTTGCCGTGGCAATCAAGGCGGCTTACATATAAAATTAGATTAAATAAAACTACCCCTATAATAGACAATAAAACAATATTAACAAATAACAATGACACACACCCCCATTAAAAATATATTAAATGCACATATCAATTAAAAATGTAAAATTAAAACTATAAGCACTCTGGGATACAAATAAAGATGTGTAAAGGATGTCTGATGGGAGGGAGACTGGGTTAAATGGGTGATCTATAAGCTATAAGCTTGAGGCAGTTAGATAGGGAGAAGGCTAACAGCCTGACAACACTGAGGTTATCCTAATGAATATCCTCAGAAGCAAGTTGTCTAGGCTGGGCGTGTACAGGGATACCTCTGTATGCATACATCTGTTAACAAAGCCTCTGACAAAGATGTTTCTTTTTATAAATTTTTTTAACACCCAGCCAGTGCTACTTTGCCTCCTAATCCTCCATCTAGCAAGATTGTTTTTAAAACAACATCATTATTGGGAGGATGGTGAAGAAGGGTTGGAAAAACACAGTGTTTTGACATTGTATTGCAGAATATATCTGCAGTAAACACTGCAATAAAATGTATGCTGGGGGGGAAAGTAGGATTCTGCTCTAGACAGTCCTACAGTAGCTGTGTGCCTGCCTAAAACAGACAAGGTGAACAGCAGCTGCTCCTACAATTCCGTCATCCCTGGATGCATTTTGGAGTTGTCTCTGGAAGGTTCAAAATCTTTTTATTTACTTATGCAAGGTTTTCTTGACTTGTTTTTTTTTCCAAGTACACATTTTTAGTTTTGTACCAAAAGTTTGTTGAAACATGTTGAACATCTTTTTGTGGTTTTGGAACCCACCCATATTCTTTTCATGCTATTTTTTTTAACCCCTAGTGCTGGATTTTCTGGTACTAGGTGTTAAAGAAGTAAGACCCAGTGTGAAACTAACATGAAAAGTAAAGGGGAAATAATTTGCAAACTTATTACTGAGTGGCTCTTGGGTATGTGAAGCAATGTTTGGAATAACAGAGGGCAGTAAAATCCCATCACAGAGAAATCTGTGATGCGAGGGAGTGATGTGAATGGGAGGATTTTAAACAACAACAACAACAACAACAACAAAAAGAGAGAGTGGGATGAGTCGGTTGTGAGAATCAGTGGGGAGTGAATGTGCACTGGTTGTCTGACAACAGAACAAGCTATGATTGGAAGACCAGATTCTACATACAAACATAGCCTACATAGTCCATATGGCTCATGGACACTGCATGGTCACTGACTTCTGATTGGCTACTCAAACTTCCCTTTCTACATTACATATGTTTTTTTTCTGTTTAATTAATTTCCCATGGAAAGGAATGTCAGTTGTGTCATCAAAGAACAGGCCTCAAGGCTAAACCCTACTTTCTTTCCCAAACCATACTGTGAAACTTCAGGCCTACTTTCTCTCCTGGCTTAGGTCCTTTGGCTATCAAACTTTTTGTTAATTTGTTAGTTTTGGCTCAGATTGGCTTCATTCAACCTGAACAAGGGGTGAGTCACAGTGATTAATTAAGAAACCAATTCTAAAGGACATTTGTTCACATCAAAGTCATGTGGAGGCCCAGGACTCAATTTCCAAAGAGGGATTCAGAAAGGGCAACTATAGGTGACAGTGACCCCAAGGTGAGAATGGCAAGCATCCAAGTCCAGGAACTATAAGGCCAGCCTGGATAGACCAATCTCACCCCCCAGGAACATACCTACTTTGTTAACTCAGGTCTGCCTGTATAGGAAAACTAGGAGCTTCATATAAGGGATGTAAATATGTTGTTATTACATGTAGGAATGAAAATATCAAAATTTTCACCCCAATGGATGAGATTAATAGCCTCCTCAAATCTGCCAATACCCTGTTTTTTTAAAAAAAATCAGCATGTTTTTGGATGATTTGAGCTTGAAATCTATGCAGTAAACCCTACAAATACATAAAATGATGCAAAAACATCCTAGTCAGCCCAGTCTCCAGAATATTCCTCCCCCACCGTTATCGTTTTGAGAGGGAAAACTGAGGTACTTTGGCAAACTGGAGGGTTGTAGTCATGGAGAGTCCTAATGTAAAGGGCCTCCTTATCTGATCTCAAGTGTCCAAGTCCTGGTGCAAGATACTAACCATACAGATTGAGAAACTTTGGTGGCATCTCAAAGGGAAACTGAATAGATCTGAATCTATCCAACATGACTTGACATCTTAAGGTACTCCTCGATCTGTGTTGAACTTTAGATGATGTTGAGAATACAAGGCTTGCAAAAACTACCTAATGTAAAAACCAGAATCTCTTAGAAATTGAAGCCCAATGACTCTAATTCCATCTAAACTAAAATCTGGGTTGTAATATGTTCAATATGAATACTAAAATGTTGGAGGATAAATGCAATAACAAAATAACCCTGATGGAATGGGTCCTTGAAACAGGGTTTGAGGGTGTTATAGACAGAAAAGTTGAATATACTATTCTTTTACAAAACTGAAACAGATTGTACACCCTTTCCCCAGATAATAGGCTGCTTTTTCATGTCTCGTTTTGGTTTTTCTGTTCTTCCATAAAGGTTGAAAGGCTTTCCTATGGGGAGTGGTTTTTAGTTAACTGCTGTTACTCATTTTGAAATGAGCCATAATATATATTTGAAAGACACTTTAACATATATAGATATACATATTACAGAGTTTTATTTTTATCTGCCCTATTTTCTCAGTGGAAGTTAGAAACAAGTCCTGTACCATGCCAAGTGACTTTGATTGCCATTGACTTCAAAGTGTACTTGAAGACAGTTGACGTCTTGTAGGGTATGATTCTAAGATCACATACTTGAAAGTAAGTTTCACGTGTTAAAGCCAAGATGGCTAAAGAACCATTGCCCAACCTGCTTCTTTTCATAGTGGAAATCTTTCATATGAAAATACTATAAATAAATTGCTTGACCTTCCACTGCTTGAGTCCTTCCTGCACAGAGAAATTTTGATTGAAATCAATAATATTCATGTAAATTATTTAGTGCTGGTGTGGAGAATTCAAATTCTGAAGAAATATATTTCTGTTACCTAGAAAATCAAAATACCCCAGTAGTAAGATATGTGACAGGTTGGCATTCGCAATAGCTCAGTATGAGAGAAAGCGTCCATAAGCCAAAGATAAAGATATTGCATCTATCAAGAAATCATGACATAGGCTATTGGGAAATACTTTCACAGGAAATTACAATCCTGTTAATGAAGTTAAAGATAAGTAGGCTTACTTCTCCATACAGCAGAATAAGTAATAAAAAGGCAAAATATATAATAGAATATTTAAAAGTAGGAGAGAGGAATACCAGATAAACAGAAAAATTAGAGGATGAAGAAACTCCATGAAACTGAATGGGGGGGGGGCAGACACTCTTTTATGGGCATTGCAAATTAGCTAAAAATAAACTCAAATATGATTGGAAAGGGCCAGACTAGTACTTCCAGTTCCAGGAATTGGAACTTATGGGATGCAGAAGAGCCAAAAGTGGCCCTTTGGCCTTCTGTGTGTGTCCACTGTGCTCTACAGTAAGTCCCATCTTGGGTGGATTTGTATGCCATGACAAGCTAAGTAAACAGGAGTGATTAAACTCCAACCTTCCATCCATAGGTCCAACTTAGAACTCTTAATTTCTCTCTCCCCAAGTAAGCCAGCATCTCAAAACCAAGTATATGCTGTGGGTTATTTCTCTTATTAGAGGAGAGTCAAGCCAAGTTGCCAAGTTCAAGCATCATGATAAGCAAACCATAGATGGAAGGTTTCTAGTTAGTTTAACTGTTCCCACCTGCATTGGGTAATTTGGAACTCTACGCAAGAATCCTGGTTCATTGTGATGTCTGAATGTACCATATCTTATTGCTGTTGTTGTGTTCAAGTCATTCCCAACTTATGGTGACCCTAAGGTGAACCTATCATGGGGTTTTCTGGAGCTGATGTGTGCAAAATTCTCAGTATAGGACCACCTGTTTTAAAACCAATGTCTCTTTTCAGTTGGCCTCTGGAATCTGCTGTATATTTTGCCTTGTGTGTAATAATTATCAATTGAAACCAGTCTGTGGTATTTGGATTTTATTTCAGAGTCAAGAAATATAGATCTGGGAAGGTAAACTAGGATCATTATCTTTTTGAGAGAAAAATGTCTGGTGCATAGCATTGATAATATGCCATATGAGAAAACTGGAGCGGGAAGTGGATCTGGGGTGGCATATTTTAATAAATTCCTTCTCTGAAGTTGCTTTATTTCACCCATGTGCAGATAAAATTGAATTATTGATCAATTGTTATTCTTCATGTTCATGAGAGAATTATGCTGAAAATTTAATTTTTAAAATTAAATTAAAATGCTTTTAATTATGTTTCCACTATTCTTTTGAATGATAAAATTAGAGAGAGATAGTCTTTTCAATCAACACACACACACACACACACACACACACATGTTGATTGGAAAGACTGTATCTTTGTCATTTGTATCATTACCTGAATATATGTTGTGGAGTCTGAAATCTGCAATAAAATGAGAAGCATAGAGGAAAAAGTAAATGATAGAATTAATGTAGACGACGAGCCTTCGGTTTTTGTATTTCAAAAATTGCTGACAGCTTGTAGATTCTTATCAGCACAGTTCATTCAACCTTTAAATTGCCTCTCACAGTGTATGTAGCTCATATACTGTGTGATCTGGAAAAATTATCCTAGAGTTATATGATAATGTTTTGGAGACAATATTATTTTATCTGCTACTGAAGCCATTCACTGAGCCTATTGAAATGCATGTAATATAACAATATTATACTAGTATTCTCTGGGAGGTTTCATAGACCATGGAAATGCTATATAAGAATACTGGCAAGCATTAGGTGCAAAAAAACAATTGAGGATCATGAATTGCATTCTGAATTCTCACTTAGCTTAAAGTTATATTGTATGCTATTACGAGGTATAAAGAAATAATCTCATCCTCTGTAAAAACAAAAACAAATCCAAACTACTCAACATGTAATAAGAAAGTATCTCTAAACTGTTTATCCTAGTTATTTCTTTAGTTATGCAGACCTAGATTCTGTGCAGCAGTTAAACAGACCCATCTGCAAATCAAAAAAAGTCTTGTAATTATTCCAATTGCTATTTATTGGTTTTATACAGCGCCTACATTTATAAGCTTTTTACTGAAGCATAATATTTAAAAGCTGCCCATCTAGACAATTGCCATTTTCCAAATGCACATGGGATACAGAGGAGGTTCAGAAGGATTCATTCTATAATCCTAACTAATATTGTAAAGAGCCTGAAGAAATAACAACTACAGAGGTATCCAACTAAATTGCTGTTGGAGAATGAAAGGTAGATGGAACTCAAAATGAACTATTAATTATTGTGTGGACTGGTTTTATAAAATGATTTGGGTTCCAGTTTACTTTTTGAAGTATCCATATTTCCAACAATTCTAAAAGAAAGATTTTTAAAAAAATATTAACCAAAAAATACTTTTGGACAAAGTGGGAGGGGAAAACTCGGGTGAAGTTTATCCCCAATCATCCACAATCTTCTTCCCCAAATGAAGTGGTTTGCTTCCCTCAATGTACCAGAAGCCCTTAAAACCCCCAGATCCAAATGTAATATTTGGCAGGTGATTTCCAGGTATTTTTTTAATTTGCCCTCTGACCAGTAAAAAGCCCCCCCCCAAAAAAAAACTGACAAAAGAAAAAGAAATTTCAAAATAAGCCAACATGGCAGCCAGAGGTGATGTTATATTACTTCTGGTGTGCCAAAAACACACCACTGCATCCAGTGGCACAGCAGTGCTGATGACCCCCATCCATTACATAGTTGCCCACCCCTGGTTTGCACTCTGCAGTGAATCAACACATTTAGACAAAATGCAGACTGTTCAGTATGCTTGTTTGTTTATTTGATTGACTGATTTATATCCCACCTTTCTCCTGAAGAAGGGCCCAAGGCATGTAGTATTTTAAGTCAGTTTGCCTTGTATCACCTGCTTTGATAAATTCTAGCTCTTTTTACAGGGTCTTGTGGCAACTTTGATACTAAGAGAGAGAAAGAAGTTGGTAGCATGAGCTTTCATAGAGTAATTCTACTCCATTAGATGAAATTCTACTCCATTAGATGAAATCCCTCCATTAGCTACAAGACCCCTTTAGATACGGATCCAGACTAGAACAGCTATATCTTTGAATTGTGCTCTTTTTGTTACTGGTCTAATCAGGAACCTGTTGGGTTTGGTTAATTACATGCAAATTTAATGTACAGGTGTTTTCAGATCATTTGAATTGTAGATATGGAAATGGATCTACTGCTTTTGTGTCCTCATTCCTGGAAGTAATGTGCATGAAAATGGAAGCTATTAGAAGGATTAGACCAGGGTTTGGCAACCTACGGCCCGCGGGCCGCATCCAGCCCCTTTGGACCGGCCCCCGCCGACCCCCACCGCCACCGACAACAACTGCCGCCGCCGCACGCATCGCGGCTGCCATTCCCCCCCCCCCTGGCCTGCGGAAGACCTGGAGGCCAGCGGTCCGGCCCTAGGTAAGAAAAACTTGCCGACCCCTGGATTAGACCTACTTAGCCAAATTGCTACCTGGATATCCCTGTTTTTAGTACAGTATTTACAGATGAGAATGTTATTTACTAGATGTTTATTTTATGCAGAAACTTTTGCAAAGCTGCCTAATGAGAAATAGCACTAAAATTAACCTAATTACACAATGTAGTATCCACTGAAAATATAGTGGATGTTTTCCAGTAATATGTTGCAAAATCCTTGTAGATGTCTCACAGTTATGGCTGGTTATAACAGTGGGTAAGAGGAATATTTCAAATTTAAGGAAGTATGTTGACAAATTATATAGCACAAAATATGTCAGTCAAAAGAGTCACTGCAATTGATCCATTAATTCCTTACAGTTTCACAGTGCTGATTTCTTTAAAATGCTTCTATATTCTGGTGCAGAAAATATTGAAGAAAAAAGTGTATCTCATGCTTCAACAGTTAAGATCAATTCATTTAGCATTATTTTCTCAGTTCATTCCAATATGTCAGATGTTTATATTAAAGGTAAAGCTTTCCCCTTGACATGAATGTCTAATTGCAACTGACTATAGGGGGTGGTGCTCATCTCCGTTACCAAGCTATGGGAACCAGTGTTGTCTGAAGATGACTCTGGTGATCATGCTGTTACCTTCCCACCAAAGTGATACCTATTTATCTACTTGCATTTGCATGCTTTCAAACTGTTAGGTTGGCAGAAGCTGGGACTAGTGATGGAATTAGACCTGGACATACCTGAACCCTGCCCCTCCTTTTTGATATCGTAGGGGGGTTGCAGACTGCCAGAAATAGTGCAAATTGAGTCCACTTTTAGGGTTAGGGTTAGGGTTAGGGAATCATGGGAACTGTAGTTTATTGTGGCACCAGAGCTCTCTGACAGAGAAGGCTCAATGTCTCAGAAAAAAAACAATCCCCGTTATTCCCTAGCACTAACCCTAACCCTTAAAGTGGACTCAATTTGCACTATTTCTGGCAGTCTGCAAAGTTGCTGTAAATTCAGCCTCTGTGATCCTAATATGGATGCCATTATTTGCAAGCAAGCAGGTCACATTGGCTAGCTTAGGAGTCTCCAAGAGGATTTATGTTCTGGACATGTAGAGGAAGTGAGGAAGAGCCAGGCTATGAAACAATAGGATGGCTCCGGTTGGAATAAACAACTCCATCTACCTGACACTTAAGCTGTCCTGCTGCAGGAATACACCCATTCACACCCCTATGTCACACCTTTGGAAGACCCAATTTCAAAGTGTAACTTATGCATATCAAAGATTTGAACCATTTAGCCATATCAACTATCTGAATTTTGCCCCAGTGCACAAATTTCCCATATATTAATGGACCTTTCTTTTGTTAATTGGATTAGCTTGGTTTTCTGGCAGAGGTGCTGACAGTTTGTACTTTGCTAGACCCCTCTTTCACTTGCCAAACTGGTGGCCTGGGAGCAATCAAGTTCCCATTTTTTTCCATCCTGAAATGTCATCAAGAGGGGCAGCATAGAAACAGGTGTCATATCTCCATTAAAAGGCCTTACTCTGTTCCAACCTAACATCTTTATTTCTCAGTTCTTGTGTGCCCGTGTGAGTGATTGTTAAATGTACGTGTTGGTTTTCTCCATTGGAAATAAAATACAATTCATTGAGGATTTACCTTTGTGGTCCTTTGTGTCTCTGACTTTGGTATACATAGGGATAATCCCAGGGCTGCGTAACCCAGCCAGTAATTTGAGCTAATAGTAAATTCCCCTAGAATGAGCAATCTCTAAGGCAGAGCTTCTGTCCTGGTTACAGAGCTCACTCTGTCATATGGTGCTTGGATGTCGAACTGCCAACCTTCCGACCTTATGATTGTCAGAATTGGTGTCTTATTTTGATAATATAAATTGTGTGGTGTGTGATGTATTGATGTAATCTTTTGGCCTATAATAGAATGAAAGAGATTTAAAGGAGCTTGTACAATACAAGGCTTGTACAATAAGCTAATACTGATTAGATCCCGGCCTCAGGAGCTGTGCCTCTCTACCTTTTCAGTTTCTGGTTTTGCCTACTTTTCAGTTTCTGCTCTTGTTTGTTTGTAGTAATTTCAATTATTCTATTTCATTTTTAAGATTTAGGTTATGATTTTTAA
>CM034708.1:22664656-22680144 GCA_020142125.1 Phrynosoma platyrhinos | reverse complement strand
TCCAAAGAAGGAAATACTAGCATGGGTTTTTTGAGGGGGAGGAGCTTTCTTACCCATTGAAAGAGTATGAGTGAGATTAGAAAACAAAACATACACACACACATACACAGAGGGAGAGTGCAGGAAACAAAAGCTTTTAACTGTAACATATAACATATTGTTTCAGAGATTAACATATTGTTTCTGATCTCTGATTTGGGTAATTTGAAAATGGGAAGGTGGTGACTTTGTAACCATTGCATTTTATTATAAGAGATGATAGAACTGTAACTTGATTGGATGTGCATCTTGATGTGAGCATAACAGGGATACCATTTGATGCTGTGATTCAGAAAGCAAAATGTCCTTTGCTAATCCTTCTTCTTAAATTCTAATGACATCTCTAGAGCCTATAAAATTGTAGAATGAAGTCATGCATGTCAGGTCTACATCATAGCCTTACCTTCAGAAACTACAAAAGATAGATTTAATTTCTTACTGGATATTGTAAGTTGAAATTGATTGTTTTATACTTTGTAGCTTTTCCCTCCCCCCATTTTTTCTTGGCTCTTGTTTCCATAGTTCCATGTCCGAACCTATGTCCTTCACACTGAACATATAGCTGCTGACCTCAGTCTCAGATCCATGTTGTTCAGTACTTCTGAGAGTATTTTACTGACAACTATTGATTTGTCTGATGCATAGTCAAATTGCTTGCTCCCTGGATCAATATCTGTGTAGACTGATCAACATGATTTTTACCCTTGAGTTGGTCTTGTTCTCAATCTAGCCCCCCCCTGCATTTATGTAGGTAAGAAAGACTGTAGTAGTCATTATTTAGAATGTTTCCATTGTTACATTTCAGCTCACATGTTGCATAAAATCAAAGCTTCCATACCGATGCTGTGGCAAATATTCTGTGAGGCTGAATGGTGCATTCACATGGGAGATTGTTCCAGACCTGTTGTACCTACTGTCCTGTATAAGACGTGTGCAGTATAATACATCCACTACACTTCTATATTGCCAGAAAAGATCAATACTGTTGGTTGATCTGTCTTTCAGGGAAACCAAGGAAGTCCTGAAAGAATCTAAGAAATCCTAGAATTCCCTAGTACACAATTTGAATATCCATCTCCCAGAGCAGCAGAACTATTCAGTTTTGTCTGTTGCTGCACAATTTTTTTCCCGCCATTCAGTTATAGTTTATTGTCAGAAAGTGATATCACAGAGAAAATTGTTTTAAATAAAATGTCCCAGACTCTTTAAAAATGTGTGAATTTCTACATGCTTCTACATTTTACATTTTAATATACATTTTAAAGGTATGGGATCATTGAGTTGGAAGAGACCACATGGGCCATCCAGTCCAACCCCTGCCATACAGGAATATATGCGTCTGTATACATATATACAATATACATTGAAGCATTTGAAATATATGGAGGAAATTAAAACATCCTACATACTACTGTTTTAATAAGACAGGAAGATATTTTCTGTAAAATTCTAAGGCATTTCTCTTAGTGACAGTGTACAGCCTGATAAAATGTGAAACTTTAAAGTCAGTTTGAATACAGGAGATACCACTTTGATCTCCTTTTAGGAAGATCTATAAATTGAAATGTATTTCTCTGCAGACAGATTGCTGTCAGAGGATTGTGAAGCTACCTAAAGCAGAAGATGTGGTTCTGCTATTCTGTTGTATAACATGCACTGCTATAAAATTCATACGTGTATATTTTCTGAAACTCTTGTGTGTTTTTTTTTACACATGTGTGTTTTGATAAACTGAAATGTAAGAATTTTAGAAGGAACAGAAGTGGAAGGATAGTAAATTGAGAAGGAATTATAAATCATTGCAAGAGATGCTGATTTTGAGCAGATATTTTTTTAAGTGGTTTTTTTGGTACATGATATTTTTCAATAACGTTCAAACCTGCATGCTGATATTTAAGACCTCAGTAGTTAGATGGGTGTCAGAGTTTCATTTGGGTAGTTGCAATCTTATGTGTCTTTTCTGACCCATATTTTATCACAGCTTCAGTTCATTTGTAGGTACTGTGTATACCTGCAGGTTTTGGGGCCAAAATTATGGATTTTGCCATGACCCGTGGATAAGTCAAGAGTAAAACTTGGAGGCTCCTTCAGTGTGTGTACGTTTGTGTACAGCAAGAGAGACTCTAATTGAGGCTGTTTGTTTCTACTTTGGTTTCAGCTGGCCAGTGAGGGTGGGAGAGGGTCTCTGTTTATTCAAAAGCAATTAATCATGCAGGACTCTTTCTTTTCAGTGCAAGAGAAAAATAAATTATCTTGGGTCTCTGTTTCTTTGTCTAACAGCAATCAATCACACAGGACTGTTTCTGCTTGGCTCAAGAGAAAAAGAAACTATCTTCCACCACATGGGGAAATCTGAAAGAGCTGCTATCACATTATCATACTGACCCCTAAATAAGTCAACCTGGGATTTTGGGGTGAATTTTGGGGCATAAATTTTTAGACTTATAGACGAGTATATACGGTATTCTCACAAAACCAAATTCAGTGACATACTAAATTAGAGATGGGAACAATGCAGCTCCCAATTGTTCTTGCCCTTGGGTGTCCTGGCTTCAGCTACTGTTGTTTCAGTTAAACAACATTTGGAGGGCCCCACAATTCAGACCCCTGACCTAAGTCGTAACTCCTTATGAACAAGTTAGGTTATGAACAAGTGGCTTGTGACATCATATGGTTGTTTTCTGCTGCTTTCCTCTTCCATGCTTGTGAGCAAAAAGGAGCCAGAAAGATGTACAATCACAGCTCCCATTATGCCCAAACCAGGAGCTAGTGTTAATGACTTCCATACAATCCACAGATAGTAACCAAAATTAAATCAAAGTTTAAAACTGGTTTGCAATCCTGTCTAATGCAGAAGTCATTAACCTGATTCAGATCTAAGGGGGAATCTGTGGTTAAGCTTCATTTAGAAGTTCATGTGGCTAGCATTAATGTTATTTTCCAAAAGCTACCTTTTTTGAGCCACTCCTCAGTGTGTTGTATGCTTTGTCATTATTGATATGCAAGATAGATCCATAATGTAATCTTAGCTGTTTTTATTTTCACAGCTGAGTCCACTGTTGAGAGATACCGTCCTAAAGAGAACATACAATACTACATTAAATAACCCAGTTGTGATTCAAGCATACAATTCAGCTTATAGATATCTGCCACCCAGGCAAGAATTTTTATGTGGTATCTGTGCATCCAATGAAGTGAATTCAAAAAAGTGAGTATAGCTGCCTCTTTCTTTCTTAAAAAATGCAAACTGGTAAATAAGTTAGAAATTGCAGTACTTTTTTCCTGTAAAATTTTGTTACCTAGAATAAAACAAACTATTTGTATAACTTGTATTTTAAGATTTGAAAACCACAGGAATTAAATGTAGATGGAAGATTTTTCCAGTAGCTCATTTCCTTTTACTTATGACTGCTACATAATCTTTTTGAAGGGAAATGCTGCAGAAGATTTTATTTCACTTGGTAGGCATTGAAAAAAGGATTCAGGGACTATTGTTTGGATAGACATAGACTAACTTCATTATTAGGAGAACATTAAAGAGCATATCAGTACATAAAAGGTAAAGGTATTCCCCTTTGACAAGGTTGTCAAGTTGTGTCCGACTGTAGGGGGCAGTGCTCATTTTGATTACTAAGCCTAAGAGCCAGCATTGTCAGAGACTACTCTGTGATCATGTGGCCAGCATGATTGCACAGAATGCTGTTTACTTTCCCACCAAAGTGGTTCTTCGAACTGCCAACCTGCCAATCTTGCAATTAACAGAGTCAGCATCTTAACCACTTAAGCCACTGCATCTCTATATCAGTATAAACATTTTATATTTTTATCAGTACATAGATTTTACGAATGCCTAGAACATTAATATTTAATAAAAAGGAGAAAGGAATCAAGTTATGTTTACCTTCATCTGCATTAGGAAGGGGCAATAATCAAACTCTTATTAAATGCCCTATCCTTTTTTGTTCTCTTTCCATACAGGCAAGATGGAGCCTTAGTAACTGATAATAAATGAATCCTCCTGAAGGTTGCCAGGGGAAAAAATCTCTTTGGTTTGATTATGGTGTCCATCAACTGTTCAGATGAACCAAATTTGCCTCATTAACCTTCAGAAATATATATTAAAATGCTCTTAAAAATGGCTTCTTACTTTTTCTTCCTTCTGAGCTTTTCTTGATAGAACCAGGTCATTTTGCAAAGTTTTTCTCTATCTTGTTGGTATTTCTATCTCTTACAGAGTTTTCCCCTGCATTGATATTTTCTGTGTGTACATTTCCAGACTTAATAAAATTATTTAGCAAATTAATTGCTATATTCATCTCCCCAGTTCTATTTTTTCTTTTAAAGGTGGGCAAAATGCAAACCTCTAGCTATTGTTGGCCCACGTTCCTATTGGTGCCAGCCTACTCAGTGAAGAATGTTGGTATATGAAACCAGGCAAATTATGTATTTTATCTATCCCTGTCCAAACGGATACTTTTATGTGAATTCTAAATTTATTCCAATTGTCCTATGCAGTCAAACTCCTCTTCTTCCCCAATCTGTAATCTTAAATTTAATCCCTGTGCCATTGTCTTTGTTGATAGATTAAGCTGTTTACACAATGTGGTCAGTTTCTTAAAGCTGGACATCTTTGTCTTAATTTAACAATACCTATTTAACCAGACTATCAGTGGACATAGAAACCAAGATCATTTAGGAAGTTGAAACTGGAGAATGTGCATAATTTCTACTCTGGAGCGTAGCCTCAAATGCAATTTTATGTGGGTAGTATATGGATGCAAGTGCTGGTCTTAGCAAAACACTGAAAGCTAACTACCAATTAAAAAGCATTCTACAATATATCATCACTATATTCAGCAATAAAATGTCTTAAATTCACAGTAACCATTGATAACTTATTTTAGCACGTCCTAATAAAGACTCTTCAGAGCTACTAGATCACATCCTATTATGGAGTCATTTGTGGCAATATTCGCTGTATGGTATACACTGAGCAGTATGATTCATGGCCACTTTCATTCAACTTGCCGTTTTAAAATGAAAACAAAAATTTTCAGTGAGTGAAATGTTTTTAAGCCTGCTACTTTAAGTACAAGCCACTTATGGAAAGAAAAATTTTCCTTGAAAATGTCCAAGGGAAAAAAAGAAGACACATTACTCACAAACATACATTTCAGTTTGTGATCTTCACAGAAAAAAGCAAAACAATTCACATTATGCTCCCAGTTCTCTTCCATTCTGTTATTTGTTGGATGCCTCTGTCAGGGTACTCCAGTCATGAACTCCTATTTATGGTTTGTCTTTGTGTGACCCTGTATTTTTATTAGACAGAGATTGAAATCATCTTTTGTTTTCTAGAGAACATTTCAAATGCTGCAATAGTGGTTAACAGAGCAATGCTGTAGGTAGGTGGTGTGCTTGGCCAATGATCCTTCTTGTTTATTGAGTTTATATATCAGGGGTGGGAAAAGTGCAGCCCTTGGACTGCATGTGTCCTCCAGGGACATTTTTGCAGCCCGCCTGATCCCTTGAAGTGCCTGCCCCCCCTATAATGGAGAAAGGTTGCCTCCAAATTAGTAAATTTCCAGTCCTGGAAGCATCAACCACCTTTCAACTGGTCCTCAAAATGGGGAAAAATTGTTTTAACCCCCCTTCCATGAAAACTGTGTCCCTTCCAGTTTCATTTTCAGTTGATTTTCAGGTGTTGTGACCTCCTGGGACATAAACTGGTCCCTTACTTGCTGCTGTTGCCCACCTCCCATATACAGAATTGTGGTCTCTGACTTCAGTGTTATAAGTCATCTGAACTGGAGTAAGCCCTGTTAATTAATGGAATTTAATTTAAGTGTTGACTAACTACCTCAGTTAATGAAATAAATGTGTTCCTTGGAATTTACTCCTTTAAGAGAAAGTTTGGTACCTAACGGACAAACAACATGGAAAAAAAATAGAGACAGGTTACTCCACCACAAAAAAAGGAAGAACAGTTGAACACATTTCAGCAATATATATATTCAAAACTAGCAATATGCACATGTGAAATGAAAGAACAAGGTGTGGTAAGTCTTGTATAAGCGGAGGGGGGGGGAAATCTGAGGTTTACCCATATTCAACCATTGATTCAATGAGTTTACTCTAGGTGAGACTACCATTAGGGTTTAGACCTGTGATTCCTTAACTAAAAAATCTCTCTTTGCTTTGTTGGGACAGGAGTCTGCAAGACTTTGATTAATTTTCTTCATCCAAGAGGGCTATTCTCTACTGTGTATTTGATATCTGTATACAACTGTATAAGAAAGAGTCCTTAGCTTTTATATTTTGAACCCAGCAACCAGAAAACATGGCTAGGGAACTGAAACAACTATTTCATTCTGTTTCTGACTCTATGTTACCTTACATTTGTGCAAGTCTGTGGCATCTCTAGATAAACAAGACCTCATTGAATTTAAGTGGTCAATCTGTATGGGTTGGCAGAAGTTTTGTTCCCTGATCAGGCATTACTGGATGTGGTATGTTTTGATTAGAGGGACAGAGCTTTGATTGCCATGACCCAAAGAGGCGAAACCTTATACCAGGGCTGTGTCCACACAGGCCAAATAACACATCCTCCCCCTGTTCTCACAGATTTCAGTCCCAATGATGCAGGGCTGAATCCAATGACATTTAGCCAGTTCAGCATGAAACCGAAAGGAGCCCTGGTGGCGCAGTGGTTAAATGCCTGTAGTGCAGCCAAAAGGTTTTGAATTTGATCCCAGGGCTCCAAGGTTGAATCAGCCTTCCATTCTTTCATTGGGGACAATTGGTTGTTGGAGTCAATTGGTTTACAGCAGGGGTAGGCAACCTTTCCCTTTTAACGGCCGAGGGACTTCAGCTCCCAGAATCCCAGGAGCTATTTGCCAACATGGCAATAGCCTGGGAGCTGAAGTCCCTCGGCCCTTAAAGGGGAAAGGTTGCCTACCCCTGGTTTACAGATTGGAAACTGCTTAGAGAGTGCTGAGTTCACTGATAAGCAGTATAAAAATGTAAATGATATTACGATTAAGCTGAATAAAAAAAAAACGCTTAGAGAGTGCTGAGTTCACTGATAAGCAGTATAAAAATGTAAATGATATTGCGATTAAGCTGGATAAAAAAAACCCCTCACCTTTTGCTCTGGTTCTTCGCAGAAGATCTGGAGTCCTCTGGAGTGACAGCGGGCAGCTGTTTACAATGCAACTGCTGTGCTGCCTACTACTGCTATTGTGAATTGGACCCTCTTAGGTAAGAACAAGAGAGCCAATTATGCTGGACCCCTTGTGTTTGGCTTCAGAAAGAGTTACCTGTGGCAGGTGGCAAGGGGAACATCCATGCGGACAGCGGCTCACTGTCACTCCAGAGTGAAGTAACAGGAATGGCAGCTTGGAGGCTACAGTACTCCAGGCTGCTCCCAGAGTATTCTGGACCATGCAGATACCACCTAGATGTTTAATTTCTATTAATTTGTTTGTTTCACATTCAAATGTTCCTTACAATATTTAGTGTGTTAAACATTAAATAAAGGCGGCCATTCTTTGGGAAAAAATGTAAAAAATCTCCTTCCTTCCTCTTTTCAAATGGGTGGCACTATAGCCATAAAAACCACAGTAAGAAACAGTGTGACACAGTTAAGTGGAATGACAGGGAATGGTGCCAATATCCTATTTATTTTAATAATAGTTGGTGTCATTGCATAAAATGCTAGGAAAGTTAACTACTGTGCATAATGAGCAGCTAATTTTAAACCTTCCACAACTCAATTCTTCTAAACTAAGCAGACATCTTGAATACTGACATAAAACCTGCATTCAACACACTGCTTCCAGGGTTATAATTATGAATTACAGCAGGTAACACATCACAGCATTTCCTGCACCAACAAGCTTTTTTAAAAGAGAAAGGGAAAGAAAGAGAGGCTTGCCCTTGCTTATAACAGAAAGCCAAAAGTTTTTATTTCAGCCATATATTTGAACAATGAAAGTGACATTCTCAACTGTTTGCCATACAAAGCTTAATTTCCAAAGCCTTGTGGATTGTCTTATTTATTTTGGTGACTGGCTATACATCTATCTAGCACTTTCTTTTTTCAGTTCTCATACCTTAAGGATTTGCTAAAGATGCAATCCTGTCAGCAATTGCTAAACCTGATTGTAGCAATTGCCAGAGGACTAGCTGTGCATTAGTCTGTTCCAGCAAAGAATCTGGTGGCACCTTAAAGACTGACAGATTTCTTGTTGGCTGCGATCCATTTTATCAGATACATGAAAGATTATCCTGTAATTTTCAGGCCCTGTATATATACACAGGTGTGTATGTGTATTGATGGTTGGGGTAGAGACAGAGATTATAAACAATGAGGCTAAATGGATTTGACTTGCAGAAGCAGCAATGCACACACAGCCTTGCTTTGGTAAACTAATTAAGGTATGCAATGTGGTTTTAAAAGAAAAAGGATATCTTTATTCCCACCAAAGTGGAACCTCTGCAGAAATTGAGCAATCTCATGTTGGAATCTATCTTCACATTTCTTTGCTTAAGTGACACCTTGAAGTCAGAGACACAGAGGGTTCCCCCACTGTTTTCAAATATGTCATTTCTTTTGTCAGATTTCTGTACATAGATTATTTTGCAAAGAAATGGACCTATTTATTCTATGTAAAATGCTTTCCAGGTATGTAAAAAGGTAAAGGTATTCCCTGTTGACAAGGTTGTCAAGTCATGTCCGACTGTAGGGGGCAGTGCTCATCTCCATTACTAAGCCGAAGAGCCAGTGTTGTCAAAGACTACTCTGTGATCATGTGGCCAGTATGATTGCACAGAATGCTGTTTACCTTCTCACTGAAGTGGTACCTATTTATCTACTTGCATTTACATGCTTTTGAACTGCTAGGTTGGCAGAAGCTGGGACTAGTGATGGGAGCTCACCCCATCATGAGGCACCTGGGCCTTGAACTGCCAACCTGCCAATCTTGCAATCAACAGAGTCAGTGTCTTAGCCACTTAAGCCACAGATATGGTATGGTATATATCCCATTGGAAGATAAGCAGTTCTATTGATTTCGATGGCCCTGCTCTAAGCAACAAAAGTCTTGATGTAACCAATAAGAAAACATACTAAAATGGGGAAATTATAATTTCTGCTCTGTCTTCTGATGCTTTTAGCAAAGGAAGAAGCTAAGGGCATCATTTTACAGGAAGAATCCTTGCTCTCCAGTTCCTGTATTTTTATTTTAGTTTTGATAAAGATTTTCAAGAAAGAGCTCTTCTCTGTTTCCACTATGCTTGCAATCTGGCCATTCTACAGAAGTAACATTTGTCCTGATTTCCGGCTCATAGTGTCATTAAAAATGAGTGGATGTTTTCAAGCTAATCCCTGAGCACTTATCTTTGGCCTCCAGGTACTAGAGTTTTGCTGAGCAAGCACGTAGCTAGTATATGTAAAACATATTCATTAGAAACGCAGCCCACAAATTAATTCTGACCTTATGATTTACAGTGGGAGCAGGGGAGGAGTGAGTTTTCAATCAATCTTAAAGTGTTGCATGCCACAGTCTTGTTGTAAATAACAAGATTTGAGATAATAAGTTTTACATGCACTTGAATTTGTCTCTTTTAATGTCTCGCTCTACCATCAGGCCCAAATGCACTTCAGTGTAAAAGAGAAAAACAATCATGTCAGTTTCCATTACCTGAATGAATTGTGTTCAAGGATTAGATCCTCTGTCCCTTGCATTTTGTTTCAGCAATGTTTGAATTCCAGAAAACTGAATTTGTTGTGGGAATGGTTTGATTTTTGATTGATCGTGTAATAATTTGTCAGTCATAGAGTTAACATTTTAAATATCTTCTCCTGTTTTTGACACTGTTTTTATTTTCATTAGTTTTTGTGGGTTTTTCTGGCTGTGTGGCCATGTTCTAGAAGAGTTTCTTTCTTTCTTTCTTTCTTTCTTTCTTTCTTTCTTTCTTTCTTTCTTTCTTTCTTTCTTTCAGAAAGAAACTCTTCTAGAGCATGGCCACACAGTGCGAAAAATCCACAAAAACTATGGATGCCGGCCATGAAAGCCTACGACTTCACATTTATTTTCATTGTTTGAAGCTCTCTGCTTTCTTGGACAACTTTTGCAGAATGTTGGGTAACAAATATCTTACATAAATAAAAATTGACAGATTAGGAGGATGGCAGTTAGTAAAGAAGCAGATAATTAGTGTCAGTCTTCAAGATTATATTTATATGTTGAAATCTAAACAGGTTGACTTTTTCCAGTGTTGAAAAAAAATATAATTGTTCAGTTTCTCATACGGACTAATTATTGTAAGGATGAATTTAGTTATGAGATGTCAAAGCTTCTTTTAACTGTATATGACATATTCTATACACATACATACAGCCCAGACAGTCTGTTGATTTAAAGGTAATTTCACCTCCTTGGAGTATGTTGGATTGTCAATAGTTGTTAAATTTATGCTTTGCTTTTATTTGGAGAATGCAGAAAAGATATCTTGTATTCTCTATATATTTTGAATGTTGTAACATGGTACTTGGGCATTTATATTTCACTGTCTGAATTTTGTTAGGTGTTCTAGCGAATGATTCTTTCTGTTCTGGAAAAATTAGAAATACTTGGGGCTGTCATTGCCAGATTGAAAACTGGAGGGACTTCTGTACCTTTAGTGCAGGTTGGGCAACTGTGGAAGTTTAGGGATCCACATTAGCCCGCTCCCCAGGAGATCTTGGAGGGTCGCACTTCCATTACAAAATCAAGTTTTGCCTTTAGATGCCCATTAGTGGGCATGGGAGGGGGCATTTTTGCCATTTTTTTTATAGGGAGGGGCAGGCCATTTTAGGCCCAGGACATTATTAAAAACAAATGGTGATAAAAAGTCACTTCCAGTTTTCTTCTGCTTTTTAAAAAGGTCTTCTTGTGGGCCTAAAATGGAGCAAAATTGTGATCAAAATGCCTCCACACTACAAGAAAATACTGTGAGGCAATTTTTGATCCCTGGGGGCTTTGGGGCCCACATAAGGCCTGCAGCCACACTTTGCCCACCCCAGCTTTAATGGTGGTGTGGAAGAGGGAATTTCATCAGGTGTTGCTTGCCATGCAGCCCCATCACAAGCAAAACCTTTTAAAATTCCCTCTTCTACACAGCCATTAAAGGCACAGAGCTTTTTCCAGTTTTTATTATGGCATCCCTACCTGTGGAAGAGAAGGAAACAGGTACCCTCTGCCAGGCAGTGAGCAAGTTATAAAGCCATTTTGAGAACTCAGAAGGATACACTGGAGCACAGACTTTTAAAAACTGTAGCTCATGGATTCCCTCAGCCAATAGGACCACTGATCATGTTGGCTGAAAGATTTTAGGACTTGTTTTGTTTTGGTTTGGGGTTTTTTTCTTTAAAAAACCCAACAACAATAACAAAAAAACCTTTCCCTTACTCTAGGATAGACAGTTTGCCCTGGAAATGGATGTGAAATCCATCTTGGATTTCTGTAGCAGGCAGTAGGATTGATTCATTCAGATCAACTGATTCAGGTCCAGTGCAATGTTTGAGGGGGTCCTGAGCTTGGTGCAAGTTGTACTGCTGGTCTCATTGCCTAATGATAGGGCCAAACCTGACTTTCACTGCTGGCGTAGATGGAGCAAGAAGAAAGGAATCAGGGTTCCCTGTTTGAAACTGACAGTATATTGCACCTGTAATTCAGGCACTGCATTGAGAGACAGATGGCACTTTTTATTTGACCAGCTTCTCAGATGATGAGTTCACAAATATCTTGCTTCCCAAGCAAAATGTTACCCCTGAATGTACACACAGTGCAGCCATCTGTATCTCTGTAGGCATATTGCATTTTAAGTAAAAGCTCATTGCACTTCCCTTGTTGACAGTGGAAAATTACCAATGTAGGCAAATACGGTGATGTTGATATGTAACCTGAACTTCTGTGTTTAATCAATTCTTTTGGAACACAGCACAGTACTGAATCTTGGGAATCCGATGTTATGTGCATGCCAGTAAAATGCCACTGTTGGTCTTAAGCTTTCCATGTTTATTAAGGACAATTTCATCTGAATCATTTGGATCCAGCTGCCACTGAATTTAGAGGAACATTTAGAGTCATTAGAGTCACTGATGGTCAGGGACACGAGGAAGATGCCATTGTAATTTAGCAGTGTGAATATGCAGCCCAATAGTGTCTTGTCCTAGCATCCATATATGCATTGTTTTTTGCTCCCTCCCTTGTAATAGCATTTTCAAAAATTAAGTATCTGTCCTTTTGAAGACAAGTACAATTTCTCATTGTCATCTTGCCTCATTAGATCTGAATGATTATGGCATTTATGTCAGGTTGGGGCAAATTTTGCACATACAGGTGTCATCCTGGTATTTGCATGCACTGGAGCAGCATAATGAATGAGCTGGCAATTGTCATGCAGCATGGTGGCTATATATCATCCAAAGAGAAGGCCAATAGTGGATAGGTGAGATTAAAGCACACCTGAAGTCTTATCTAAGCAAACCAGTTTTGGTGGGATGAAATTTGAGTGTTCACTCTAAACAAATATGACCCTGGTGGGCTTTGAAGCCTATCAGGTGAAGAAGCTTAATGGAGACAGAGAGGAAGCAGAGCGAGAAACAGGCAAAGCCTGGCCAATCGAGTGGACTCCAGAAGCAATGCAGAGTGTGATATTCATCCCAGACTGAGACTTAGGAGTTTATCACACAGGGAAAATTGGAAGTATAAATGGTGATTAACCCATGATTAGTCTGCAATTGCATGAATGGTTTTCACATGAAGTTGCATGCAAACACTATTATCCCATGAATAACCTGTGATTAACCTGCACTTGCATGCAATTGTGCAAATGGTTTTCACATGACATTGAGATGAAATGTGATTAAAGTGCCATTATCCCGTGAATAACCAGGCAAGAAACAACAATAACATTTCCCCATGAATGACGTTTTGCTGTTTCTTGTCTGGTTATTCACAGGATAATGTTGAATAACCACATCACAATTCAAAAAGAACATTGAAAAACTGGAGCGTGTCCAAAGAAGGGTGACTAAAATGGTGAAGGGTCTGGAAACCATGCCCTATGAGGAAGAACTTAGGGAACTGGGTATGTTTACCCTGGAGAAGAGACAGTTAAGAGGTGATATGATAGTCCTGTTTAAATATTGGAAGGGATGTCATATTGAGGAAGGAGCTAGCTTGTTTTCTGCTGCTCCAGAGAACAGGACCCGGAACAACGGATGCAAGCTACAGAAAAAGAGATTCCACCTTAACATTAGGAGGAACTTCCTGACAGTAAGAGCGGTTCGACAGTGGAACACACTCCCTCGGATTGTGGTGGAGTCTCCTTCCTTGGAGGTCTTTAAGCAGAGGCTGGATGGCCATCTGTTGGGGATGCTTTAATTTTAGTTCCTGCATGGCAGGGGGTTGGACTGGATGACCCTTGTGGACTCTTCCAACTCTATGATTCTATGATTTTATGTTGTTCATTCTAGTGCAGGCTTGGTCAATGACAAATGGATGATGGGGATTACAGATGCCAGGAGGGTGCCAGGTTGGAAAAAGTGTTGCTTTTTGTTCCCTTTGCCTTTGACAGAGTGATCTCTCTCTCTTTCTCATCTTGAACTCAGTGTGAAGAAGAGGGAGGAAAATTTTCACACCTTCTGTACTCTCTTCACCCCAAGGGTGAGTTACTAGAATGGGCATATCAGTTCAAAGTGGCATCTATCCATGTCACATTAATCTTCACCATCTCTGCTTGGTATGCCCCCTGCCTGTCTCTGAAATTGCCTAAGGCAGGCTAATAGGCTCTTATGCTAATTACAGGCCAACTTATAATTCCTCAAGTACCAGCTTTATCCACCCACTAGTTGATTAGTAAAGATTAATTTTGTGTTTTTAATGGCACAAGGCACACAGCCTGCTTTTAACTGGGTTATTTGGAATATAGAATATAGAATCAGAGAGTGCTTACATTGTGCTCAAAACTAATTTCATGGTAGGGCTAGATATGGGGGATGATACATTCAGACAATTTAAAGAATATGAAGGTCGCCAGCTTTATTAAATGTACTGGTGTATTTCCCTCCATTTATAAACGTGGCAGCAATCTACTGTCAGTCATAAGTCCTTTTAGTATGCACTTGCACAATATCCAAGGCATGACATCTGTTCAGTCCTTGACCTCTTCTTCCAAAAATGTAAGAGAAAGAGACAGCAGACTAATATATGAGTCCATGGTAGGACCAGCTCTATCATTAGGCGCAGTCAGGGAGCAAAGTTTGTGAGACAGCAGTGGCAGCCATGTGAACTTCCCTGAATATATTGGCTGTTCTCTCTGTTGGAAGTTGGAGGATAGAGCAGCATAAGCCATACAGCCTGTCCTGGACCCCTTAATTAGTTTGTCTGAGGCATAGTGGAAGATGCTGATCCCCAAAAATATTGAAGTAATTTCAGATGCTACTCTGTGTGACTCCTGTACAGGGGATGGGGAAAGGCTGACCATCTAGTCCTTTATTTCAGACAACAAACTATCTTGGGCCAGCCCTGGACCTGCAAACAGTTTATTCCTAGGATGAAAGGTAATTTTGGAAGGGCAAATGTGAGTATGTCAGCAAAGATGTGTTCCGCTGTGATTCAGATTCATATCAATGCTTTGGTGCATAGCACAGAGCATGTCTATAATCCAACTGTACTGATAAAACATAAATCAGTACAGTTGGATTATAGACATGCTCTGTGCTATGCACCAAAGCATTAATATGAATGCAATAAGGGAAGGTGGCCTGGGGAACAGGCCTCACTGGGTCATCTGAGAGGCCAACTGTCATTTACTTCCTCTCCTTCCTGAACTGATTTTTTTCAAGCCAAGAAAATTTTGAAATTTTAAGCATGTGCCTGAGATTGCTTGTAATCTTCCTTTCAACTCATCTCATTTTCCTTTCAGATTAGATCTTTTAGCTTGTAAATGAGTGGGCAGGGATTATTTTATTTTGAGTCAATGTACAGTGTTTAGTAGATTGAACATTAGAAGGAACTCCTTGAGAGTAAGAGATGCTCAGCACTTGAACCAATTGCCCAGAGAGGTGGTGAGGCTCTTTCTCCAGATGTCTTCAAACAGAGACTGGAGAGCTACCTGCTGGGGATGCTTTAACTGGAGATCCTGACCAGGGAGTTGGACTCAATGGCCCATGAGTCCCCTCTGATTTCTATGATTCTACGATTCTATAATTCTGAGCACTTTAGGGGAAAAATGAATCATAATCACAAACTAACAATTTCTCTCTCTTTTTATTCACTAGTTTAAGGAGTGATCCTAAATTCCTTGGGTGGCATTCTGAGGGGATGTAAGATGCTGTGGTTGTCCTTCCCTACTGCCATGGCTAATTTAAAGACTGATGTAGCAGATGTGGTCAGAAT
>CM034708.1:22640575-22651772 GCA_020142125.1 Phrynosoma platyrhinos | reverse complement strand
GCCAGAGGAGGAGAAGGACAGACAAGGCTCCTCCACCTCTTGGCTTTCTCCTGAGGAGAGGGCTGGGGAGAGGTGGAGATGGATGGAATCAATATTATTAGTTACGATTAATTAATAAATATTTAGTTAAATCCTATCTACGGCCCTAACTAGTTTAGCCTGTTTTAATTTTGGCCCCTACCTATGGCCAAGTTGTGCAGGCCTTCAATAGATTGACCATTCCACATGGTATTTATAAGCTAAGGAATTGAGAAAGAGCAGAGAAAATGTGTGGGTGAGCATGTAGTTGTGGAAAAGGGGTTACAAAACAAATGACAGCTAAATCCTTCATTTATAAATCCTGGGACCCCTAAGCCATATTGTTGAGAAGTGCTTCTTGAAAAGAAAAAAATAAAACCATGATTGGGTAATATGTTTTATTGTTTTATTGGACCAAACAAAATTCAACAAAAAATCTGAAACCTGGGTGAGCTTTCAGATTCCCTAAAACTCTTTATCTAAGATTAGCCACCGAGTTGTACAAAAAACCAAACCAAAAACAAACGAACAAAAAAAGAATGGAAAAGAAATGGAGAGTCCACAAATTAGGCCAGGTATTGTGGCCATCAATTCTGGAGATAAACTCAACCTGAAGGTGGTGAATAGAAAATCCTTAGTACTGTCAATCTTCCATATCCACAGATTTTTTTATCCATGGATTCAAGCAGCAATGATTTAAAAATATTTAAAATATATATATATATATATATTTTATGTAAGGGACACCATTTTACTTGATTTTACCATTTTATATAAGGGACACCATTTTACTATGCCACTGTATTTAGTGGGACTTGAGCACCCATGGATTTTGGTATTCATGTGTGTGTGTGTGTTCTGGAGCCAAACCCCAGTGGATACCAAGGGCCTTCTGTAGATGCACAGGTTTGATGTCACATCTAACCATGAGCTCTAGGATTTAAAGTACACAGAAACAAACAAGCAAAGATGTACACACAATGTTTACTTTCCATATGTGAACATCTAAACCTGGCTAGAACTTTTGCCTTAGGCTAAAGATCAGGTATCCAGAACACAGTAAAGTGACAATTTTGTTAGAGCAAGATATTTCATTTTGTTTGATCCCGATTAAGATGTTATCCAAGTGTGGATTTTGTTTTTACTCATGGACCAGCATAGCCAACTGTTTTATTGATTTGCTGTTTTTTACTTTAAAAGGTATAAGAAGTAAATGGAACAAAGAAAAGCTAAAGACCAATCTTTAGATCAAAGATACATCTAATGGTAGCATCTAAGTGCTTTGGAAAGCTTTCCAAGCAGGGCATGAAGGCAATAGCCCTACCATGTTCTCTAGAAACTGATGTCCAGTAGTGTATTGCCGCTGAACCTGAAGGGTGCAGTGCCAACTCTCTTGTTATTTTGTATATCACAGAGCCAGGCACATTTGTTATCACAAATACAAACTAAGAGAGTTCTATGGCAACCCTATGAAATCATGTCTTGTGTGATTTTGGGAGTGCTCCCATTTTGAGGCTATGTAATTAGAAATTGCTGTCTCCCGCACACACTGTAATTACCTCAAGCTTCTATAACCTATTCTTATGGGCAATTCATGGGATGGTGAGTCATATAGTGAAGTCAACACACATATGAAACATTTGTATGGGTAGATTTTATGAAATAGAAATCATTTTGCAAATACTCTGAAACATACTGAAATAATGACTGACTGTGTATTAGTCCAATTCACTCTTCACAGATTTTTGGAGAAGTGGTGAATCCTGTTCTACTAGGAATGTGCTGGGGAATTCACAAATCAGATCTCTCCTGTTAAAATCACAACTCAGAAAAGTGTTTTGTTTTGTTTTTAAAGTACAGCTCCACAATCCCCCCACCCCCAAGGACAGTAGCCATGCTCACTGGGGGATTCTGGGATTATAATCCTAAACCCCAGATCCCTCTTCTGTGAAAATGAGAGAGGAAATTAAACAGATTTCACCACCCTTACCCTGCTGCCCACTAGCTGGTCTGAATCCTTCTGTATTGCTATGAGATTTGCTAAGCCCTCTGGCACCGCTGGGTCCTGGCACTTTTTAATTTCTCTTGCAGCACTAGCGGGGGGGGGGGGAGCCTTTTGCTCTCACAAAGGCATTCTTCCACAGTTGCTCCTTGATATACCTTTCTTGGTAATCTAAATGTGGTAATAAATCACATTTCCTTTTTGGTGTATGTCTTGATGTCAGTGCACAGCATACTGGAGCTTTATTATTTTATTTCAATAAAAAGGCTTGTGAATATGTGCCAGGCAGCTTATCTGATTGTTTGTTCTGCTCAGCTAAGCAAACTAAGCAAGTATGGTTCCAGCTCAACAATTTGCTGAATTTGAGTTGGCTTTTCTTATCAGAAGGGCTCTTCTCCTATTGTTTCTTTTTGTTCTCTTTGCCTCCCTCTCCATTTTGTTCTTTGTAGTTACCAGATCTCTGGCTTGTTAAAAACAGCTGCGCTAAAACATTGAATTAAACTCTGTGAACTTTGGTTTGTCTCAGGTAACTGCACCTCCCATAGCCATTAACAGACCTGCTGGAAGGCACTTGTCTCTTCAGAGTCATAACATTAAAATTATTATTTATCCTTTACTCATGCCATAATTTGCTTAGCTGTAATGATCCAGCTGCTAACTAAATTTATATCCACACTGTGCACTTATAGCAGCTTGAAACAACTTTGTCTACCATGGCTCCATCCTATGGTATCCTGGGATTTGTGCTTTGAATTCTCTGCTGGACACCTCTTGTGCATTCCTCTGAGCTACAGCATTATAGCCCTCTAGTAAGAATTCCAAGTACCACAACAGACTATGATCTCCAGGATTTTACAGATAGGTGCTCTAACAGTTATTGCTATAACTTCACAGTGAGGAGACACCATAAGAAAGATGGATATAAATCTTGACTTATTTTGTTCCTGCATAATGAATGAAACCATTTTCTCCATAGTGTGAACTGTCATGATATAGTAGACACTGGGGCAGTTTCTCTCAGGGAAAGCATGAATATTTTGCAGTTGTGTGAGAGCATGTTTCTATAAAAAGATAACTTTGGACCTTGTAGGAAAAGGAACCTGGAAATCCCAATGCAATGTTTAAGAAAAAAATGGTAGTTCAGAATGGGCTAGAGCTGAAAATTATAGGGAGAAATTGGATACGGTTTTGCTTGGGCTAACTTAGAAAACTGCTTGGTTCTCTATACCTTGGGACTTTTCCTCTAGAAAAATAAGCTGACATGTCTACAATTATACCAGCATATGATATGATATGATATGATACTTTATTACGGTCAAAGACCAGCATAAAAGAAACAAAAACATTAAAACAGTAAGGTTAAAGTAAAATAATAAAATAGAATAGAATAATGCATAAGGAGTAATTCATTAATATTGCATTAACAAAGAATACAGTAAAATAGTGTATACATAGGATAGTTTGTACAACTAGGTGCTTTGTTTTTAAATCTCAGGAGGATAAATCTGTCTGCTAAGAAGGTAAAATAGATCAATTTAGGAAGAAAATAAATTTAAGTAAGAATAAAAACAAAACAAAAAACAACAACTTGTCAGCTAAATTAAAGTAATTCAGATGCAATATGTTCTGCTATTTTAGATTTAATTTTTCTTTTCCTGCAAGTAATTGCAGATGCACAAAATTGTGCCACTTTACAAGTTATCTGTAGGTTACAGTCTGACAGAAGGTATTTTAAGTAAAAAGTTTCAGAACTCCCTGGTTTGTTTAGAACGATTGGGGTGATCATATTTTTGCGGGTGTCACTGTAAAAAGGACAATGGAATAATGCATGATTGATCATTTCAGTGTTTCCTGTATTACAAGGGCATATTCTCTCAAGCACAAGAGTCCTATTGTATTTACCCTCAAGCTGTGCTGAAGGTAATACATTTAATCTAGCTAACAAGAATGATTTCCTGTGTTTGGGTATTGTTAGGTTCATCAAATAATTTGCCATAACAAATGAACCAGCACAATCCCAATAATTAAAATATCTCGCGGACTGACTACGATGATTTTGGAGAACTAGATCTTTTATATGTTGGAGAATAGTTATTTTAGCTTTTGAATGCCCCATGGATCTAAGAGTATCTGGTGGAAGACCCATGTTTTGTAGTTTTGTAGTCAGTGTCTTTTTCCATTTCGATTGAAAGGTGTCCATCAGAATTAATGGCACAAGACCTGTAGGCAAAAAAGTCAGTTTTAACCAAAGATTTACTGTCATTATCAAGATTTGGGCCTCCATAGAAATTTGTCCAGTCTCCAGGTGAAGTATTACATTTGGGACACAGGTCGGGACTCCTGTAATAGCTCTTAGAAATTTAGTAAGTACAATTTCAAAAGGCTTGTAGTCCTCATTTGCATAAATCTGAGAGCTATACAGCATTTGTGATATTATTTTACTGATGAAAACTTGAATTGCTGCAGGGATGTATTGGCCTCCTTTGGTATAAAAAAAAGGAAAGGAGTGCCTTAGTACTCCTTTCCACGGTTGCAATGATGAACTTTGTTTGCAGAATCCAAGAACCTGTTGACTGGAATATTAGACCTAGATATTTGTATGAGTTAACCTGTTCTATTGGTTGGCCATCTATCTGCCATTTGTGCTTAATCTTTTTCTTGTTAAATATCAGTATCTTTGTTTTACTATAGCTTGTCAGCTGTTCCTCTTTGCAGTAACAGGCTAGAGCACTTAGAAGACGTCTCAGACCTATTCTTGTTTGAGTTAAGAGTACTGCGTCATCCGCATATAATAGCACAGAAATTGGCCTGTCGGTTAACCAGGATGGATGAGAGTTTATCGAGTTCAGATGTTGAACTAAGGAGTTGATGTAGAAATTGAATAAGGTAGGGGCTAAAATACAGCCCTGTCTTACACCAACGTGAGTAGGTACCAGCATATGTCTTTCTCCCTGGCACAAAAAGGTTAAGGCTTTCTGATAGCAAGAAGTCTGGAATTAGTCTACAGAAAGTCAATGATGATGCATAACCTAGGTAGATAATATAAAAATCTGCTCAGGAACGTTAGTTGAATGGAATGTTACTATGGCATATGCACCATTCTGTTCAGATCCTGCTCTGTTAGGGTGTGGGGCAGAAATGCATTTATTTTCGTAAATTTGGATTCTTACCTGGTCTTCAAATTTCTCCTGGAGTTATTTGGAAAGGGAATTGTGAACCTCAAATTAGCATATCTTAGGTGGACCCATTCCAAACTGAGCCCACAGACATTCCACCATCCCTGTTTACACCACTGGCTATTCCATATCCATGCCTTCCCTGAGGGCAATACACATGATTCCTGAATTTATGACTATTATATTATGTAATGTAATATAGGTAATCTCCTGTTATCCAGTCCCTAAACCTTGTTACTTATGAATTACCATTGAAATAATAAGAATAAAAATAAACTAAAATTTCATCTATTAATTAGAAACCAGAAAGAGCATGAACCACCAAGGTGATCCCCCCTTCCTCCTGCTTTCCACCACCTCCTCCTCCTGAAGTGGAAAATTCTAATGGTGATCTAATATAATAAGTCATTAAAATATAATAATAAGGATAATTAATGGTGGTCAAGATTGTAGATCAGCTACCTAGTTAAGCTACTTTGGGCTTTTGCAGACTGCTAGAATTAGTGCAAATTGAGTCCACTTTAACTGCCCTGGCTCAGTGCTAGGGAATCATGGGAATTGTATTTTTTTCTGAGACATTGAGCCTTCACTGTCAGAGAGGTCTGGTGCCGCAATAAACTACAGTTCCCATGATTCCTTAGTCCTGAGCCAGGGCAGTTAAAGTGGACTCAATTTGCACTATTTCTGGCAGTTTGCAAAGGCCCTTTGTTAACCAAGTAGTCTCTCATGTCTCAACCTACCAATCCTGACTTACTGGACATCAGTGGCTGTGAGCAACAGTGGCCTGTTGTCTTGTCAATCCGGACTCAAAAGACTGACATTTCTACTCCCTCCTGTATGTGATCTCCATTGTGACATTCAGAAGAAAGATTCCTGTCACAATTCCTCCTCACTCTGGAGATAGTTCCCAGGATCCCTACATAGGGACCATGAATACAAATCAGTTCCAGATGTGTATTGCTAAGTTACACATTTGTAACTGGGATCATGAATTCCAGCTATCTCTCATACTGTCTTATCCTTCCTAGTAAAGTCAGCCCAGTAACTCACTGTGCTTTGCTCCTCTTTTCCCAGTGATTCTTATGGCACTTTCTGACTACTGTATATGGGAAGGTGACCTGAGTGGGAAACTACCGTACTTGACAACATTCACATTTCTAAAGGTAAATTCTGGACCTTTGGAAACTGCAGTAGTTTCCCAGCTTATGTTTCATTGTTCACATTAATAGATGATGCCCATAAGTGAAAACAACAGCTTGAAGTAATATCTAAATTGCCCAATCGGCCCTTGAATGAGCTAGAAGGACTTCACTGGTTTGGGAGAGCCTGATGCAAAGTTAAAACTGTCTAATTTTTCCTCACTCATCAACTCTGCATCAAGGAGAGTAGACAGTTTTATAATAAGACCCTACCACAAAGAGGGAATGTGTCTCTTTGCTTTATGTTTACACCATTATAATTCATATTACATGCTAAATAACCCCATTAAGTGGAAGTAGAAAAATGTGACAAGCCATTTATGGATCATGTGGATGTAATTGAAGAGGGCGATGGGACAGCTCTTTTATATAATCTAGCTTTAATCAATACTTGGGGAAAATATTTCCCAGGCCATTTTAAACCATACAGCATAAATAGTGCTTGACACACAAAATGAATTTTTGTTTCATCTTAACCACTGATTTATCTGAGACGAATATGCTTGCATTATATTTTAAAGTTGTATAAGAGTTTGACTCACCAGGAGTAGGGCTAATATTATATACACTGGCCCTTAATTCAGGTTGTTAGTAGGGACAAAGTCCTTATCCCTTTCATGCTAAACTATTATAGTGTTATGACTCCACTTTAAAACCCATGGCATCTTTCAATGGAATACTGGGATTTGCAGTTTAGGGATAGGCATTTAGAATTATTTGCCAGAGAGTTCTAGTGCATCACAAGGGTTCCATAGGATGCATGGTGGCAGTTAAAGTGGAATTCTAGCACTATAAACATGTTATGTAAAAGAGATCCTGGGAGCCTTTGTGATTCCCAAACAGAGTTTGAGGCTACAACTCCCTGTATGCTCCAACCACCATAGAATATCGCCAAACTAGCTATGGGTTCTCAGAATTATTTTTGAAACAGTAATGTTTCCTAACTCTGGCTCCAGGTGATAATAATGTATTACCATCAAACTGAGGGATTCCACATCAAGGCTATAGTTTCCCAGTTTGCACCTGCCTCCTCTCCTGTTGTCACATAAAGTCTAGGGGGAAGCCAGGAGAGGATTCTGGAAGGCTCTAACTTCCTGATCCTTGCCTGACTTCTCCCCATCCTCCCAATGTTACATGGTGGGTGAATGGGAGAACCATAAGATCAAGTGGTGGAGCCAAGCGTTATAGACTCCTGACATTACTCTCATTTTCCCTCTCCTTGATGTCGCATGGTGGGGGACCATGTGGGGGAGCCAAGAGAGGACCCTGAAAAGCTATATCCTCTCCATACTTGCCTAATGTTTGCTTGTTTGTTTATTTCATTTGTATGCCACCTTTCTCCCAGGAGGGACCCAAAGCAGCTCACAGACAAAAACATTTTACAAAATCTCAGTAAAATTCAAAACAATTAAAATCATCTATGCACAATATAAAATCACATAAAAATATAGTCAAAAGCATAACTAAAACCCACCTGCTCCATAAAAACCAACCTGATATGAATTATATATCAAATGCTTGATTAAATAAAAATGTCTTGACTTGCCAAAGAAAAATAACCAGGGAGGGGACCAGCCTAGCTTCCCATGAAAGGCCATTCCAGAAGGTAGGAGCGGCCACCGAGAAGGCTCTCTCCCAGGTCCTCACCAAGCAAACCTGTGATCTTGGCAGGACCGAGATAAAGTCTTCTCGTGAACATCTTAGGGATTTAGCTAGTTCATATGGGGAGATAAGGTCTTTCAAATAGTCTGGACCTAAGTCATATAGGGCCTTAGAGCAGTGGGTTGTATCTCCATCCCATTCTGTTTTCAGAGACTTCAAAAACTGCAAAGACATCTGGCAGTGGGGAGATTGTTCTTCCAAGTGGGAATGAATAATTTAACACAGCAGATTCCTAACTGTTCCTCTAAGCAGCCTACTTCTTCAGTACTTCACTGCTGCTGCACTCACAGGCTTTCCTTTCTGCCTCCCCTGTCTATGTTGGTGTAGTAATGTCAGCATAGTGCACCATTCTGCCCTAGATATGGCTGTCACTGATGTGTACCTTCAAGTCATTTCTGACCTAAGGTGAACTTCATTATAGATAAAATAGATGTAAATAAAATCATGGGGTTTTCTTGGCACATTTCTTCACATGGGGTTTGCCATTGCCATCCTCTGAGGCTTAGAGAGTATGACTTACCCAAGGTCACTCAGTGGGTTAACATGGCTGAGCAGAGATTCAAACCCTGGTCTCCAGATTTTTAATCCAATGCTCCAAACACTATACCTCACTGGCTAGGAATGGCAAAATCTATCAGGTTCACTTTCCTTCAAATTCATATTATTATTATTGTTAAAGTGCCACTTCTTTCCTTTCAAATTTAGGAAGAAACATAGACATTTTGAAAAGTTCTCATGAAAAATAAAATGAACAAAGCCCCTGGTCATCTGCAATAGATTAATTCAACAGAGCCTTTCCCAATGGAGAAGGTGGTATTATACCTGTCAGACACTAAAATGTTAAGGAGGAGGAATCTGTTAGCAAAGAGATGGCAGCACTAGTTCAGCATTTAAAACATGTTTGAAATAGTGATAGGAATAATATTCACAATTATGTATTCTAAAGTTGAAAAATGAGGGGTGTGTGTGCACATTTTTCCTCTGCTATTTGAATATCCTGAGGGATTATTCTGCAGGAAAAAATATGTTGGGAAATTTCAGCACAGCTTGTTTTCTGCACAAAATATAGACTTCTTATGCAGGAAACCATGTTTTTCTATGCAAGAAACCCATTTTTTTTTTTTTTTACAGAAAACAGGATGGTTTTGTGTGGTTTTTTGCACAAAACTCCCACATGTTTTTCTTTTTAGAATAATTCCTTCACAGCTTTTCAAGATGTCTGAATATGGGGAAAACACTGTGGAGGAATATTTATTTTTCTCCTGCAGTGGTTGAGAAAACTATGGTACTTAATCATCCTCACATGCAAGGATGAAATAGGTAAGGATTTATATTTCTAGTATGAAGACATAGGGATTCTCTCTCTCTCTCTCTCTCTCTCTCACACACACACACATACATCAAAACACCATACATTTCTTTCTCTCAAATTTAAAAAGAAATTTGGAAATTTGGGGAAATTCTGTTCAAATAATGAATGAAATTCTTACCCTGGTATAGGACTAGATCAGCATTTGATAAAATGGATTATTATGGAAGATTAACAGAGATCCCAATGTTTGACTAAGAAACTGGCATCTGTAATTTGCTTGTATTGTCTTTTTGCCAATCAAACCTTTAGATCAAATACATTCCAAATATGAAAAATCTATTTCTGCACCGGGTTTCATACTTTCAGTTTTACAATGCCCGTAGATTATGGTGTCATATGCATATAGGTAAAATTTAGTCTGTAAGGAAGTAAAATCTTTTGATATATGGTATAATAAATATAGAAGGGGACATAAATATAAAATGAAGAAAATTTACTAGGTAAGTATAAGGCTTCAATTTTTATGCTTTCACATTATGTCATTACAATTCAGTCCAGCTGTTCATTCTTTTAAAGTTGGATAAAGTAATATCATACTAGTTCACATGGTGGCAATTGGAGCTCACAGAATGGCATGTCCACACAGCACAATTATAGCATTATGATTCTACTTTCACTGCTATGCCAACATCCTATGGAATGCTGGGATTTTTACTCTAGGATGGGAATTCTCAGCCAGAGAGTTCTAATGTGTCACCAACTACAAACCCCAGGATGGAACTATGACAGTTCAGGTGGAATCATAATGCTATAACTGTGTAGTGTGAAAGGCTCAGTAGTTCCCAGCCTTGTTTTGCTATCCCAAACAGACACAAACTGAATTATATTGCTTTTCTTTCTCACACACAACAGCATACCACACAACTCTTCCAGAATCCAAGATTTCTGTCTCTATTAGAACCAAAGGTTGAAAAGTTATTTTGAAAGTAATTGGTTAGAATATAATTCCAAAACTCTTCTAAAGGAGAGTATTATAGTTACAGTTTTCTAGTGTTTCCTGTTGTGATAATGAGGATTTTCCCATTATCTGGGCAGCACAAATAGTCAACTTTTTAGGTAACAAAGGGTTAATGGTGTAATGGTGTTAAGCTACATTTTAATAGGGCCACAGAGATGACATGACAGCAATTGCACTATGAGATGGCCAGTTGGGCAGAAGTGCAAACCTTTGGGATCCTTCTGAGCGCAGGTGATAAAAAGGCTGAGAAAGTACCACATGTCAGACTCTAACAAAGCAATACTTGGAGGCAAGGACTCCTGTCCCACCTTGGGGAAGCTGGTTGAGACTGGACAAAAGCATTCAGACTCCTAGCTCCCTCTATGAACATCCAGGACTCATGATTCCAACTATCTGTGAGTAAAATAGGAAAATGTATCAGCTAGTCACTTCAGGGAATTATGTTTATTTTACTGACTTGGCTGAAATGATCTAGTCTATTCTATAGACCACAGAACCTTTCTCTGCTCCTCTGCAATGCCAGGTCAATAAAGAATAAATCCCATGTATTATATGATCTACTTTTACAGGAAGATCCAGACCTGGCTTGCATTATGGAAACCTGGCTGGGGGATGACAGTACTGTAACTTGAGTTCAATCTCTCCCAACTGGATATGCTGTAAGTGAGCAGGTAAGGGAAAGTGGGAGGGGGGGAGTGGCTGTAGTCCATAAGAACAACCTTACCCTGACCAGGATACCTCTCTGACAATTTGACTGCATCGAGGGTATTTACCTTCACCTGAAGGCTAGGGACAGTCTGGGGATTCTGT
>CM034708.1:22626696-22637900 GCA_020142125.1 Phrynosoma platyrhinos | reverse complement strand
CCCATGATTCCCTAGCACTAACCCTAACCCTAAAAGTGGACTGAATGCTAAACTCTCTGTGTGTGGGCATGGGGTTGGTTGTTGTTCAGCTTCTGCCTCTCCAATTGAGTACTCTGTTTGATACACCCTCTCTCTCTCATATTTCCCAACCATAATGTACTTCAGATGAAAAAAATGAATTATTTGTACCTGGTTGTTTCCAGGCTCTGGCTATTTCCACAATTGCTCTCATGTGCTACTTGTGTCCCTCTCACAGGCATTTTATTATTCTTTGTGGGAACAAAATGGTGGAGCAGACACACTTTTTTCTGATCCAGCAGGGACCTTCTTTCTTACTTGTGCTATCTACATTCAGAAACTATCAAATATTTTGCTCAATTCCTAAGTGAATATGGTTGAGTGTGTCGGTAGTTAATGATCATCAATAATAATTAAAGAAACACTTGTAGTTATCAAGCTGTACAAGCCCTACAGGATGAAGCTTTCCTCCTTATTCATGTCTACAGCACTGGCCAGAGATTCTCACAAATATCTGAAAATATGCATGATATGCGCAGGGTAACATGGGAGCACCACTTATGTGCTTACAAATTCACATAAACCTACAAATGCATACACATTTTACACAAACATATAAATGTATATAAATGTACAACTTTACACTGTATTTTAAAGGATTATTGTACCTGGGGACAAATCAGGAAGGAAATGGGCACAGAGTTTCTCACAATCTAAACTTAAGTACATATACTGTAAACATATGTACAGCGTAATGTGTGAACATCCCTAATGCATTTATGTGTATAGACAGACAGATAAGGGTTGATAAAATCTGACAACCTTGCCATTAAAAAGTTGTATCACTCTATAACTTTCTTTCTTTCTTTCTTTCTTTCTTTCTTTCTGGAGCTGTGATTTGAAATCATTATGTGGATTCCCCAATCTATTCGAAAAGTGTCCTAAAAATATATATCTTTAATAATAATAAAAAAAAATCTCACCTTCTTTTTTTTCCAGCTGAATACAGCCTGAGGATATGCCCTCACTGGTTGTCAATTTGGGGACTTTTGGTTTTAAAACACACAAAACAATATGATGAGGAAAGTTTGCAAAAGACAGATGGCTCTTATTACACATCTTTGCATTGCAAACAGAATGAGTCAGTTCATCACATGGCAGGGGTACATCCCGGTATGGTGAATAGCTGTATGTATCTGTAAGAGAGAGCTTATTTGGCTTTCTCTGACTGAGGCAAGTGCTTTTGTCAAGGGATCTCTTCTCATGTGCTCCCCATGTTCCAAGGCTGGACAAGCTGAACCAATTGTGTGTTTCCCCTGAAGGGTACTTGTGATCATTCAACCAGTCTTGGTATTTCCCTATCTCCCAGCAAGAGGTACAGTATAATAGCTAGTCCCCGAGGAGCTTAAAAATAAAGCCAGGCAAACAATACACTGCAGCTACTGAACAGGGGGTGGACAGGAAGCGCATACTCCATTTGATCGCTTCTCAGCAGTAATTTGACAAAGAGGAACTGTTCCTAATATGCACTCCAGCTCCCCCCTCCAGCCAACTTTCAGCGAGTGACATTTTCACTGTGGGCAGCACCGTTCAGTTACAGTCTTTTAGCCCAATTTTTCATATACGCTCAAACAGGCACACAAAGACTTCCTTTTCTTTTCTTTTTTTCAAAAAAGGATAGTAAAGTGAAGCACTGCACAGTACATATCATTTTTAGGCAGCTGCAGAACTTATTAAGCGATTAATCATCTCTTGGGGCTCACTTTCCCCTCTCTCTTTTTCTTCTTTTAACTTGATGTTCAATTAATGCAAAGAGACAAAAAGAAGAAAAAGGGATGGTGCCAGCACACCCTTGGTTTGCATCCTTGCTGTGGCTTTGCCCATGTTAAATGTTAGCAAAAGTTTCTAAACCAATACATCATACGAATAAAGACACCCTTCTAGCTCTTAATTTAAACTGTCAGTGAGTCAATCTCTTTTTCTGTCTCTCAATCTCTAATAGTTTTCAGCTTTGTCTCTTCTTGGATAGGTGAGCCCTGCTTTTCTGTGGCTTACATTTTGCTTTCCCACCAGCTGGAATTGTTGTCAGCCATCAGAGAATAGGAGATTGAATGGGCTTGATACACACACACGTACATACACACACACACAATAGGGAAGGATGAGCTATGGTCTCTATGCCATCCCATGGAAGGGCAAAGCCTGCTGAGTGATTTATGAGTTAACTCTGGTCGAGATGGGTGGCAGCTGGGCTCTTTTCCCAGGGTTCCCCCATGTGATATATGATAATGTGTAACAATGCATTGTTTCTCATATTTCTCACTGGAATTCTAAAGGAACGCTAAGATATGTTGCTATAATTGTGAGCATCACTGCAATTTCTTTTCTCAGTGTGATCCTTGTCATGAGCTGAAATCTTTGGGGATTCCTTTTTGAAATCCATTACACACATTAAAAGACTGCAAGAGGTCGAACTTTCCAGAGACAGCCACTTTTCTGGATTTATTTCAGGGTCCCATTCTGGAAGAAAACTGGCATATAAATGAAATAACTAAATAAATAAACCATAAATCTCTTTCCTGTTAAAGCTGCTCTTGATCTTATCTTCCTTTCTGTCATTTAGGTACACACAGACACACAGACACACACACTTACTGCATGATCAGAAGGCTACAGGTTCACAGTATAAACACTTGACCAAAGGTGGTATAAGAGATTTGAGAAGGTGAGAAGTAAAAGCATAGGCTAAGTCTACATGCACAACTGAATATGGTGGCAGAGTTGGCCTTACCACTTTGTCATGCCTGGAGAGCTTCTGAGAGTCTCTGTGGCTGAAGAGTGGTGTATAAATATTCTAAATAAATAAATAAATGTCCATCATTTTTGATCCCCATATATGCCTGACTAGGGATGAAGGTCCACTGGGGTGGGGATTTTCTCTCTGTCTCACCAGTAAGGGAAACATACTGTGGAAAAAGGCCTTCTCAGCCATTGCACCCAACTGTGAAATGACCTCTCCTTGCTGATGACAAAACTCATTTTTTATGTAGATATCAAGTGGAAAATTGGCTGTTATGAAGGCCTTTAGGCCTCATTACTTCACCCCAAATACTGTTGTAGTCATAGGCACTTATACATCTTTTAAATGGTCAAGAATTTGAAAACTTACCATTTTGGGCTACACCTCCCAGAATCTCTCAGCCAGCATGACCAATTGTCTAAAAAACCAACCAACCAACCAACCCTTAACCCTTCTTGATTCCTGACTAAAATAGGAGTTATTGCATTGGCTTTACTCCTGCAATAAACACGGAATGTAACTTTAAGAAGGCGGATCTTATCGCATTTCCCTGTCACTGGGGAGTAAGCAGTCTGTTTGCAACCCAGGCTTCTGCTGCATCTTTTCAAGAATGGAAAAATCCCATTCTTGAAAAGATGCAAGAGTAGCCCAGAGATGCCCGGGTTGCAAACAGGCTGCATAGTCCCTGGTGATGGGGAAATGCAATACGATCTGCTTTCTTAAAGTTATATCCCGCATCTATCATGGGAACAAAGCCAATGCAATAAACTCCATACTCTGTACAAAGAGAAAACCAACACAGCAAATAGTGGGCTGGGCTAAAGCTGCTCCCTGATGAACTACATTTCTACTTGCAAGCAGTTTTTAACTATTAAAAATGTTATCTGTCCACATAGCTTATACATCCTCATATGTAGACTTATCTTGAGTCTATACCTACTACTTTCTTTCTCCTTTTCAAATTTCTCACACTGCCTTTTGTAAAATTCTTAAGGCAGAAGAAGGAAATGTGTGGCCTTCTGGATGTTGTTGGACTCCCACTCTCATCAGCCCCAGCTGGGATATCAAGTGCTTAGAGATGATGGCAACTGTAGTTAGCAACTTTGGAAAGCTGCAGCTTTTCTACCTTTGGACAATGGGACATTCAGGCCTAAGCAAAGCAAAGCAAAGCCTTAATCCAATTCTGAAAAAGGCTACTGGAGAAACCAGGGGAAAGAAGAAGACCTCCCACCTTTTAAAACCATTGCAGTGAAAAAGATGATCAGTTTCTAATGTGAAAAGCTGCTGTGAATGCCCTGCCTTTATAAATGGGCCCCGTGAGTCAATCTCCAACAGTGATGTATCATCCTCATTTAGGGAAATGATGTGCTGTGAAAATGCATTATTTTAAAGAGCATAAAGGGTGGGTTAGAACCAGTCTCTTTCTCTCTCTCTCTCTCTGTGTGTCTGTGTGGTATAAAGAAGCTCCAGTCTTGCTCACTGTCTGCTGATTCCTGGGTGTTCCCCATTTGCTTAGCTGTTTAAGCAAGCATTCTAAATGGAAATGTACTTGACATTTTTGTGACTAGCTGTAATCAAATAGCATTAAGATCCAGCTGATCTCACAGAAGATGATTAAACAAATTTCTCACTCATTCAAATTTCTTCTTAATGGGAAAACGGATGGAAAAGTCATGTTGATGAAAATGATCCCCAGATGGAAAATGATGTTTTGAAATATGTACAGAAAGTAGTGGCTGAAAAAAGAAGAAGCTTATGCATGTAAGTGCATATCTGTACTGGTATTTCATGAAGCGTTTATGACAGATTCTGATCCTGGCTAAGATTATAGAAAATCCCAGTGATGCACATTAGTGCATCTAATTTCTTTTATTGGACAGCTAAGACAGAGGGCATTCTGGATCCTTTTGCTCTGCAGAACCAGAGACATTAAAACTATACACCATTAGTCCTTTCAAACTTCAAGTCTTTAGCTGAGATCATACATCTGTGTGGAACTCTGCATGGGCCCATTCCATTGTCTCAGTTTCTGTCTCCTCCTCCCGCTTTCTCTCTTTGTCCTCAGCTTACTTCAGTTATTGCAAATGAAGTTCAAAATGCAATACATAGTTTGCACTCAACTCAATGAGAGGAGAGGAGAGCAGGGGTGGGATCTTGCCCCTCTCAGGTGGTGGTTGTTAACTGTCCTCAACTTCAACTCATGGCAACCCTGTGGATGAGACATCTTCAAGTCCCCCTGTCCTCATCATCTCTGTGTCTTCCCTGACTGAGTCTATTCATCTGGCATGTGGTCTTCCTCTCCTTCGACTGCCTTCCATCTTTCTTAGCATCATTGTCTTTTCTAATGATTCATTTTTCTTTGTGATATGACCAAAATATGTGGCCCTTTCAGTAGACTTAGGAAAAAATAAACTGTGCTCTTCCTTGACCATACTCTACTGTTGCTTAGTCACACGTATCTCCATTTTCTCCTGTGAAATGTTGGAGGGTGTGCCATTTACTTGGTAATTTATTTGAAGCATGCTTTAGCCCACACTTTAGAGCAGTATAATTGGTTTTCAGAATAGTTTACAAAAAGTGGTAAGAAAATATGTGTCCTGAGGACTACAATTTATAGCTATGGCAGAAGAGGAAAGAAGGTGGAAGGGAAGAGAGGGGAAAACAACAACACCATCCCCAACTCAGCTCCTTGGACCCTGATTGTGGTTTTTCATTGGTGCAACCTGATGGAATATCTTCTTCCATGTTACAGCTGGTGGTGGATCCTGGCTTCTATTCAGAGCTGATGGTACTCCTCTTTCTCTTTCATTGCACCCATAGTGAGAAGGAGCTGGTGGTGATGAATATGTTTCAGTAGTAGAGAAATATTAGGTCTAAAGTCATATGATGGTTTCACGAACATGAGATTTCAGATCAAAGTCCATCTGGAATTATTCTTAGCCTTAGATCTTTTGAGCTGATTTTGACAGCACCTATGAGGGGGTGCTGAAATGCTCTCAACCCAACTCACTTCCCAAAATCTGAATGTAATTTTGTCACTGTGACTTGAAAGAGTGTTATTTTGTATTGTAAACTGCCAATTTACGGGATGGTAGCTCTAATTTCTGAATTTTTTTATGGACTAGGACTAATCATTTGATCATATTCTCATGCTGTAGAGGTAATGGAGCTTTGACAAAATCTGAAATAAAAAGCTGAAAGTTTGAGCAACTTTCCTTAGTAACAGCACATGGTGTTTTCCTCCTGTGTATTTAATTTCTTAGCTCTTTTTTAAAAAATAGACAAAGGATGATTTATTGGAAGTGGTGTCAAATTTCATTATTCATTTCCAGCCATCAGAACAGCCCTTCCAAAAGTATCTGTGTTCTCAGTTGAAAGGAACCGATAAGATTAAAATGATGGAATAATGTTCCATCATTATCATTATAGTAATAGATACCTGTTGCCGGCAGGCTGACTCTGGAAGATTGTTATGATTTCTGAACAGGATTGCTTGCATGGTATATATAGCTAGTATATGAAACAGACTCCAGAAGTTGCATACTTTCTTCTGTTTTCAGAGTCTCTATGGAATGACTGACATAACAGTTTTTGATTTTTAAACATAATGAATAGGTTAAATGTTATGAATAATTTCTAATACATATTGCATACTGAAAGGGCCGGCTCCAAGATCTCCAAAATGTTAGGGAGAGCTCTTCTATAGCTATGGTAGAGAAGGCTCTCAGGGCTTTCTACAAGAAAGCTTAGCTATGGTTTTCAGTCTTGGTTCCCCAGATGTTGTATTATAACTCGCACCATCCTCAGCCAATAAAAAAGAAGAAGATGAGTTGTAATCAAACAATATTTCAGAATTCAAGGTTCAGCATCCACTGGGATAGGGAGTGAACCGAAAAAATAAGCAAACTCTCCATCTTGACTCAGATGAATGGTCAACTAGATAATATACTTAATTTGTTGGTACGTGGACCCTTGTTATCTGCTGGCATTGAGTTCCACCCCCCACCCCCTGAATACCCAAATCCATGGATGCTCCCATCCTATTAAATACAATGGGAAAGTGAAATTATGTCACTTATATAAAATGGCAAAATCAAGGTTTGCTTTTTGGAATTTTTATATATGGTTGAATGTGTGGATAAGGAATCTATGGATACAGAGGGACAGCTGTATTTAGAATTGGTGCTTCCTTAAGTGGAGAAAGACATCTTTTTGTCTTAGCATGTGTTTTTCCTCAGCTCCATATATTTCCAAATTAAAGTGTTTTGTTTTGTGATTAGTCATTGTAAAATAGGTGCAGCACTGAGGCAAACCTTATGTCAGAAAGAAAGACTAATAGTAGAGAGCATGCTTTCTCCTTAATATCTAATTTGCTCCTAACTAACCAGTCTTTGTGAATACTTGGACAAAACTTGGACTTTGAAAGAGGAGGTGGCTCACATCAGAGTTGGTCCTATTTTCCCATATGGAGCTGTTCATTCAAATTAATCTCTTTCAGAATTTGTTGCTACTCATGTATTAAAAGTAGAAACTATGTGCTCTTCCACTGAATGGCACATTCTGCCACATTGGATCCACACCTTACTGGATTCCTATTTTCTTTCTAAATCTTTCTGTTGCTTTCAGAAATTCTTCTCATCTCTTCTTCCCAGAGAATCTGGCCTCTGTTTTTATTCTACTGTAAACTTCAAAGCTACTGAGAGGGGTGAGTTAAATTCTTCTGTTCTTGACACTTTGGCAAGTCCCAGAGAAACTGCCAAGGGGCAAACAGACTTGGGTTCTGCTTGAATGGATGTAAGTGAAGGTTGAATGTGGTCCTCATGTGACTCTAGGTAAATGTGTTCTGTACCCAAAAGATCTGAATGAGTCCATCAGGTAATTACATGGTTGGGCAACTTTTTGAATCTTGTATTATGTACCCACTAGACAAGAATTTCCCCACAGGAACTGTTCCAGTCAAGGACGTGATTATACAATGTAATTTGTGTGTATAATAGCAGGAACAACAACAATAAAAAAACTAATGAAAGGCCACATGATTGTATAATTGAACTAGAATAGCACAGTCTGGAAACGTGTAAACAGTAAGGGAACAAACAGAGTGGATGAAAAAGAATGACAACAAATATGAAAATATAAAAACTATTAACATATAAAGTCATTGCCCACATTATTTTTTAATTCTGATTACTCCCCCCCCCCCCCCCCCCAGAAATAGGAAGAATATGTATGCAAGGTCAGGCTATTTGTCCACCTGACCCAAACCTGAAGAACATTGGAGAAGAGAAACCAAATTCATAAACAGCTCTTATGAAGAAGAGGGCAAAGGATTTTTTTCTCATTGTCTTCAGGTTACAGGAGACTAGGTTTAGTTGAACATTATGAAGAACTGTTTAACCATTAGAGCAGTTCAACAATTGAACCAGTTGTCTAGAAGGATGACAAGTTCTTTATTGTTGAAGGTCTTCAAACAGAGGATGAGTAATCATCCACTGGATATGCTGTAATTCTAGTTTGCCTGCATCAAGGAGATCATATGGACTATATGGCTGGCAAGCCCTCTTTCAGCACTTCAGCATCATGATGTTGCTGTACTCTGAATGGCAGTGCTTTCCTACAGTCCCAGGGAGAGGCTTTTCCCATAATCTGGTGACCCTGAAGATGTCAAGGACTGAATCTTCCACATGGGTCCTACCTACATGTACAATTGAACTATAATGCTCTCCTTGCCTATGTGCATATCCTCAATCAGAAGACTTGCAAACATGGCTATCCACCATGTTTGTTTAGTAGTAGTAGTAGTAGTAGTAGTAGTAGTAATAACAATAATAATAGTAATTTATATCCCACCTCTCTGTCGAACAATCGGGTGGCTTACAACAATTAAAAATTCCATTCAAAAAAACAATAAACATCCCACCCCACCCCCCTTTTAAAAGGTATTTTTTAAGTTTAGCCAATAAACATGACTATTTGGGCTAGCATGGTTAAGCTTTTCAAAGCTTCTGTCACTTTAGAAGTGTATGATTTCTCAGAGTTTATTCCCTCTACACAGGCTGAGGGGAATGAATTGAGGGGGATTAGAAATGAGCATTAGAAAAATATTATTTCTGGGTCAAGGCCTCCTCCCCCCAAGCAAGGTCTAAGCCTGCTGTTTCTGCCCTGTTTGCCTCAAGTTGGTTTTTCTTTGCCTGTAGCAATATAGGTTGCATTTTGCTTTGTTAAAGATAAACTGTAGGAATGTGAAAGAGAATGTGAAAGAGTCATGGACTTGAGGTCCGCAGTTTTGAATATTCATGGAGGGGCGACCGCCATTAAAATCAATGGGGCGTGCTCCATTCAAGCCTATGTGGCTTGAATATTGGCAAGTCTCCATTTTCTTCCACGAAAACAGAGGGCCGACTGTACATCTTAATTAAGGGATTCACAGGAGCCATGACACTAAAGTCCCAAATCATGCAAGAGAAATTGTTTGTGTTTCCATTCTTTTTGTAGGTGTGCAGTTGGATCCAAAGTCAAAAGGATGTTATCTAGTATAGGATATAAAATGAATTTTTCATAATCTCAGGTCATGGCAAAGCTGAAAAATGTCCCCCACCCCAAATTCTGTTGTGAACTCCTTTAAACCTTTAAATCCCAGGGCCAGTTTCAAATCTCTTCCAGCTAGGATGTATAGTTTCAAATACTAAACTGATTCCAAGGCTGAATTTTTCATTTATATCCCCTGCAATCATTTGACAAAGTAAAGAAGAAGAACATTTACTATACTTTTCAATTTGCTGTACTAATTTAGGATAATTGTTTTCCAGTGCTTCTCTCACTTTAGTTACAAGAAACTATAATATATTCTACATGTAAGTCATTCATAATTGAAGTGTTTAATACTGGAATCAGGGTGTGGAACCAGTAGACTCCAACTATGCCAGATACAATTTTATTGTTGTTGTTGTTAACTTCCCTCAAGTTGATCTTGACTCTATGGATGAGACATCTCCAAGACCCTCTGTTCTCCACTGCTCTACTTAATTCCTGCAACCCCATACCCATGACCTCCTTAATAGAGTCCATCCATCTAGCATGTGGCCTTCCTCTCTTCCTACTTCCCTCCAACTTTCCCAGTATTATTTTTTTCCCCAAAGAGTCCTCTTTTCTCATGATGTGTCCAAAGTACGACAGTCTCAGTTTGGTCATCTTGGCTTCCAGGCCGGTTTCTGGTTTGATCTGCTCTAGGACCATTTGTTTGTCCTTTTGGCTGTCCATGGGATCCTCAGCACTCTTCTCCAGCACCACATCTCAAAGGAATTGATTTTCTTCCTATCATCTTTCTTTATTGTCTAGCTCTCACATACAGGCACAAAATACTTGCTGCTCCCTTAATCATTGCAAAGATTTAAACAGAGAGATTGTTTAAACAGCTTTAAATATCCTAATATCCAGTGTTCATTTATAAAGTGTTTTTTTCTTCCTAGTAGATGGCATTCATTCCAGCATTTCTGTAAAATGGGTCCATGAGACATATCATTAAGAAAAATGTGAACACTAGTATCCTCTGTTTGTTTAATGTGGATCTTTTCTCTTCTTCAGCCACATTGGCTATTGTTTGGAGGGTAGAGATAAGGCAGAACTATGTTAACATAATGGCCTTGTGCCACAACTCTCCCCCCCTCCATATGCACACTATTAGGAAGACAAAGGGGGGGGGATAAAGGGAGGTATTGGCCAAATTTCTGGATGATAAAGAACATGATTTGTTGTTGTTGTTAAGTGCCTTTTCATTGATCTCTACCCATGGCGACCCTATGGATGAGACATCTCCAGGCCCCCCTGTCCTCTACTGCTCTGCCCAGCTCCTGCAAACTCATGCTCATGGTCTCTTTAATAAAGTACATCCATCTATCATGTGGCCTTCCTCTCTTCCTACTTTCCTCCATCTTTCCTAACATTATTGTCTTTTCCAGCGATTCATGCCTTGTCAGGATGTGTCCAAAGTATGACAGTCTAAGTTTTGTCATCTTAGCTTCTAGGGATATTTCTGGCTTGATCTGCTGTAGGACCCATTTGTTTGTCCTTTTGGCTGTCCATGGGATCCTCAGCACTCTTCTCCAGCACCACATCTCATATGAGCTGATTTTCCTCCTTTTTTGACTGTCCAGCTCTTACAGCCATACATGGTAATAGGGAATACAATGGCTTGTATGATTCTGACTTTTGTGCTGAGTTGTATGTCTTTGCATTTTAGGATCTTTTCTTGTTCTTTTATAGCCGCCCTCCCCATTCTTAATCTTCTAGGATGTTAAAAAACTGAAGCGTGTCCAGAGGAGGGTGACTAAAAGGGTGAAGGCTCTGGAAACCATGCTCTATGAGGAATGACTTAGGGAACTGGGTA
>CM034708.1:22606459-22616848 GCA_020142125.1 Phrynosoma platyrhinos | reverse complement strand
TACTGCTTTTTTAAAGCAGTCAAGCATGGTAATAAGACAGATCTCACCTGACAGGCCAATCTCAGATATTAAGGAAATCCTGGATATTAAGGAAATTTTGACTTGCCCCACTTTTCTCCCTTCTTTTCTCTGGAAATTAGGTGTGTGTGGAGGAGAGAGGGGCTCATTGTGGTGCATTCTGGTCTACTTCCATTATTTCTTTCAAATTCTTCTGTCCACGCTATTCTAAATTAAAAAAATTACAGGGGTTCAAATCTACTTGAAAATCATGGCTGGAGTTTGGTATGGGACTTAGGGCTATGTAAATGGACTTGTGTCTGCGGGAAAGAGAATTAAGTAGTTTTGCAACATCTGTATTCAGCAAGGGTTTGCCATGAAGACTTAGGAGAGCTGTCACGATGTGGTATATTCTGTCATGTTATTGTTGTGGTGGTTGTTACGCACAATATGCAGCTTGTTTAAGGTTTGAGGTATATAAAATAGTTATATAGATGTTATAGGTTTATTGAGAAAGGTTGAGAGTGATAGGAGGCATAGCACCTGGGGGGTGGCTCAAAAGAATGTTTGTGGCCTGATGCAGGAATGTGCAGATGTGTGGAAGAGGAATCTTCTCAGACTCTTCTGGTGGAAAACAGAAAGTAGAGATGAAATCCGGCTGGTACTGGTACTGGGTGAATAAGGAGGGGCGTGGAAGAAAGGGTTGGCATGTTTTAATTAGTAAGTGAATAAAGATGCCTATAAAATGGTGTGTTGAGACATTGTTAATCATGCCAGTGTTGGGGAATGATAACTCTTCTGTTTGCAGATTCCTTCATGTTAACATCCTTGATTTTTCTGGAATATAGTTTTTACTGTTTGCAACACAGAAGACTTGTTCACTGAATTCCTGGGGAAGATAGCAATTCTTGACAAAAGCCAGCAAAGGACGTTTTCACACGGGGCTTTAGACGGAGGCAATCCTACCTCCGTCCGGCCCCACTCCGGCTCCATTGTCAAACTTTTCACATGACGTCGCAGCAAGCCCCGCCCCATCCAGCGCCGTCCCTGTGCCATCCCCGGTGCTGGCCGGCTTTAGCCCCGTCTTTCTAATTCCTTTTTTTAAAAGGAATTAGAGGGGCTGCTGCCGGAAGCAATCAGGAGCCATTCTGGCGGCTGCTGTTTTCACCGCCGGAATGGCTCTTCTTTGCTTCCAGGCAGCTTCCAGGCGGCTTTAGAGCCGTCCGTGTGAAAACGTCCAAGGTGACTGTTGTGCATTGGGACACTGACTCAAAAGTGCAAATGCACAGCAGTAGAGCCTAATGCTGAAGGAGATACTCTTGCCAGTGCCCTATTATGATTTGCACAATTCACAATTGGAAGGTTCCGTAGCACCTATGCTACATATCTAAGGGGGGAAGCAGATGGCTCAAAGGGCCATTTTGGGGGCAAGGAAGGGGAGGGGCAGCCGCACGGTGGGCGCCCCAACCCCTTCCCGAAGGCATCGTCAGAGCGCCGGCCCCTCCGCATGGCCGGCACTCCAACAATGCCTTCCCATCGCAGTGTCCGCAAACGCTGCAGTGGAAGAGTCACCGAAAGTGTGCCGCCAGCCTTTTGTGGCGCACCTTCGGCAACCTGTGGAAGGAGTGCTATTTTAGCGCTCCTTCCAGGGGCGGCAAAGCTGTGCCGCGGGGTGGAGGTGTGGGGATACCTTGGCCCCACGGCGCAGCTTCCCGGGGCGGCCCAGGGCCGTCCATCTGCTTCCCCCCTAAGTATGTGTAAGGTTATGGGGCTTAGGCCATGCTATAGAATCACTGTCTTTTGGGGTTGAGAGCTCTTCCTCCAACAAGTGACTGAAGGTACTCCATGGTGCAAAAAGAACTTTTGGAATCTATTTAAAGCAGGGATGCTTGATCTTTGGGCCTTTACAGACTGCCAGAAATAATGCAGCTTGAGGCCACTTTAACTGTCCTGGCTCAGTGCTAGGGAATCATGGGAACTGCATTTTTTTCTGGGACATTGAGCCTTCTCTGTCAGAGAGCTCTGGTGACACAATAAACTACACTTCCCATGTTCCTTAGCACTGACCCAGGACAGTTAAAGTGGCCTCAAGCTGCATTATTTCTGGCAGTCTGTAAAGGCCCGAAGTCAATCTTTGTGAATACTAGTCTGTTTTACTCTTCCTGCACTAATTTTTGGGCTGCAGTGTAATCCATTAGATTTTATACCTCTCAATTTTGCAATACAGTTCTTGTCTCAACACTAATCCCATATTCTAAACTACATGTAACATTTGTTGCATCTGATGAAGTGGGCTGCAGCCTATCAGGTCATATGCTAGATAAAGGATAAGATCCAGCATTGAGGAGGAAGAGGATAACTTTACACTCACAGAGTAATGCCTCAACTGTGAGTGTAAAGTTATGTACAATGCACAACACTGGTGCAATCAATGCAACTATGCAATCAATGCACAATATGCAACTATGTGATCAATCCATAATATGCAACAACATATGATGGTATCACACACATAACACCACTTCCAGAACCTACACTTGAATACAACCATTATACATTGCCCACCCACTTGCATAAGGGAACTTACGTATCTGTAATACACTAAGAGTATGCCAGGCAAAATTGTTAGTTTTTAAGATGCCACAAAGCAAAATTAAAGAGCCATAGGCCAGAGGTTGAACATGTGCTTCTCACACATAAAGTCGCAGATTCAATCCATGTTATTTCAAGTGTGGTAAAGGCAAGAATTCTGAAATCCTGGAAATTTGCTAATAGTATTGTCATTGTTGATGCTATTGGATTAGATGAAGCAATGTATTAGGCAACTTAATATGTGTAAAAATCTGTACATTTATATAAAATACATTTGTAAATGCATATTTTGCTAGCAAACATATTCAGAAGAGACCACTTTTAATTCCTCATTTGGAGTTCTGAGCTACCAGGTATTTATTTTATTATATTTTATTTCTGTTCTACCTTTCTCCCCTTATGGCCCCCAATAGAGCTCACAACATAAAGTAAAACAAAATCATAACAGTATAAACAAAACAACAAATTAAATAAACTACCCTATTAAAATCTGCACTAATATAAACAATTTAAAAGCATTTAAAATATATCCATAGGATAGACATATAGCAATCGCCTCTGCTTGAAATATTATTCTGCAACAATCAGTTAATATCAAAAAGCTCATCCAAATATAAAGATCTTTGTCTGCCAGCAGAAGTAGAACAGAGAGGAGATCAACCTAGCCTCTCCTAGTTCCACAGTCTGAGAGCAGCTACAGAGAAGGCCAACTCATGCGAACTCACCAAACATGCTGGTGGTAGTGGTGGTGGAAGCAGGAGAAAGCCCTCTCCTGAGGATTGCAGGATCATATTGTTTCTCCATCGTGGATATAGTGTAATGCTCTGCCCCCACAATTCCATGTCCCCCCCCTTCCTGGTCAGCTGGCATGGAGGGGGAAAAGACAGGAAGTTCAGAGGAGGAAGATGTAACTGATCCATGCTTGTAGAAAGTGCATTCCTAGATGGAGTCCACCATCCTTTTCCTTCCCCTCCCCAATGTGGAGGAGGAGGACCAGTCCTGCCCAGGGGGAGGTTTTGGATGGGGTGCAAAGGGCAGGAGAATAGCTGTCTGGGTGCTGTCCCAAAACACATGCATACACATAAGTCATACTTGATTGCACATAAGCCCCATTAACAGGATTCTGCCTATGGTTTTTCCAATGGAGTATGGAATAACTCAGGATGTTCTACTATATTCACATCAATGTGGGCCTTGGGAGATGGCATGGATATGACATTCCACTCCTCTGGTTCATGTGTGCTGACCAGTTGTTTGTGCAAGCTTGTTGACTGTTTAAAATGGAATTCCCACAGAAGCCCTCTGCCCTGGTCCATTGCTTGTTGTCTGATGTTGTGTGTCTTCAAGTCACTTTCAACTAATGGTTGCTCTAGAGTAAACCTATAATGGGATTTTCTTGGCTACAGTTCAAAGGTTTGCCATTGCCTTTCACTGAAGCTGAGAGCATGTAACTTGCCCAAGGGTTTTATGACCAAGCTGGCAATCGAACCCTGGTCTCCAGAATCACAGTCCAATACTCCAACCACTATACCACATTGCAGAGCCTGATTAATATTCATTAAAGAGGCATAGCCCTATTTAAATCCATGTCTTGTGTCATTGCTTTTAATTACTTATAGCTACTATATGCACCCACAGATTTTTGGGCAGATTTTTTTTTTTAAAAAAGATATCTGAATTATAGTTTTTTGTGGGTTTGGGGAACTATGAGGCTGTGTTCTAGAAGAATGTATTCCTGATGTTTTGCCTGAATCTGTAGCTGGCATCTTCAGAGAATGGTGGCATGGAGGTGTGTGGGGTATGTATACTGTGTGACCCTAGTTAGAATGATTTACATGTTTATCTGTGCTTTGTTCTGTTTTTGAATGGCAAGGCCTCAGGATGGGAGGATATGTGAGGAGGATTAGTGTCTAACTAGTGATCTATTGTCTGTTGGGAAATCCTCTGACCCTTGGTGAAGTTCATTTGCATGTGCTGAGTCTCAAAATGCAATGTGCAAACATGAATCAAGGAACACAGCAGACTGGGCCAGTGAGAACAAATCAGCAGTTGCAGAAGACATTATATACCATCCTGGGCATAAAATGCTGTTTGAAAACAGTGAAATTCTGGACCATGCCAACAACTATCAGGCCAAAATACACAGGGAAGCCATTGAAATTCACAAATTCAACAGGAAAGAAAAAACTCTGAAAGTAAACAAAGTTTGGCTACCAGTCCTGAAAAACACCAAAATCAAGACTCGGCACATACAAATGAACTTCACCCAGGGTCAGGGAGTTTCCCAGCAGACAATGGATCACTAAGGCCTTGCCAATTAACAACAGAACAAAACACAGATTAATGTATAAATCACTCCAGCCAGGGTCACACAGTATATATACCCCCCCACACCCCCATGCCACCATACTCTGAAGATGCCAGCCATCTCTGAAGATGCAGACGAAATGTCAGGAAAAAATTCTTCCAGAACATGGCCTCATAGCCAGAAAAACCCACAAAAAGCTATGGATGCCAGCAGTGGAAGCCTTCAACTTCACATATCTGAATTAATTTGGAAAATGATGGAATTCAAGCTGGAAAGGTGGTTCTATACATTCTTAGGTTTCAGCCAGTCCAGAAAGACAGATATCAGTTGCCAGGCCAAATTCTTTTAAACACTACTGTCTCCTGGACAGCTGGATTGGTTAAACCACTGGCTAAAACTCTCCTGCTACTTGCTGTGTATTCTTAATTCTGTAACACTTTGCCAGTAGCTCGCTCCATCCCTTTTCAGACCGTTATCTCATAAACATGTCATTATTTATCAAGTTCCTTTCTAGATGCAGTGCAAGAAGGAAGATTATGAATAATCACCACAACAACACTTTTACTGTAAGGAGCATTTTACAGTCCTTAAAGTCACTTAACTTCACAAGGCTGCAGGGGAGCTCATTAATATTTTCTTTTTACAATGGGACTGGAGCTGAGACATATACTTCTTGTATGAGATTATGGGGAATCCCTTTCGTCTGTGAGTCTTTGTGCTGCTCAAATGATCAGCTCATTCTGCCTCTTAGCCCAAAGGAGAGAAAAGAGCTTGTAGGCATAAAGTTTCTACCCTTTTGAGTTGCTGAGTTTTCAGTTGCCAGCTTATTCTTTCTTTTTAGTAGAAAAAGTCTTTGATGTTATGCCCAGAAAGAAACATTTACAGCTTTTACAAAAGATGCTCAACTTGGTGTGGGGTATGAGTCTTGTGCATAAGGGGACCTTTGACTAGTAGTGAGTTTGTAATGTAGAGAGAATGAGTAAAAGATTGGGAGGTAGGAGCAACTGTTGTCTGAATGCTGGATTGCATTTATTTCCTCCTGTATTGAAAATGTGGAAATGTCAGTCCCCCCCTCCTCATCATGAGTATGAGATTTGTGAATTTGGGCTGGCCTGGAGGCAGAGATGGGGCAGGGCAGCTGCACACCAGCTGCCCCAACCCCATGGCGATGGTGTCCTGACGCCGTGCACCATTACACATGGCGCATGGTGTCAGGGCACTCTCCCAGTGCAGCGTCCTGACACGCTGCGCCAGAAGGGGTGACGAAGAGCCACGTGCCGGCTCTTAGGGCACCCTTTTGCTGCTCTTTTTGGGGCGGCAAAAGGACAATCAGGGCCGTGGCGTGAGGTAGCCGTGGCCCCAATCTGCCGCTTCCCGCGGAGGCTCTGTGCCACCTGTCTGTAGCCCCGCTTTCTTTTTGGGGGGGCACAGGTTTAAAAAAATACCCAACAACCACAAGTCTGAGTTTTAGTCCATTATTTATCCAGGTCTATATTATTTTTCAAAAGCAGCAGGTGTTGGGTTTTTTGCCATTATAGACAATGGAGAAGTCATGCAGAACTTCATAAAAGGAGATGAGCTGATCCTTCTTGCCTCATCTCTGAGACAAATCATAATAGCACTCTAGGCCTTCAAGAAGAGGTGGGTTTCTATCCAGCAAGGTGGATTCAGAGATTAATATCCTTTCAGTACACAATCTTAACAGGAGCCCATTCAAATACTAAATCTGGCAAATTTAATAGTAATCCAGCTAAGAAAATGGAGAATTGCTCTCTGTCTAGCATTTAACTGCAGAACCCACAATTCCACTTTCTGCATGTCTGGTTCACAAACAGATCATATGCATAACCAAGTTAGAGAGTGCTTATTTTTCTTTTCTGAAGTCTTTAAATGGCACCTTGTAGGAATATTTCAGTAGAAGTTCATGGGAGAAATTGAGAAAAAAACATTTGTGGGTTTTCTTCTATTTTGGAATGTTTACTTGAGAATACTGCCTGGCCAAATTTCATATAGCCTTTTCCTATATTTCCAAAACCTGTGAAATCCTTTGTAAACTGGGGGTATGAATGTTGGAGAAATTTGTCACAGATAATTTGGAGTGCAAATTTTCAATGTCCATCTCTACAGAATCTGAGGGGGATTCCTCTTACTATCTTTTTGCAAGCAGATAAAAAACTTTTTATTCTGCCAGGCTTTTGAAAATTGATTTTTGGGGGGAAACAGGATTTGCATAATGTACTGGATGATTTCTTCTTCTTTGTTTTAACTGGTTTGAAATTTTATGTTTTAATTGCTTTTTAACTTTTGTATGCCTTTAATTTTTAACTATATTTGTTTTAACTGTTATAAGATGCCTTGACTCCAAAAATGGGGGCAAGGCAGCATATAAATAAATATAATAATAAATGTAATAATAATATGTGGATACACTTGGAGTCATTTCACATCTACATGACTTTTCTATTCAGCAAAGTTTATTCAGAGATTTATATGAGATATTAATGGTATTGTTGTCATGTTCAGTGTTTCTTAGCTACAGCAGATATGTTCATTTTAAATATCCCCTTGCTGCATGCAAATTGCTTGCATTAAAAAGCGGGCTTTCTTTGGTTGCATTAAAAGTTGATAGAGTGTATTTATTAAAAGTTATACTCAATAAATAAGAATATTATACTTTCCTGCATAAGGCAGGAAAACTGTCTTTTGCCAGAGTCTGCCAAGGCAGGGCTGGTAACTTGGATCCCCTGGAGAAGTCAAGCCTCATCCCCCATTTCTGTTGACAAAGAAATGGTTTCATTGATAACAGCAATTAGTGTTTACCTGTCTTGTCTATTTCCATTGAATGGAAACACTGTAAAACTGGCTTAGGCCAGTACACCCTCCATTGTGAGGTATTAAGCAGCTTCTAAAGAGGTTGGGCAACCCTATCTGGATTTGAAAGAGGATAAATGCCTATACTTCATTGGCTTTGTGTTATGTACACTGTCTATTGTTCTCTAACACCAAGGGCACATTCACCTTTGCAAGCACATTTTTGTTTGTTTTTTGAACCCTTCAGAGAACAACATTGAGGTCATGTTTTGCCCCACCTATAGGTGCTCCTTTCACTTTTAGGAGACAGCCCACAAGTTAGGAAGAGGTTAAATACAGAGACAGAGAGACCTGTTCCCTATACTTCTCTGAGACCTGCTTCCACTGCTCCAGTCTCCAGTCATCTTTTTCATATGTGTGTGTGTTTTGGCCAGTAGTCCCTTAAACTTAGCTAGACCCCTCTAGCCCCCTTTGATCAGTCAGTAGTAGAATTTTAACTTTACCTCAGCCTTCTCTTCACCACATTGAACATGCCAAAATCCTTCAACATTTCTTCATATGGTTTGTTCTTCATTCCTCTTATCATCCTTGTTGCCCTTCTCTGAACCTAGTCCAACTAATCTATATCCTTCCTAAACTGAGGTGCCCAGAGCTGATCACAGTATTCCAGATCAGGCCTGACTAGTGCAGAATATAAGGCGACTGTTACTTCCCATGTCTTAGAAACTACATTTCTATTAATGCAGGCTAAAATGCTATTTAACTTCTTTGCTGAAGCATCATATCGCTAGATCATGCTCAACCTGTGCTCAGCAATAAACCCAAGTTCCTTCTTACACATACTGCAGATAAAACAAGTGTACCCTATCTTGTAAGCATGCATTTTTGCTGCCTAAATATAGAATTTGGCATTTATCTCTGCTGAACTTCATTCTACAGTGGGACCTTAGTATCCACGGACTACCCACCTGCGATTTGAGCTTCCGTGGATGGTAAGCCATGGTTTCCCCAAAGGTGGCATGTGCGCATGGTCATGCCACCATTAAGAACAGCCCGTTGTCCCATTGGCAGCGTGTGCATGCAGCCATGCTGACATTAGGGACAATGGGACTTCAGGTAATCCCCCGTCCTGTTGTCCCTAATGGTGGCATGGCCACATGCACATGTTGCCATTGGGGACAATGGAACTTGAGCATGCATGGATATTGGTATCTGCAAGGTTGGAGGGGTCCAGAATGGATCCCCTGCAGATACCAAGGGCCCACTGTATTAGTTTCAGCTGATTTTCTAGTTTATCAAGGTCCTATTGTCCACTGTGTTAGCTACCCCTCCCAGTTTTGCATCATCTGAAAACTTAATAAAGTTTCCCTCTAATCCATTATTTAAATCACTGATAAAAATATGGCCCCAGGACAGAATATTGTAACATTCAATTAGAAGCTTTCCCCCAGTTTGAAGTGCATCCATTCATTATGACTCCTTGAACATAATTTTCTGACCACTCAGGGATCCATCTGATAGTGTTCCCATCTACTCCACATATGAACAGTTTGCTAATCAAAATATCATGGGGGACTTTGTTAACTGCTTTTTCCCATTCATATGAAATTTCATGGCAGTTTTTGTCTCACTGATATCAGCTTCCTTCTGCAGAAAGAGTTTCCTCATTGGCCTTAATTTTCTAACAGAACATCCTAGTAAGAGTCAAGTGACACAGTTAGGAATGGATGAATCTGTCAATTTCAGTTTCTTACAGTTTCCCATTTTCCCAATTTTTAGGTGACATTGGCCTGAAACAGATGGGCAGACAGGGGTGGCTTCCAGAACCTGCTCCAGGGTTGCACCTTGGTTGCTTAAGGCAGCCGAAAGTCGCGGTCCATTTGGGACCATGGCAGGAGGCACTCTAGGGACCGTGGCATGTGTTTGTCACAGCCCAGATGCGATTAGGCTGGGAGCAGCTTCTATCTGTTTTGCCCCATTGTTCTGAACTCTGAGAATTTTTCAAGTCTTAGGTCTACTTTATTTTGGTTATTTCCCCCCTGTTTTTGATTAAAAGGTTTTTTTTTGTTAAAAGTTTGTGTGAAAATGTATATCTTTTTTGTACATACTTCCCCTAACACATTATATACAATTTTGCTTGCTGCACCCACATTTTTGCAAGCAGTTTTCTTAATATAATGCATGTTAATGTTATTGCACACATTATTTTTACTGGAGAACCATTGCAGAATTCAGGAAAGTATGAGTTTCAAGGATAAAAGTTTTGATTTATATATTAGCTGAGAAGTACAGAACATTGCAATGTGAACCAAATGAATTTTTCTCCTTCCCATCAGCATAGCATGGCAGGAGGGAGCAATGAGGGAGGTTTCACTATTTAAGAATAGGCAGAAGAAACCCATTCAGATGATTATTTATTTTTTAAAAAATTTTATTGACATAAAGTAAATATAACATCATCACATAAAACAAACAAGAAAAACAAAAAAAATGAAAAAGACAAAAAAGAGAGATACATACAATACAATACAGACAGTAACATTAATAAAAGAAAAATAACTTAGAAACCACTAATAATCTTTTTCTCCTCAATCAAACCATCATTACCTTCTTTATTACCCTCCTTTCTTCCACTCTTCCACAATTATTCTGTTCATTCCTTCTTCTATCTTATATCCTAA
>CM034708.1:22582727-22606359 GCA_020142125.1 Phrynosoma platyrhinos | reverse complement strand
ATGTGATACCTCTTATTTAAGAGATTTAAGTTAGGATAGAACATATTCGTGGAGAGAAAAGGATAAGATAAGAGATAAGAGGTAAGAAATGGTTATTCAAATGTACATACTATTAAAAATTATTGCACTCTGGATGGGTGACATCTGGATGTACATGCCCAGTGGGGTTGTTGTCTGTGTGTTAAATTGCCTTTACAATCAAAATGTCCTATTCTAACAATGTCCACAAATGTGTCTATGGTAAAGAGGTGGAGAAGTTTTCAGAGGGTATACAAAGGTCTTCTGTTTAATTTTAGATCTGTTTGGTGGGGTATTTTCCCTGAACTCAGACAGATAACTCCAGGGATTCCACAGCTTTGATTCCCTCATTTAATGGGCAGTACTTATATCAAAGGTCTCTTGTTAGCACTCTATAAAGAAGAAGCTCTCTATCTGGAGTGTAATTACAAATCCTTGATCCCTAAATTTGAGAATAGTTCTGAGATTTGCCTTGGAGATGTGTTCAGAAACCTTTGGGGCTTGAGTACAGATCTGAGCTATGATGTGTGAGAACTGGACAAAAATAGAGAAGCTCTTAAGATTTGGGGGAGGTCTGTTTAATGGATTGATGAAACGTTCTCTTCAAATGTTCAGATTTCAACATGAAAATGTTCAGATTTCAACATGAAAACATGAAAACTGAATTACACAAAAGTGTAATTCAACTTGAAATCCACTGTCACCAATCATTAAAGGGAATAACTCCCATGTAGACGATGTGGATTTTGGGAAGGCTTGAGCCCTTAGTTCACTAATGAAGCATTAAAGTCAAGATATGTGTTCTTTATCCCCCATGGAATTAGAAGAGGCAAGTAGAATGTGTGTTTCATTTTGAATAATGATGATTCACTTGTTAAGCTAGAATAATGAATAGAGCTAGATCTGAATGAAGATGCAATGATGAATCATTTCAAATGGTTTCTAATGGGAACCTGTACCTGCAACACACACATACACACTCGCTCACTGACACCCTTAATTCATGTAACTTGTAAACTTTATTTTAAGAAGCAGGTATTGGGTTGGCCTTGCCTTCTTTAATGATCAGTTTTCTTCTAAATTGGAAAGCTTTGTTTTTTATTCAATATGAAGCTCAGTGTAGCTGGAGTGGTATACCTAGGAGACATAATTAAAATGTTTAGTTGCACTCTGTCTTGCCTCAATTGAGCTGGTCTTTTGCATGTTTTACACTACAGATAATGCTTGCTTTTTTTCCTTGTCTTTAGAAATGAAAAGTTTTCTCCTTGCATCCCTTCCAAGTTTCCCAAGTGGGGAGTCTATGCAGCATCTTAAAGGTTACTCCTACCATTTAGCTAAATGTTATCAGTTCTCTTGGGAGAGTTGGCAATGATACTGCCCAGTGAAGAGCTGAAATCTTTTAAATGAGGGAATGCTTCTGGTTACACATTGCTCACTTGTTGCTGCTAATATTTCATTTTATTACAACTTGCTTACCTTTACTTTATTAAGTGGCTGTAGCTCTTTGTTAGTGTAAAATGTTTTTTAGAACCAGAGACCTCTAAGCCAATTGTTTCGAAAGCCTTACCTAAGTGATTGAAAATACTGCAAGATGAAATGTCCAGAGCCTTGAATGTTCCATCAGGACATAACCATAAAGTAAGATTCACCACCTGCATCTCAGCTGCATCTCCATAGGAGAGGCCATGCTTTAGTAGTCAAACAGATACTGTGATGTAATAGTTAAAGTGCCAGACTAGGAACAACAGATTTTTGGTTTCAAAGCCACAGTTAGCTATGAAATTCACTGGGTAGCCATAGGACAGTCACATTTACTCAGCTTAATCTATGTCACAGGATTGCTGCTAAAGGGAAGAGAACCATAAATAATATCTTCAGCATTTTGAAGAAACTGTAATAATAAATGAAAATACTGAAGGTTCCAGTCCTTGACATCTCTTTCTGCCTCTGTCACTATTTAAATCAGATCTCAGACAATGGGACAGTCTGGGGAAGAAATTTTTCAGTAGATAATAGGGATGAGGCCAAGTATAAGGCCAAGATCCTACATAGTTGTGCATAGTTTAAGAGTTCCAAATGAGGTACTCTGTTATCAGGACTCACCGTTGCACGGAAATAAACCTTTCCCCTTCCCACCACACAATTTTTGGTTGAGAGTAGGGATGATTAGAGAAGCATCTAGGTATGTTCTCATAGTTAGACTGAGCACATCTTCTGCTCAGATCCACTGAGGTCCTCTGGAAGTCTCAGGGATTGATGTCATTGGTTTACATTTGACAATGGGGACATAGAGAATCACTTTTATCCCTTCTGTTCTCCACCAGCAAAGAAATTGCAATGGGAGGAGGCCACCCCACTATGACAGTGAATATTGGGATGGGGTGGTGGTGAGGATTTTGCATGTTGTGGAGGGAGGAAGAGAATACCAATCTCTGTAATGATGAATCCAGAAATACATATCCAAGTATAAGGGGGACTTATACTTATATGTATGTCTCCCTTATATGAGGGGGACATATGTCCCCTGACATATGAGTATGCCAGTAACAGGATGTTGGCTTAAGTCTATTTTACTATAAGAGTGCTTAATCTGTTTTCTTTTGTACTACTTCTCCATACATTGTGCTCATTGTATATGAAGGCAAAGAAAGCCTTGTGGGATCAAATCAAAGGAGTAGCTTTTCCAACATCATATTGGTCACAATGCAAATGAGATCATTGCAGAAAATATATTGTATAAAAGCCTAAATCCTATTTTTGTCTCAATTGGAGTATTTCCATTGAATTAATAGGATTTACTTATGTGTTGATTCACCATTGAGCAGCTGAATTAGTGGTGCTAATTTTTTTGGCACTAATTAATAGAATTCTGCTCAAAGTTTGTAAAATACTATGAATGTGAAAAATGGCTAGCCTCTTGAGAACTTGTATGCTTCAAAAAGTAGTTATGAAGCTTGGGATGCCCACCATTACATAACTGTCCATTTTTGATTCAGACTGATGCTGATCTGCACTGGTACATGAGCTTTTTTTGTCTCCAAGAATTCTAGCCTGAAGTTATTTCCTCTACATCTAGCTTGTAATGCCAGCTTGGAAATTCAACTACCCCTCCTCCCACAATAAAGAGAGGTGGGCCTCTCATCCCTGGATATCTGATTTTGCTTATTCCAAGTCTCATTTGACACCCAATGCTATAGAAGAAATTCTCAGACAATTGGTGTTTGAGTTGCAATTCTACCAAGCGTTGTGCAATGGAGTAACAATGAAAGGTCACCTTATGATTGTAAATTCTGTTAATATTACCAGTTAGGACTTTTATTTTTTGTTACACTGAGGTGGCCAGAATGCTGCACCCTTCCAAAAATGGTGAGATTAAGTCTCGGAAGCTCTTTCTTTGCTAAGCTGCAAGATTCTCTTCTGGACAGAGGTCAGTATTATCTAAGAATGAGGTTAAACCTCTTTTAAAATATGTTCTCTACTAAAAAGTTTGACAGTTGACCTCTGTTGTATATATTCATAACTTTTATTCAAACAGAGATGAGAAGGCCACAGGTTGCCTGATCCCAGTCTACTTTCTATCAAACATTCATATCCTATCCTTTTTTCTAAAGATCATGGCCCTTCTTCAGCTGGACAACTTTCTTTATTTCTACATTTTGGGCACTTTTAGTACAGGAACAGTGGTAAATTTCAAGTATATTTTTTTTGCCTGTATACTTTCCACATTGAAGGTAAATTTGTCTCTTGCATAAAAGGCTTGAAATGATCCCTTTCCAGCAACAGTTGATAACAGATTTCTTGTAGAAATTATGGCAGAGCCATGACTAACATACTCATTGTCTCTGAACAGAACATAGTGGGTAAAATCTGGCAAGCTTTAGAGTCTCCAAGGTAGGAGTATATAAGGAATTCTGAGCATAGTCTTCTTGGCAATTGATGTTTCCGAAGGATGGCAGAATGGAAGGGAGGGAATGTATCTTTTATATTTGAGGGTGGGGAACATATGATCTTGCAGGCTCTATTTCCTGCCATAATGTCAGGCTGTTTCTGGGATAATTTTGTTAAATATGAAAGACACAGCTATTCAGAATGTGAAGAGTCAACAAAGACACACCTTTCCACACCATATGCATTGTTCTCCATTGTTTTTTGATGGCAAAAATAGCCATGTTGGGGGAGGGATGGTGCGTCAGCTAAAAGTGGGTTTTGTTTTGTTTTTTTTGAGAAGATAGGAGGAGATGAGCAATAGTTCCTCCTGATGGAATTTTATGGATCTTCCTGATCTAGGATCTGTCAAGGATTAAAGGTGCATGAAACCCATCCCATATTCAGCCTGGCAACCAGTTGTCCAAGTTTACTTATTGTGGGAGAGAGCATCTTCATGTGCAGAAGAACACTGGCTTAATTACTGGTTTCTGCAGTTAACAGGATTAGGTATTGAGCATTATGCTGTATTAAGGTATTATGCTGTTGATGATGTCTGCCTGAGGCCTTGGAGAGCCACTGTTAATCAGAATAGATACGATAGGTTGTCCTCATATAGGTTGGTCTTTTTTCCCCTGGAGGGTCTTCTGTAATACATGATTGATGGTTTTGGTAGGTGGTGGTGGTGGACAAACGAACATGCATCTATATCTCAATCTATATATATGTTATGTGCATATACACATACACACACATGTCACAGAAGATAGAGATCTCCTCTCCATGCTTGCTGGGAATGGGATGTGTTGGTTGGCAATGGTTCAGACCCTATGAGGAAATAGTGGTCTGTAACAGGTTTGTAGTACAATGACATATATAGTGTTGTTGTTGTGTTCCTTCAAGCTGTTTCCAGTTTATGACAATTCTAAGGCAATCCTATCATGGAGTTTTCTTGGCAAGATTTGTTCAGAGGAGGCTTGCCATTGCCTTTCCCTGGGGCTGATTATGCTCCCAGTAATCCCTACACAGATCATTTTTCCCTTGCTGATCTTTACTGGAGATGTGAAAATCTCTTTTAATTTCATTGCATTTCTGTGAAAGCAACTTTTGAATTTAATCCCATTTTGAGGGATACAATGGGCCTTTGCAGACTGCCAGAAATAGTGCAAATTGAGTCCACTTTAAGGGTTAGGGTTAGTGCTAGGGAATCATGGGAATTGTTTCATTCACAAAATGATTTAAAATATTGTATAAAATTATCTTCAGGCTATGTATATAAAGTGTGTATGAAACATAAATGAATTTTGTGTTTAGACTTCAGTCCCATCTCGAAAATACCTCATTATGTACATATATGCAAATAAAAGGATTCCAGAATCCAAATAATAAAATTAATTGAAAATAAAAATAAATCCAAAACACCTCTGCTCCCAAGTATTTCAGATAAGGGAAACTCAACCTGTACCACCTATATAACAACAATAACAGCAGCATCAGCAGCAACAGACTGACTGTATCATAAATGAATTTCTTCTGTTCTTATTCTTATTCCATTTAATATTTGATTGGACAATTGTGACTGTCCAATTGTGATAGTCAATTTGACCTGCTCACAACTCTAATACTCAGTCAAAACTATGGGATGTAAGCTCCTTTCTGTAAAATAAAACACCTCCTGTTTCCCAGATAAATAAAATTATTGGAGTAGCCGATCAGAAAGCCCTGCTTCTAAGCCAAAATCTGAAAACAACAGCACTTCTCTATAGAAAAGTAGAGCCACTGTTACCTGTTATCAGAAAACAATAGTGGAATATTCTACTATGACAATCTTCCCACTCCTGGCTTGCTCAAGTAATAGACCATTTCCAGGACCTGAGTGTGAAAGGTATTTGGTACAAGAGTGAATTGTGTACAGGTAAAGAACAGCAAAGCAGCCCTCAAAGAAAGAGGCATCATATGAAGAGATGCTCCCAGTCTGTATCTCGCCAGTATGAAGTGATTTTAAAGTAGCAGTTCTTTCAATCACACACAATATTATTATTAGATGGTTTACGCATAGTGAAGCAGAGAGATGGGGAGAGGCCCTCGGGTTATGCTGTGCTGTGCAGTGAGAGTCCCAGTTCATTTAAATTACCTTAATAAGTTTGGTGACTTCTGATCCACAGAAGAGAGGATGAGAGTGAGAGCTTTCCACATGCAGACGTAAAGGTCAAAGTAATAATAATCATCATAAAAACCTCTGGAATGAAATATTCCCATATCAGGGTGTTTTACTATTACTCTTTTATACAGGCAGAGCCTAATGGTTCCTCAGAGGTATACCTCTTACATCCGTTAAATGTTTTAAAGAACACAAATTAGCATTATTATTTATATAGTACCATTAACACATACAATGTTTTATAAAAGTTTTCTAAGTGCAGGGAAAGATCTGCCCCAAGGATCTTTCTGTCTAAATCCTGACAGTGAAGGTGATGATAGAAAGAGAGCTAGAAGCAGATTTATGGAGTTATCTGTACTATTAAATAGAGTGAAGTAGCTCTTAGTGGTGTTGAAATGTTGAAGGAGAGAGTTGTGTGGACCACATGATCTGCTTTGAATTCCCAAATTGACTTCAGACCCATTTTATGGTAGAATCTCCTGTTCTATCAGCAGCACTGAAGTAAGATTCAGTTGCTGGTCTTATTAACTTCTGGACATGGTGTGAGTTAAATTATTGTCATGTCCCTCATTTTAGGCACCAAAATATATTGGATCACCTCCACCTTTGTGGGTCTCCAAATTAAAATAAAGGATCATACAAATGACAAATGTGCAACGTCAACCTATGGCAAGCATATGGATATGGGCCAGTGGAAAATGGTTGTTTGAGTGCTGGATTTCATTTCAGAAGCTGACCAGGGTTCAAATCCCTGCTCAGCCATGGAAATCCACTGAGCAAATCAACCACAAAATCAATATCTCAACCACAAAATCAATGTTTGTGTTGTCTTCTATTTTTTTGCATTGGTTATTATAATAGTTCTCTTTCTCCCTACACACAAGTTGCTGAACATTTGTATCCAGGAATCTGATCCTAATTCTGTCACTTCTTGCTTGTACTTCTAATCTCTCCTTAACTATTCAAATTCATCTCTTATCTAATGATACTTTTTTCTTTTTTCTCTCTTTCTTTTTCTTTCTGTCCTTAAGTATTTGACAAATTTCATCTCTCATCCAAGGAGACTTTTTCTTTTCTTTTCTTTTCTTTCTTTCTTTCTTTCTTTCTTTCTTTCTTTCTTTCTTTCTTTTTTTTTTTTTTTGCTACAGATAGTGTCTTTTTGCATTCTTTCTTGATAATGTCCTTGATTTTGGCACAGAATTCTGGTTCTGGTAAATTTGGCCAGAGTGCTGCTGATTGGGGCTTTTCAGCCTCTTGCTGGGGAGGGAGACTGTGTTATTCTTCTTCTATCTTCCCATATAGGGAAGACAGAGGAGAAACAAAGTGCTCTCTTCTGGTGTTCACAAGTGCTGGTAGATAGCAGTGGGCTTATCTCCTCCTTTTCTGTCCCTGTGTATGGAAGGAGGAGGAGAAGGAGTAAAGCTGGAAAGGAATTCCTCACTAGCTCTGATTAGAGATAGTGCATTTCTGTTTAATGCCCTGTACTGAAAATGTGGTAATTGTTGCCTGATTAGAGATAGTGGGGATTCTATTTAGGGTAATTTTGGGGACTTCACTTAGAGAAGGAGCAGGGCCCTTAGAGGGAATGGGAATCTTCAGAGACTGGGGGATGCTTATTGTCGTAGTAATGTAAATTCTGAATATATTCATCCTCATGAGGTAAATGGACAACTTCTTTTATTTAAAAAATATCTGCTCAGATCCTGCATCAGAGGCATAGCTACAATATGATAGCTACACTCCATCTCCAGATTCGACCCTTGAAACCCAACTTCAAATCTAGCTAGCTGCACTGAGCAATGGAATTCTCTGCACTGCTGGTGAGCCAATACCACATCACCCCCCCTGGCCCATCCCCTTGTTCCCATTGCCGCTTCAACAGCCTCACAGACCAAGTAGCTCCCTGTAAGAACCTGGCCATGGCTGTCACCTCTCTGAGGTCAGAATGGAATGCCCCATCATGTGATCAACAAGGACAGGGGCACTCTACCCTTTCCTTGTTGATTGCATAGGTTCCCTGTTCTGCCCATCTGCACCTGGACAACTTTATGCAGAATGTCTGCCCAAGAGGAAGTGGCAGTGGTGGCTCTGAAAACAGGCCATCCACTTCTTCTACACTGCTCAATGCTGGGAAGGTGGATGGCACAAATCTAGGCATGTGGACAATGGATCAGGCCAAATTGGATCCAAATCCAACTGTCCACATGTCAAAAGAACCCAAGGTCACTCCAGGGATTTGGGAAAACACTTGGCTTCTCCCCAACTTAACTTAGGGTCTTTGCAGACTGCTAGAAATAGTGCAAATTGAGTCCACTTTAACTTCCCTGGATCACTGCTAGGGAATAATGGGAATTGTATTTTTTTTCTGAGACATTGAGCCTTCTCTGTCAGAGAGCTCTGGTGCCACTACAGTTCCCATGATTCCCTAGCACTGAGTCAAGGCAGTTAAAATGGACTCAATTTCCACTATTTCTGACAGTCTGCAAAGGCCCTTAGTTCAGAGCTAAGTTGGGTTAAGGACAAAAACCATGGTCTCTCTGTGGAAGTAGCCATAGATCATGAGGACTCCCAGCACTGGCTTCAGGGTGAGTTTGGTGTTTTCCCCCAGGGTAGACAGTGAGGCATTTATTTATTTATTTTGCTGTTGTTAATATTGAAGGAAAATTGCACATTTTATGTGTGGCTTTTGTGCATCTCTGTTTAATGTCCTGTGCTGGAACATGTGGTAACTGTTGCCTTTTTGCATGAACTCGTAATGGTTACAGGATTAGATGTGATGTTTTTGTATTTGTAACCAATCAACCCATCCTTTTGTGGTTGTTCTGCCATGGTATTCCCATTCCCATATTTGGCATGTTTTATGGAGCTGTGATATTCCAAGGGTGTTAGGTAATACTGCCTACTCATAACAAGATGTTTGTTCTTAACTAAAATTTCAGCAACTGTGAGATTTCTTCCCCTATTTGTGATCTAGAGACTCTCCTCTCTAGGTTTCCTCAGAATAGCTGCAGCTGCAAAAGTCTTCCTATCTAGTCTTGAATTCTTTTTACGTAGATGACAGGAAGTGACCTCGTAACCTTAAGCTCATCTTCAGTAGCCTTCTGAATTTTTGTAAGTACGGTCATAAGCTGCTATATACTCACCTGGCCCTTCACCCCAGGATAAAGCAGAAAGTAAGTATAATTCAGCGGAAAAGCACAAAGAAAGCAGTTTGATTCCAGAAGTGTTAGTCTTAACCTTGTCCTTCTAAATGGAAAATTACATATGGAATCCAGAACAACAGTTGGTGCCTGTCATGCAGATTATTAGCTGTTCCATGGGCAATCCACACACTATTCTCTAATTCATTTGTGTTTCAACCTGCAAGAGTAGTACAAATAGCAGTGGAGTTGATTTTAAATGGATTTTCATGATTTGGGCTTTGTGGTGAAAACAATATGCAAAGGTATTATGGTAAGTAAGCATGACAAGGTAGGATGGAAGCAGTTCCTGGTTACAAAATGCTGTGGGCAAAGTGTGACCTGGGAAGGCTGTTTTTGTGGTCCTCAGGGTCCCTAGGGGTCATTTTTCAAAAACCCTCTTGGGGTTGTTGGAGCATTCTTCCACTTTTTAGCCCCCTGGGCCAATGGGGGGGGAGCTTTTTTGTGAAACAGGAAGTGAATTAGAAATGATGTCCACTCATTCTAAATATTATTTTAAATAAGTTTATTTAAAAAAGAAAAGAAATGATTTCTGCTCACTTCCTTCTTATGGGCCTAAAATGGCTCAGGAGGACCTAAATACATGACAAAAATACCTCCATGACCTCAGATAGCATTTTTTTGCGGGGTTTATTTTTATTTTTTATTTCTAGTGGAAATGCAGTGTGGGGAGGTGAAGATCACCAAGGTCTTCTGGAGATGAAAGTAGCTTCAAAGCCTCTGTTGTTGTTTAACTCTGATGTAGAATATAGATTAGTAATGGCTGGAGAAGGATAGAGAAGAGGAATGGCTAGCTTTTCTGTTCCCTTAAATTATTCTTGTTCTCTAAGCAGAGTTACATTTTGTCAGGCAAACAGAACCCTTTATGGGATTCAATTTTCACAATATGATTAGCATAATCTAGAACAGGCTTGGGAAATGTGTAGCCTATAGGCCACATGTGATTCACCCAGACTTCTCCAGGTTGATCCATTCCATGCGTTCCTCTGCCTCCAAGGGTCACCCTTGTAAAAAGGAAATCAGCACTCAGAGGGAGAATTGCATCCTAGAAGCATCCATGAGGCATAGTTTCATTTTAAGGTTATTTTGGAGAATCACATGCTTGTTTTTAGCCCTGAAAGAATCTTCCTTAAAACAAGAAGTGACCATCCATCCATTCTGATTTTGAAAAAAAAGATGGGTGTGGTCTGAGGGTTCTGGGGGTAGTACAAAATGCAGTTGGTTTGGCCTCTGGCCTCTCCACAGCTGCTCACTTCTAATATAGCAGTATGCATTCCCAATACACTTGGGTATGGGAGATGCCCTCTAGGACATGTAAGGAGGACCCCAGGTTTATGCCCAAACCTACCCAGTTAAAAGGATCAGACAGCAGGTGATGGACAAAGAGACTCTGGGAAATTGCTGCCAGACAGCTGAAATAGGGGCAGTTTGACCAAGACTGACCAATGGTTGGATTCATTATAAAATAACCTGAAATGTTCGCAACACTCAGATAGGATTACACAGGCTATCCTGAATGCTATTGGTGGTCCTAACTATAGTAGTTCCATTGCATCACATAAATTTACCTATGTGTTGACTTATCATTCAACAAAGGATTCAATGGATCTATTATAATTGGGATTAACTAATAAGATTCAGGTCACTTGTACACACAGGCAGCTTCCAAATGGCTCCAGCAATAAAAAATATTGGTAGAGCTCTCCCCTCTTAAGAAAGGTCTGTTTGTTTTTGTGTGTATTAAGAAAAAAAAAGACAGACATCACAGTGGTAATAATAATAATAATAATAATAATAATAATAATAATAATAATAATTTATACCCCAACCCTTTGAGGTCAATCGGGGCAGCTTACAGTGTTAAAACCAATACATCAACAACCCACATCCCTCCCCCCTTAAAAAGTTATTAAATCAGTTGCAAGTTAAAAACAATATAAACAATAATTTAAAAAACATCAATAAACATAATAGCACAGGGTAAAACATGGAACAGTAACAATGAAGTACAATATCAACCATTCACTCCCATATTAAAACATGGGTGGTTGCTGATTGTCCATTCCTTCATGCCCTTAGGAATGCAATACTTTGCTAAGTTCATTCTTAAAGGAAGCAACAGATAATGTTAGCAATTTTCTCCCACTGTGAGAAAGTCTTTGAACACTCTGCAATTTTGTAACTTGGAACTTATCCCATGCAGAAATTATATGTGCTATTTTTATGCAGAAAACAGTACAAAATGCTGTTTTCTGTACAAAAAAAATGCACAAATTTTGCACAGACTAGATCCCCAATGGTGAACATTTTTGTTAGTTTAAGATTCTTTTCATCAGGATTTCCTGACACTTCAGAAACACATTTTTTACCATTTTCTGGGGAATATTTTAAAATATTCCTTCCATTTCTACATGCCCAGTATTTCTGCCAATGCGTTATCTCATGAAATCAATCTGATTTTTTTTTCTTGACAAGCAAAGGCAGTGTATCATTAGAGATTTTCTGTTGTTCACTAGGAATAAAAGAGGACCCTACTTTTAGAAGGCTGAAAAATTTCTCCTTAATGGCAGACTTCTCTACTGGGAATCCATTCATTAAACATTTAATCTACCAATCTTATGGTATGAATTCAGCAATTTTCATGTTTAACCCACTAGGTAAATGAATGTCCTTTCCCCAGAAACACATTGGCTCTTTCAAGCTAGGGAAACTGAGACCAAAAAAATTCTCATTAAAAGATGTGTCATGGTTCATATGCCAGACAGGTGTGGACAGGATCAATTTACGGCAGGGGTCCAAAGAGCAAAAATTGATGGAGGATATGGAAATGCAATATCTTGGAAAATATATGTGCTCTTGGTGATGAAAAGGTGATGCCAAAGGGGCGAGCAGAATGGATAAAGGAGGACTTATTGGTGTTTAGTCCCCTACCTGCAGTTTGGAGAGAAATCCTGTCTAATGTTTAGAATCTTTAAATCAAGGCAGTATTTTAATCACTGCTGCGGAGATTAGACAGTCCCCTAACAAAATGCAATCCTCTAGATTCTGTAAACAAAATTGGAAAACTGCTCCATTGAAATCAATCAGTTGCCCATTCACCAATATAATTCTTCTATATAGGAAGAATTAGATTGATGGAGTTAGAAATAAAAAGGTTAACTGGAGGAAAGCATCTTGTACATGTACACAAAGAGGTCTTTGTACATTTTATTGGAAAGCATTTACAGGGTGAAAATGGTTTTGGTTAAAATGCACATGCCTAATCATTTCTCTTTCATAAGAAGCACTAGATCTGCTGCCCCAGAAGGGATTGCAGCTTTGTATCTATATGCTTCTGGAAGTATGCAGTCATAGATGTTGGTAAGCAAAATTGCCTCAGAGCTTTTTACTTGCTAAGTGCAATGGCCCAGTGCTGAGCTTGTGATATTTGATGAAAATAATTACTCTAGAAACTGGTATTTGTGAAAACACATCAATCTTTGTAAAAGGTAATGGTTTCCCCTTTGACAAGATTGTCTAGTTGGGACTGACCATAGGGGGCAGTGTTCATCTCCGTTACTAAGATGAAGAGCCAGCGTTATCAAAGATGATCCCATGCTCATGTGGCCAGCATGACTAGACAGAATGTTGTTACTTTCCTGTCAATGTGGTACCTATTTATCTCCTTGCACTTTTACATGCTGTCGAACTGCTAGGTTAGCTGAAGCTTGGACTACTGACAGGAGCTCACTCTGTTCTGTGGTGCTTGGACCTCAACCTGCTGACCTACCAATCTTGCAGTTGTCAGAGTCAGCATTCTTAACTGCTGAGCCACTGTGCCAAATCTTCGACACCACCTTAAAAGCTCATGTCTAGGGCAATAGCAACTAGGATTGCCCAGTGTACCTCAAGACTGCAGTCTAAGGTCCAGCCACTGTGAGTCACTTTCCTCATGGAAACAAGAGAAAAAAAATAAAGTGAGAATTGGGAGCATTCATAACTGGCTCAACAGCTAGATGCTAGACTGGACCCTCACTTGATATGCAGTACACAGGTATGTAGTGGGAATTTCCATGCCTATTAATCACAGCTCAAACCACAAATCTGTGAGGTTAATTTCAAGAAATGACTGGCCAGTGGTAATCATATGGGTACACCAACCAATCCTAAACTCTGACTGATATTTAAACTTGGAATCTCTCAATTTTTTAAAAAAAAGTGGGGGGAGAAAGAGCAATGTGTTTGAACACTAATTACATTATTTGGGATAGCAACAGATCAAGGGATCTCAGTCTCCATGGTCCAGTGACACAGCATAAAGCACAGGGAGCTGGGGAAGTCACTCTAGTGGTATTAGGGACTCTTAATTAGATAGCCATATTAAAGAATTATGATTCTGTTCTATTCCTCTTTGAGTCTTAAGATGCTTGGACATGATTTTCCCTAGCTCAAGTGAAGCCTGGGGGAACAATGAATAATTTTAGCAGTGTCCTCTTTGCTGTGAGAAAGTCTTTGAAAACTGCACAGGTTTTGAAAACTATTCATGGTTCAAGATTTATTCTGCACAAAATAAACACACATAGTTGTTTTGCATAGAAAATAACATTTTCTGCACAGAACTATGCTACATATTCTACACAGAACAGAAGGCACAGGGAAAAAGTTGTTTTTCAGTGTTGAAAATAATATTTCTGTGCAGATATTGGCTGGCATTCAGTAATGGAGTTAAGAGATTACAGTTCCATAGTGACTGTATTTCGTATGCGACTCCCCAGTACACTTAACAGCCATCAGTTGGATTGAGTGAAGGAGGTCTGTTCAGCTGGCAATTGGAGTGCAAGGAGGAGGATATTTTCAAACCCATCCCACCAGTGAGTAAGGCTACCACAAGGACCTTCAACAGGAATCTTGCATCGGATTGTCACATCCTCCTCCATGAACTCCAATCTCCAGCTGAACAGACTACCTTCACACAACCTAGCTGCTGGCTGTTAAGGCAGATTGTGTGTGTGTGTGTGTGTCAGGCCAGGAAACATTACGTTATAAGTATGTAACTAAGTAGCTAATGTAGAATGTTGGTGATTATTTTCTGCAATGAAAAATACTGTTTTCTGGCAAAACTATATGCATAGGTCTGAAGGTGTAAAGATTCTCATCAATCCAGGATTTTTCTCTCCAGGGTTTTTCCATATGCAAGAGTCATGTTTTTCAACCATTTGAGGGAAAATGTGTGACTATTCCTCCCATCTGTATTGTCAATTTTATATCCTAGCGTGGCCCCTAAGGTGCAACTTGCAGTGGAACTGAGTGGAGTTCCATAAGTATAATAATTTCACATGATTTCACAGAAGTCTAAATCCTATTATTAATCCCAACTAAAGTAGAACTATTGAATCAATGAGATTTACCTACATGTTGACTCATCATTTAGCAACTGATTTGTAGTGGCTCAGGTGGTTAAAGCGCTGAATCTGTTGATTGCAAGATCAGCAGGCTGGCAGTTTGAGGCCCGGGTGCTGCATGATGGAGTGAGCTCCTGTCACTAGTCCCAGCTTCTGCCAACCTACCAATTTGAAAGCATGCAAATGCAAGTAGATAAATAGGTACCACTTTGGTGGGAAGATAAACAGCATTCTATGCAATCATGCTGGCCACATGATCACAGAGTAGTCTCTGACAAAGCTGGCTATTTGGCTTAGTAATGGAGATGAGCACCACCCCCTATGGTTGGACATGACTCGACAACCTTGTCAACAGGGAATACTTTTACTTTTACCTTGGTGAGTCTACTCTGGTTGGGACTAGCCAGCAGGACTCCAGTTAAGCAGTTGTGTATTCTTGAATAATACCTAACTATTCTGCAAGGCCTTCAGTGTACCACTTCATTTGCTTGGATTGCAGAAACAGCTACTGTTGGCAGATACACAGCTGGTTGAATAATGTTATTTAGCAGAATGTTGGGATAACACAACCACTGTGTAACCACTATGTGAGTATAGAAATACACTATCCAAACACAATCTAGAATCTCAGCACATATAAAGTTTGGGGACCTTAATTTTTTGAACTCCTCCAATGTTCTGTTAGAGCTGCACACTTTTTCCTGGAACTACACATTTTGTATTTGGTTGCATCTTGTACAAAGCCTTATAGTAATGGGTGGTTCTTAGCCATACCCCTGGGCCTTGAACATTGTGCCACACAGATTTTCCATGCATGATTGAATGGTGCTTGTACTGCTAACAAAGAACAGTTGCTCATAGCAGAAGCAGTGCTGACTAACATTGCTGTTGCAGTCGATCACCTTTCAAAGGAAACACATGCATTAGCTGTAAATGCCTCAGAGAGCTCTACAAACAGGTACTAAATCATAAAGGTTGTGACACTCAGATGATGTATTCTCACTGATTGCTTGAAGGTAGCTTTGAAAAAGGCCAGTTTCTCTTTTTAAGACCATTGTCAAGGCAGAACTATGAGGCATCAGAATTTGCTGTGATTTACCTTTCCACATTCTTTCCTCTCCCCACTTTTTAAATTGGAAGATGCCACGGTATACATAAAAGACAGCAGTGGATTTTATATTGGAATTCATTGCTGCCCTCTGGCAATGAGTGAATAGGTTTTGCTTGCTTTATCCATGTGTATCACCTTACCATCATTTGTGACCAGCTGAAGATAACCTATTATGTAGACTTCTGCCCTTGTGATTATTATGGGATTTCCTATCACCCTAATGGGCTTCCCAAGAGTATTTTGAAATGCAGCCAGTTGACATGATGGGGCCCAGACAGTTTCAGATATTGTATTTCAGTGTATCGATGTCAACAGGTGTGATGAAACATAAGAGAGATGTGTGATATGTCAAAAAGTGCCATATTAGTCACACTGAGAGCTTACTTGAAGGAAATGTACCTCTGTAGCCCAAGCTGCCCAACCAACCAACCAACCAACCAACCAACCAACCAACATTATCTATTATTCATCAGATCTTGACAGATGACCTATCAGCATAACTACAGCCATTTATAATGCATGACTTAGAGAGGCCAACTAGCCATGACCATGGAGAATGATGTACTTTCTATGTGAATGTGGAAGGTTAATTTTTGAATAAGAGGGATCAATAAGAGATCATGCTTAAATTTTCTGTTTTCTGGGTGCTTGTGACCCATAAGGCATACTTTTGATAAACAATGAGAAGACAGAAAGCCCAGATCTGTCAAGCACTCCTGACAGTCTGTGTTTGAAAGCATAAATCAAGTTCCCTAAATAATTTCAGTGCTGTTCCTTGTTTAATCAAAATTACATTCTGAAAATTAGGTGCACCGGTGCCTTTAGGTGTGCAAAAAGAAAATGTGTTCCATACATTTAAAAAAATGAATGTTGTAATGACTAGTGAACTGGTTTGAGATCTATAAGGAGTGCAGAGAGAAAAGAACAAATGGATCCATGTCGTATTTGAGTCGTTTTGCACAAACTTGGCTAAGAAATCAATCTAAAAGGTACTTGAGGAGTCACGTCAACCTTATTTCTGTGACTGTTGCTTTTCCAGCTGAACAGGATATACAGAACTGATACACACAAAAAGGATATGCAGGTATTTCAAAAACGCACATTTTACATCAGAGACATGAGTATTTACAATGCAGCATGGGACTGACATGGTAATTATCACATTTTTATTGAAACCTACAGGAAGCTGATACATAGGGTTTCCACATGAGAGTATGTTAATGACACAAAAATTACAAATGTCCCATTGTTTTTATATTTTTTTTAAAAGAAACATTTATCTGTCAAATATTTTTGTACACTATATGTAGCTTGGAAGGAATTATCGATAAATGGATTGTGAATCCACTGAATAGTAAAGTCAAAAGCAGTTAATTATTCAGACCTACAAACTAAAACATTAACAATATCCCAGAAACAAAGAAGTTGGGGAGGTTAAAAAGAGACACACACAAAGAGAGACTAGAACAATGGTCTCAAACCTTTTTGGGTTATTGCCCCCTTTCCTCTTAAGCAATAACCCTAGTGCCTCCAATGCTTATTTCTTGATATTTGCTTTACTGTGTGTGCAGCAGCCAGTTGGCCAGCAGTGTCTACCTCAGCCACATCCAACTCGCCAAATACTTCCTCCTCCTCAGACTCTCATGTGTGAATACAGTAGTGGCAGTGGCCCAGGTCTACTCCTCCCTCTTACCTGTGCTGGGCTTACCAAAAAAAAAAAAAAAAAAAAAAAAAAAAAAAAAAAAAAAAGGAAACCTGGCTGTCCTGTTGCTTGGTTGTTGCTCCCAGGGTGATCAGGTGCAAAGGGAGGAGTGCCCATGCAGCTGGCTGAGCAGTGGCTGAGAGGCCGCTTGCTTGTGCAGGGCTTGTGGCAAAGGCTGGTGTGAGTGACAGACTTCTAAATTGCTGCTTGACTAGCTGCTTGGTTCCTGTTCCCTTTGCATCCAGTCACCTTGGGAGCAGTAACCAAACAGCTAGCTGAGTAGCAACTGAGAAGCTTCTTGCCCATGTCAGCCTTGCAGCAAATGGTGGCACAGATGAGAAGTTGCTTGGTTACTGCTTGAAGCTACTCAGCTGCTGCTCCCAAGGTGACCAGGTGCCAAGGAAGAAGCTTCTCCCTGGTGAGGAAGGACTCTCAGTCCTTTTTTGCTGGAGCAGAGAGGGGTGCAGCCAGCTTCCCACTTTTCTCGCTGACAAGGAAAGACTCTCAATTTGAGGAAGGTGAGAGAGATGAAGGACTCTTCTTCTTTTTAAAAAAATAAATTTATTGGTTAAAAAAACCAACGTCACATATAATACATCATCCATTTTACAGTTACGTAATAGACAGATATCCATTATACAAATATAACACTAATGAGAAAAAAGAAATAATAATAATAATAATAATAATAATAATAATAATAATAATAATAAGTACAGAAACAAAAAATGAACATATAAGATATATATTAATTACATAAATTATTTTTGTTTCTTATCATTCATATTGTTTCTGTTCCTATTGTAGGATATTAACCTGTTACCATTCACTCTGCCCTTTATACACTCTTTCATTTTCCATCTCTTTCTTCACATTCCATTTCTTCAATCATTTCATTTCTCCTCTCTTCCCTTTATCCTTCTGTATTTACTTCTTCTGTTATCTCCTTCCTCCTTTCTTCTATCCTTCTTCACAACCTCTACTCTTTCCTACATCTGCCTTGTCCACTTACGCTTGCCATCTCACATTCACTTACTTTCTATCACTTACTCTCACCTTCTACACCTACTTCTCACACCCTCTTTTGTTCCAACTTCCTTTCCATCAATTAACAGTTTATTCTTTTATTTTATTGACTTTCTATTATCTTTTTTCATTCATTGAAACTTATCCTTCCCCCCCCTTCACTTTTAGACTTCTCATACTTTCCATTCTAGCTTGCTAGAAGGACTCTTCTGATTACAGACCCCAGACACTCCTCTTCCTTCCCCAGAGATGTGCCTTCCCCACAAAGCTCCAAGTTTTTCTCTTCATGCACAAACATTGTTTCTTCTGCTACCTTTTCTCTTGGCCTGCCTGATGAAAGAAAGCAGGAGCACCTGTGCAGCTCCAATCTGCCAGCCAAGCTCCAACAAAACTCACAACGCTTAATCAGGTTCCAAATGTGAAAGCTCCTTTTTGCTTCTGCTTCTCCCCTGCCGCACGTCCTCTAACTCCTCAACTCCTTAATCATCCTAAAGGCTGCTGGTTTCCCTTCTCTTTCTTACATATCAGTACTTTGACTGAAGACCCTCCCTGCTGCCCCTTTTTTTCTTGTCTTCCCCCTTTTCTTTCACCATCAGCGGGAGGGGGGGAGGGCTACACCTCCCATTTTGGGAATCGCTGGACTAGAACAACCAACCCAATGATAAGAAGTTGGCAGAATCAAAAATGCTATCCTGTTCTTTCAAAACCTTTAGATGTTCAAATGACTGTTGCCTTCTCTAAGGAGGGAGATTGTAAAGCTTGGACCTTTACTCATGGAATTACCTTTTATGGGGCTCCTGGTCAAGTTTTTTTTCTGTACAAAATTTCTGAGGCTCTTTTCAGCTACTGTTTCCTAAGCAATGTGAAAAATAATCAAATAAAATAGAATATGCAAGCATCAGCTTTCTAAATCATCCAGTGTAGCACAAACTGCTTTTGCTTGTTTTTGGGATAGCCAAATCCACCCAAGCAACAATTCAAGTGAATTGTTATCAATATGAGCTTAGTGGGGGGGAAAAATCAACAAAATGGTTTCTGGTGTATCATGTTGTAAACCAACTCCACATCATTGACTTTCACAGCTAGAGAGCAATGGAATGCACAATAGGATTGCCATGGAACAAAATGCTGGGCTTCCTAGCTACTAGCTACCCTTCCAGTCTTTTCTTAGGAATAGCGTTCTCAGATCTCAGATACTGGCCTTCAATTTCAGGCCTTGGACCCTGTTCTCCAGTCCTCAGGATAAGGGGGAGGAATGTCAGGGTGAGAGCAATGACTTTAAAATTGTGTGCATTGTGTGTGTATTCCTCATTTGCTAGACTTGGTGTTTTCTATATGAAGGGCTTGCTCTAATAGTTGTGGTTGATGTGCAATATATCATCATGCTTTATGACATCAGCAGGGGTTGCTCCTTGTAACATCCCAAGGACTGTTCCTGTGACATCACAGGGGGTTGTCCCTAGGTCATAGGATTTCTTCCTGATATTTCAGGGCCTGGGATAGTCCTACTTTGGACTGAATATATCCTTGAAGACAACTGGTGTGGAAATTCATAATTCATTCTGAGTAAGAACAGCATAATAAAATCTGTTTTATATAAATGCAGGTGTATCAGTGTTTGACAAAATACTACCACTAATATTTTTTAAAAAACAGAGTCTATACTGCGGTAATACTGTTTTTGGACCAGCCAAAATGCCATGAAAATCTCAGTGCCTTTGGTATCACAACACAGACTTTTGTATTTTATATAAAATTACAGAACAGAAATCTGTATTGGCTAATCCAGATTACTATTGCTGAACAAAGTTTTAAAAATGATCATTAATGATTATTACTTTTTATGCAATAGCATTATAGTCACTATAGAACTGATGAATAATTATAATAATTGTAATCGTGGTGATTAAAGTCCAAAACACACCGCAGAAATAAACCAGTTTGACTCTGCTTTAACTGCCTTGGCTCAGTACTAGGGAATCCTTGGAATTGCAGTTTATGGTGACACCAGAGCTCTCTGACAGAGAAGGCTAAATGTCTCACAAAACCACACTTCCCAGAATTCCCTAGCATTGAGCCAGGGCATTTAAAGTGGTCTCAAATTGGGTTATTTCTGCAGTATGTTTTGGACTTATAATTGCAGTTATTAATACTTTCAGTAGTGTTTTTAGTCTACAGAATTCACATCACATTCATTCTGCATGTGAACAGACATGCTCTCTGTCTGCATTTGTAACTATTTTACAGGTAAAGTAAAGTTCTGGATAAGGATTTTTATCATTATTCTAAGTTCAAATGCCACTGTTCTTATCAATCAGCTGATGCACATGTCATGAAAAAAGTGCACATACTCTGTCCATAAAATGGGAAATGTCACTCCTAGTCAACATACATACTCTCCAGCTGGCCATAGGGAAATGTGGACATGTCAACTGTATTTTGTACATTTTTTGGACATTATCTATAGTTACTCTACAGTCTCTAATAGAGCACTAGTGGAGAATATGCATATCTCAGCTACATTTCATACCTTATCTAGGCATTTGGAGTAACCAGAATTGCTTGGGATATGCATATGTGTTGACTTCATTTTGTACATTCTCCAGATATTAAGCATAGTCTTCAACAGGTGTTGGTATTGTGCATATCTCTATACAGTTTTCTACATTCCTCATTCAATATATAATGATCTTCAATAGGAATATCTGAGAAATTAGTAAAGTTTGCAAATTCATGAGCTTACCTAGTTTGCAACTCCTAGAACTAAATATGAATCCAAATACAACTTGCAATCAGATGATGGTATATCTATAAGCTTCTGTTGCTATTTATCCTGCCAAATAAGTAAATTATGTGTGCTCTCCAACAGGCCTTGGGGAAATATACATAGTTATGTGTAGTTACACCAAAAACAAAACTATTAGTTTTGTTCTCCCCTGCATTTCTGAAAACCTAATCCATACTGAGCTTTGTTGGAATCCACCACCGTTCTGTTAGTTTTGGACAAAGCTTACTCCACCTTGGGAAGCATCTGAATCAGTTAGAAGAGGCCTTATATGGCTCACACCTGGGACTTTGTCTGAATTGTACACACATCCCTATTGAATTTAGAAGGATGCTGGCCCAGGGCCTAAGCAGACTGCCAGAAATAGTGCACATTAAATTGAGGCACTGCCCTGGCTCAGTGCTAGGGAATCATGAGAATTGTATTTTTTTCTGAGACATTGAGCCTTCTCTGTCAGAGAGCTCTGGTGCCACAATAATTTACAGTTGCCATGATTCCCTAGCACTGAGCCAGGGCAGTGCCTCAATTTAATGTGCACTATTTCTGGCAGTCTGCTTAGGCTACCAGATATTTAAGAGCTTAACACTCAAAAGCTGGCATTATGTTGGTTACTCACAGCTAGACTAGACCCAAGCAATCAATAGTTGTGTGATGAACACTTATATGAATCTTAGGCCATTGTCATCTGCTTCAATAAACATATCTGTCAGTTTTGTTTTCTCCATATCTGATTGTGTGTGTGTGTGTTTAAAAAAACCCTCAAGCACTTTCCAATAAATTTATGAACAATTCTGCCCATTTTAGGACCCAGTGAAATCCTGCCAGTTTTGACTGTGTTTAAAGTGAGGAAGGAACACAGACTTCTAGATGGAAATCCCACCAAATTGTTATGATGGAGGGATGGAGTGAATGCTACTTTTTCTTACCACACTTTGTTAAAAGGTTTAGCTAGTTTTGGGCATATAATTTAACGTTCATGAAAGATGCTGTCAAAGAACCTCAAGTCTGGTTTTAATCTCTAAAGTTTATATTTCCAGGGGAGATTTTATTTTGTTAAATATAATGCTGTTCTTAGAATTTCTAGCTTTCAAATTCACCACAAATTAACAATATCAGCAGTAACTGCCTGGCATTATGCACTACAGCCAGCTTTTACTTCCAGAAAATGATTTATTAACCAGAGTTCAGCTGCTTTGTGCTTTTGTTGCAGTTGACAAAAGACATGTTTAAGCATGTTAAATTGGCTTAATGTGGTAGACAGAAATGATGGCCAAGAGGTGCAGAACTTACTGCCAATGCATACTACTTTCTTTGTGCTGTGTGTAAGGAATAGTTAATCTGGCCTAAAAAAAAAAAAGAAACATATGTTTGAGCAGATAAGGTGCTTGAGATGAATGATTCTGTCAACTGCTGCGCCATAATATTTGTTGGTACAAAACTGAAGGAGAAGTTGTTTAAAAAAATTACTGGAACAGGATGGGGTAGAAAGCAACCTTGCAAGCTTTTTGATTTCCCAAAGAAAGGGGAATGAGACTTTAGAAACCAGTAAAATACACAGCAAAAACCAAGTGAATGGAAAGATGATAAGAAAAAGTAGAAGAGAGGCAGAGATATCATTGCACAAGTAAGAGTCTTACTTGTGATTAGATTAATACGGACATTAGAAAACACTGAGTCAATGGATTTCCCAGTCATTCTGACCTTATGTCAGAGAATGGGCAACCTTGGTGGCTTTAACTCATAATTTAGGTGGTTTCATGTGATGATTTCTGTCAACTGAATTTTTGCAAAAAAAAAAAAAAATCCTGAAAAGTGAAAGATACATTGAAAAATGTGTAGTGTGCAAGAACTCACTGTGCTGTGTCTAGACACCCTTTTTGGGCTAATGATAAGAAAATCTTCAAATATTCTTTACATTACTAGTAGAAATCCAAAACATCTGGAGAGCACTAGGATGTAAAGGTCTGTATAGGCCAATCTTCACCAGTAACAAAGGAGGAAAGATAATATTTGGGCTGATTCAGATTTCTTTACAGAGGAATTCTTAACAATGTAGTGAGGAAGGTGGAATCCAACCTGATGTCTGGGAAGGGAAAGAGTAACATTCAGGTGGCAATGATGGTCAGTTCAGGTGACTAAGACTAGGGGGAGATCCTGCTAGTTAGTTTACAGTAATATGATATGATCCAAGCGTTCCCCCCCTTTTTTCTTCTTCTTTAAAAACACTTCTATAAAAGTAACAGCCACTTTGAGCACCTAGTACAAGCTGAGTCATACTTACCTGAAATGCTTGGGACCAGAAGTATTTTGAATTTCAGAATTTT
>CM034708.1:22561375-22576457 GCA_020142125.1 Phrynosoma platyrhinos | reverse complement strand
CCCCATTTGAACCTTCAGGACCTGATCCAGATTGCTGCTGCATAAGCTTCTTTGAAAGTTAAAAAAGTATAGGAAAGATTCTTGAACTGATTATTATGGTTTTATGTTAGTGTGTAATTCAGCCCTTTGCCAGAAAAGGACTTTGTGAAAATGTTGGTTATGACCAATGCAGCCCTTCCAAGACTCTCTGAACCTCCTGGAAACAAAGCAGCAAGCTGTCCAAGAAAACAATAATGTCACATTCTGTTGTGTTCTTGGCACCTCCTCTAGGGATGAAATCTAAAAATGTTCATTAAATCCGGCCTCCATAATCCTATAAGAGTAAAACCTGGTTATCTAGACATGTTAGTTAACACCACACCCTTTCAATAAATTATCTTGTATTGCATTTAAATCTACTTTCATGTTTTCCCAAGAGACTGAAATGAAAAGATGTAGGGCTACCTTTATTTTGGAATTGAGTTGGTGAGGTGAAGGATGCATGTTCTGTCCTTTGTCTCAGCGCTGAGGACAGTGAGAACTGCTTGTAAAACAGAAGACCATTTGCTCATTTGAAGACCCTCAGTGTTCCCAGCATCCTTGTTCAGTGTGTGTGTGTGTGTGTGTGTGTGTGTGTGTGTTGTTCCTACCTTTTCTGTGTTTGCTAGCTTGCTTTTGAAACTGTGAAGGTTTCAGGGTAGGAAGAGGGTTTTTTCCCTTCATCAAAATTGCCCTTTTCTTTAGCTTGTTTTTCCCCCTCAGCTTCCCAGCTGGCGTGCCTGGCACTGTGACATGGTGTGTCAGGTTGCATCAGTCACATTGTTCTACATGACATCACAGATCAGGAGGGGATGTGACTGATGTAAGGTGATCGTGTCACCTCACAATATAAGGCCTCAGCTGGGGAATTCAGAACAAATTCTCAGACTGGGGGAAGGAGAATGAACTTGCTGGCTCTCCGCCTACAACCCCTCCTTCCTTGTTTTACATTTGAGAGTTTTGTCAGCTCTTCTTGCTCAAATTAGATGTGGTTCAAATGCTTTCAATCCTCTACCAAAAGATTTGAGGGCATGTGGCAAGGGGCTGTGCATTCTCATCTGTTGTGGCACAGATTTATCTGTAGTGAAATGGAGTCTTTCAGTGTTGAAGCACCTCAGAATTGCATTTCCAGTTTTGCCTGGTATCATTATATCCACTGGATTGTGCACTTTCCCCACTCAGTTGGTCAAGCAAGTTAAACAAAGTGAGCCATTTTCAAGTAACCACTGCTGCTAAAATGATGCAGTACAGCATTTCTATTGCACAAATTTCAGAACTAAAACCTGTTTAGAGTAGGAAATGTCAGAAAAGGCTCTGGAACTCCCTGCCAAAGATGGCCAGGCTAGCTCCACTTTCTGCCAGTAGGCAAAGCTATTTTTATTCATTTAGACTGGCTTACAGACTGGCTTGTTTATTACGTAAGTAGGTTTTAATTTCATTTCATCTATGTTTTAACTTATATATTTTAATAGATATGTTTTTAATTGTGTCTTGAGATGTGATGCATTTTATCTCTGTGGGGTTTCTTTTAGCTGAACTGTGTGCTATTTTAAGGCAGGGTATAACTTTAAATAATAATGAAGAGGAGAAGAAAGAGGACAGTGGGCAAAGAAAGACCAAGTGTGGTGGGTAGTGACATCTTATACCTACTGGGCCTGGTGGGGTCATCAGTGGTGGAACATACCAGTGATGGAACTAATGCTACTCAATCTCCTTCCTTGCAAGATCTATGTCAGGGTTGGGAACAACTGCCACTAGTTGTTGGGGGGAGGGTGCCCATCCTTCCTCCCTGGAAGCTTGTATTGTGGGATCTCTAAGCATTATCATCTTCCATGTGCAACTTCCTTGTATTTTCACACTACTACTACCTATTTTCTTCCTAGAAAACAACCCTTCCAAGAGAGAAACATGGAACAGCTGCACAATGCCTTTTAACAGGTGGCACTTATAGCCCTCCATCTGAAAGCATAACAAAGTACAAAAATAAAGAATGTATGGGCTTCTTGACCATCACCAAGGTTCTCATTTATTTAAAGAATGTAGGTGAACATTTGGACACTGTAAAACGCTATATAAATTTTGGGTGTTCTGCCACATTCTCCTCCTTATCCTCCTCCTCCATCATTATCATTACCATCACCATCTTTATTATCAATACCATCCCCTGTCTTGGCATTCATTATCCTTCATGCCCTTCTTCCAGGATCTTTGCATGTCCTTTGAATCTGGGCTCTAATTGAGAGTCTGAGAGCCTAAGGGATATGCCAGGACAGCAGCCACAACTCCAGCAGTCCCAGGAAGAGATCCTGAAGCCAGCACAAGAACAGAGTTCCCAGCAGCCACAGAAGCAGAGTTGCTACAACCACAACCCTTAGACAAAGAGATAGACATAGCAATACTCACACTCTGTTGAGAGATGCCAGGAAAGACAAAGATGCTGGTGCTCTTAGCATTTAACTAAGAAGCTCATTTTGGTCTTCCTCTTGGGGTACTGCAAGTGGTGGCCATCACTTCTCACAGTGGATCCCTGATGAAATGTCTCCCTTCCCCATGCACCATGGTGGCGGTACATCATCTGGTTGTGAGGCTCTGGAAGGCAACAGTACATTGTCCTGTCCAGAACTTGGAAATATACTTTCTGCAGTGCAACACCTAGAATCCTCCAGCCATATAGGAAGCCCTCTCAACAGCTGCTGCAGTAATTATTCCAAACACCCTGAAGCAAAACATGGAGGGAATGCACATTCCATCTTTCCCATTAAAACACAAAGAAAAAAACTGTCAGTCTAGTATTTAAATTCACAGTGTAACTAAAATAGTTTCAGCAGTTATTGGTGTTGCTTACCAGATGAAGCAGGGGGTATACAAATGCATTCTACACAGCACTGAAATGACTGAGGGAAAAACCTGATGATGGTGGTGATGAAGGTAATGATAATGAAGGAGGAGGACCCAAGATTTATAAAGCATTTTAAGCTATCCAAAGGTTCAATTCCATTCTTTGAATAATCGAGAACGTTGGTGATAGTCAAGCCCATACATCCTTTATTTGTGTGCTCTGGTATGCTTGCAAATGAAGGGCTCCCAGCACTATCAGTCAAAAGGCACTGTGCAGCTGTTCCATTTTTCTCTCCTGGAAAGATTGTTTTGTGGGAAGAAAAAAGGTAGAGTAGTGTGAAAATGCAAGGAACTTGCACATGGAAGATGATAATGCTTAGACATCCCATAATGTTCTATTAGTGAGGCAGGATGTGGACAATTGAAACCTTGACTGGAATCATGTTGATATCATATAAACAGAACATTCCCACTTGTACTTTTTTGCTTGTTACACAACAAATGAATTGAGTTCAGTCATATGTAAGTGAAGTTCCATAAGTGTAGCCATTTCACATACACTTGCTCATTTTTGGATAGTGCATAACTATTTGTCAGTTTCTTCAATGTACCATTTGATTCACTGGGATTGTGGAGACAATCACTGTTCATTCTCTGTTGCATGATGGGACAATAAGCAGGCACAGTGACAGTTAGACAGCTGGTTGAATCACAACATAACTATATGAGTGTAGAGTTACATTTCACAAGCACAAATCAGGATTTTGGCTGTTTGCTAGCAACCTTTATTGCTTCCAGGTTTAGCTTGAGCCAAATCTCTAGTTGGGGTCCAACTGCCATTCTGTCAAGAATATTTTAACTACCCTGTGGAAACATTTATACTACTCCAGTTTATTGTACTTGGTTAAAGTGTTGAGGCATTATTGCTGAATTTCCCATTATGACAAACATTAGTATCCATGAATTTGTTTGTTTACTTGATTATTTAATTTATACCCTGCTTTTCTCCCAGCATGGGACCCAAAATGAATTATGGTAGTTTAAAATAAAGTTCAGCTAAAATCTTATTTTACAAAAATGAAAAACAATTAAACAAACACTTCTGTTAGAAAACACACGATTAAAAACAGTTTAAACACATTGAAAACATAATTAAAAGCATAAAAGTACACCATGACACTTTCAAAACACCCTTCTGTTACATTTAGGAATCAAAGGCTTGCCAAACTAAAAAAATTTCTGCCTGTTGGCAGAAAAAGAGCAGAGAGGGGGCAGCTTGACCTGCCATGGAAGGGAGTTGTATGGCCTGGGAGCAACCACCAAGGAGGCTTTCTCCTGTGTCCTAACCAAACATGTCTATGATGATGATGAGACTGAGAGAAATCCCTCCCCTGAAGATCTTAAAAATGAGATGAGCTCATATAAGGAGAAAGAGTCTTTCAGGTAGCTTGAACCAAGCTGTAACTAGCTCTTTGAATTCAGCCTGGAAACCAACTGATAGCCAGTGCAGTTGTTTCAACAGAGGGTTTTTATGTTCCTTGTAACCAGTCCCTGTAGTTATTATTATGTTATCATTTCACCTTTCCTTCCTAAATCCTATGGGACATAGGTTAGTACAGTGGGAGCTATCCCTTTCTAGCCTCATATATCCCCAAGGTAAGTCATATTGGCACATAACAAAGGTCCCAAGGTAATCCTGTGATCTACAGGATGGAAAAGGATTTGAACCATGTTCTCTTGGGTGAAATTCAGAACTCTGGCCACCAGAAGGTACTGCTTCTTATTGTTGCCCTAAATTAGGTAGGAGAGACTGTTCTTGGGGTCTTCTAGGTACCATGCAGGCTGTCAAGAATGCAAAACAAACACAAACAAAATAGGAAGTGGTTGGCAGTCATTTCTAGTCTGAAAAAAGAAAACAGATTCCCCCCCCCCCCCCCAAGTTAACCAGTGCCTGCCACTTATTTAACAAGGTATTGCTCTTCCTGGACACTTCCAGGGGAGGCAATTCATTCTTATTTATGGCCAGAAAAAATATAGTCTTTTCCAAGGTGAAAGAGACTGCAAATATAGCCTGGAGACCACATGCCATGTTGTCCACCTCTGCCCAAGATCCTGGATTTGAAAATCTCTCAATCTGAGGGCTGAATTCAACTCAAAAAAAGTTCTTGGGTGCTGCACTCCAGTGGTGGATGGAGCCAAGGAGTTGGGCCCAAGTACCAAATTAGTTTAAAGCTCTTACCACCTTAAACCTTAAGAGAGGCAACACATGCTTTAAGAATATGGGGGGAAATGGACAAGACCACAAAATGATGTTATTGTGGAGAAGGTTCTCATTTGAGGAAGTCCAGATGTCCAGATTTCTCATTTGGAAAGTGGGAATATCAATTTTCTTCCTCCCAGGACCTGGGTTTCCACCGCTGTCTCAGCTAAATAGAGCTCTGAAAAATTACAGGATTAGTGCAAAATCCTACTGCAAATGACTTGACAAACAGATAGATATTTGTATTTTGTTACCTCGTATAAAGAAAATTCCACAAGCCATTTTTTTCTGAGCATGTCATGTCTGCATTTCCCTGAAAAGATGTCTTATCTTCGGTTGCAACTCTCTACTGCAGACTTTCAAGGAGTCCACTCTATGAAGCTTATTGCACACCCAAAAGAGGCGTCTTACTTTTTCCGGGTTCAATCCTCGATTTGGGATACACCCAGATGTTATCACACATAATTCACCACCAATTCTGCGGTGATGCTGCTGGCCGTATCCAGCCTAGATCCAAGGAGCACTCAGCCAGCCAATTTTTAAACTCAGAAAACTTCTGTTTTTGAAAAAGTGTTGGCTGAGCACGGCTTTGACCTGGGCTGGATGTGGCTGGTAGGATCGTGGTGGAATCAGTGGCAAATTATGTATGATAACATCTGGGTGTATCCTGGATTGAGGATTGAACCCAGAAGAGGTAAGCTGCCTCTTTCAGGTGGCTTAAGGAAACATCAGCAGAAAAGTCTACTCCCTCCTTTGCATTTCTCCCCACTGCTTGCCTTTCTTTCCACTGAAATGTTTTTCATTTTCATCATTGTTCATCATGCAATGGAGACTGAGAAACTATGATGAGGCTTCTCTTGCATTATCTTCCTCCTAGGTAGATTTCTATTAGACAGCTGTAGAGAAAAGGCTGGGATTGCACTTCATCCTGGATTTTAGCTCTCTTGCCAATATTTCAGGAAGACAAATACTTTAACCCTTTTTAAAATCCTTTCAGCTGATTGGCAGAGGTTGGATTCTGGGCTCATCCTCCTACCACAGCTCCCTCCCTTGCCTTTCCTCTACATCATGGCTTCTGTTTTTCTGCCTGACTGCATCCGCCGCCTTCCTAGTGCCCCTGAGGGAATTGCCCTCTTATTACCACAATTACAATCTGTACACATTTCATTAAACTAATATTGCTTCGCACAGGCTTTCTCCGCTGAAGTGCACAGCTGGAGGCCCATTCCTTTTCCTCAGCTTAAACACTTTGACAGGTTAAGAAAGCTATTATGGCTGAATAACAGGTGTTGCAAAACAATGTGCATTTGATGTTTAAATGAGAGAGCTTCTTTATTGACTGCCTTTATTGCAGCTAAGATTCTCCTTTTTCAAGATGACTGGATTTTTATTGGTTTTACTGCTTTTTAAAGTGTATTCTGTTGTTTCAGAATGGGTCCAGAGTGGCTCTCTGCCGTTATCTGTTATTCCGGTAGCTTTTTTTTAATTTGCGGATTTATTATTATTATTATTGGGGCCGTCCTATCCAGGTGAGGTTTGCCATTGTAAAAGAAAGCCTTTATTTAGCTTTGGACTCATGTTGGTACAAAGCATTTCCTGCTTATGCACTGCTCTCAAATGAGTAATGAATGAAGCCAGCCATTAGCTTGCTGCTGCTTATTATATGTAACCAGATTTGATTCACTTCCAACAGCCCTGGAGTGATTTGTGTCCATATATGTAGATTTATAGACACAGTGTACTCAGGCTACCCTGGGCCACATGATCCACATCACCACAGTGTAAGGATGAGGCTGAAATATCAGAAATGATATAGGGAATAATACAGTGATGACAAATAGAAAGTCCATTTACTTCTGTATATGCCTGTATGGGCCAACATGATGTAGTGGTTTGAATGTTGGACCAGAATTCTGGGAGACAAGGTTCAAACATTCATTCAGACATGGAAATCCACTGGGTGATCTTGGGCAAGTCATATTCTCTCAGCCTCAGAGGAAGGCAAGGGCAACAATTCCTAAACAAATCTTACCAAGAAAACTCTGTGGTAGGTTCACCTTAGGGTCACCATAAGTTGGAAATTATTTGAAGGCATATAATAGCAACATGCTTGCATATACTCATCTAAGCATTAAATTCTTCTCAAAAGGAGACTCCTTATTGTCTTACCATGGAGAGCAGAACACTGTGTGAAGACATGGTAGAGGGCAGTCTCACCCATGGTACCCCAGTTGTAGAATGCTGTTCCTTTGGAGGTCTAAGTAGTGTCAATAATGGCCTCCTTTTGGAACCAAATTAAAACATGGCTTTTTCACTTAAGCTTTGGGGGCCCATTGACAAAAGGTTGATTATGGTCTGTTGCAGGGATATGCATGCTTCATTTCCCAAAGTGTTACCCAGGCCTACTTTCAGCTTCTGTGAAGCTTCGGATTACATCAATGCATAGTTACAGCTACCATTTTGGGTGAACTGTCATCCTTCACATCATTCCTGATGGAGATTTGTTTTAGTGTGGGGAGCAAGACAAACAAGAAGAGTAATTATCTTTTAATAAAAAATGCTACAATAAACTTAAAAACAGAATTGCAGCTTGAAAACCACTCCTTTGTCCTTCACATTGGACAGCAAAATGTCACTTGTGAAAAAGATCCTAATCCTCAGACCTTGGAGTAGTTGTTGCCAAAGAAAAAGATCCTAGTCCTAAGACCCTGCTGCAGTTATTGTTGCCAGTTGGTGTGGAGACAGTACAGGAATGGATGGATAAATAGCCTGATCTATTACAAGGCCCTTCTGCATTTTCCTTTCCTTTCCCTGATCTTTGAAAATTCTATTTATTTTCCCTTCCTCCATGGACATTTTGCCACCTTTCCTTCCATTGTCTTAAACTCATTTATGCTTTGCAATGAAGCAAGGCCTGACAACAGTGGCCATTACCTCTTCTTCATTTTTTACCCACTTTTTCACCCATTTTCTGATTTGTCATGTCCTTTCCTGGATTCCTTGCCACTTATACCATTGTGACATCCTAGCAGGAAGTCTTATTTACTAACATGATAGACAGGGAGCAAGTTAAACAATAAATTTCTACATGTTTGTTGCTTTATTGTTGTTCAAGAGCTGTAGTTGTGAATGATCTCAGTTGAATTCCTTAGTTAGAAAGGGTGACTTCTATAATGTTGCTTATAACTGGAAATGCAGTAGTTACCTTGGTGGGTGATCAAGGCTTGGGTACCTTAGTGGAAGTGAAGTGGGATGGAGAATTTTGTGTAATTCAACAGTTAAGATGGATGACTTAAAACAGAAGATGTCAGATGGTTTCTCTAGTGGCAAAGTTTCATATAGCTTGGCATGGTAGGAGGAAAGAGTCAATTCATCACTCAGCCCTATAAGACATGGCTGGGCAATACAAAGGCTATGGACTACATGTATTTCTGCCCATTTTTAAAAAGGACAACAAGAAGGTAATGCAGCATTAAATGCAAGCAGTAAATTAAATAAACTATAAGGGTTGAAATAAAGTTGCTGCCTCTGACACCATCTTAGCTTCACTCACAAAGCCTTTACAATATGATTACAGGGTATTCTAAAAGGTCAGATCCTAAGATCCAATTCTGGACTTATTTGTTTGAAGTAAGGCCAGCATGGTGTATTGATTTGAGCATTTGACTATGACTCTGGAGATCAAGGTTCAAATCCCTGCTCAGCCTTGAAAACCCACTGGGTGACTTTGGGCATGTCTTCAGCCTTACAGGAAAGCAAATGCAACCCCCTTCCCCCTGAGCAAATTCTGGCAAGTAAACCCCTTGATAGGGTTGCCTTGGGGTTGCCCTAAGTTAAAAATGATTTGAAAGCACACAACAACAAAGCTGCCTTGAGTCCCAAAATTGGAACGAGGGTGGATATAACTAAATAATAATAGAAAGTATATCCAGGGGTATCTGTGTTGGCCATACAGTAAAGTACAATGACATCCAAAATCCACAAAATAATGTTACCTGCATTGGCCAACCAACAAGGATATATATATATATATATATATATATATATATATATATATATATATATATATATATATATAAAATTGAGATTACATTTGATGTGTTTTACCTAAACAGCATCTAAAAGTTTTCCAGATGTAACAACATAGACTTCTTGAGAAATGCAATATTCTCTGCCAAAGGAAGGGGCTGGTAGTCTCACACAGGACAGAAACAACATGGTATCTCAAAGGTTTTTATTATGTTACTAATGGACGTAAATTTTACTTCCTTCATGTCCCAAAGCCCATATGGCCAAAGAGGAGTAATGGCCTCTGCCTACATGGATATCCCTCCATACCATCTTAAGTGAGAACAACTATACAATATCTTGATAAAATGTAGGCATATGACTCCACCACCATTATTTTTCTTTCTTTCACCCTTTTGATTATTGACACCTTTGCCTGATGAAGACGTCAGCTGAGCTTTGAAAGCTTACATTATGTATTTTGTGCATTTTGGATGGTTAATAAAGATATCATTGTTTTGTGGATTTTGGATGTTGTACTGAATTAATAATAATAATAATAATAATAATAATAATAATAATAATAATAATAATAATAATACATCTCAACCAGCACCACAACAGAACCAATAAAATCACTACTACATTGGCTGTTAGTAAGTGGAGTGATTAGTAGTATGTGAAGCCAACAGGTTTCTGATGTTTTCACATTTTTGTTGGAAATCTGTCTTCTCTTTTCCCCTAGTTTTTGTCATGTATTTCCTGAGTCTGTCTGTCTGTCCTCCTCCTTTAGTAATTCATAAGTGGTCACATAAATAGATGTTTTCAATAGCCACTTACAGTAGAGGAGGCTTGAACAGAGTGGGACATCATTCCTCCAGGTGTAAAAAAAGGGAAACTTTTCCTTCTATGTTGATATTAGCCAAACATCATTAAAGGTCCAGGCTGTTAGTGCAAGTCCAAGTTACCATCTTCATTCAAAACATAAATAAAAGTCCAAGGTAAGAAGACTGTCTTAAAAATATTAAAACCTGTCACAGGCAGTCTAAAAGAAACTGCAAGATATACAGTCATTATTTCACTTCATATGATTTCTTTTCCACTTGGATTATTATTGGCATCTGGTCAGCCTGTCATGGCAGAGTCCAATTAAAATTATATATTATTGAAAGCCCCCCCCCCCCCTTAACTTGTGCCAGTATTCCCTCTGGATGAGAGATCCCTTTGATAGAAACTTTGATGTCCACTACTTGGCATTTTAATTTCCTGACAAATCTATCATAAGTAATTTGCCAATTGGGGCACCCTGTCTCATAGCAACTGTAAAGAGGCACAGGGCCTCAAGCATTTTGCATTTTGTAGCATAGAGATTTGTCACATACTTAATTTCATGTCACTAGCACTTAGGTGAGAGGTGGTGTATTTAACCTCAATTGGTTGATTTGTTTTCATTCCGAGCATAATTGCTTCTCAATACTAGAATTAACCAAAGTTTGGTAATTGGAGTTTTTTAGATTATAACTCCCAGAGTCTCCCAGTCAACAAAGGTGGATGTACCTGGATGTACCTGAATGATAATAGAAAGTATATTTAATAGAAAGTGTATCTAGGAGGACTCTTCACCTGATTTTTTTAGGTGTGTTGTAGTAGATTGAGTGTTGGACTAGAAGGCAGGTTTTGAATCCTGGCTCAGCCATTGGAACCTACTGGGTGAATTTGGTCAAGTCACACACTTTCAGCCTCAGAGGATGGCAATGACAAACCCCCTCTGAAGAAACTTGCCCAGAAAACACAACAGCAACAACAGCAACAAAAAAGGGCACACAACAGCAACAAAAATATCCAGGGGTATCTGTGTAAAACAGATTATTTGTTTTTTTTAAAAAAGAATACAATTTAAAAAGACAAAAATACTTAAAAACCATACACTTTATTTTTTAAAAATAATCTTTATTAAGTTCATCCATCATAATATTACAAACGTTTACATTTTATATTACAAGTAACTTTCTTTTTATATTGTTTTCTTGATCTTCTTTTTCCCTTCTCTCATTCCACTCTTCATGTTGACTTCCTTAAAGCCGTCTTCCAAGAACTATCTTTTTGTGTTTATTTTACAGCACCTCTTATTATTGGGTCATATTTTTCAAAATTACTATTTCTTTTACAACTCCATATTTTCTATATATCAATTTGCTTTCCTATCATTTTTACAATATCAATATAAAAATAAAACTCTAAACCTAGAACTCCTTCTCTAAATACCCCATTTCTTGTTATTTTAACTTTCCTTTCCCTTCTTTAATTTCCCCCTTCTTAATTTTTTTAACAGTATGTTCTTTATTATTGTTGTTATTGTTGTTTTCCTTTTCTTTTGTTGTTGTTGTTGCTATATGATGTTATCCCTTTTTATTAGTTCATTTAATTTTCCTCTACTATCTCTATCACTGGTTTCCACTCTCATTAGTCCATATCTTTTTTACTTAATATTGCAGTTAACCTATCAATTTCTTTCATATCGTAAATTTTTATTTTCCAATCTTCAATCTGGGGTGGACATTCCTTTTTCCAGTTTTTATCTATTAGGATTCTTGCAGCTGTAATTATAGTATAATTATTCAGTTTTCCCTTTCTCCCTTTTCCCCAATATAGATGTTACATTCAACAAGTACAATTCAGATAAAAAAGAGGTTTTTTAAAAACTTTTTAAAAATTATTTTTTCTTAGTCTGACCACTACTTTTCTTAATTATTATATGTATCCTCAACCATTTAATTTTTTTAAAAATTTTTTACTTTTAATTTTATTGCATATTCAAACATACAACATATTACATATTTTAACAAACAACATACAGAAACATCTATCAAATACCCAATTTAAAATCTATATCCCCACAAACTTATATTCTTTTATCCCTTTAATCTACCAAATTACTTCTCTTTTTTCTTCCATTCTTTTCAACTCTCTTTCCTTCATCCTCTCTTCCATACCTTTCTTACACCCTCTCCAATTCCTCCCTCCTATCCCCTTAAGCTTTCCTATCCACATCTCTCACTCAACCCTCCTTTCCTTCCCCATCTTTCCTTCTCTTCACACTTCACTTCCCACACTTCTACTTACTCACCACCTTCTCTACCATTCTTATCTTTCTCTTTACCTTCTTCTACCTACCTTCATACCCTCTTCTACTTTCATTTACCTTCATTCCTCATCCTTACTTTCAACCCTCTTCATACTCTTCTGAATTAGTTTGCTTCCTCCCAGCTGATTTCTTTTCTATATATACCTATTAGTTGAACTTCTTAAGACCTAATTCATCAATCATGATTTTTTTATATATTAAAATTCTTATATCAATCTAATCATTTAATTATTTATCTTCTTTACTACTATACTTTCCCCCTATCGATCCTATTAAAAAGTCATTTTTCATAACTTATAATCAAACTTTAAACTATGTCTTAACCCGCAATACTAATACTTTAACTTCATCTTTCCAGTTACCACATTGTATAGCCTATCTCATTTCCATCTTATCACTAAATGCTTCTACAACTCTTACAACCCCTATTCTTGTTTTTCTACTCTATTATCCCCTTTCTACAAATACATATATATATATGTATGTACCTACTCTATTACCTGTACCTAAATACATATATCCTTTTTCTCTTATTCTACCAAATGCTTTACAGCTAGTTCTCCCCATTGCTCTCTCATATATTCAATTACTTTCCCCCAGTCTTTAAATTTTTTTTCTGGTTTCATCTTTCAATGATTGAGTTAGTTTATCTGCTTCCATTGCATCATATAACATCCACATCCAATTCTCTCTTGTAGGTGTGTCTTTTCCCCCCCCAATTTTGGGCATATGCCACTCTTGCCATTGTGATTAAGTAAAATAGGACCTTCCCATATTTTTTATCGTATTCTTCCTCTAATATTCCTAATAAAAAAAATTCTGGTTTTAGTTCCATTTTTATTTCTAGGATTTCATTAATCGTTTTTCTAATCATTCTCCAGTATTCTACCACCCTTTTACACTTCCACCAGCAGTGGAAAAAAGTCCCTGGAGATTCCTTGCACTTCTAACATTCGTTATTCACCTTTTTATACATTTTTGATATTTTATCTGGGGATAGGTACCATCTATAAAACATTTTGTACCAATTTTCTTTTAACCTTTGTGATGTAGTGTATTTCACTCCTATTTTCCACATCTTCTCCCATTGGCTCATTTGTACCATTTTAAAAAAAATTTTGACCATTGCCACGACATGTGTATCAGTGATCTTGTTTCGTTGTGGCATCTCCAGCATTTATCATTATTTAGTTTATATATATTAATCCAAAATAAGAGGTGTCTAATACCATCAATTAGTTATCTTGAGAGAGTTCTCTTTCAGATTCTGTACTACCATATATTTATCAGTCTTTTCCCTAGCTGTTTCCCATTTATTGAGTTCAATATTGTAGTCTAAATCCTAGGCCCATTTTATCATATAATCTTTTATTTCTTCTGTTTCTTAGATCCAATGTAGACTGGCACTTTAGGCCGGCCTGGGGATGGAGTTGGGCCCCCGCCGACTCTGCCCTGATGTTGTATACCCAACCATATGGCGCGTGGCATCAGGGTGCCCCATTGGTGCAGCGTGCATACACGCTGCACCAAAGGGGCACAAAAGAGCTGCGCCAGCCACACTAAGGGAGAGTTTTTGCCATTCCAAAAAGAAGTGGCATTTGCCTGCTCTTTTGGGGGTGGCAAAAAGGAAGATCGGGGTTGCCATGGCCCCTATCTACCACTCCCAGGGCCATCTGCATTGGCCCCAAGTCTCTTTTTAGTCACAGATCAGTGAAATATACCAGGTGTTATTAAACAGAGACAGGATTACTAATATACATGTGGTGGCAATGCTCAAAAATAAAAAAAAATTGGTTGAGGATACATATAATAATTTTATTTATTTATTTTTTATCTTCTCTCCAGAAAACTATACACTTTAAAACAGTACAACACCCCCAGGACATTCTTTATTTTTTTTCTGTTTTAAAAGCCTATGTGAACAAAAAGGTCTTAGCCTGCCAGTGGAAGGACAACAAAGGAGGAGCCATTCTGATCTCCCTGGGAAGGGAGTTCCAGCATCTAGGAAAAGCCACTGAGAAGGCCCTCTCTTGCATCCCTACCAGCTGTGCTGGTGATTGTGGTGGGACTGAGAGAAGACCCTGTCCTGATGATCTCAGAGCCCAGGCTGAATCCTACAGGGAGACAGTAAAAGGTAAAGATAGTCCCTTTGACATGAATGTCTAGTCATAATTGTCTGTAGGGGGTGGTAGGGGTTGGTGCTAATCTCTGTTGCTAAGCTGAAGAACCAGTGTTGTCCAAAGATGATCCAGGTGGTCATGTGACCACCATGACTGTACCAAATGCTGTCACCTTCCCACTGAAATGGTACCTATTTATCTACTTACATTTGCATGCTTTCAGACTGCTAGGTTGGCAGAAGCTAGGACTAGTGATGAGAGCTCACCCCATCATGCAGCACTCAGGCCTCGAATTGCTAACCTTCCAATCTTTCAATCCTCATAATTGGCATCTTAACCACTAACCCACTGCATCCCTATATATACATACATGCATACATACATACATACAGTCTGCCAAATAGCTGAAACCTGAGCCATATAGGGCTTTATAGGTCATAACCAGCACTTTGAATTGAGCCCGGAAAGAAACTGGCAGCCTGTGGAGCTGTTTCAACAGGGGCATTGTGTGTAAAATAGAATGACTAATTAGTAACATGTTACTTTTTAAATGTGGTGGCTCAAGTGATTAAGACACTGACTCTGCTGACTGCAATATGGGCAGGTTGGCAGTTCGAGGCCCGGATGCTGCATGATGGGGTACGCTCTTGTCATTAGTCCCAGCTTCTGCCAACCTAGCAGTTCGAAAGCAGT
>CM034708.1:22543899-22561275 GCA_020142125.1 Phrynosoma platyrhinos | reverse complement strand
GGGAATACCATTACCTTTACCTGTCTACTTTTTAAAGTAACAATTCCAAGTTCTAAAACACATAAATAATTTCTTCTTTTCTTGAGTACGATTTCAGAAAAATAGTAAGATGTGCAGCTGTAAAAATAAATAAATCTGCTTTTATTTTAAAATAAATTCTGATAGTGACCTATGAGTAGTTCATGTGTTTTCAATATGAGATGTAAATTTTAACTCTGCCCTTTCCTCTGATTTGAATGGCAAAGAACTCTTCTGTGTTGTGTCTCAAGATATTCAAGATATTCAAAATTGTTCTTTCTGATTCATATATTGTGATTGAAAATATGAGAACTCTTTGGAGATCAAGAGCACTTGAACAAATGTTGTATGGGAAGCATGTGAATAAATTGCAGAAAACATATAAATTATATTCCCCAAGTGTTCTATGTTTTGGCATTCTGAATAAAACAATCATACTTTCTTAACACTTAAAGATCTGTTTTTGAACCCCTATATATTCAGCCATAATTAAGAAGCTGAATTTGGGTTGCCAGCTTTTCTTTTCTTAGGGCCTCATTTTACACCTGTACAGTAGGCAGATCCAACATGGTCTTCTGCATCCTGAAGCTGTAGCTGCTGGATTTTGTCAGTGTGTAAAAATTTAGTTCATTTGTGAAGCAAATTTGCAAATTTCTTCATATTTATGATGCAACAAACATTAGGCTTAATGAATCTGAATACAGGAGAAAGCAAAAGTGATACTTTTTCATTCTCTCCTCCCTTTTAAAGGGAGAAAACAAGATACCTGTTTGTTTTTTTCCTGATACTCTCTCTTATCTTGTTCCCTAACTAATATATACTGCTGATGGCATGGGAATCTGCCTTGCTAATGCCCCCATGGTTTTTTCTTCCATGTTCACTTGAAAATACTGTAGACCTTTCCCTTTTGGTGTTACCCTTTTTCCAACTGCTAGCTATTATCCCCTTGCTATAAACTTTCTCCCCCACTCTTTTTCCTTTCTTTTTCTTTTCAGAAGAGAGAACGAAATGTCAGGGCCCCAGAAGACAATAACAGTCTGAAAACTTGTGTGACTGACCTTCTGCTTTATCACACATAATTGCACAGACTTTAATTGGTCTTTGTTACACTCCTTGATCAGCTAAGAAAGTCAAAAGAACAACTAGGGCTGGCTCCTCAGCTGCTAAGTCCACTGCAGTCTGGAACAGCGATACCTACAAGTGCACCAAACTATCACGATTACATCCCATTGCTCTTTCTCACTTGCATTTTGTTCAAATTAACTGCAAACTATTTATGTTCAGATAAATTTAACAAGGTTTTCTGCTTCCTTCTTTTGTTTGAGCTTAAATTAGCTTCTTTTCAGAAGACACAAAACCAGAAAAAAGTAAAAGTCACAAAAAATGACAGTTTTGCACCCTTCCTCAGTCTTTAGCATGGAAAATCCTTGTACTGGGGGGAAAGACTCCAAGCTACAAACAAAATAAAAACAATTACAGTGATTATGTTCTGTCTTGTGTTCAATAGTAATGTGTGCAGGTTATCCTGAATGGCTGCCAGCCCTTTTGTCAGGCCAATTATTTTAAAACAATTGTTTCATTTTGGAATTGATGCTGCTGCAGAAATGATTGTCCCTTGTCAGTGACACATTCAATTAAAACAACACAGAATAGGAGTTTTGAGGCCTACTGTGCCTTGTCCAATCTTATCAGTCAAGGAAGAACAACCTTGGAGACTCAAGTACATCTTGGTATGACTGTCAGGTGGTTTGAACATGTTGCACCTTTGCAGGGTTCCTCGGTGTCTTCATTTACTATGTGTTTTCCAGCCAATGACAGACATTGTCTCAGCAGCTTTCAAGGTTGTTCTTGCCAAGAAGGCTTATGGCTGTGGAATAAGATGGCAGCTGTCACAGCCCTGACAGTTGGTTTGAGCTCAGGGTGGCAAGTTGAAGTGGACTTGTAGCAGTTGGGATAGCAGTGAGGTATGACCACCATTATTGGCCAGCAGATGTCAGTTTCAACACTGACTGCTGCAGCATTTGACAGACATCTAGCACAGTCACACAGCCAGCCAGATCTTTAAGCACACTTTTTGCATCCTCTGCAAAGAGGCTTATCTATTCTGTGCTCTTGTGAAAGAAATATTTAGTGGCAAGTTCAGTTGAAATATGAGGAGGCTGAAGAAATGGCAAGGAGGAAGAAATCCCTGGAGAGCTATTACTTTCTAAAAACCCTTCTTATCAGTTGTATACGATGACACCAGATGGAGGGAGATTTGGCAAATACAGATTTGTTAACATTAAATATGAGAAAGAGATGGAGAAAGGATGAGAGAGAAAAGTAAGGTTGAAATTACATATTACATAAGAAATCTGAGATTGGATCTCCAGACTCCTTCTTCTGAAATGAACTATAGGGCAGGCCAGTTTGGAGCAGGATAGTGGATAGTTTAAGGGGGTTTTAAACTTACTCCCCTGCATTGATTCTCATGTGTAAATTCCCTTCCAGGGCTGTTTTTAGTGATTTATTCCAGAAAAACCAGTATGGGAGAAAGTGTTAAACTCTTCTGGCTTACTTGCATCCTCTACTGCTATTTTTAATCCATGATCTGAGATAAGAGGGCATTAAAAGATGGTTAAAACTAACATGTCTTGCACAGAATTAAGCCGTGGTTTCCAGGTAGGCTGCTACATAGAAATAGGCACTTAGCAGGTAGAAACGCTGTTGCAGTGTGGCTTCATAGAATCATAGAATCATAGAGTTGGAAGAGACCACAAGGGCCATCCAGTCCAACCCCCTGCCATGCAGGAACTCCAAATCAAAGCATCCCCAACAACCTCTGCTTAAAGACCTCCAAGGAAGGAGACTCCACCACACTCTGAGTTATACTAGACATGCTTTAGAATTAAGTTGTGGTTTATATGCTTGATGGGAAAATGGCCATCTTAACCCTGTTGTTAAAAATTGTCTACAGATCTTTACAAAAGTCTTGTCCCTTCTCTACAAAAGTATGATTTGTGATCCATTCTCACTGAAACCTAAATTTGCAGCCCTGTACATATGTGAAAAGGCATTCAAATACTACCCACTTCACTTTTGGTCGTTTTGATAGAGTGAATGTAATTATGTCTTTCAATGTTTTGCTCCTCCACCTCCAAAGCAGTCATTTTCAATATATGAACTTTCTTCCCTCCTCTTCCCCCACCATCACCAACACTCTTTATATTCCATCTTTTCCACAAAACTAGTACTTAAGGCAGCTTCCAAATTCAAACAATACAGTTTTTAAAAAAGAGGATCAACAATTAAAATAGATTTAAACTATTAACAACACTTAAAATAGTAAAACATACAACTAAAACTGTTAAAAAGAAGCTGGAAAAAGCACTACAAATAAAACAGGCCAGTAGACTCTTAAAAGCACTTTCTTAACAAACTTCAGTTTTTGAAAGCCTGTTGAAATAAAAAAAGTGTTTCCCTGCTGATGGAAGGACAGCAAGTGATGGCCCTATAGTGCCTATCCACTAATAGTTCCTGTGATGGGAGTGAAAAAAAAAGGCCTTTCCTAAAGATCTCAGGGCCCAGGCAGGCTCATAGGAGAAGATAGTCAGAGCATGTGGACTTAAGACATGCAGGTTTTTATAAATCATAACCAGCACTTTGAACTGTGCCTGGAAGCAGACTGGCAGCCCATGAATCTGTTGTAGCAAGGGACTTGTATGCTCCCAGTAGCCAGTAGCAGTTAACAATCTGGCTGCAGCTCTTTGTTATAACTGAGGTTTCTGAACACTCTTTAAAGGCAGTTCAAATACTGCATGTTACAGTGATGCAAGTGGAATGTAACTAAGGCCATGTGTCACCATATTCTTATTAAGCATCTCTGAGAATGGACAGCTGATGCAAAAGTACCCCTGGTCACTACAGAAATCTGGACCGCCTGGCTCAATTGGACACCCCAATTGGAAACCTGGACCTTCAGAAGGAATGTAACCCCATCTATCACAATGGGAATCCCTGTCACCTGATTTGCCTTTCAACCAACCAGGGGCAGCTTTGTTTGTTCATTCTCATCCTATCCATTATTAAAGCTCAACACCAATTTAAAACAGTTTCCTTGGAGTTTGGTGGGAAGGTGTAATTATTATACTGATGCCAGAGAACTCCAGACCCATGGACCAGGTCTCCCAGTGGTTTAATGTGGATCACTGATTGGATGCTAGGAAGCTAACTCCTACAGGAGACCTTTGAATGCTACAACCCTGTAAAAATAATTTTTGACCCCTAAATGCCCTCTGGAAGCATTTTGCAATGCTGGGGGGAGGAAGCCTTTTTTAAAATCTGGGAGTGGCCAGAAGATACCTCCTTAGAAAAAGACAGCCCTTCATAATCAGTGGCCATGGAGGATGAATCCAAAACATCTTAAAACACACTGAGAAAGCTGGAGACAGACAGATATTGGGAAAAATTAAGAGGGAAGATAGTATGGTTTTGATATGGAGATCTGCTACTCCATGAGGGAAAAACAAACATGGGTTAGAATGGACTCTGTTGGCTAGCTTCTGACTACATAGTTCTTTTTCAAATCTTGAGGCAGTGGGGAATGTTTTCCTAAAACAAGAGAAGAAATTCTCAACTGATCTTGTCCTTCCTCATGGATTTTACATAGAGGAACTGGGTGGAGGTTCCTATCCTTAACACTTCTGAGCAAGAATAAGTAGTAACTACAAAGGTATTTACTAGTTGTAGTAGTGCTCCTGCTGTGAATTATATATACTACAGGTGGATTGATTCAATCAGGGTAATCATGGCCCTAAGTTTCCAGGACCTTAGTAGGGTTGTTGTGACCAAGGCTCTTGGAAGTCTATTATTCATATCACCATACGTTGAAGTTGAGTTGACAGCACATAATAACAACAATAAGGAAATTGTGCTCCATTAAGTTTTTTCTCTCTCAGCATGGTTGGATGTTGTCCAAACGAGGATGTATCTCCAATTATTTGATTAGAATAGTGATGCGACTTCCATAGAGACATCTGAAGTGTATGGGCTTGTGATGTTTCTTGTTCTAGTGAGGGGTGCTCATAGTGATGTAATTCAACAAAGAATTGATGAACAACCACTTTCTTACCCTGGCTGATCCTAAGCCCTGATTAACCAGAATTCTGAAACAAATAGATATTCTAGAGTCAAGTTATGTGAGAAAAATTTCAAAAATAATAGTAAAACCAACTACTCGGTAATGTAATTGCATATAGAGTAACTAAACCCAAAGGGCATTGTTGATCTTAACAAACTGCTTATTGTGGGAGGGCATGCAATCACTTTCCATCATTATTTTAAAGACAGGGTGTATCTTTAGAAACAAGATAGTAAAGTCTGAGAGGAGATGGTGTGTAGAAGAACCTGGTTCCATGTTTTAATTGCTTTTGGAGTACAAAATAAGAAACTTGTTGAATGAGGTTAGTTTGTAAGATATATTATGTGACAGAAGCATATTAGGTCCAATACAGACCCAGGAGTAACATATTCCATGCTGAGAGCAGGGGTATCACTACAGGTTCCAGGCTGCATCAGGTGACACCCTACGGGGGTGACACCACTGCTCCCCAAACATCTGCCTTTGGGCAGAAATGAGCTGTAGTGCTTGCCTGTGTCTCTTTAAAATGCCGAAGAGATGCTGTGAGCTGTGGGAAGAGAAAGGAGTGGACTCAGTTTAAAAAAAAAAAAGATTTTTTTTTACATTTTGTAAATTCTTTTAAAATTTTCTTTCAAAACTTCGCATTTTATAAAATATCCGCTTTGATCACATGAAACTATGTACATGTAAGTACATTTAGGCTGTGCATATGATATTGTAATTTAAAAGTATAATTTTAATTTTGCTAGTTGTTTATATCACAACTATTGCCAATACTTTCAGAGATATATATGGGAATTATGATTTATGAGTAACATTAGTATAAAAAACATTAAGGATTCTGTACTTTTTACAGTCCTTAATGATCCACCAAAATGAACTATAAAACCTGATGAAGGAATTCCCTGGAGATGTTCAGGACGCAACATACATTCAAACATTTCAGGAACCTTGACCAAGCATCTACTGTCTTCTTCCCAGAATAAGCAATCCAAGACACCCCAGTGTTTTGGGCACTAGTAGCAGTATGAATTGGGTGTATGGTTATATGGGCTCCATTCTCAATTATATGCAATGGCTACTTCAGGTTATGAAGGCAAGTCTTCCAGAAAACACTATCTTAGGGGGACTGTAGACGGGTGACTCTGGGCCGCCCCAGGAAGTGGAGGATCGGGGCTATGGCAACCCTATGCTGTGGCCCCAATTCTTCCTTTTGCCACCCCAAAAAGAGAAGCAAGATGCCTAAGAGCTGGCATGCAACTCTTCAGTGCGCTGCACTGGAAGGGCGTCCTGATGCCGTGCACCATGCGTAAAGGTGCGTGGTGTCAGGATGGTGTCAGTGTGGGGTTTGGGTGGCTGGTGTGCAGCTGCCCCGCCCCAACTGTGCCTCCAGGCTGGCCCTTTGGGTTGGTCTGCAGAGGCCCTTAGTTACTGTGGATGTTAAGAACCTTTATATCAACATCCCCATAAAGACAGGATTACAAACCATCAGAAATATTTTGGCTGATGATATTACAATACCTTTGGCTTCTATACTTGTGCTTACCCATAATTACTTTGGTTATTATATCTTCTGATTGTAATGGGCACAGAAGTATCACCTTACACCAGAAATCTACAGACTTACTTTCATGCTTCCATCTTTCACTCAGAACACACTAAGAAGCCCATTGTGTATAGCCAGGTTCTATGTTACAACCACATTGATTCAGACTCATCAGAGAGTCTCATAACTCATGGTTTAAAAACCTTTGTCAGACTGCAGTATACAACCAGTTGAATGAAAAAATATAGATAAACAGGGCCACATTGGTTTTGTGGTTAACTGCCCTTGAGTTGATCTCAACTTATGGCAGCCCTATGGATGAGAAATCTCCAAGAACCTCTATCCTCCAATACTCTGCTTAAATCCTGCAACCCCATACCTGTGACCTCCTTAATAGAGTCCATCCATCTAGCATGTGGCCTTCCTCTCTTCCCACTTGCCTCCACTTTTCCTAGCATTATTGTTTTTTCGAATGAATCCTCCCTTCTCATTATGCTTCCAAAGTATGACAGCCTCTTAGCTTCCAGGGAGGTTCCCAGCTTGATCTGCTCTAGGACCCATTTGTTTGTCCTTTTGGCTGTCCATGGGATTCTCAACAATCTTTTCTAGCACTACATCTCAAAGGAGTTAATTTTCTTCCGATCATCTTTCTTAACTGTCAAAGCTCTCACATCCATACATGGTAACAGGAAATACAATGACTTGTATGATTCTAACTTTTGTGCTGAATTGTATGTCTTTGCATTTTAGAATCTTTTCTATTTCTTTCTTACTCGTCCTCCCCATTCTCAGTCTTATGATTTCCTTACTGCAGTCCCCATTTCTCTTGATCCCAGGTATGGGAATTCATTTACTATTTAATATTTTGGTATAATCACTGGTTTGGTTTTTTCTTGAGTCTTACTCTTATTTTTTATATTAGTAGTTCGTGATCTGTGCCACAGTCGGTGCCTGGTCTAGTCTTGGCCACCAGGATAAAGTTTTATCATCTTTTGCTTCCAATTATATAGTCTATTTGATTTTTGTGATGACCATCTGGTATCGTCCATGTGCATAGCCTTTTTTCTGGTTGTATGAAGAATGTGTTTGCAATGAATAGGTTATTGCCTTCACAAAAATCTATTAGATGTTCACCTGCTTAATTTCTTTTGCCTAATCCAAATCTCCCTACCCAGAGACAATGTACTACAGGACAAATATAGAAAAGACAACAGAATATTACATTGTTCCTTATGGTAATGCATCATTACTTTTTCTACAACCTATCTTTTTTTCTAATTAAATTTTTATTGAGTTTTTATAATGACAATGACAACAATAACAAAAAGAACTAACTACAAGCACCAAGGCATGTATCTGATGAGTAGTTATGCTGCAGCAGAATAAAAAAAATATAGTTCTCAGCAAGAGTCAAAGAGTCTGGCTTGTCAAGGTGTAGCATGTCTGTCCAAAGATCTATATGTGAAGTTGGAGGTTGGATCCAGTGGGAGTGACAATTAACATAATCAATAAAGATCATCCAGTCTTCTTGAAATGTGTCAGTCTTTTTGTGGCCAATGCAGAACTTCATGGTAGCAGACAGTTTCTCCATCAACCACATATCAAAATTCTAGACCACCAGTTCTCAATGGAGAGTTCACCTGACTTCCAACAATTGGCTACTTCTAATCTTCCAACATTTGGCTACTACTAATCATTATATCTGGCAGTAATAATGAGAAAATAATTAGTTTCCTGTCTTTCAAGTTAGAATTACTTTTAACAAATATAGAAAGCAAAAGCAAAATTGGACAGAAATTTACAGTTTGATCAGTGATACATGAAATTTGATAGAGAATTGCATTTCCAATTTTTCTCACTTTAGGACATTCAATCCACATATGCATAAGAGCCTCTAGATTTACAACTCCTCCAGCAATCTGGAGAGAGCATTTTAACTATTTTAGACAGTGTTACAGGTATGAGATACCACCTGTGGATGGTTTTCAAAGTATTCTCCTCACAGATGCTGAACAAGAGTTGTATAGGGGTGAAGACCAAATATGAGCCCATGCAGTGTCTGAAATTGTGGTTTTCAATTCTCCTTGCCAAAATGAGTGCATATTTGGCTTTTCCCATATATGTGTCCGAGGAGATATTTGTAGATAACTGCTGCCGTCCCTTTAGTATGAAAAGTGGAATTCAAACAAAAGTTTTAAAAAACGAGTGGCTGTTGAGATTCTCCTGCTGAGGCTAGGTGTGATACAAAGGAAGCAATCTGGTCTACCTGAAGCCAGGTAATGTTGGTTTGTTGTAGGGAAGTTTTTATGGTGTTGGTGGGCTTTGGTAATCCACCAGAGAACAGGTCTAAGGTGTGGTAGAGTCCACATCTTCTCAGTAACCTTATTAAAGGGAATTGATCATCTAAGTCAGAAAGAGGATGCAAAAAAAAAAAAGTTTAATGGGAGAGGGCTCCAGAGATAATATGTGCTTCCATTTATGCCAGATGAGTAGGGAGCTAGATAAAAATAGATTCGATAACCTACTAATTTTCTGTTTTGAAGTTTTAGTGTAGAGGCAAGTAAATTCAGTAGGCTTCATATTAGAAACTTCTAGATTTACCCACCTGGTAGCACTGTTGTCCTTAATTAACTGAATAATTTGGCTGAGTTGGAAAGCCTGGAAATATAGTGCAGTACCTGGGACTGCCAGACCACCATTCTTGGAAGTGATGTTTCTAGTGAATTTGGGAAAACTAGGTCTCTTTTTATTGAAAATAAATTGATCAATTAATTTTTGTCATTTCTTGAATATAGATGGGGGAAAGGAGTCAATGGGATTGTTTGAAACAGGAAAAAGAGCAGAGATCATGAACATCTTGACTAATGAAATCTTGCCAAGATGTAAAGCCTTCTTTAGATTTTCTACAACCTATCTTTGATAATGACAATTCTTGTTGATGCACTTGCTTACAGACAGCCATCGAACCTATTATTCACTGGCACCAACATACACAACATAAATCCCACCTCTCTTGCAAAAGGGTAGCCAGAGTGACCTGCAACATATTCAAGAGCCATACCCTCTTATAGCCCCAGATGCAAACTGTAATTCGGTGACTACTCTGCAATACTATTACAAGACTTACTCATGGCTTCCACAGTACCATGGGCTATCATTACCCAGTGTGATGTATATCATCATTTCTCAGCAATGGCCCACTGCATTGTCTCTACACAAAATAATACATGGGCACAAATCTGACATCACAAATGGAAATATTACAGTGACATAAAAGCCAGATGCCCTAAATGGAGTTATAACTTTATTAACATTAAACATCGCACAACAAATTTCTTGTCCCAACAGGTGACCAGCAAATGCCTAAGGAAATTTGAACTGCAGAGGTGTGTGTGTAGGGGTTGTATAGTGTTACTACCAGCAAATGAGTCTGGACAGCATCACATGGGGCTATTTAAGGCCCATGGAAATCTCAGGAGAGTCCCTTGAACAATCTCCAAGAATCACAAAACCAACACATCACATGAGTGAAACCCCCAGGATGTCATGATGATGTTTTTAAGTCTTTCCAGCCCCCCTACCTACCCAAGTGTTCTCTGGTTGTGTGAAACTTAAGAAACTATGAGCAGATTGGAAGATGAATAGGCAAATGGTAGCAGCCATATGCAAGATGCAATATAAACTGTTATTTAGATGAATGACCAGACCTGGACATGAATTCTATTGTTCTATCTAGATAATAGAGTGGAACCAAAATTGAATTAATTGGATTCATTGATATGTTGGTCCACCATTCAATGGTTGATAAAATTTATGGACCTTATCACACGGGGGTCTAAAGTGCTCGCATCCCCATGCGATTGTGCTTCCATACCCCGGCTGATCAAACGACGTCGCAGGGAGGCCCCGCCCATCCCCGTAGCATCTCGATCACATCCCTGTGCTATAGCGCTTCCTCTTTCCAGCTGATCAAATGATGTCGCAGGGAGGCCCCGCCCACCCCGTCGCATCCCGGTCGCATCCCGGTCGCATCCCTGTGCGACCGCGCTTCCTGTCGCCGGCTGATCAAACGACATCACAGGTAAGCCGCTCGCATCCCCGTCCCAATGCAGCATGATGCTGCATCATCCAGGCATCATCCCCGTTCTTTTGAATGCCTGGTCGAAATGGGAATTACATTTCCCGCGACCAGAATGATGCTGGGATGATGCTGCTTTCTGGCCAAGGAAGCGCGATGGGACGGGAATGCGAGTGCTTCAGTCCCCGTGGGATAAGGTTCTATGTGTTCTAGTTTTGACTCACCAAAAGGAGTCTAACTCTGAGTCTAGCATTTTTAGCAAGGAAGTTCTGAACTCAAATCCAAAGAGCTCTCACCTCCACCCAATTTTTTTAAAAAAATTAAAATTTGGTCCTAATATAACATGGTGACATGTAGCAAATGTTGGTAGGGACCCCCTTGCTGACCTATGCTGGTGTAACTGGGAGGTATGCCTGTGTAAGTACTGTCTCAGACCAGGCACATGCTTGTTTAAATTATTAATTCCCTCAAGGGAGAACAAGTACTTTAATCATGTTTCTTCCTACTTAATGAACACACGAGAGAGAAATTCTCCACCCTGACTAACTTTTTTCTTGCCCTCACCATGCTGATAGTAGGAAGGGATAGAGGAAACAGCTAAGTGAGGAGGCTGCTGTCATAGCTGGCTATCTCTCCCCACCCTGCACATACACATGGCTGTTGGAGTAATGGGTAATTTTTTTGTTTGGCTCTCCCACATGCTACCACCTCTACAGCCACATGGCTGGCAGCTGTGTGAGAAGACTCATCCATTGTTAGCTAACCATTCATCCCTGGCTAGCAAGCAATAGATGAGTCCTGGGCCCTATATGCATGGGGCAAAAGGCCCATCCTCCCCCATTCTGGCATTGCCCTGTTCAGACAATGTGTGTCTCAAATTCTGGCTCTGGTGCAAGCACTCTGATTGATGGGCTTGAAATGGCACCCAGCCTTAAAATGGAGAAAAATAAGATACTTGTTGCTCTGGATCATCTGAGAAGATCCAAATCAGTAGGATGCCCATCCAGATAGCTGCCATGGCACAGGAACTGAGGGTGAGGTATTGGGGAAGATTGGGCCAGCTGTGTGGCCAGCATACTCTGGGCTGCCCTTGGAATATCCTGGCCAGTGCACACAAGGCCTCAGTCAGCTATTATTCCTTGTGCATCCTTACCCACATGGTCATGTAATGACTGTGCAGGAGGCAGGAAACAGAGGGGAAGCTAGGAGTGGTCTGTTGTAGCCAGTGCCCATCAACGAAGACACAGGCATTGGGACCTCCTAGAGGTCCACCAAAGACCCTGCAGGATGATGCCATCATGTTGTACATGCTATACTGATGGCAATCCCTCTCATTAATCTTCCCCACTCTTGTCAGTCATTACATGGCTGTGGGGAGGCTGAAAAAAAAAAGTAAGTCTGGGCTGGGGTGATTTTCTGGTCACTCCAGAAGCCACTTCTCATTCCCCCTTGTGTGTTTTGATATTATTTTCATCCCTATTTCAAACTTTGTGTAAGGAGGTATCTGGGACCTCCTTGTGGAATGCTTTTTATCTGGTTCCATAGTGGCAGCTGCACCATGCCAGAGTGCAGCACTGCCTCAATTCAAATGGCTACAGACTGGTTGCAGGGGTGCACTCAGGTTCTGGCCAGTTGCAGTTATATAACTGAGGAAAAAGGAGCAGTTCTTGCCCTCCCCAGCTTCCAGCATGTCAGTGAGCTTTATGTACCATCAGTGCAGAGAACTGGTCAGACATCAAGGTGTCTATTTATCTATCACCCAGAGAAGATGAAATTTATTGCTACAAAAAGGGGCACAGATTTCCATAAAACATAAACATGCTGGTTCTTGGATGCAAATTTAAAAAACAGGAGGTTTAAAAACCCATGGGAAACTGGATTAAATACTGGAATGAACATGATCTGCAGCTTAGACACCTCTTGAATGATCAAGGCCATGACACATGAAACTATAGTGTTACTTTAGTTGTCACACCAGCATGACTACTGGGCAAGAAACTAAGAAATACAGAAGAGAAATAAAATAAAAAATCAAAATATTAGAACATCTCTATGACCACTGAAATTAAGGGGAAGTGAATGATCAGGGAAAAAGAAGGAAGTGAATGATCAGGGAAAAAGAAAAATGTGTGGATGCACACATGCAGTATACATTTATTTATTTAAAAATGTTTTTCCTGGAAAAGTCTACTGAGAGCTAATATCTCATTCCCAAGGTGTCCCCTGGGAAGAATTGGGAGGGTTAGAGCTGCTGGGGAGGTTTTAGAAGATGAAAGAGAAATGCAAGAAGGGAGGCAAGAAAATGATCAAGAAACCCAAGATTGAAAATGAAAGGGAAATGTACGTATGCCATGAAGACGAATAACAAATGTTGTTACAAAGGTAAAGTGTAAGGAGTAAGAAGCTGATGAAAAAGATGTCAGGGCCTTTGGGGAAATAGTGATTGGGAATGAAATTGATGATATAAGAGCTGAATCTTGATGCATAGGAGACTGATTTCTCTACAGTAGACTTCAAGGGCAGGTAAAATCAGCAGAACTGAAAAACATGGGTAAGGGCTAACATTCTTTTCACTTGCTAGGCACTAGGACTGTGAGGGGAAAATGTATTTATTTTTGTTTGTTTTAGAAATTTCTACTCTGTCCTTCAAACAAAGTCTTAGGGCTGTCCCTTAAGAAATGAGAATTAAAACAGAATTGAAACACACAAGCCAGATCAAAGAACTAATAGAAATAAAGAAATCTTCTTTATTCACTGAGATGGCATCAAAGTAGTCTCGACAGATCTTGGGAAGAACATTTCATTACTGGGATTCTCACACAAAAAATTTCAGTAGTCATGTCTCTTGTTTCAGAGGTTTCTGCCAGCCTAAACCTAATTGAGGCACATGGGACTTTTAGTCCACCCTTGCCAATGCACATTTTGTTGCAGAACTAGACCTACAAGATAGACATTTGGTGACATTACCATTGATAAATCTGTGCATTTAGACATCTGCTAGCTATAAGGTCTGGGTCAAAAATGGTCTTAATGTATCTGTTGCATTTGGTTTGGTAACATTTTTTCCCCTAATAGGAAGGGTTTACAACTGCTCAGAACAATTGTTCTCTTCATGTGACCATGGTTAGTTATGATAGTGAAAGTCTAACTTACACTATTGTACCCCACTTTTTTGGTCATTGTTGTGGTCATAATTCTTTACCAAATGTGTTGCTGTTGTTCTGTGCTTCCAAGCCATTTCTGACTTATGACAACCCTAAGGCAAACTTATTATGGGGTTTTCTGGAGCTGAGAGTTTGTGACTTGTCCAAGTGCAATGATCCAAATCTGCCACAAACTCAACTTTTAAGTGACACAGTCCACCCAACACAGCCATGTCACTGTAGATTGTGGGGAGTGTGGAACCAGTGATGATCTCTTCATCTATCATCCTGTGGCTGGACACACTGTAAGGACCTCATCTGCAGGGATCTCTTAAGGAAGAAAATCACTGTGGATGCCTGTTGCAATGCATCCAGTTGCAGGAAAATAGCAGCACACATCTTTACTGATCTCCCTGCTCCCCAGTTATATGAAATTAGTCATGTTGGAGGATCTCCATTGCTTAAAAGATTGGGTTTTGAGGGTAACACTAGAGATGTATCTACATGCAGGATCTCAGCCCACGTGTTTTATGGCTCTAGTTGTTTAGCTATTGTGGAATACCACATACCATCTGTGGAGATAGGGCATTTTATACCCTGCAATACCTTGGAATTCTCATTGGGGTGAGAAAGAATACTCTATATTAAAGCAGTCAGTGCTAGGGCTTTTTAAAATATCTGCATGGATGTGAATTAAAACATCATGGTTAAGACACAAATTTTGACTATTGGATGATCAGAGGGTTGGCAGTTTGAGGCCCAAATGCCACATGATGAGGTGAGCTCCTGTCACTAGTCCCTGCTTCTGCCAGCCTAGCAATTCGAAAGCATGCAAATGCAAGAAGATAAATAGGTACCATTTTGGTGGGAAGGTAACAGTGTTCTGTGCAGTCATGCTGGCCACATGACCTTTGGAGTCATCTTCAGACAATGCTGGCTCTTCTGATTAGTAACGGAGAGGAGCAATGGCCCTACAGTTGGTTATGACTAGATATTCATGTCAAGGGAAAACAGTTACCTTTTTTTATTGCCTTGGTGCCTGACTTCTGATGATTTTCTTAGTGGCAAATATAGGATCAGACCACTAAGTCATCATGCATAGCATATGTGTGGCTGATTAAGAGCATCTAGACCTGCTCAGCCATAATGGGCATCTTCACTCTTTATGGAACCTTTTTGATATATCATCAGTTTGTTGCATGGACTAGTTCTTTTGAATGGTTCTTGTGGTGTGCATGAAATTTAACTGTCAAAACCAACCACTCACTGAGCAGATGTTGACCTCTTTGTTTGATTATCTGAGTCCTGGTTCTTCAAATGACTTTATGCTCTGTGTATGTACAAGGCTAGTTATAAAATAACTAGGGTTGGGGCACTAAGAATCCACAAAATGGGAAATGGGATGCTGAATTTCTAGCAGCAAGAAATAACTTATTTCTGATGGATGTCTCGTACTGTCAAGAAACCAAACACTGAAGCATTATAATTGAATCCTACAGAGATCAGAATGCCTTTATTTTGTAGTTCATTGAAGACATCTTGCTTGAGAAGAGAGATTTCCCTTTCTTCATTGGAGTCATTATTAGGCTGACTTCATCTTTCTAAGTGTTACCAAGTGGCCTGATTCTCTTGTTCAGATCAGCATCCGCCAGTTGGTGTAGTGATGATGTCTGCTCCATACCAGGCTTGAATGCCTTCTGGCACTACTACCCTTGTTTCATACTGTGTTGGCAATTTCTTCCATCTGTTGCCTCTCTCCATGATCAGCCTGTAGTCTGCAAAGAAGTGCAATGTTGTATGTTTTTAAGGAAATAAAAAAGACATTATATTCCTCCCTAAAGGACTTCAATTTTTGGTACAGTTTTATAACCATAAGTGATTGTGGCCTAGTTCTTACTCATGTGGTAAATCTTTGTTTGAGGTATACAAATTATAGGTGGAGACTCATGTGACTGAATACTCAACTGTGCAAATGAAAAGGTAAGTTCCTATATACAGAAAGTTAGGGCCTTTGCAGACTGCCAGAAATAGTGCACACTAAATTGAGGCATTGCCCTAGCTCAGTGCTAGGGAATCATGGGAAGTGTATTTTATTGTGGCACCAGGGCTCTCTTACAGAGAAGGCTCAATGTTTCAGAAAAAAAATACAATTCCCATGATTCCCTAGCACTGAGCCAAGGCAGTGCCTCAATTTAATGTGCACTATTTCTGGCAGTCTGCAAAGGCTCTTAGTATATCAAGGAGAAAACTAGCTAGAACTCAGTGGAGCTGATGTAGTATAATTAGTGTTGAACTAGGACCTGAGAAATCTAGGTTCTGGTTCCAATGAGGCATAAAATATATTGGGTGACCTTCAAGCACTTATCCTTTTAATCTGGTTAGTCTCTCTCAGTCTGGATTTTTGTGAAGATAAATTGAGTTTGGCAAAATGTCATGACTAAACTGGAAGAAACTTCTGGATAGAGATGGGTAAAATAATTTCACTCACTCGCACATTCAAATTTTAAAGGGGTTTTTCCATCCTGTCAATAACAAAATGTGAATGTTGATAAGTTCTATAAGTTCACTCACTTGTACATTCAAATTTTAAAGGTTTTTTCCATCCTGTCAATAACAAATTGTGAACCCCACTTCTTGGAAGAGGAATTGAAGCACCTAGACCGGGCTCTACAGGCAAATGGTTACTTCAGCTTGGACATCAGAAAGGCTGCCAGACCCAGAAAAAACTCAGAGGACTGAAGACAAGTAGCCACCCAAAGAGAAGGTATTTTTACCATATATCAAAGGAGTCACAGACAGAATAGGGAAAGTAGTGAGGAAACACAACCTCCAAATGGTGTACAAACCAACCAAGAAAATCCAACAAATGCTGCGCTTGGCAAAGGACAGGAAACACCCTCTCACAGCCGCAGGAGTTTACCGCATACCATGCAGCTGCAGACAAGTCTACATAGGGACCATCAAACGCATTGTCCAAACATGAGTCAAGGAACATGAGAGACACTGCAGACTGGGCCAGACAGAAAAATCAGCAGTAGCAGAACACATTATAAACCATCCTGGACATAAAATGCTGTTTGAAAACACTGAAATTCTGGACCATGCCAACAACTATCAGGTCAGAATGCACAGGGAAGCCATTGAAATCCACAACCAACTAGGGTCGGGGGCTTTCCCAGCAGACAATAGCAGACAATCTCCTTGATTGCATATCCTCACCTGGAAGCCATGCCATTAACAACAGAACAATACCTATTCAACACAGAACAATACACAGTTTACATGGGATTAGCAGACAATAACCTTGAGTACATTTCCTACCACCCTGGAGCCATGCCATTAACAACAAAACAATATCTATTCAACACAGAACAACACACAGCTCACCTGGGAACCACTCCTCCCTACCCAGGGCCTCACAGTGTATATAGACCCATTCTCTTCTATTCCAGTTTTCTCTGAAGATGCCAGC
>CM034708.1:22530141-22542506 GCA_020142125.1 Phrynosoma platyrhinos | reverse complement strand
TGACCATTGGGCGGTATAGAAATAAATTTTATTATTATTTATTATTATATAATAGAAACCTTCTTGGGAGAAGAATCCTCCATATAAAATGGGTTTATCAACTTCTAAGGCAGCCTATTTGATTGTCAAACACTTATTACCATGAAGACATCCTTCCCTATCTTTAGTCAGAATCTCTTTTCTTATAATTTGAATCCATTGGTTTGACTCCTACCCTTTGGGGTATATTAGGGTTTATTTTGGGCCAACCATATCATTAGGCAAAATAAGGTAGCCATTCATAGTGGAGGGGAGTGGATACTTATGGCTGGGAGAGGGAAAAGCTACATGTGATATGTTGTTTTTGTTGTATGCCTTAAAATTATTTCTGATGTATGGCAACCCTAAGGCTTATCATGGGGCTTTCATGGCAGGATTTGTTCAGAAGGGGGGTTGCTGTTGCCTTCATCTGAGGCTGAGAGAATATAATTTTCCCAAAGTCACCCAGTGAGTTTCCAGGACCAATGAGGGATTTAAACCCTGGTTTCCCAATGTTTTCCTTCAGTTTTCAAACCACTACACCATGCTATCTCTCTATGTGCCTTGTAGGCTGCCCTAAATCTCTTTAGCTAGTCTGTTGTCTTCATGTGCAGTGCAGGATACTATCCCCATTTGTTGAATTAAAATCCAGATGCTGGTTTGATTGGTTTCTGTATATGGAATGCTTGTATGAAGGAGCCATTTTGTCTTTTGCCTTGGGTAGTTAAATTTATTAGTTTAACCTTATCTTTTCTGGGTAAGTCCTTTGGGATCGACAAGGGAGGAGCAGAGAACTAGTTGCAAAATACAAAATGCGAGATAAACACAGGAGGCTATGGCTCTTGCTATACTTCATTTGCTTGTGATCTCCTTTACCTTCCCCTTTTTGTATCCATAATAGATTTACAGTTATTAATAGTCAAAGTCTGCCTGCTGTGTAGCTAAATTTGAAATGATTAACTTTGCGCCATCTAGCAGTGAGGTTCTTGAGGACCAGGAGTGCTTGTGCAGATTCAGAGGACATTTAATTGCACTTTTCCACAAAGCCTCCTCAATGCTATCGTATCTTTAGCAATTTACCTGGAAAAGAGAGTTTTTCTAATAAATAATTCCTTTGCACTGATAGACCACAAAGAACCAAACTCAAGTCATCATTCAGTGGGTGACATCAGGACAGCAATTCACTCTTAACAACTTATTTCTTGGATGGCAAAGTACCTTCCAAGTAGGGCCTGCCACCTATTATTGGGTAATCAGTCTGTGAAATTCATCAGGTTTTGCAAGTACTTTGAATACTATCTCAGAAACAGCACTTCTCCTTTTTAGGGATGGTGATATGATAGCCGTGTTTAAATATTTGAAGGGATGTCATATTGAGGAGGGAACAAGCTTGTTTTCTGCTGCTCCAGAAACTAGGACCCGAAACAATGGATGTAAGCTCCAGGAAAAGAGATTCCACCTCAACATTAGGAGGAACTTCCTGACAGTAAGGGCGGTTCGACAGTGGAACACACTCCCTCGGAGAGTAGTGGAGTCTCCTTCCTTGGAGGTCTTTAAGCAGAGGCTGGATGGCCATCTGTCAGGGATGCTTTGATTGGGAGTTCCTGCATGGCAGGGGGGTGGACTGGATGGCCCTTGTGGTCTCTTCCAACTCTATGATTCTATGATTCTATGATTCTAAGTGTGTCTTATTTCAAGGTTATGGCTGTTCATTTTTCATTCTTTCCCTCTAAGAAGATCAACACAATATAGATAGTATTTACTATTGTATCATATTTTATGATCAATAGCATCAGCCCTGGTGGTGCAGTGGTTAAATGCCTGTACTGCAGCCACTCACTCATAGACCACAAGGTTGCGAGTTCAATACCAGCCAAGGGCTGAGGCTCGACTCAGGCCTGCATCCTTCCGAGGTCGCTAAAATGAGTACCCAGATTGTTGGGGGGCAATCAGCTCACAGTTGTAAACCCCTTAGACATCCCATGTGCGATATGAAGCAGTATATAAATGGAAAAAAAATGAAGCTGCTTTATGTATTTTGGTTGTCCCAATAAAGGTATTACTGTTTTGTGGATTTTGGCTGTTATTTTACTTTGGTATATGGCCAACACAACTACCCCTGGATATGTTTTTAGGAAAGAATATTTGAAAATATTATAGAAATTGTTAATTTTTTAAATGTCATGAAACATTGATAAGAAGAATACTGGATGGATGAGAATCTTCACAATTTGAGACTTATTCTGCACAAAATTTACATGTGGTTGTTTTGTGCATCAAATAGCACAGAAAAAGTTTGCACAGAAACCATCCTGCACAGGATATAGCATTTTCCTGAACAGAAAATAATATTTCTAAATAGGAAACTTATTTTCTACACAGTAAGTGTAGTTTCCTATGCAGAAAATCTTTTTTTTTTAATGCAAAACAACCATGTATGAATTTTGTGCAGAATAAGTCCCAAATTGCCAATAGGCTTTCTGATACTTTCTCACAGTGGGAAGAAAATTACTAAAATTATTTGTTTCTTTGTTCAAAAATTAGTGAACAATCACATCCCTAATCCCAAAGAGCATTGCTAGATCAGATCCATATAAAATTCATATTGTCTAGCATGTCACTGCATACATTGCAGTGTCTTGGGGAATGGCACAACCCTGAAATGAAGGCCATAGCTTTTTCTTTGGCAATTGATAAACCCATACTCCATGATTTTGTCTAATTCTCCTTTAAAGGCATCTAAACTAGTGAGGATCATCTTATTTTATGACAATGAACTCTATGAATTCTCTATTGTGTTAAAATGTAGTTCCTCTTCATCTGTCCTCCATCTCCTGCCAACCAGTGTCATTGGATAACCCTGAATTCTGGAATTGTTTTAGTTCCAGAATTGATTAGATATTCAGTCACAAGGAAAAAAACCAAGAAAATACGTTTGTGTAAGAGGTTTTTAAAAATAGATTTTAATTCATCTGCAATATATGGTACACTTATCTTAGATTATGTATATGTAAAGAAAAATGGCTATCTATCTAGCAACAGGGTTGTTTGTAGTACTTGGTAAAAATCTAACAGCCCCCCCCCCTTTTTTACAGTAGACTATACCAATTAAAAACTCACATTTGAATTGCATTCAATGAGTTAATCAGTGCATTGTAGCAATTATTCAATTAAGGATTTCTGTACTGGTACTATATGACAGCATTCATTTCCTTGTATAGAATGCCTTTAGATCTTCTGTTAGAAGCTATGCTCAAAAAGACAGTCATTATAATTGCTTTTCTATCTTGCCAATATTTACTTTACAATTCCTAAGGGCATCTGGGTAATTCCCCAAGTCTCCTGGACATTGTGAAGGAAGACAGAAAACAGAGTTGAAAAGAAAGTATAGCTGATAGCATGATGCTACATTTTCATTTTAAGTTAATTATTAGAATTAATGGGTGCATGAAAATAATTAACATTGTGCACTTTTGCTTCCTCTTCTCTGTCATGAGGAGTTTGATGACCTAAAAGTTGAAAATTGTCAATTATAACTTTACTTATTTTCATAATTTACAAAGAAGTCCTTCCCATTGTCCCTTTGTTCAAAGCCTTGTGCAGGCTGATTCACATCACATTAAGTTCAGTGAGAATTATTCCCAAGTAAATGTGGATAGAATTGCCACCACACAATGCAATCCTATGCAGATTATCTAAGATGTCCTCTTATTGTTGTTGTGTGAATTCCAGTCATTTCTGATTTATGGTGACCCTAAGGCAGTGGTTCCCAACCTATGCTCCATGGAGTCCTTAGGGCTTCACGAGTCAAAAAGGTTGGGAAGTCCTGCCCTAAGGTGACCCTATTATAGGGTTTTGTTCAGAGAGGGTTTGTCCTTGCCTTTCTCTGAGGCTGAGAGATTGTGACTTGCCAATGGTCACCCAGTGAGTTTCCATGGCTGAACAGGGATTCTAGCTCTCCTCTCACAGAGACCTAGTCCAACACACGGACCATTACATCACACTGGCTCTCTAAGATGTAAGTCAACTTAATTGAAAGGAGTTCACTCCCTGCAAAATGTTTATAGGTTTGTAGCCAACAACAACAGCAATAGCAACAACAACAGCATTTATTTATTTCTTACCCACCTCTCCTCATGGAGTCAGGAACAACAGCTATGCCCTCAATTTTTTATTTGACAAGAGATAACTAATCAGGTACATATATGTTGAAAACAACGCTGGCTCAAGATATTTTTCAGCCTGAGGCACAGCAAAAAGTCCCCTCCGCCAATCAAGGTGTATGAGCTCCAAAGTTTGGCATAAAATTTGATAGAAAATTCCACCCACAACTTGTCTGTTCCCTGGCACTAAAAAGACCACAACAATAAAAGTAAAACTAAACAAGCATTTCTGTCCTTCATGCCACACCAAAATCTGTTGTCTGGGTCAGCTGCCTCTCTCTCTGTCTAATTCTATCAGTGAGCACAGGTTTTAATGGTAGCTTTATGGATTTTACTGCTTTTATTATTTTATCATTTGATCCTTTTAGTTACTGTTTTATTTTATCTATATGCATGGTATGCGCCTTCAAGTTGTCTGTCAACATATGGTGACCCCATGAATCTGGGTTTTGCCAGTTCCTACTTCTGAAATATAGCTGACAGCACCTGATATTTTTAGGTAATCTCCTGTCCAAGTACCAATCAGAGCTGACCATGCTTAGCTTCCAAGATCAGACAGGATTTGGTACCTTTAGGGAATTTAGGTATGTTTTATTTTATAAAAGCATATAAATAATGGAATGTAAATATATTGTCTAATCATTTACATGGTATTGTTCACTCGTCCCCCCCCCCTTCTTACTATAGGCCTTCTGGCAGAGAAGTATCAGGCTGGACAGCTCCAACCATTTCCATGTTCTTTTCCTCAATGCCTCTGGAACAAATCTTGGTAAAGTTACTTTTGGGGATTAAAACTTCCAGAATCCCCCAGCCAGCATGGCAAAATAATAGTGCAAAATGATAATTTTTCCAAGCATTTCTCAGGGCCTCATCCCTAGTATGATGTCCCAGTACAATGTTACGTCAGTGCTTAGAGGCATTGTGGATGAATGAAGATGTCCCTAGAGCTCTCTTTGCTGTATGTCTTAAACTACTTGTACCTTCAGAACCATCACTCATGACCAGTATTTGTCATGGCTATTACCTAACCCTCCTGCTTGTTAAATTTGTAACAATAGTAGCATTTGGAGGCATTTGCTCAGGAGTATTTCTTGGGAAATACATGCCCTCACTTCTGATTAAGGATGGATGTGAATTTGAACAATTAATAATATCAAAAATGGAAAGAAGCAAGTGGTACAAATGCTTCTGTGTTCTGGAATTCACTTCCTAGAGAGGTAAGAAGGGCTACTTCCTTGTTGTCCTTCTGTTGGTAGGCAAATAAATAAATAAATAAATATGTGGGTGGAAATGGGGGAGAATTTTTGTTTCATGTTATTTTTCAGGATTTGCACCCAAATTTGAATTTTTAAAGTATTTCTAATGAGCTATGAAGTTGCAATTCTGGAGAAAGTAAAACTGACAAATTTCCCCATTACTACTACTGCTTGGCAACCAATCAATTCTTCCTAAAAGATGGAGACAAGTTGTGCCTTTGAAATGCTGTCTATGGTTGACTGCAAAGAAAAAAAAGTTCACATTTTCATGTCAAAAGTCAATCTGTGTGCACATATGTGCCTTCAAGTTGTGTATTAACTTATGAAGACTCCATGAACTTCATGAAGCATTCTTAAACAAGGAATACTTAGAGGTGGTTTATGGTACTTTTGCTTTCTACCTTTCTACCATTAACTAAATACAGCAATATGCATTCATATTGCAAGTCTTCTCTTTCTGTTCTGTTCTGTTCTATTCGTTTCTTTCCCATCTTATTTTATTACCAAGAGCCTTCTTTGCCTACAGTCACCTTCTCTTCTACAACAAAAGATGACAAAGTGACTGGTAGGACCAGAGTGATATGTAATAAACAAAGACTTAATTGATGAGCATAGAAACCTTGACAGAATCGACTGATGAAATCTATTAATCAATAGAATGGCAGTGAACTCCTAAAATGACATGGACAGGTTGCTCATTTCTTCGAGTGGTCATCTGCGAATTCACACAAATGGGTTATCTCTGCACATGCACAGCTAGCTCAGAAAGTTCTGGTATCACTAGGCAAAACTTCAATTGCAACTTTTTGGTGGTAGCTCCACGCACCTCTATAAAGGCCCCTAGCATTCCCACTCTTTCTCAGTTCCAACATACACTGCAAACAGCAACAGCAGGATTAAATAATTAGTGGGACACAACTGCAGGGAGGATGGGTGGGATTTGTGTGAATTCGCAGATGACCACTCGAAGAAATACAGTTACAGGTGAGCAACCTGTCCTTCTTCTTAGTGGTCTCTGCGAATCACACAAATGGGTTATTCAGACTGACAAGCTCAAGTCAGTGGAGGAGGGAGTGTCCAAACACAAATGTCATAAACAATGAAATGTGTATTAACAACAATAAATGCAATAACTGCAAGTAAACTGCAATTGCAAGTATATTCCTTCTGTATTCAAACCTCCAGGAGAGTTCCCTGAGTAGCAAACGTAAACATATGCAACACAAGTGAATTACACATCACAATAGTGCAAAACTTAGTGCAAATTTGATAAAAGCACAGCCCTCCCAAAAAAGGGTTCCTGCCTGGCCCTTGTGTCCAGTCTATAATGCTTAATGAATGTCATTGGTTGGGACCAGACAGCAGCCCTGCAAATGTCCTCCAAAGGCACCCCAGCCAAAAATGCTGAGGACGCAGCTACCACCCTTGTAGAATGTGCTCTCACCTGGCCAGGAGGGTCCTTGCCTGCTAGTTCATAACAGAGATGGATGGCAGCCGTCACCCACTTACAGAACCTTTGTGCCGAAACCGGCAGTCCTTTTTAGCCTCACAGTACCACACAAACAGTCTCTCTGAGCACCTTTAGCCAATGCCCTTCTCACGTCCAGAGCGTGACGGCGTTGTTCCTCATCAGTGGTTGGGTTTGGGACCAAACTAGGGAGCACAATGTCCTGATTGATGTGGAAGGCCGACACCACCTTAGGAAGGAAGGTGATGTTGATACGGAAAACCACCTTGTCCTTATGAAACCATAGAAATGGTTGGTTCATCTGCAAAGAGCAAATCTCTCCGGCCTGGCAAGCCGAAGTGATTGCTACCAGAAAGGCAGTCTTCCAGGATAAGAGTCTCAAGTCCATTGTAGCCAGGGGATCAAAGGGCTTGGAAGCAAGATAAGGCAAAACTAAGTCCAGCCTCCACGCGGGCGTCGGTACCGAAGCAGGTGGATGCAAATTATTAAGTCCTTTCAAAAATCTCTTTATCAAAGGGTCTAAGAACAGAGAGGCTCTGCCCTCGAACTGGAAGTGGGCACACAATGCAGATAAATAGCATTTAATAGAGTTCAAGCAAAGTCCAGCATTGACCAACAACATCAAGAATTCCAGGATAGACGGAATCGATGCCGAGGATGGAACAATGCCCTTGGTACCAAGGAAGTTCACAAACCTGTTCCACTTATAGGCATACAATTTTCTGGTCGAGGGCTTCTGAGCAGCCCTAACCACAGATAGCACTTGGTCAGGCAAATTCATGGAGGATGTATCCTCCATGCTACCAAGGGAAGGTTGTCCAAGTCTGGATGTCGAACCTGACCCTCGTACAACGTTAGCAGATCAGGTTGAGGTTCGAGACGGCGATACTCCTCTCTCACCAACAGAAGCAGAGGGGCGAACCAAGGTTGTCTCGGCCACCACGGAGTTATTAAGATGGCGTCCGTCATGTTGTTCCTCATCTTGTCTACTACCCTGGTGATAAGAGGGAATGGGGGAAGGTGTAAAACCTTCAATCTGACCACCTGAGCTGGAAGGCATCTCTGAGGGAGTGAGGAGTTCGAATCTGGGAGCAAAACAGACTACAGTGGGCATTGAGCGGAGAGGCAAACAGGTAAATCTCTGGAGTGCCCCATGTGTTGAACAGGTCCAAGATCACCTCCGGGTGAAGGCGCCACTCATGAGAGGTGGTTGAGGTTCTGCTGAGACGGCCGGCCAGCTGGTTTTCTTCCCCTGGTAGATGGATTGCCTGGAGCATGATCCTGTTGAAGATGCACCAGTCCCAAATTCACAGAGTTATCTGTAGCAATGTGGGTGACCTCGTCCCACCTTGCTTGTTCAAGTAGAACATTACTGTGGTATTGTCTGTGAGCAGTAGAACCGTGTTTGACGTTAACAGGGTCTGAAAGACCTTGAGTGCTTTTTCTATTGCAAGCATCTCCAGGGCGTTGATATGCATGTCCCTCTCTTGTGGTGACCACACTCCCTTGATTGTTAAATTCTGGGTGTGAGCCCCCCAGCCGTCCAGAGGCACGTCCTTGGTCAAAGTGATTTGAGGTGAAGAAGGGAAGAATGGCATTCCGGAACAGATGTTGTCTGCATCGAGCCACCACCTTAATGAGTCTGCAATGGTTTTTGGTACCATGAGCCATTTTGATGGAGGGTCGGTGCCGGGGTCGAACATGGACAGAAACCAGAATTAAACCAGTCTCAAACATATTAGGGCCCATTGGGTGACAAAGGTCATGGAAGCCATATGGCCCAAGGCTACTTGAATGCAGCGCACCTTTACATGCCTGCTGGAGAGACACTTCCTGATGGCTGCGGAAAGAGTCCTGAACCTGTCTGAAGGTAGGAATGCCTTGGTTTCAGTGGAGTCGATGAGAGCTCCGATGAACTTCACTTGTTTGGAGGGAGTTAGTTGTGATTTCTCCTCATTGACTAAGAGGCCAAGGAAATTTAAAAGAGTCAGTGTGAAGCGGAGGTTGTCCCGTAACTTGTGTTGAGATGGAGCTGTGAACAACCAGTCATTGAGGTAAGGGAAGACTGTGATCCCCTTTCGTCTGAGGTAATAATAATAATAATTATTATTATTTTTATTTATATCCCGCCCCTCTGCCAGGCAATCGGGGCAGCGTACAACATTACAAAACTTATGGGGCCATACACTTTGTGAATACCCTTGGAGCTGTTGAAAGTCCAAAGGGTAGAACCTTGTATTGAAAGATGTTGGTCCCGATGGCAAAGGCCAAGGTACAGGTGGAACATTGGGCTGGTGTGGAGTGAGAGTAGGAGGTTCTTCTTCCACAATCTCACCCTCTGAATCTGAAGTCACCTGGATCAAAGGCGTAGGTGGCTGTGCCGAGGCTGAGGCTGTGGGCACCACATTGAAAGTAGTTGGTGGGGTTCTTTCAGAACCGAAAGTAGCTGGAGGGGTTTTGGAAGCCTTATGAGGTTTCTCCCGATGAGATCTTTCCAGGGAAGCTGAAAGAGCCCTCTTTGAAGAAGATCCTTCACCCGCTCCAATGGATGGCTCTAAGTGCTTACGTTTGCAAGACTTCTTGCCAGAGCCTTTACCCTGATGTTTTTCCGGCAAGAGTCTATCCTTATCCCCATGATCCTTATGGGTCTTAGGAGTTTTCTTGTCCTTAGAGGACTTATCTTTACTTTTCTCGTGGCAAGAATCAGAGCCTGAAGTTGAAGGTTGAGGCTCGTGCAGAGAGTGGAGCATAGGAGCTGAAGAAGGTCTGAGAGCCTGCTCCCAGAGATCTGCCTTGAGTTTCTGCTGTCTGTTTTTCAAAGACTGAGTGGTCATCCCCTTGCAGAGGAAGCAAGCTTTAGGGTTGTGGGCCTCCCCAAGACACAAAACACAGAGATCGTGTTTGTCCGAGGTGGGGATCTTGGAGTTGCACCTAGTACAACGCTTGAAGGAGGCCACTAGAACAAAACCAGTCTGTTGAGAAATTCGACGTCAGACAGTCCGAAATTCATCCGATGCACGACAATCACCTAGTCCGTAATCTGAAAGACTAGTCAAGCCAGAATAAAGAGTCAAAATCCGAAAGTTTCTATGAGGTAAGAGGACTCAAAGAGCTATGTTCCTCACTAGCTGCAAAAGCGGTGGATGAAAGGAATTGAGAAAAAATGGGAACGCCAGGGGCCTTTATGGGGTGGGTGGAGCTACCGCCAAAAAGTTGCAATTGAAGTTTTGCCTAGTGATACCAGAACTTTCTGAGCTAGCTGCGCACATGCAGAGATAACCCATTTGTGTGATTCGCAGATACCATGCAGAAGAAACATGAATACCTGCTTTGCTAACCAGAACACATAGTTTTCATGTGAGATTCACTCTCCATTCTGTAAGCTGATATGTGCTAAGCTGAAGAGGAAATATTATTTAACTTTTTGTGAAGTCACTGTACAACTATGGAATAAATTTTTTAAACTAAATTGGACCAATTGTTTCCTTTCATGGAACATTCTCCTTCAAAACATAGCTTCCCTTTTGTGTTCAATTGCCCATTGAGTATGAAATTGCCCATAAGGTTCCTACTTGTTCCTTTCATTTTCTTTCCCTTGATTTCATAAAGGTTCTGATTAAGGCCAACTCTGCTGTCTCACTTTGCACTTTACTAAAAGGGATATTAAAGCTCAGTAGTCAAGTCACTTCACCGGGGTGGAAGCCATTATTTTTGACAAATAACATTCCAAGCTCTGTTGAGTGTTGCCTGCTTCACTTTCTTTTTCAAAAATCAGAATAGTGAAGGGGGTCAATAGTAAGCAAGGCTGAGCTGTGAATGTGGGATTAACTCCTGCTGCTTGCTTTGCAGGAGGAAATGTGCAAGTGGTATATAGATATCTGTATATTTTCCCATATGAGAAAACACCACCAATATGGTGGCCTAAAATACAGAGGACAGTGTCCTGTTTGCAGAGTTGTCAGAGATCTGTGCTCTATTTGAGGCCATTCTCTCTTCGACTTGCATTTTGTCTCCCTTCACTATAAATGATTGAAACATGGAGCAGTTCCCTGAAAAGGCACATTTCAGAAGTTCAGGAATACACTACCCATCATGCCCAGCTGTTCTGGCCAGTGGTCAGGGATAATGGATGTGTAGTCAAAAAGCACATGGAACATTATTTATGAAACATAACTTGTGACTTATGACCCATAATTATTTTAATAAAATAACTTCTTCCTTGTAATTTAAATGGCAAAGTTTTAGTAATGCTACTTTTTAATAGTGTTACTTTGTAAATAACTGTTTTTTTTTAAAAAACACCTTAAAAATAAAAAGTGAAAAATGGCCCCAAATCAATCCCTTTGGAAAATTTGAAGAGTAACAAACTGCATTTAAGAAGTAACCATAATAATGTTCCCAATAATGCAATATCACATGCATTTATGTATAATGCATTACTTTCAAGCTCCGTTCCAGAATATCTAGGCCTAAATCTCATTGCTAGTTCCAACATGAGCAGATCAATTGAATCAGTTGTAAATAAATCTTATGGATTTAACAGGTATACTCTGCTTCGCACAGCTGTTGAATTTTGATCCTAGAGGATGTATTTTATTGCATTAATCCTTCTGTTCCCTGTGTGTGCATGTATATACACATTTTAGATTGTATTTTGGCAGAGCTGGTTATTTTGCTGTTGATTACTATATGTTATTTTGTATAATACAGATGACAAAAAATCCAGTGTAGTTCTAAGATGCAATAGGAGTACAGTATGTAGACTGACAGAAATAATGATCCCATTCTACCTGTTTTGGTCAGAGCCCACCTGAAAAGAGTGTGAACTAGATGGTCCTTAGGATATGATTCTATGATTTTTCTAAAAAAAATTATGACAGTATTGCCATGATTTTGTTTCCTATTGGAAGACATATTTCCTTTCCTTCTGAAAATACCAGGAAATATTTGAATAATTAAACAATAGAAATCCATTGGTTGTTTCCTCATGGGGAGGATTTTTATTATACAAGTATGAAACTATAGCATATAATATAATATAATATAATATAGCAAAGCCTTTGACTGCATAGATCATGGAAGGTTATGGAATGCCCTTAAAGACATGGGAGTGCCAACACATCTGATAGTCCTGATGAGGAATCTGTACTTAGGACTGGAAGCTACTGTCAGAACAGAACACAGAGACACAGAATGGTTCCCAACTGGCAAAGGGGTCTGATGAGGATGCATCTTATTACCCTACTTGTTCAACTTGTGTGCAGAACATATTATAAAAAAGCATGCTTGGACACAAAAGAAGGAGGAGTAAAAATAGGAGGAAGGAATATCAACAATCTAAGATATGCAGATGACACCATAATACTAGCAGAAAACCTCACAGACCTTGGAACACCTACTAAGGAAGATCAAAGAAGAAAGTACAAAGGCAGGATTAACACTGAACATAAAGAAAACAAA
>CM034708.1:22512642-22530041 GCA_020142125.1 Phrynosoma platyrhinos | reverse complement strand
TAACAACAAAAGTATGAAATTACATCAGGATTGACATGCTTCATTACCATTGCTGCTCAAGTCTATGCAGTTAGCAAGAGAGTGATACTGGATTATAGCAGTCCATTAGGCCTCTTAATTAAGCCATTTCTCTTTTTTTCGTGAATTTTCAACTAGGATCTGTGTAGTTTCTTTTATGGCCAGCTTTGTAGGCTTCAAATGGTTTAACAGTATGACCCTGTGAATTCTGAGTTTGCAAATGTAGGCAACAGATTTGTAAGAGAGAATTTATAGCACCCTCCCCTTACCCTACATGCCAGGTTCTGCTGGGGAAATTATGCAGTTCAAACAGATACAAACACAATATAAACCTGTAGAGTAAATATGTCCACACTCCTGCACTATAGTGGAGAAATTCAATCAAGGAAGCCACATCCCTGAGTTTGCAAAACCTGAACAGGACTGTGAATGCTCAGAGCTCTTTCAAGACTTTTACTCATAGGGTCACCATTAGTCAAAGTTGGCTTGACAGCAAATTACAACAGACAAACATACGCCCATGGTTCTAATGTCCAGTCATGATTCATTAGTGGTCTAGAGCTGTATCAGAATTTGGAAAACTAGCTGTGCTGACTAGGGAATACTGGAGTTTATAGTTCTTGTGATTTAATGCTCTACTTTAGTTCAAGAAAAGAGAAAGTAAGTAAGCAAATTTCCAGAGGCTCTAATACTCTGCTTTGTGATTTCACTAACTGTAATAAAAAATCTTTCCACAAACCATGCAATTCTTGGACACTCCCACCAAGAATGTAACTAAATGCCTACCTCCTCACATTTCCTTCAACATATTCTACTGTATTCTTTATTTATATAACTCAGTTTTAAGGGAGTTACTTTGAGAAGAATTTCCCCCCCCGTATGGACCCCATATGGAGGTGCAGACTTTTGCACTTAGATAAAACATCAGTCTAATCTCTGTGTGCATGCATGTGTATGTGCATGTGTGTTAATATACAGGGTCACCTCCTCCTCTATAATCTATTCCATACACTCAGGCCCTCTGGGGGACATTTACTTCAACCAGCTAGAACTAGACTGGCATCTGTCACCTAGAGGATATTTCAATCAGCTCTCCCTAGATTGTGGACTGACCTGCCAGGAAGAAATTGATAGCTAAACATGCTGTCTGCATTTAAAATCAGAATTGAAGACTTTTCTCTCCCAGAGATCTACACAGTCAATTTTAAACTATGAATTCTAAATTTGGGATATTTTAATTTTATGCAGGATGATTCTAATGTGTCCCATACTTATGTGTTTTATCTCAATGTATTTAAATGGTTTTATGTGTTTTAATGTATGTTGCACCCTGCCTCAAGCCTTGGGAGGTGAGTAATAAACAAATAAATGCTATTAGTGTAAAGTGGGGAAGGTTTGGGCAGCAGGCTACAAATTTTTGAATAATCCAGAGGGCCTCAAACCATTAAAAAAATGGAAGAGGGAGTTAATTTCCCAAAATGCCTCCTCAGGTCATCTAGAGGAAAATTTAGCCATCCTTAGTTTCTTTCCAAATACTGTTTTAGGCCCAAGATATCCATTCCTGGAAATGAATGATCTGGCCGTGGTGGTACATGCCTTGATTATATCCCAACTGGATTACTGTAACACACTTTCTTCTTGATGGCTGCTTTCATTCTCTACCTTGGGAGACTTGGCTGGCTCCTTCTCTGCTTTCCTTCCCCCAGCAGGCAAAGAACCTGTTATTTTGACAGGTTTTGGTTATTTATGGGTTGCTGCATTTAAGGAGGGGTGCTGTACATTTATCCTCACCATTATATTTTAAAGGTTTTTAAACTGTTCTAAATTAGTAGCAGTTGTTTATTTATTGTTTAGTTTATTTGTTTTAAAACTTTAAAAAATATTCATTGTAATACTACATGACCTTTCACTCAACGTGAATTTCTGCATATTTAACTATGCAGCAGAGGTGCTCAGAAATCCTGTTAGTGAATTGAGAAGCACAACAGAACACCAGCAAGAGTGCCCAATGCATGCAATTGGTGTTTAATGTGCATTGGAACATTAAACATACAGTAGTTATGTAGCAGCAGCCCTCTACTGGATCTGGATGGTGCACATCTTTATAATTCTAATTCCTGCACATACAAATCCTCTTATGAAGACACAACTCCTATACAGGACTCTTGTCATTATTACGATTGGTTTTTACTTCTATGCTGATTTATTTTCTGCCTTAGATCTCATACCAGGAGAAGGGTGAGATGTTAAATAAATGAATAAGAAAATTGATCCAAATTGGAAAGATATTTGGTTATGTGATTGGCTATGTGATCATGTATTTCATAGTATTCAGCAATCAACCAGACTTTGAGTTTGAACAGCCCTGGTGGCGCAGTGGTTAAATGCTTGTACTGCAGCCACTCATAGACCACATGGTTGCGAGTTCAATACCACCCAGGGCTGAGGCTCGACTCAGGCCTGCATCCTTCCGAGGTCACTAAAATGAGTACCCAGCTTGTTGGGGGGCAATCAGCTCACAGTTGTAAACTGCTTAGACATCCCATAGCGTGATATGAAGCGGTATATAAATAAGCTGCTTTTTGCTTTGCTTTGAGTGACCATTAAAATAGTAATATTAAATAAACAATTGTGATGTGTGTGGTTTTCTTTTACCAATGGGCAGAAGAGCAGGTGTTTATCACTGCTCAAGATGGTTTCTTATGCAGTCATACATAGAATAACATCAAGGCTGCTTTTTTTTGTAGTGTATGATCAAAGCCAGCAGTGAGTAGCAGGATATGTGACTGAGTGGAAGGAAATGGAAGATGCAACAACCATGGAGTTTATCACATGGGATGCAAAGTGCTCAAATCACGTGGATAAACAGGGTTTAAATCCCAAGAATATCCTCCAAAAGTGGGATTGTTTTCAGACACATCAGAATAATTGAGCATTAACGCGACATTAACCCATGCAGAAAGTGGGCAAAATCATGCTGCTTTGTATGATTTTGCAGCATGATTTTGCGACTTTCTGCACAGGTTAATGTCACATTAATGCTCAGTTAGTCCAACGTCATCTGAAAACAATCTTGCTTGTGTGGGATATTTCTAGATTTAAATCTCATTTATCCATGGGATTTGGGCGCTTCTCTCCCATGTGATAAACTCCATTGACTATACTAGTTCTGATGTAAATGCTAGAAATTCCCAAATGAAACTGAAATTCAAGGTGATGTGGATTGAAGAGAATTCATCCTTAAAGAGAGAACAATTTTCCTGAACTAAATTTGAAGTTAACATTCATAAAAGCCATGATGATCCATATTGGCTTAGAGTGTGAGACAAGGTTGCTCAGCAACAGGGTACACTGCTGATAAAGACTGAAACACAGGTTGAGACACAGGGATATGTGTTTTAAGGATATGGTTAATCTTCTGATGAGTAACTTGGTGGATAAAATATACAGATTCAACACCAAGTCAAAGTAGCAATTCAATCTGCCAGTGCATCGATTGAATCTAAAGTTCCTCCTCACAAATAGCAGCATGTCTTTCATTCCCAACAATTTACAACACTTTATGATCTATTTCATTGCATCGTAAATGTCGTAATGATCAAATGTTCCATGAAGCATCATAAAATGGCATGAATTGCAAGATGAGTTCTTTCAGTCTTTGATTGACAGACTGGCTCCGGCTCAGGTAGCAGTGTCCTGTAATGCTTGCCAACAGGTCAGTGTTCTGGGAGCTTTGAAGAAAAACATGCCATTCTCTCCTTCATTCCAAATAACTCATAGCTCACACTTGGAAACAGATTCTTGTCCAGCCTTGCCTGTACAACACATAAATGTAAGTTTTTGTTCCTATGCTGCCAATACAGCCAGCTTTATGAACATATTACTGCCTGTTATAACTGAGGATTGAAGTGCTTTTGTGGCTCACAGGAAATCTTTACTGCTCACAACTATCCACTTATAAACAAGCTCTGTATGCAATTCAATCATTCTGTGGTTAAATGAATCCCATGAAAGCAACCCTTTGGAAAAGTTATTTTGTTGGTTTACAGCTTTGTGAAACCCCAAGCTGGGGGATGCTCAGAGTTGGAAGTCAATTTTTCCCCCAGGCTCAGACATCACCTGATTGTCTTTTCAAGTTCTGAATGAGGGTAATATTTTGGTAATCTCTTTAGATCATGATTTAAAAGTCATTTAACTGATCTTTTTCTTCAGAAGACATTGAATGGTAGTAGATGAAAATATGCAAAAATTGCAACATTTGCCATATTAGCCTTATTTAGTTAACCACACTGGAATCTTGTGAGTTAGCCCCAACTAGAGTAGACCTATTCAATCAGTTGTTAAATGCTTAGTAAACACATAGGTAAATTCAATTGATTCAGTGGCTCTAATCTAGCCTGGACTAACAATAAAATTTAGCACTATATGTTTGGTTAATGACTGCATAGTGATGGGGAAGGCATATCAGGACTATACTTGCTGCTTCCAGCTTAAGGCTACTTGAGGAGTCTAGTTTCTGCAAATTCCAAAGATAACTGATCTGATCTACCTCCCATATATTAATGTGTGAATCAGAACTTAAAAACCAAACACAACAGGAGGCTTATAACAAAGACTGATACAATGGGAGAAAATAAAAAATAAAAAAATGATGAAAAATGAATGTTGGAGAATACTATAAATCCCTGAGTACCACAAAATACCCAAAGTTTAACATATTTTACTACATGTATATGTATTTGCAAGGACTGAATATAACTAGTCAGTGAAACAATGATAGAACAGTCACAACAATAAACATGTACAATAAACAACTGTGGGGGATTGTTTCTCTGTGAAGTCCAAATGGAAATTACTGACCACAATATCCCAGAACACTTGACCTTGAACAACTTGCGGAGAGTGTCCTTAAAAATTATTAACTGAGTCCACTGCTGACAAATTTGCTTTGGAGATTACTATTGACAAATTTGCTTAGGAAATTGACCACTGTTGATAAAGTTGCTTTGGCGATTACTAACGACTACCTCCGGAGTCTTTCTGTGGTCGTTTCGACAATATTGTCTTCTTTAGTAGTATAATAGGATGATTCTATTTCATGTATTCCATATTTATGGTCCTCATTATTCCATATTTTTGGTCTTCTTCAAACATTCAATACAAATTCAAGGATAGTCCTCATTATTCTAAATATATAAGATTAACATTACTGATCATATATAGACTTATCATACAGAGAAATCACCCAACAAATAACATTCTAATCTGTGTATGTTGCTTACCCATATTTTTGGTCTTCTTCAAACATTCAATACAAATTTAAAGATTGCAAACTAATGATAGCTGAATACACTCATATATCCTCACTGTTAAATGTGCTGCAGGTGCTGGATACTTACACTGAATGTCTTAAAGGGACATACATACATAGAAAATTAAACTGAGGTCTTAAGCAGATGGCGCAAAGAGCCATTTTTGAGGCCAGGAAGGGGAGGGGCAGCCTCATGCTGGGTGCCCCAACCCCTTCCCGAAAATGTCGTCAGAGCGGCTGGCCCTCCGCATGACCGGCGTTCCGACAACGCACTTCCACTGCAGCATCCACACACGCTGCAGCGGAAGAGGCGATGAAGGTGCGCCAGAGGCCTTTTGCAGCGCATCTTCAGCATCTTGTGGAAGGAGTGCTATTTTAGCGCTCCTTCCTGGGACTGGGATGCGGCAGCTTAGAGCCGAGGAGTGCAGATACCCCAACCCCGATCCGCAGGTTCCCGGGATGGCCCCATGCCGCCCGTCTGCTTCCCCCCTGAGTCTCCCAACATAGAAGCCTAAGAACAGGCTGAAATATGAATAATACAAACATACTAAATTGATAGAAATTTACAAAAGAGAACCAATATAACAATTCATGAAAAATGACAATCACTTAGATATGTTACCTTGTGTAATGCAATTGATACTGTGGAACTATAAAACAAACAATATTATGATGAAGTCATACACTATGAACATCTATTCACAAAAAAACTGACAGGTCTAGCCGTTCATCTAGTTTGACTTGGAGGTTCAACGTAAATGGGAAAAGTTGCTTCCTACTAGAAAAGAGTTATTACTTCTTATGCTACTCTCTTCCCAGCTCAATGTTATATCTTTGATTTCTCTATCCTCTCTCATGGACCTAATTCACACTTTGATTTAAACTGGTTTGCAAATTGGATTAAACTGGCTTATATGTGCCTTGTTCACACTGGAGCTGATTTCAAACCCGATTGTGATTGGATGAATCAGCACAAGTCCTCCTGAACTGGTTCTATTGATGGATCTTTTAGAGATTCTTTTGAAAAGAACTGGTTTGCAACAGTGATGAACTAATGTGAACATGTTTCTAATCACATTCAGGTCACCTAGGAAGGGAAGGGCAATGGGCAGAGAATGAGCTCAGGGGTGGTACCCATCCCACCACAGTTCTTGTGGCAAACTATCATTTCCCTCCCTCTCAGCACTGCTAGGGGGCTGTCATGAGGCTTCTGTGGGGCTGTGGATTTTGATTTGCTGCACAGTCAAGTGGTCCCTTTAAATCACTCTGTGCAGCTGTTTTCCACTTTTGCTGAGGTTCCTTGGGGAGGGATTGTTGTTGCAAAAAATGCATTTTTAACAGTTTCTGTAAACTGTCACATTTGCATGGCTTCACAGGAGAGAGTCACAGGAGCCGTGGTCAGAATTCTCCCCTGGCATGTGTGGATCCGTGGGTGCCATGAGGGATTTCCCCCTAGGATGCATGGATCTGTGGTGCCATGGGGGATTTTCCCCTGGCATGCATAGATCCAGGGGTGCCATGGGGGATTTTCCCCAGTATGCATGGATCTGTGGGTGCAATGGGAGATTTTCCCCTGGCATGCATGAATCTGTGGGTGCAATGGGGGATTTCCCACTGGCATTCATGGATCCGTGGGTGTCATGGGGGGATTTTCCACTGGGATGAATGGATCTGTGGGTCCCATTAGCCCTTGGATGCATGGATCCATGGCTGTGGATTTCAATTACCAGCACAGCCAAGTGGTCCCTTTAAATCACAATGTGTTCCCTATCAACTGTGCAGCTGGTTTTTTTTTTTTTTTGTTCTGCCAGAAAATTTTCCAGAGGTAGGGCAAGTGTGTATGTGTAGGTAATCCTTGGAGGAGGAAGGTGTGTGTGTGTGCGATCAGCTGTTGCTCCCATAGAAATAGAAATGCTCCTATATACTCTCTCTACTTCTAGCAGCCCATTTCCCCACATGGAGGGAAAGTGGAGAAGGAGGAGGAGGAGGAGGAGGAGTGTGCACATCTTACACACACAGATACATAAACACATACACACACAGAAGCCCATGGAAATAGTGACAGCTGATGTATGCGGCTACACCTCTGAGTGCTTGCTTAACCGGTAACATGCCATGCGCATCATATGATTGACATTTAAAAAAGAGAACCAAGATGGATTGAACACAACCAAGACTGAGAATCAATTTTGTTGTGGTGCAAAAAGTAAGTGTGAACATGGACCATGTTAAATAGACATGGAGGCATTCAGTAATGGAAAATGTAGTGTGACGTTCATTTCAGTTCAAATTGATTCTGCAATCCTGTATCTATTTGACTCAAAAAACTTTTTTTTTTTGGGTGAGTGCGAATAAGGCCATGGAATCTTTTAAAGGGTTTGGAGGCACTGGCTGAGATCCTACATCAGATTCACTCCACCAGCATATTTCTGCTTCTCATCCTACTCTTCCAGTGCAACCAACATATTCCACATAAAGAGTATTGTTATACAGCCAAGTATTGGCAGGGAGAGGTTGGGGAGCACCTATATAGCATCCCAGTGTGGTTCCACAATTGAGAACAAGGAAAGGATTCATGTGTTCTTGCTTGAGATCTTCAAATATGACATCTACTTTCTGTTCCCTGCAGTGGAACCATGGTTGGATGTTGCCCACACATCTGTGTCATGTCCCAGCCACTGAATGGCTATGAAACATGCTCTGGCATAGGAAAGGTCAGTTGTGCTGGGGAAGGTGCCATTGTATAACAAAGTGTTGGATACCATCTTTCACAATAACTTGAAAGCATATACACCAGTTACGCCTGCATATAGCACCACCAGAATTCCAGCCAATGCATCCCGAATGTTCAAAATAGGTTTCACATTGCAATAACAACCTGTAACTGTTGTGATTACAAAAAAGTTATAATTAATTATTCTGATATTAAACTTTGTTATTAAAACAGCTGGCATTAAAACAGCACTTAAAATTACCCTTTCTTCTTAAGGCATAATCTCCCCCTAACAAAGTACATTCGTTCCATCCTTAGTTTCTGTTTCCTTGGGCACATCTTTTCATCTTCAAGGAATAATGTCACTTCAGATGTCACAGTTCTAGCATGATGGAAGGATGAAAAGGAAAGAGGTTTGGACCTGGTGGGGGGCAGAGGGAGGAGGGCTTTTAGTTTATGAAAAACATGTTTCAAAATCTGTAGCTGCTTTCCCCCCTTATACATGAAAGTTTTAGAATGTCTTGTTCCAGGAGGGTGAGAAAACATGCTCACTTTTAACTTACGCAATGCAAGAAAGTCTGTCACTATGGAAGCATGAGCCTGCCAGTTCACTAAGGTCACAAACAGAAGCTCTCTTTTGTGGCATATCAACATCACATGGGAATTCAGCTGTAGGTCAGACAGGTGTCCTGTGTTGCAGAGAACATTCTTTTCTTTGAATGGCTGGCAGAGGTTAGTCCTTTGACCCAAGGGTCAATGTTTTCTGAAGGCGACTTTTACTAGAAAGGCTGTAGACTCAAGTGCTGGTTAAAGATGAAGAACGTTAAGAAGAAAAGTAGGGGCCTTGAAATTTCCCATCAAGGATTAGTATGTGGACAGCAAAGAAAAGTAGTCATGTTGGCTGAGGCATTCTGGGAACAGTAGACCAGAAAGTATACTTTCCCAACTCTCATTCTTGGGAGTCTAAAGAATGGGCCCTAGTCACAGTCTTCCTCAGTATGGTGTGGTATGTTTTATTTATATTTAAAATATTGTAATTAACTCTTAATTAACCTTTATACATGTGTATATTTGATGTACATCTATTTCATCATTTCTCATCTTGTTGGCAATGTAAGGGGAAAAAAAGAAGGTAAGGAGCACCCTCTCCAGTTTAGTTACCATAATATAAAGGTAAAGGGTTTGTTGTTGTTAACTGCCTTCGTGTCAGTCTCGACCCATGGTGACCCAATGGATGAGACATTTCCAGCCCCCCCCATTCTCTGCTGCTCTGCTCAGCTCCTGCAAACTCATATTCATGGGCTCTTTAATATGGGCTCCACTCATCTAGTATCTTCCAATGATTCATGCCTTCTCATGAGGTGTCCAAAGTATCACAGTGTAAGTCTAGTCATCTTGGCTACTAGGGATATCTCTGGCTTGATCTGTTCTAGAACCATTTGTTTGTCTTTTTGGCTATCCATGGAAGCCTCAGCACCCTTCTTCAACACCACATAGCAAATGAGTTGATTTTCCTCCTATCTTCTTTCTTGACTGTCCAGCTCTCACATCCATACATGTTAATAGGGAATACAATGGCTTGTATGATTCTAACTTTTGTGCTGAGTTGTATGTCTAGTTCTTTCATAGCCACCCTCCCCATTCTTAATCTTCTTCTGATTTTCTGGCTGCAGTCCCTGTTCTGATCAATGTTTGATTCCAGATATGAGAACTCTTTTAGTATTTCTATTTCCTCATTGTCTAGTTTGAATGTGTGGAAGTTTTCTGTGGTCATTATTTTTGTTTTCTTTATGTTCAACATTAAGCCTGCCTTTGACTTTCTTCTTTGATTTACCTTAGTAGGTGTTCCAGGTCTGGGAGATTTCTGCTAGTATCATGGTGTCGTCAGCATATCTCAGATTGTTGATATTTCTTCCTTCTATTTACACTCCTCCCTCTTCCAAATCCAAGCCTGCTTTCCTTACAATATGTTCTGCATATAATTTGAACAGGTAGGGTGATAGGATGCAGCCTTGTCTGACTCCTTTGCCAATTGGGATAATTTTGCTTTCATGGGAGAAAACCAGCATGTGCTTTATAGACTATAAAAAAGCCTTTGGCTGCATAGATCATGAAAGAATGCCCATAAAGACGTGGGAGTGCCGACACATCTCATTGTCCTGATGAGGAATCTGTACTCAGGACAAAAGGCTAATGTCAGAACAGAACATGGAGAAACAGAATGGTTCCCAATTGGCAAGGGAGTCAGAGAAGGCTGCATCTTTCACCCTATCTGTTCAACTTTTATGCAGAATGTATTATAAGAAAAGCAGACTTGGACAGAGAATAAGGAAAATAGGAAAAAAGAAAACAGGAGGAAAGAGTATCAACAATCTAAGATATGCAGATGACACCATACTACTAGTAGAAAACCTCATGGACTTGGAATACCTACTAAGGAAGATCAAAGAAGAAAGTGAAGAGACAGGCTTAATGCTGAACATAAAGAAAACAAAAATAATGACTACAGAGGACCATCAAAGTTCAACCTAGACAATGAAGAAATAGAAATAGTAAAAGAATTCTCATACCTGGGATCAAACATTGATAGAAATTGGGACTGCAGTCAGGAAATCAGAAGATGACTAAGAATGGGAAAGGTGGCTATGAAAGAACTAGAAAAGATACTAAAATGCAAAGATATACAACTCAGCACAAAAGTTAGAATCATACAAGCCATTGTATCCCTATTACCATGAATAGATGTGAGAGCTGGACAGTTAAGAAAGATTATCCGAAGAAAATCAACTCTTTTGAGATGTAGTGCTAGAAAAAATTGTTGAGGATCCTGTGGACAGCTAAAAAGACAAACAATTGGGTCCTAGAGCAGATCACACCGAAAACCTCCCTCGAAGCCAAGATGACCAAACTGAGGCTGTTGTACTTTGGACACATCATGAGAAGATATGACTCATTAGAAAAGACAATAATGCTGGGGAAGGTGGAGGGAAGTAGGAGGAGAGGAAGGCCACTTAACAGATGGATGGACTCTATTAGGGAGGTTATGGGTATGGGTTTGCAGGATTTAAGCAGAGCAGTGGAGGACAGAGGGTCTTGGAGATGTCTCATCCATAGTGTTGCCACAGGTTGAGATTGACTTAAGGGCAGTTAACAACAACAAACTTAATAGGTTTTACCTCTGTATCAAAGATTGTGCTATTACTCTCAAATTGTGCAATTTCTTTGTGAGAAATTTTTGCAGGAGATGCTCATCTAAGCATTGCAGTTCATTATTTTTGCGTGGCTCCATAGGTAACATGAAACAGATTGGTAGCATCTGCCGTTTCCCAAAACATTCTCACATTACAACATTCTCACATTACAACTTTCAGCAAAGCCAAATCCCAAGCATTTCTGTGGAAATTACATGGAAATCAAATTTGAGATATGTACAGGAGGCTGCAAATATGATCCCCAAAGTGTAATATTGCATCTAATGGGGTCCATTATGAAATGTTTACTGTTAATTTTAGGGCATGAAATGAGATATTACGGTCTCCCCTACATTCTTCATTCCTTTTCCAGTAGGTCAAAGACTCCATTTGCTGTGCTGCAGTGATTGAGGCCTATTGTGTGACCTTCCTGGTATATGTTGCCTCTGTTACATAGCTGATATAAATTTGAATTCTGACTTTTTGTTTATTGAATTACATATTACATAAAAGATTTATTACTGGGGCAGAAGAAGATTGCAGGGTTTTTTTTTAAGAATAAGTGGCTTAGAGATGTCAGCTCTCAGGCCAACATGGAAATAAATGTGGTTTCTGAGTCTCTCATTTAAGCTGAAAGTTTTCTGATTATATTATATATGTACATTCAATGAACATAGACATAGCTAGGGAGAAAAGAGCTCTACCAAGGATTTTTTAAAAGCTGGATATTCCTGAACTGTGCCTCCTGGACTGAAGACAGGAACAAACATATTATGAGATCAGAAATATATATGTATGTTTTTTTCCCTGTGTTTGTGATCCAGGAAATATATGGTAGGGCTCTGACTACATGTGTATATCTGAAAGATACACACAACCTTTCCATTCATTGTTGAGACAATGCATCTATTAACATGCCCATTGCAAAAAAATACAAATACATATATGGATTTTTTTCTGTTAAAAAAACAAAAATAAATCCACAAGGAATTAGAATGTACTTGGAGATGGAAAAAGGAGGAAGTGACTTGACATATCTGCCCACCTCTAGAAACATCCTTTCCTTCCACAGAAATGGTGTGCAAGGATGTTTTCAGTTCTGAGGGTCTCCTTGGAAGAATGTTACAATAGAGCCCCTTCATCAGAGTCCAGCCTTCCCTTTGGGCTGCAGGTTTTCTAGGTAGCAAAGGCCAGCAATTAGAAGCAGCCATCTTACATTTCCCATAATGTAAATGATCTATTGAAACATCCCACAGTGTGTTTGAGAGATGCTATGTTGGCAGCTCCAGGGCATTTTCATAAACTTTAAAATGGTGTGGGAATCATGCAGTCCTCCAGCCCTATCTAGTATAGCCATGGTGAAGATGCTTGGAGTTATAGTCCTATAATGTCTGAAAAGCTGCATGATCCTCACAACTATGTGGTCTGTAGGGCCGCTAAGGGTGGATGATGGTTCCTGTAACAATGGGATGGAGAACTCCTCTTGGCTTTAGTCCAAGCTTTAAACGTGCCATCAAGGTGCTGAATCTATTTGGGGATAGGGAATAGAATTCACTTCTAGTGAACTTTGTTGGAGATCTGGGTCTCAGGTGGTTGTTCATTGATGGTGCCAAGCATGGAAATAATAATGGATGAAGGTTACAAAAGAGCAATGTGAGGTTGAAAGCAATTCTCAAGCCCTTGACACAAACTCTTCAGCCTCATCCCTTTCTGAAATAATTCAAGTGCATGTCACTCAACTGAACACAAAACTCAACTTTATTCTCTATTTCCTATTTCTGTTTCCACTTCAGTGTTAGATTGTAGTCAGGGATATCTGAGCAGTTCCAATGTCAGTTGGTCTGCTGGTCAATTTCCAGGCTAAAGTGCAGATGCTTCCAAGGTTGTTGTTTCTGAGACATTCATCAAATTAGTTTAAATATGTTAATAACATATTTCATCTAAAAAAATAGTGGGTTCTTTTTATCCATTGGTATTTGTTTCCAGGACCCCTTGTAGATATTGAAATCAGTGGGTACTCAAGTTCCATTATATGCAATGGTATAATAAAATGGTGTCCCTTACATAAAATGACAAAAACAAGGTTTGCTTTTTGGAATTCTTTTTGGGTGAATATTTTCAAGCCATGGATGGCTGAATATGTGAATACAGAATATGTAGATACAGAGAGCTGACTGTATTTGGAAATGTATGGACTTAGTTAAGATACATTTGTATACAATATACAATATACAATACAATATACAATACAGGTTGAGTCTCCCTTATCTGGAATTCCAAAATCCAAAATACTGCAAAATCCAAAATTGTCCACATAGGTTGCTGAAACAGTGATAACTTTGCTTTCTGATGGTTCAGTGTACACAATCTTTGTTATTTGAACAAAATTATTAAAAATATTTTGTAAAAAATTACCTTCAGGCTATGTGTTTAAGTTGTACATGGAGCATAAATGAATTTTGTGTTTAGACTTGGGTTCCATCTGCAAAATAGCTCATTATGAATATGCAAATATTCCAAAATCTGAAAAAATCCAAAATCATAGACACTTCTGGTCTTAAGCATTTTGCATAAGGGAGACCCATTTGTATATGAATTTCTGTTCAGATTTTTTTAAAAACAACAACAACAACACACACACACAAGAATATGTGAAGAATGGTATAGGCTGATCTGACTACCCTTAAACTTCTCTGCATGGTCATTTTACTGTTCCCCACCATCAAGAACAAAAGACTGAGCTCTTCTCCATGTAATATTTTTTTTAAAGAAAACTTTTTTCAGGGCTAGTATTGAAGAAAGAGCAATTGGTTTCATTTAGGCTAGTACTAGTTCTAGTTTAAGTTACCACTGGGTTCTTACTTTATCAACATGTAAAATGTGATAAAGTGTGGTTGAGTGTATTTGTAGTTGGCTGACAAATGCTGCTGTTGAGCGTATTTGTAGTTGGCTGACAAACCAAACCCAAAGAGTGATCATAAATGCTTCCTCTTCATCCTGGAGAGAAGTCACTAATGAAGTACTTCAGGATTTTGTCCCAAGCTCAGTTTTGTTGAATATCTTTAGAAAAGATGTAATGTACTACATTTAGGCAGGAAAAATGAAATGCATAAATACAGGATGGTAACATCAGGCTTGACAACATACATGTGAAAAGAATCTAGGAGTCTTAGTAGACTACAAACATGATGTTATCAGTTCCATCATGTGCAACTGTATGATGCAGTGACAAACAAAAGCCAGTACAGTTTTAGACTGCATCAACAGGAATAGTGTCCAGATCAAAGGAAAAGGTTGTTCCTCTCTATACTGCTTTGGTCAGACCTCACTTGTAACACTTTTGGGTACCACTGTTTAAGAAGGATATCAACAAGCTGGAACATATCTAGAGAAGGTTGACTAATAAGACAACTTGTGAAAATAAAGTCTTATGTGGAACAACTTAGGGAGCTGGGCGTATTTAGCTTGGAAAAGAGCAGACTGAGATGTGACATAATATCCATCTTTAAAAATCTGAAAGGATGTCACATAGAAGACAGAGCAAATTTGTTTTCTGCTGGGTTGGCAAGGGGTTGACTAGATGGCCCTTTGGATTGCTTCTGACTCTGTGATTACATGATTACTGCTTTAGGTGCCACAATGGAAATTCAGAAAATATGATTATATATTTTGGGAAAGAATTCTTCACCATTAAACTTCAGAGAATCAGCAGGCAGTCTACAACATTATGCCCAGCACAGCACAGCCGGTGAATTCTTCATTATGTATTTTTAATTGCACTTGTTTGTTTTACTGAGTTGAAAACAATTACACCTATTCTACTTTCAAGTGGGACTGAACCTGAAAGAGGATCTGACAGTTCAAAACCAGGTTACTTTCTATTAGCATTGCTTTAGTCAAAAATAGCAACTAATACCAGGATCAAAGGTTTATCCAGCACTTGAAAGGATCAAGTTCTTTTTAAACTTCAGTGTCCTATACATTTTTTAATGCAACTGCTTTGTGGGCTACCTCCACAGCAGGCCTAGTCTGCTGTTCAGAAACTGAAAGTGTCTGAAGTTGTTCTCTCGTTATATTATTTCAAATCAGATGAAAGATGCAAGCAGCTGGCTCCCATGTGTAGGTTTGTTCTACATGCATTTCTGCAGAGCCCAGGTCATTTGCAATTTGAGTTATTAGCTGATATTTTCAACACATAAAATGATTCCCTTCCACTTCATATGTAGCACAATTGTATGCATGGTTATACAGGGGTAGATGGTAATTGCTCATTCCAGGCATTCTTGGATAAGCCTAGAGATGCTAACAGAACTCAAGAAGTTTGACCTTAGAAACTTTATAAACATTTGGGTTGATAGTGCTACAAAAGAGGCAAGTATCACAAGCTATTGTTGTTAGAATAAAATCTAAGCCAGAGAAGAATCTACAACTTGCTCCTTTACACAGTCTCTGAGTAATGTTTTTGCAGGATCGGAGCTTGCACGTGAAAGGGCTTGAGTTTGTTTGTTTTTTGTTTTTGTCTGTTTATCTGTTTATTTAATAGTAGCAGAAATGATGACAGTATCTGGCATCACTGCAGACTTCCCCCTTCCCCCTGAAATTAGCTGCAAGTCAAACAGTAACTGAGGAGGAAATGGATTTTCCTAGCAATTAAATATTGTTCTGAGTTATACCTGTTGTAATGAAAAGTATATTATGGTGGCCTGGTCCTTTCAGTCAATTAAGACCCATCAGCTTTACAAAAAAACTTGCTTTTGGTAGAGTTGAAAACTGTTAAGCCTGGTATGATGGTTGTTGCTGTTGTGTACACATTTGAATGCATTTAAAGGTATGCATCGTTTGTCTGCCTGTAGACCAAATTTAGCCCATTGGCAGAATCCATACTACAAGTTTGGACAACTAGAGTGTTGTCTCTTCTCAAATGGCACCCCATCATAAAACCTTCCACTCTGGAACCTTTCCCTGCCCTGCTCATGTTCCCCATTGGGAAGGTGAGCAAAGTGTGTGGGTGAATCTTCATATTATTTCTGATCAATGGTCATGGGCTTCCTTCACACTCTACTCATCTTTCCTATTGGAAAGGCAAGCATGATGGATGAACATTGTGATCTCCAATCAGTGATCAGAGATAATCTGGAGATTCAAGGGACTTGACAGCTAAAAATCTTCATTATTGCCAATAGAGACTTTAGGACAATGGTCCAAAACACACTGCAAAAATAATCCAGTTTGAGACGATTCTAACTGCTCTTGCTCAGTTCTAGCGATTCTTGGGAACTGTAGTGTATTGTGGCACCAGAGCAATCTGACAGAGACAGCTAAATATCTTAGAAAACCACGTCCATAGCACTGAGTACTGAGCCAGGGCAGTTAAAGTGGTCTCAAACTGGATTATTTCTGCAGTGTGTTTTGGACCATAATTACACTATACTGTTATAGTGCTATTATTCCAGTTTAACTGCTATGGCTGGCTCCTATGGAATTCTGGGGTTTGTTGTTTAGTGAGACTTAAGAACTCTCTGGCTGACAGTTCTAAATGCCCCTCCCTAAATGGCAAATCCCAGGATTCCACAGGAGGCAGCCATAGGAGTTAAACTGGTATAATAACACTATGGGCCTTTGCAGAAGTGTAGTGTGATATTGTCCTTTGAAAAATAGGCTCTTTAGTTATAGGCTGGGAAGAAGGTTTTTGGTATAATTGTATATGTGTCAAGACAAGATTTAACATCCATTCCTTCTGTGTGGAGTGAACTTTCCCCCAGCCATCAAAAGGAACAAGAAAAGATTTTGCATTTTTAATGATCTTGTCCAGATAGAACAAGAGTCAGGAGCTTGTGGTATTTGTTGCTGCAGTTCGTTTAAAATATTTTTTAGATATTCAAATGACATTTCTGTTATTGCAGTCTACTTTCTGACAATTTGCAGCATGAGCTGCAAGGTCTCGCTCCAATCCTTGAGTGTGTTTCCTTTTCATTCCAAGACATATTGGAACAATAAAGTATTCTTTCTCTCTCTCTCTCTCTCTTTAAAGTTATAGTGCCTCAGTGCCTCAATGAAATGGCACATTTGTACTTTCTCACTATAACTCTTTTTAAAAAGTCAGACCAGGAGAAAATTTGCCTTTCAAAACATACAACTACCTCAGAAAACTACTACCTTTTTTTTT
>CM034708.1:22444445-22457507 GCA_020142125.1 Phrynosoma platyrhinos | reverse complement strand
TTTATGCCACCTTTCTCCCAAAAAGGGACCCAAGACAGGTCACACAATAAAAACACTTTAAAAACATTAATCTAGTTAAAAATAACTAGACAATAACTGAGCAGTAACTAGTTAGAAATGAGTAACTCAATTGGTTTTTTCTGTACTGAAGTAAGAAATAATGTCATGGAACTGGCCTGCTATTCTATGCCACCCCCTATGGAGGTCCACTTACAGATAACATTAGTTTCACTCCAGTATCAAGTTAAAATAGATTTCCCAGCCTCTTATCCCACCCTCTCACAATTTGGATGTTCCCCTGCTCCATGTGTTTTATTTTATTATTATATTGTTAATTGTAATTAGTTTTTATTCTATGTCTTTTAACTAGATGTTTTAATAGTTCCTTGGTTTAATACTTTTTTAAGGGGTGGGTGGATTTTTAGGGTCTTTGTGGCATCATATTGTTTGTAATTTTAAATTGTTGTTAGCCGCCCCGATTGTTCTCAGATGGGTGGGATCTAAATTTATTATTATTATTATTATAACATGGTTTTAAAATAAAGCTTTGGGGTCTAGTTGGCTTTCCCCCCAAAGTGTACATGTACATGGTTTTAAAATCTTGATCTTTTCAAGCTATTTTGATTTGGTTAATATGTTTAATCTGCACATTATTTTTACTGTTTTAAATTCTGAATTGTTTGCAAATTATTTTAGTTGTATGCTGACCTCAGATACCATGATATACAATGGAATATATATGTTTCAAGGAAGAAAAGTAGGTGAATGTGTTGGGTGGTTGGAGTAATAAATTAAGCTATCAGATCCTTTGGGGGAAAAAAAAAACAATGCTGGGTGTTTGAACAAACACCCAGCATTGCAACGGAGGGCCAAAGGTAATGGAGGGACACTGGGGCAGCTTTGGGCCCAGAATATTCTGGCTTGCATAAACCCAGCTTTAATAATCCAAGAGACTTTGAACTTTTTCATGTGTTGTGAAGTAGTTGTGGGCAACTCAAAATGAAGCACATTCACATTTAAAGGATCATGTGAAAACAGTTCAAATTCTGTGATAGAGACAGAAGCAGAACAGACAAATTAGTCTATCTCAATTTCTAATGTGTTTCAGAAGAGATAGTTGCAAATTTCACCATGGTGCAGCTTACAAATATATTCTAACACAGCTGCCATACTCCCAATGCTTAACAATGCTCAGTATTTCACTACAGCCTTCATGTCACTGTTTGACTGTTCAAGCTCAATGTCACAGGTTAAGAAACATATTCACTCCATAGAAAAACAAAGTAACATCTGTATTCTGACAAATGTGAGCAGCATACAAGGTTACAAGACTTGCCAATTCTGAGTGAAGCAGAAGAGGGTCAGTTCATAATCCTCTATGAATTTCTTTATAAATTGAAGAACACTGTTGCTGTCAAAATGCTCTGAATTTGACTGAAGTTCACAAGTCCTTTTCTTCAAACATTTCAACCTACAAGTTCCCTTGTATTTTCAGATACAGCTTTGCATTGTGTCAAAACCCAGATGCTTCACAAAAGGTTGCCTGCCAAAATGGTTTAAGAGAGGAATTGAAGGACAGACTGTTTTCTTTGGGTAACTTTTCAGCCCTGAAGGAGCAAGATCTATTCCCATTTATTTCAGTTATGAAACAAAACTTCATTGTGGCTGTCTAGCTTTCCACAGGATTGAAAAATTAATACAGGCAGCCCCTGCTAGTCCAGAATGGCATGGGAACATCACAGTCCCAGGTATATGCTGAACTGAATCACATCAAGATTAAGGGGGAGATGTATCATTAATATTGAGCCTCTACAGATAGGCCCTTTGGGCTATCCTGGAAGCAGGGATGGGGAGGGACAGCTGTACTCCAGCTGCCTCAACCCCTCCCTGAAGACTTCTTGATGCCACGTGCTGTTATGAATGGCACACGGCATCAGGACATCCTTTTGGCGCAGCCTTTTGATGCGCTGCACTGGAAGGGGCACCAAAGAGCTGTGCACTGGCTCTTAGGGAGCCCTTTTTGCTGGCTCTTAAAGGAGCAGCATTTTGCCACTCTTTTCCAAGGTGGCAAAAGGCAGGATCAGGGCCTCGGCCTCGATCCTCCACTTCCCAGGGCTGCCCAGAGCCACCCATCTACACCTCCTCTCATTCCTTTGTTGTTCATCTGCTTTTGCTTTGCTTGCCCTTTTCCATTCTTCTTGAATTCTAGTTCCCTAATTCACATTGGAAATGGGAACCTTTCAGTTCCTTCATTTCATTTGCACCCAGCCCCTAGTGTGATATCAACACACATGTACAGATTGATAAAATGTGGCAAAAAAGCATCCTTGAAGTAATCACATGTATTATTATATCAAAACACTTTATCTTATCTTCTCTCTGCCTCTTGTCATACTATTATTTATTTGATGAATTTCTATCTTATTTTTCAGGTCATAACTCATCAGAACACATAACATGATACAGAAGTTAAAACAATTATAACTTCACAGAACAACTACATAACCCAAAAGCAGAGTAGATGCAGCAGGAGGAACTAAAGACTGAAAACAACATTCTTACTCAGAACCTTTAAAAGCTTGGGCAAATTTTAAAATGCATAAACCCACTGCCCCACAGGTGTCAGCATTGGTTCTCCATTGAATTTCTGTTTCAAAGTCAAATCACTATTGGTGAGAAGACTATGGGCCTTCACAGACTGCGAGAAATAATGCAGCTTGAGTCCACTTTGACTGCCCTGGCTCAGTGCTAGGGAATCATGGGAACTGTAGTTTATTGTGGCACCAGAGCTCTCTGACAGAGAAGGCTCAATGTCTCAGAAAAAACTACAGTTCCCATGATTCCCTAGCACTGAGCCAGGGCAGTTAAAGTGGACTCAACCTGCATTATTTCTGGCAGTCTGTGAAGGCCCTATATCTCAAATTGCCTCTCAGCTTACTTTTTGAAAAATGAAAAAAGATCTCTGAGGAGAATCTCATTAGCTAGGCAAGTTTATGTGGAACATGGCACCCCTTGCTTTCATTGATGTACATTTATTTATTGTTTATTAATTTTATTGATACTTAGCCTATCCTCCAATGTGTTCAAGATGGCACCCATGGCTAATCCCACTCCTCATTTTACTCTTGCAAGAGTTGCACTGTGAAAGGTAAGTTGCACTGTGAAAGAGTTACTGTCCCAAGTGAATTTTGTGGCTCAGTTGTAACTTGAACCTGGAATTTCTTAAATTCCAGCCCAACACTGTATCTGCTATATCACACAATGCTTCTAAAACAGCACATCTGTGTGAGTTTGCTTTTTGTATGATAGTTTATGCATAGTCCATGGACAAACTCAGTAAAAAAAGAATTTTGAAGCAATTGTGCATATATTCACATTCAGATTGCTTGCTTGCTTGCTTCCATCTATCCATGATTTATCAACTCACACTTGTGATGACTAGTAATATAAAATAAGGAAAACACATGAATGATGTGAAGGAATCAAAAGTTTAACTACAATTGGTAGTGCCAAGCAGAATAGACTCAGGAAATTAGTCAACACATGGGTATTCAACAATTTTCCATATATGGTCAAAATTTGATGTTTTTAACTACCAACTTTATCAACTCTGTGCAGCCTTAAAAGGTGCATGGTTGGATAGTACAACTCTCTAAGGCAATGTTCGCACCTATACTAACGAAAACTGCATAATTTTCATAAGTGTCTGAATGGTTCAACATTGAAAAGGAGAAAATGGAGTAGAATATTCCTTGAATACTAAGGGGGGAAGCAGACTGGCAGCTCTGCGCCGCCCCGGGAAGGTGTGCTGCTGGATTGAGGCATCCCCACGCCTCAATTCAGCGCCGCACTTTTGCCGCCCCTGAAAGGAGCACAAAAATAGTGCTCCTTTCACAAGTCAGTGAAAGTGCACCTCAAAAGCGTGAGGTGCACTTTCGCTGACTTATCTGCCGCAGTGTGTGCGGATGCTGCGGTGGGAGGTTGCCCTGGGAGCGCTGGCCATGCGGAGGGCTGGCAGCTCCGAGGGCAACCTCAGGAGGAGGAAGGGGCGCCGAACGTGAGGCTGCCCCTCCTCTTCCCTGCCTCGGAGACGGCTCAATTAGCTGTCTGCTGAGGCCCTATGACCTAAAGTTGCTCATCTTAACTGCGAAAAATACAACTATTTTCTCCTCTAACTGACTTCATCCCAGTCAAGGCTGTTTCTCTCCTTCTGCCCCCTCCTCTACCTCTGAAAAAGAGAACATGCCCAGGAAAAGAGGAAGATATGGTATGCCTTACTTAAGCACTCTTAAATATTGACAGTTCGCATAGGATTCTGGCAGGCATCTCTAAATAGGCTTGCATACTTTCCCATAGCTATTGCAATACATCACAACATTCATTATATCTTGCTAACAGATATTGCACAAGCACCCAATCACCTATTGATTATTTTTTCTGCTGGAGTTTTCTGCTATATCTTTATTTTGAGTTTTTTGTTGTTAACTGCCCTCGAGTCGATCTTGACTCATGGTAACCCTATGGATGAGACATCTCCAAGACCCTCTGTCCTTCACTGCTCTGCTTAATTCCTGCAACCCCATACCCATGACCTCCTTAATAGAGTCGATCCATCTAACGTGTGGCCTTCCTCTCTTCCTGTTTCCATCCACCTTTCCCAGCATTATTGTTTTTTTCCAAAGAGTCCTTCCTTCTCAGGATGTGTCCAGAATATGGCAGCCTCAGTTTGGTCATCTTGGCATCCAGGGAGATTTCCGGCTTGATCTGCTCTCAGGCCCAATTGTTTGTCCTTTTGGCTATGCAAGGGATCCTTAGCACTCTTCTCCAGCATCACATATTAAATGCATTGATTTTCTTCCTATCTTTTTTTTAACTATCCAGCTCTCACATCCATACATGGTAATAGGGAATACAATGGCCTGTATGATTCTAACTTTTGTGCTGAGTTGTATATCTTTGCATTATAGGATCTTTTCTAGTTCTTGCATAGCCACCCTCCCCATTCTTAATCTTCTTCTGATTTCCTAACTGCAGTCCCCATTTCTATCAATGTTTGATCCCAGGTAAGAGAATTATTTTACTATTTTTATTTCTTCATTATCTAGGTTGAACTTATGAAGGTCCTCAGTGGTCATTTTTATTTTCTTCATGTTTGATTGTTGATATTCCTTCCTCCTGTTTTCACTCCTCCTCCTTCTATGTCCATGCCTGCTTTTCTTATAATATGTTCGGCATACAAGGTGAACAGGTAGGGTGAAAATATGCAGCCTTGTCTGACTCCTTTGCCAATTGGGAACCATTCTGTGTCTCTGTGTTCTGTTCTGACAGTAGCCTCTTGTCCTGAGTACAGATTCCTCATCAGGACTATCAGATGTGTTGGCACTCCCATGTCTTTAAGGGCATTCCATAACCTTTGATGATCTATGCCAGGGGTAGGCAATTTTTACCTACCTGAGGCAAGTCCACTGGTCTGGAGCTCTTCCGCAGGCCAAGGGGGGGGGAATGGTGCCATGAGCACACGCTCGCGCATGTGCAGTATACGCGAAAGGTGGCAGTAGTGGCAGCAGCAGGACCGGGCAGGAGCCGGTCAGAAGGCCTCGGCAGACAGGGTGTGACCCACGGTCCATGGGTTGCCGACCCCTGATCTATGCAGTCAAAGGCTTTGCATATGCTGATTTTCTTTTGGAATTTCCTGGTGCACTTTATTAACTATCATACGTTTGCAGTGGGGTCCCTCATGCCTCTTCCTTTCCTGAACCCTGCTTGGATTTCTGGGATTTCTCTTTCCATGTATGGTTGGAGTCCATATGTTGCAGAATTTTGAGCATGATTTTGCTTCCATGGGAGATCAGTGCTATGGTTCCTATTTTGAGTTAACTTGGCTGAAAGCTCAGAACCAGATAGCAAGTCATGCACACATTTGGTTTCTTAGTCTCTGAAGATACTGGTCACAATGCACTATTTACTCATTTCAACATCTTGAATTTGCGAGATATACACAGAATATAGCATCCAGACTATAACACAATGTAGTCCTACATAATTTGAAACATTTCAAAATTGGGAAGAGGTTGGATTCAATAGGCCTTGTGTCAGGACAGCTGACCCTTGGTTATTCTGATCAGTTAGGGTTTCCCTCTAGACTTGTTGCTTTCCAAAGAATATAGTACTGAGCAGAAGCATCTTGCCATATGCCATGTTAAGCAATTGAAAAGAGAAAGGGGTTGTGTTTAAACTTGATAGGAATATATGTTTATTCACTTAAGTATCTGCTATTATCTCCCAAAATTCCATGAAGAAAGGATCACACAATAAGCAGTGATTTCTAAATGTTAGCAAGGGACTGAACAAGCATGCAATCATTTGAGCACCAGGCAAGGCTGTTAGACAGCAGCACATGATTGCATTTCCAGAAATCACAACTGTGGTATTTATTCAGCTAAACTTGAAGCCATTGACTTCAGTGGAACATTTGCATGAAGGGTTAAGATCCACAAGTGCACATTTAGATTAAATGACATGTTTTTTTTTAAAAATAATCACACAATAAAGAACAATGTGATTGCTTCTGAATATTCTCAGTTGCCTCCTACTCACAACATCAATTTCAGAGGGTCAGTACAGGATGATGGCATAGCAGGAGGCATAGAAAGTCATCAGGTTAAAAGCCTCTTGTCGGTGAAATGTAGCAAAAGTAAACAGAACACTGATTGAAAATGGTGGGGGTGGGTCAGGAGGGTAGACGGCATGGGGACATAATGTACAGCAACTGTAATTTGGAGGCACTGAGTATTACTCACTCTATTCACTCCTCATACTTCCACCTTGGTGCTTTCCCACAAGTACAGAGCTGCACATTTATTTCATTTTGTATCTCTCAGAACTGGAGAAAGACCGTGGAAGTCACCTCAAGCCAGGATGGGAGTTATGTAGCCCACCAATTATTGTTGGTCTGTAATTCCCAGGATTCCTGACCATTAGCTATGCTGGCTAGGGCTATTACAATCCTATGAAACCTCTAGAGCAGCCCTTGTTCTAGCTCAATGGCCTGCTAAATAACACAAGGATCACCTGCACTGTCCCTGAGTGACTGCACACTCCAACAAATGAAAGCCACCATCTTCTTGGGCATCCTGTTCCACTGTTGACCACTTGTTATGAGAGGCATATGTTTTCTGACACTGGAGATAATATATAGTCATAATGACCAGTACTCATACAAAAAAGGACAACAATAGACAAATTATGAGGAAGCACATTTTTTGGTAAACTTTAGAAGGGACTTCCTAACAATAATAGCCAGCACTTGGAGAAGTTACACTTGCAGACTACAGCTTTTAGACTTCCCAGCTTAGCCAGCCACTGAGTATGTGAGTTGGGGTGGTGGTGGATTCTGGGTGCTGGACCTACCAGTGATGGCTATATATTACTGCCATTATTGGAGCAAGAATAGTACTATACAGTTGCCCCTCTGTTTTCATGGGGGATCCATTCTGGGAGCCCCTTCAGTGAAAATGGAAAATTATAGATATTGAATGGGGGTGTGCACCTCATTTTATCCTCCATTTCCTGCCTGCAAACAGGTGAGGGGCACAGACTTTGTGAAAATGGAGGGGCAACTGTATACTACTACCATTATTGGAGTGATAATGTGCATTGGAGCAAGAATGCTGGCCCTACTAGTAAGGATAGCTATATATTTCTGCCATTATTGGAGCAAGAATATCAGCTGGTAGAGAAAGAAACTGGATGGTATTATTCTGCTAATATTCAGATTGTAGGCTTTTCATGGTCATCTAGTTGGCCACTGTTGGAGAAAAACACTGGATTAGATATTTCTTTGGTTTGATCCAATGTGTATCTTATGTTCTTTGCTTATCCAAGCTAAAGATACCTGCCTTTTTAAATGATTCCTCATTGCAGTGATTTTTCATTGCCAGTTAGGGAGGCATAACTCTGCCCCATCTGTTTGTCCCTATAATAACCCAACTGCAATTTTATTCTGTGATGTTCTCAGATGATGTTGAATCTTCCTGCCACCAGTTAATGTACATGTTTAGTCTCTGGAACTAGAATGCTGTCAGATCTGCAACCAGTGTTTGAATGGATTGTCTTTGTCAATAAGTGAGATATAAATAAATTTTATTATTATTATTATGCGTGGTTGTCTGGTTTTGAGTGCAAAGAAGCTTGTGCAAAAAGTGCAATGCATCCATTTATGTATGTACATTTGCTTGATAATTACAGAACACTTTCTCACCCACACTGCACTTCAACTCTTAAAGAGATGCATAGTGTCAAGTGATTGGTAGACAATTTTTGGGACACTTGTGTTGATGGTTGGTGTATGAGTTCATTCATCTTACCAGAAGATGGCAATCACTTACATGGCAGCATCTGTTCTCCATTTCAAAGAGTGTCCTACTTGTCCTTAATACTAACCTGTTACTTTATATACCCTTCCCTTCTTTTTGCAGCTTTTACTATAGAATTAGCATCACCCCTCCTCTCTCCATGTCCCACTTCTAATATGTGTCAGTGTGTATTTTTACAAAATAAATTCCTTCCCCTTCACCACCACAGCCTTTCTTTCATGAATCCTCTCTCCAGCATAAGTAATCCCACTTCTCCTTTCCCTTTCTCTCCCCTTCCAACAAAGTCCTAGATATATGGAAAAAGATATCAGCATAATAAGAGCCAGCATATGAGCATGATGTAGTATCTTGACTTATTATGCTGGGATTCTAGGAGACCTAGGACTCTCTCACATTGTTAGCACTATGATTCCACTTTAACTGCCATGACAACATCCTATGGAATCTCAGTATTTGCACTTTGGTGAGGTACTAGAGCTTCCTGGCCAAGAATTCTAAGTACCTCTCCCTAAACATCATATCCTGAGAGTTCATAGGACTGAACCATGGCAGTTAGATTTAGCCCTAAAATTGCACTATTTATCCCAGGGGTAGGCAACCTTTCCCCTTTAAGGGCCGAGGGACTTCAGCTCCCAGAAGCCTCAGCCATGTTGGCCAATAGTCCCATGTTGGCCAATAGCTCCTGGGATTCTGGGAGCTGAAGTCCCTCGGCCCTTAAAGGGGAAAGGTTGCCTACCCCTGATTTAGCCCTACAATCATAGCCTTATAATTGTGTGCATGGGCCCTAGGGTTCAATCCCTGTTCATCCTTGGATATCCCACTGGATGACCTTGGACAAAATACACTATCTCAGTTTAAGACTAAGGCAATGCAAATCATCTCTGAATAAATCTTCCCAAGGAAATGATACATTTGCCATAAGTCAGAATTGATTTGAAGCCACAGCAGCAACAACAAATTAACACAATATAATACTTATTACATGCTGTTCCAATGGCCCTGGAAGGAAGGATCAACCACATGCAAATAGTTATTACATTTGTTGTCAATTACATCCATGGATAATGGGCCATCCATTCAGAAAATTCTGCACATGTTGGCTTTGGGGCTCTTTAGAATGAAATCTTTTTACATCCCTATTTGCTCCTCTCTGGACATGCTCTCCTCTGCCAATGCCATTCTAAAATGCCTTTTCCTGAATTCACTGACAAAAATATCTAAAACTGAAATTGTATCATACACAATTCCTTTGTCACATTTTTCCTGCCCTGTGTATCAGTGTTGATATGGATATTGCTTAAAATATGCAAAGAACTAAGCAATTATATAATTGCAAACTCTTTGTACTATGGGAGGCAGCATTGTGAGCAAATCTGAAGCTGATACAGACATGTCCCTTGACCTGGACACTACAGTTTTGTTGATACAACATAGAATTTAATTTAATTTAATTTCCCTTTCCCTTTTTTTCCCTTTCCCTTTTCCCCTTTTTTTGTTTTGTTCCCAGTTTGATGACATCTAAAGATATGATGACAGGAAAGAAACTACAGTTGGCCCTCCATTTTCACAGGGGATCCATTCTGGACCCCCCCCCCCCAAAAGGAGATTCATGAATATTCAAGACCTATAGGCCCTGCACGCGCCCTTGGGAGCACACCCCATTATTTTAAATGGAGGTTTCCCCTCTGTAAATATATAAACTGCGGCCATGAAGTCTGCAAGAATGGAGGGGCAACTTATTAATTTTAGTTCCACTAATAATGTTGTTTTAAACAAATCAAAGTACCTAACACAGCAGACAGAAAGCTATTATACAATCTACAAAAAGCCAGCACAAGGACAATATATAACAACACAGTCTCTGATCTTCTGTGGGTTTTGCCTGCCTCTCTCATAGAGACCTTTGCCTTAACTGTCCATAATATTTCTCCCTTGGGCTCTAACATCCACAACAGGTATGCCAGGTTTCCTCACCATATTGCAATAAAGTTATTTACTTTTACATCCTGGTCATAAACCTGTGGATCACAATAGCTCCCTTGCCTCTGGCAGGGGTTTGATCCGCTCCTATATAGCACTGTGCTTCTGAAGTACACATATACTATAACCACTTAAAATAATAAGGCATTTTATTACTGGGCTGAAGTGTCCAACTGGCTTGATTAACAGTGGTGATGAGGTAACAGATCAATGGCAGAGCCAGACCAAAAAAAAACCCTCTTAATTTAGAAGGAAAGGACCATAAGCAAGGGCATTGTTTGAATTATGGAATATTCAGTTAGATCTTTCTTTTTTAAAGATGTTTTAATCACTCCATGTACAAAATGCATAAAAGGTTTTTCTTTGCTAGACTGCACCAGTTCAGTTTGTGGATAAGATGAAGGAACATCTGAATGTGTTGATTTTATGAAGGAACACCCTGGCTGTATTCACACTGCAGAAATAATCCATTGTGACATCACTTTAATTGCCATGGCTCAATGCTATAGAATTCTGGGAACTGTAGTTTATTGTGGCACTAGAGCTCTGATAAGAAGGCTAAATGGCTTGCAAAACTACAAATTCCAGAATTCCATAGCACTGAGCCATGGCAGTTAAAATGGTGTCAAACTGGATTATTTCTGCAATGTGGATGTAGCCACTGTTGCATAACTGCTTGCATATTTGAATTCATGGCAATGTGTGTTCCAGTAGAAAGACGGTATAGTGTAAATTCTCCTCTTCCAGTAGGAGAATCAGTGATGCAATGCAAAACAACAACTGTCTATGCAATGGTTATAGCAGTAAAATTTTGCTCAGATGCCCATGGAACTGAGGTCCATTCATACCATTCAATTAAAACACTATGATTCTAGTTTAAGTGCCAGGGCCACATCTTATGGAATCCTGGGTTTGGTAATTTGGTGAGGCACTAGAGAGCTTTGGCTAGTATATTAAAAGGTCTCTAAACTGTAAACCTCAGAAACTCATAGGATGTTGTCACAGACAATAAAGTGGAATCATGACACTATAATTCATAGTTTGGAAGATCCCAAGTTGCAGCCGTTTAGCCACAAAGAAGTGCAACCATTAGCATAAAAGTATACCAACATATGTCATGGAAAGGATTCTAGCTCAAAAAGACAGGAGAGAGGAAAAGGGAGCAGGGAGGGAGCCGATGTATGCATGTATTTAAGCTATTTGGTGCAAGTCATGGAGAATTCTGCAACATATAGACTCTAACAATGTATGGAGAGAGAAATCCCAGAGGTCCAAGAGGGGTTCAGAAAAGGAAGAGACACTAGTGACTACATGGCAAACATACAATGCCTAATGGAGTGCACCAGGGAATTCCAAAAGAAAATCAGTATGTGCTTTATAGACTATAGCAAAGCCTTTGATTACATAGATCATGAATGGCTATGGAATGCCCTTAAAGACATGGAAGTGCCAACACATCTGATAGTCCAGATGAGGAATCTGTACTTAGGATAAGAGGCTACTGTCAGAATAGAACACGGAGAAACAGAATGGTTCCCAATTAGTAAAGGGGTTAGACAAGGCTGTATCCTTCCACCTTATCTGTTCAACTTGTATGCAGAACATATTATAAGAAAAGCAGGCTTGGACACAAGAAGGAGGAGGTAAGGAATATCAGCAATCTAAAATGAATATAGGAGGTAAGGAATATCAGCAATCTAAAATGAATATAGGAGGAAGGAATATCAACAATCTAAGATATGACACTGCTTTTTAAGCTCTTTTAAAGCCCTGCCAGTTGACATCAGTCAGAAAATAATGAGGTGTAGAGGATGGATTTCCCAGTCTTGTTGGGAGGGTTAAAAAGATATTTTCTTCCCAGAGACATGAATGGGCAGGGGAAAGAAGAAAAACTGCTCTGGGGCTGCTGGAATTTTTTTTTTTTTTTTTTTTTTTTTAGCTAAAGGAATCAATGGGGTCGGGGGGAGAGGAGGAGGGTGTATTCACCTGATCCAATCCTGGCTATTAATTATTTGCCTGATTTATGCTAGCAAGTAACATAGCAGTTCGGCTATGGGATATATGTGCATGTGTATTTATATCCCTGTGTGTGCTGTTTGCAGATGGTTGAGTGACAGCATGATGGGGAGGTAATGGTGTTGATTCCTCTGTCTCTTAGCTTTGCAGCAAATTCAAAATTTCTGAATTTTCACAAAATATTCTCTATTCCAAGTAGTAATACAAATGTGGATAAAGTATGATAAGAGGAATATAAAAGAATTCAGGCAAATAAGCAAAAGTCACACAGGTCTGAAATTTGTCTATGCTAGCCAAGTCAATAAAGATCTGAAGCATTGTAACAGGATTCTGTTTTCTTAAAATGTTAAAAGGCAAGAAATTTAAAACCTTTTGGGAAGCTGTAAGTCATTCCAGTGAATCCATCTGTATTTGTTTGTTTCATTGTACATCTCTTTATTATCCTTCACTTCCTCCAAGCAGTATGTAAAGGGATCTTGTAGCACCTTTGAGACTAACTGAAAGAAAGACAGTGGTAGCATGACCTTTCATAGACGTGAGCCTGCTTTCTCAGACGCATGTTAACATGCACCTGAGGAAGTAGGCTCCAGTCTATGAAACCTTATGCCACCACCTTCTTTTTTTTATTAGTCTCAGAGCTAATGTTAGTTTCTTTTGTTAGTCTCCCTTTGCACACTGATTTTCCAGACTA
>CM034708.1:22405996-22438382 GCA_020142125.1 Phrynosoma platyrhinos | reverse complement strand
CTGCAAAAGCCCAGGCCTAAGTGAAGTAGAGCCATGTTGAAGAAAATGCTTGGCTTAGACATGGAGCATGTTGTAAATTTCTAATGATTTCAACTTCAGCTAAACATATATAAAAGATTCTGAGGTATGTTCCAAAATATCTTGACATGTTGCTGCTAGAACACAGAATATAAGATACAAAGATCAAGTGTGACACAGAATTAGTACTTGCTCCTTATTGGTGAGTTTATATGACTGTCATAGCTTATTGTTGATTAATTGTTGCTACTGAATGTCTTTGTGAGAATTCTGTATAAATGGTTTAAAATGCATCCTCAACTCTCTCCTTCTTAACACCCCTGACTCCAATAACAAGGAGACTGGGTTTATTTAGAGGTCTCTCCTGACTGGGGTTTCTCAACCCTAAGAAATACCTTTTCTTGTTTTTTCTTCCTGAGTGTTCAAATATTTTGTCTATCCCTAGTGCTGTGACATTGGGAGTATCAATAAGCATATGTAGGGCATCATTCTCTTGCTTCATATGCATATATTATCTGTAGATAATAGGTTTTAGGCCTGAGAACATTGTTCCATCAGTATTATGCTTTCTAATAAGCTAGCAGTAATATTTCTTTGCATTTTTTATTGCAGTTTAGAATATTCCATCATTATCTTTAGGATAAGCCTAAAAAGCAATGCCATTTAAAGTATTGTTCCCTAATTTCTGTTGTAGGATTGCTCTGCTTCTGTAGAATCACCAAAGGTCAGACATGAACATCTTTTAGATGTCAGGCTTGTTATAGTCAGGTTAGACTTAGAAAGGATAGAAGACTGATGTCATATTTGAAGTGAATATGATATATTAGTGCACAATTCCATTTTGCCTAATTTTATTTTTTAAAAAAATTGTATTAAATTATAATCTATTCAGATTCTAAAAATAAGATGTAGTAAGCATTGCTATAGATAAAGCCTCTAATGGTGGAGTATATCCATAATGTTGCTGAAAGCTTCAGTTATTTACTTCAGAAAGTGGACCTTATTTTGTGCTGGGTTTTTTTTTTGTTAAGCTCTAATTAGTTTAAATTTAGATATCATTGCTGAATTGAGTAGAGAGGCTGATTTACTTGAATCCATCAATCAGCTGAACTCACAGACTAAACACCAATAATTTCCTATTCTGATTAGTGAACTGTGACAGCTATCCAAATAGCCTGAGTTTATTGGTTACATGCTGAATCAAGCCTGTGTTCTTTTAATTTCTTCAATCCCTTTTGTATCCATAGAATCATAGAGAAAAGAGCACATGGATCTTTAAAAAAGGATTATTTTTGGTGAACATGATTCTGTTACTTCAGATCTGAAATATTTTCTTTAGAATATGAGAAAATGATAGAATCACTAACAGTTAACTACCCTTGCAAAATTGCCCTTGCAATTAGTTCTGTACAGCAAAACCTGGTGTATTTATGGAAGAGCTCTTAATGTGCAGTCAGTCAGTTGCATTCAGAAATAGGACACTCTCATGATAGTTATATGTTTATGTGTAGGTCACAGCCCTTAGGTAAATAAAGAATGGGCCTGTTTTACAAAAGCAAAAAGCAAAAATGGACTATCATCATCATCACCATCATCTTTATTTGTACCCCGCTTTCCCCCCAGAATTGGGATTCAATGTGGCTTACAGTCTAAAAACACAGTACAATTAAAAAAAGGGTCACAATTAAAATGGAATCAAACTATTACAATATTAAAACAGATCATTTGTTTAAAAAAAGAATACAATTAAAAAAGATAAAAGCGCTTAAAAACCGCTTTTTGGTTTTTATCATATTTCATTACTAGCACATTGTGAGGAGAGGGCATAGCTCAGTGAAAGAACATGTCCTTTGCTTTCAGTCTCTGGCATCTTTAGTAAAAGTATAAAGTAGCAGGGAAAGAAATGTGCATTCACTCCAGTATAACTGTTACCATTAGCTAGGTTGGGTAAGGCTGATAGGTGTTGCACATTCCCCAGCTTTGCTGGAGAGCCAATTTGCAGTGCTAGTCTTAGAACTAGTCTGATCTATTCTAGCAACAGATTTCCATTTCTTTATTTTTGAATAGCATTTACATTTTAATAGCAGGATCCCTTCCTGAATCTGGTACAAGATGGCCACTATACTGGACAAGTGGATGAGTTGGGTACTGGGTTTAGTGTAGTAAAGTGTGACTAGTTTTTTTCGTTAATTATTCAATTAAAACATCCTGACAGAGGCATAGAAAATAAAAGCAAAAAATATTTATTGTTTAACAAAAATTAAAATGAAACACATAGCCTTATGTTGGTTCTGTACACAGGATGCAGTAACACCTCTGTTTCATGCAAAGTAATACTTCTCCCTGAACTCTTTCCACATTCTTCATTCTCAAAACTCTGTTCTGATCTTGCCAATTCCTATCTTTTTCATTGTCCCTATCTCTGGTTCTGGCTGACTCTATCTCTCTTTCTGACTGTTGCTAACTAACTGTTTTACATATGGACTCTAGGTTATATACTTTTCCCATAGCCAGCCCTCGCAACATTGCATGAGTGTGATTGGCTGGCTCCATGCAGATTTGCACAATTTATTGCTTCACAATCCCTATTTTTATAACTAATATTATTTTGTATAGTTGAAACTATAAATAATAAGATATAGGCATGGAAGGATTATATATACAAGTTTCTTGTCTCATCTGCATTCATCTGTAGCATCTCTGAAAATGGTGATCAGTATTTGGTGGTAATGAACAAAGAAAGGAGGACAAAAGGTGATGATTCAACCTGTGTCCTCGAAAAAGGAAAAAAGAGAAAAAGATATCTGAAAAAAAAATCAAGATAGGTGTTAGAACCAAGATACAAACATATCCTTTAATCCAGTGTCCCTCCTTACAAATGACATTTTCTTGGGAAGGTGGGATTGGCGGCATCATATAACTAGTGGGCTGAAGAGGGAGCCAGAAGTAGAAAGAACCCAAGTCCAAAGTGGGACCAAATGGTTCACCTGACCTCTCCCTCAGTTGGTCAGTGCATGGTGGACAGAGATCCCTACGGTCTCTTTCCCCCATCCCCTGCACTGCTCATCTGTAGAACATCAGAGAAGCTGAGAAGAGTCTCGAGCACATTTGTTTTCTAACTATCAGATCAACAGTACAAGGAAATATTGTTTTCTCAGCAATCACCCCCTACTATGTCACTCAGCTGATTACTAGGAAGCAGCTGAACAGTGCAGAAAGGAGGATTTTGAAGTAGGAGATACTGTTGAGAAAGAAAGTGCTCAATTGCCTTCTCAGTCTTTGAAAGATTAGGGCAGATGGGGAAGAAGCAATATTTATGCTTTATAACACCTTTCACTGTCTAAAGCAGACAAGGCAAAAGCCAAGACCTGATGCCTGAAAACTGTACCTATAAAGTCTTGTGGGTTAGCCACAAGGCTGTATTGCAGAAAGGTGATCCATGTATGAATAACTTTTAACAAACTGAGGGCCTTTACATATTGCTAGAAATAGTTCAAATTGTGGCCACTTTAACTGTCCTGGCTTAGTGCTAGGGAATCATGGGAATTGTATTTTTTTTCTGGGACATTGAGCCTTCTCTGCCAGAGAGCCCTGGTGCCACAATATACTACAGTTCCCATGATTCCTTAGCACTGAGCTAGGACAGTTAAAGTGTCCTCAAGTTGCATTATTTCTGACTGTCTGTAAAAACTCTGAGATGATAACAATTGGTAGGATGCAGACTAGTGGATTGTCCATGTTGGCTGATATAAGCGGCCTGTTAATCTAAACAACAGAACAGAAAATTTCCTGCTTTGCTGTCCATTCAAAACCAAAGAATCAGCAAATTATGGTACTCTCTTTAGTAGGCTTTGTTCAGTTTGGCTGATCAGAAGATGTGCACATCTACTCTATGCCCTGTCCCAGGAGCAGGAAACTTTCCAGATTGTATTATACTGCAACTCCCATAATTTCTATCCAGTATTTCCAAGGATCAGACCATAGGAAACAGAGTCCAACAACATTTGGAAGGCCGCATGTTTCCTAACTTTGCTCTTTTCCATGAGATTATGAATGGTACAGGTCTGTTTCCCCACTAGGTTGGAACCTGAGTTCACCCCTCCCAGCTCTTCTTGAAGTTAAAACCATGCTTTTGTCTAACAAGTTGTGCACAGTTCACTCAGACTAACACTTTACTTTTCCCATGACCATCAATAGCATTTATTCATTTATTTAGCAACATTTATCACTTATATCAAAGAAGATCAAAGTGGAGTACATTGGTAAAATACAAGAAACAAATTGACACGCTCTCTTTTTGTGGGAAACAGATGTTAACATGGACTAAAAATAAAAGGTTTGCACAAAAATACTTTTTAACATGCAGCTAAACCTAACAGTGGTTGGAGTATGTTGAATTTTTAATGGAAGAATATTATGAATAGTAATAAATGATAGCAATAATGAAATGAATATTGAGAGTAAGTGCTTAGGTAGCCAGTGGCTTCTTTAATTGCAGACCTGGCTGTAGTAGACTTTTAAATAGCAACATGAGATGGCTTTTTTCTTAGATGTCACTCAAAAGGATGATATTTATAGGATACAATAAATATTTATAATTTCTATGTCATTGTTTTCAAAAAGATTTTTATGACTTGTTTTATTTGAACCTGTTATTTGAAATCTTCAATTCCTCATGAAAAAAAGTTGTAGAGCTTATGGTATTACTCTGACAAAATGATTTCCATAAATAAAGCAAGATGCAATGGAAGGGAGCATATATAAAGATTAATGTATCCGACTTTTATGTGTACAGTGACTAACTGCAATTCTTGAGACTTAAGTTATTGGAAAGCAAATCTCTGTTAAGGAAAACAGGCAACAAATCCAAAGCTACCTGAGCAGCATGGGCAATTTACTTTCTCTTGATTTTAAAGAATGTTGTTTTATAGCCTTTTCCCCTGGGCATATTGATTTCACATGTCATTTTGTACAATGACATAATGTGGCTGAGTACATGCACCCACACACATACATGCACTAAGAGTAACAAATACTGCTGTCATTTGTCATCCTGAGCTCCAGCCACTGATTTCAATGTGCAGCATTTTAAGGGGGAGTGATCATTTCAATCAAAATGGCAGGAATGATGAAAATGGGCAGACACGCAGCTGAGAAGAGATGATGCCAATTGATTCTTGGAATCAATTAGAATAATGGTTTAACTACAGCACACCCTTCAACTGCCTTAATTTAGCAGGAACAGTCCAAATTAATCCTTTGTCATTCCACCTTTTCAACTGCTTTTAAAAAGGGCCAGTGTCCCTTTCTCCCCTTCACACCATTCCTTTTTGCCTCTTCTCCTCCTTCTTGTTGATCTCAAGTTGATCTCAACTCATGGTGACCCTATGGATGAGACATGTCCAATACCCTCTCTCCTCCACTGCTCTGCTTAATTCCTGCAACCCCTTAATACCTGGTGACCTCCTTAATAGAGTCCATCCATCTGGCATGTGGCCTTCCTCTCTTCCTACTTCCCTCCACCTTCCCCAGCATTATTGTTTTTTTTTCAAAGACTCCTCTCTTCTCATGATGTGTCCAAAGTACGACAGTCTCAGATTGGCTTCCAGGGAGGTTTTGGGTTTGATCTGCTCTAGGACCCACTTGTTTGTCCTTTGTCCTTTTGGCTGTCCATGGGATCCTCACACTCTTCTCAAGCACCACATCTCAAATGAATTGATTTTATTCCTATCATCTTTCTTAACTGTCCAGCCCTCACATCCATACATGGTAATGGGGAATACAATGGCTTGTATGATTCTAACTTTTGTATATCTTTGTATTTTAGAATCTTTTCTAGTTCTTTCATAGCACCCTCTTGCCCTTAGCTGATTTCATTTGCTGCAAACTGATGTTGTAGTGCAAAAGTAATTTGCAACCAGTTAACTCATCAGGGAAGAGAGAGAAGGTGGAATCATGTCCGTTTCCAATAGGCTCAGGCAAAAGCAAACTACTGTGACCTTCCCTACCTTGTGTGTTCTTCCGCATGAATAATTTTTGCCATCTTAACCATACTTTGATGCTTCTTGGCTACATATATCACAATTTTAATCTATAAAATCGTGGGAGGGTATGATATAGATGCAGGGTGTGTCAGCATGATTCTGGTATTTTCTCATCTATTTTTAAAAATACACATGAATTAGGCTAAGTGTGAGGAAACTGAGGTTCCCAGTTTTAATGGGTTTAGCAGGTAGATGAGTCATCTACAGGATTTTGTTTCAGTCTGCTCCAAAAGAGTAGCCAGAAAGGAAAGAGGACTGTTCTAAGACTACACAAAAACATGCTAATAAGCTGTCAAGGAGGAATGAACATAAACACTACATTCTCTGGCACATTTGGTGGCAACAGGGGAAAGGGACATTTTGGTGACTGCTCTCAGATTTTGGAAAGCTATCCCTAGGGAGGCTTGGATGGCTGCCCCTTTGCTCCCCTCTAGTGACAAGTAAAAACTTTCCTATTCCATCAGACTTTTAGAATTTGACTGCAGTGGGCTTTTAACAGACTGAAACAACAGTCTTTTAATGAATGTGAAATGGTTTCAACAGCTCCACCATGCCTAGCCCAGTGACAGATAAAGGGCCCTCCTTCCATTCCAACTGCCATTGCCCTGGCCTTGGGATGGAGACAAGAAAAGGTAGTATCTGCTGGACTTGATCCCTTTCCCCAAAGCCATTACCTTTTCTTTTATGTCATGTTTTTTTTAGATTGTAAGCCTGAGGAAAGGGAGCTATGGAGTTTTTCATAAGGGGGAAATTCCACGTGGAAACGGGGCTTTAAATTAAACAAACCCCACAAAAGCGGGTGTTTTTTCAGAAAATGTTGCTGTTAAAAGGAGGTTAATCCGAATGGAAATTAGACAAAAACTGCTTCTTCTTACTTTCGGGAAGATCTTGAAAGTAAAAAAAACAGTTTTTGTCTAATTTCCGTTTGGATTAACCTCCTTTTAACAGTGCTGGAGTTTATCACACGGAGAAATCCCATTGATAAATTGCTTCCGCTTTTACGTTTTTCTCTCTTTAAAGTGCCTTTTCTGCACAGGGCTCCCCGTGTGATAAACTCCTGTCTAATTAACAATTTGTAAGCTGCTCTGAGCCTCTGCAGAAGAAGAGCGGGGTATAAATTCTCTAAATGAAATGAATGAACTTCATGGAGTTATTTGTTTTAAAATAATAGAGAGAGATAGCTTAGATGGAAAGATATATAGATCATAGAGATATAGATAACTGGTGTCTTATGTGTTTTAATCTATATTAATTTCAGTTATTTGCACTGCCTTGAGCACCAGTGTTGGGGGAAAAGTGGGATATAAATGAACAAAATGACAACTACAGAAATAACAAAAATGCTTGAGGGAAAGCTCAGAAGAAATATTCTCAAGAAAACTCTATGATAGGCTTGCAATAAGATTTTTGACTTATTTCAATAAGATTTCTGACTTGAAGGCACACACCACCAGCACCATTCTGTTGGTTAGGCCTATTATGAAGCAAATAACCAGACCTGAAGTGAGCAACTACTCAGGCTGCATTGTTCCTCCATAAGATCCTGCAGCCCTGCACTCCCATTATGACTCCATTATGACCCCATCTCATCTTAAATTTTGGGGGGGGGGAACCAAAAGTCTTTCCCCACAAAAATAGCTCTGTCTTTGTGGAAGGACTACAGGCAATATTGCTACATTTTGAAACATCATTACTCCCTCTTTTTTGGTTCTTTACATAAAACAAATGCTGTAGTTTTATTCTTACTTGTTTTAAATGCCTTGAAATTATTTTAAATAGTGTTGCTTTAATAGGATAGCTTATTTCATTGTTTTTAAATTGTTTGTATTACAATGATTGCTTTTAGATGTAGTTTGTTTTATTACATAAATAAGCTGAAAGCAAAATAGGCCTTTTTGGAAAAAAATTATCCATGCACATATGCACATCCAGATATCTATGAACTTTTAGAACTCCTGCTAGTTTTTTTTCCACATCAACAGTTATAATGTCATTTTTCATTTTAAGGACATTTCCTTCTTGATATAATAATTAACTGCCTAAATTCATATTTCCTTCTGCACATGATAAATGCAATGTATGCAAACTTTGTCACAACAAAGCTATTGAAACTTGAGACACCCCCCCAAAATGTGATTAAGGGGCTGTACAGACTGGCCAAAAGGGCTGGCCTGGGGGTGGAGTGGGGGCATGGTAACCGTATGGCAATCACCCTGACTCTGCCCTGATGCTGCCAACCACATGGCGGGCGGCATCAGGGTGCTCCCTTGGTACAGTGTTCACACATGCTGTGCCAAAGGAGTGCCGAAAAACTGCTGCCACAGCAGCAAGGGCAGCTTTTTACTGCTCTAAAAAAGGAGTATCATTTGCCAGCTCTTTTTAGAGCAGCAAACCACTGAATCAGGGCCATGGTATGAGGGTGCCATGGCCCCGATCCAGCAAGGAAAGGAGGGAGCTGGACACCGCCCATTAGGGGCCATCTGTTCAACCCCTTAATTTCAATAGGAATTTAATACACTTATGCTTACTGACCGAACTAGGCTTCAAATAAATACCGTATTTTCCGGTGCATAAGACGACCCGGCATATAAGACGACCCCCCATTTTTCCAGTCAAAATTTAGCACCTCCATCCTCCTTATCCTTATACCCGGCATATAAGACGACCCCCCCACTTTAACCACAGATTTTGCAGGTTAAAAAGTAGTCTTATATACAGGAAAATAAGGTAATATCAGGATTTGTAAAGTTACCATTGTATACTAGGATTATAATATGCTGTTTTTCTTTTGTCTTCTTTTGGCCATCATTTTAGATTTAATTGTATTGCAGCTGAAAATGGAAATGTTTCCACCATATTCAAAAGACAACATTAACAAAGTGCTTGTGATGGGTCTTTGACAGGATAAATGTATTCCTATGTTGCAGGAATAGATGGAATTTTAGTACTCTTCAAACAATTTAATTCTTTTACAGAGCATCTATCTGTTTTCTGTGGTAAAAGGTAACAATGTATAGATGTCATGTGGTGATGATATGCCAATAGGGTGGGGAATTCAACACTGCTGAAATGTTCAGGAAAAGCAGGTTTTGATTCATTTTTACTGTAAATACATTCTGTCTCACACTGAAACCCAGCCCTTGTCTGTACTGGCCAGGAGAGTAGCGTAGAGTATCCTGGTCCCATAACTGCCCCAACCTCTACCTGTTACCTGGCCCTCCATTCTCATATTGGGAAGGCTGTCTGCATGTGCATCCTGCTGAGCTGCCTGTTATATCCGCTATGGGTTACCCACTTTTGAGGTCAAATAAGGTACCCATCCATGATTATATGGCTAGGCGCCTTGTTCTGACCTCAGAATGAGCAACTGGTGACAGTGATGGATGTGCAGGTAGCTCAGCAGGACGTGCGTGCAGATAGCTGCCTTGGTGCAGGAACAGAGTGTTCTGAATCTTACTAGAAGATCTGGAGGAAGAGGTAAGTTTTTTCAAAATTCATGTTCAGGGTGTTATTCCCTGATTTTAGTGCTGGACATGTGCATGACATCATCAGACTGTTTGCACCACAACTGGGGTGTAGGACATGTGTTGTCTGAACAAGATGTCATCAGAACAGGAGGAAAATGGGCCTTTTGGCCTGTGCAGAACTAGAATGTTTTTTAAATTCTGCCAAATAGGTGGTCATATATGTTTTTCCCAAAAAAGAGGGGAATGGAGAGGTTGAAGACAAAAGATTTCTTACCAGTTGGGCAATTTTTTTTGCCATATTGGGGAAAAATGTGACCTAAGTTACCTATGTGCCTGCTCAGCCTGATGTCCGGGTTCTAGGGCCTCTGCTGCTCTCTTCATACAGTGCTTAAATTTAAACCAGAATTAAATTAGGCAGCACCTCAAGCAGGAGTTGGGAAACTTCAGGCTTGGGGCTGAATCCAGACCTTTGGCATTCTCCAGATCAGTGATTCCCAAACTCAGGTCCACCAGGTGTTTTGGACTTCAGTTCCCAGAAGCCTCATCCGTATACTGTCTTCTAAAATGAATGAGCTCCCTGTCAGAGACAGAGTTTCAGATGAAGAATTGGGAGTCTACAGGAGAACTTGGAATTTAGCATTGGGGAGCTGCACTTATAGTTCTCTTGGAGTCTCCTGGGTGCTAATGTTGAGGTTGCTTCACCTGTTTGAAGAGTCTACTCACTGCCTTTTCTGTTCTGTTCCTTTTACTGTAAACAGTGGCATCACTGGGTGCATACCCAAGTATACCAAAGCCATTGTTTATTTCAGAGGTAGGAAACCTTTTCAGACCACACTGGGTGACACCCCAGAGGAGCATATCACCCTCTGGGATGGTACACTCAAAGGGACTGGCACAGTTACTGGGAAAGTGAGAAAAATGTGCTTTCCCTGTTGCCCAGCAGCTGTACCAGACCCTAAAAAGGCCTTTTGAAGGCCAATGAGTGAGTCCTCTTAGTAATGGCAGCTGCTGGGATGGGGTGAAGGAGCCTTCAGAGTCCTGTGTGGTAGCAGCCACATGGGACTGAAGGCTTTTGGGTAGTTGTGGAGGAGGAGCTTTCACAGTCCTGTGTGATAGCAGGCATGTGAGACTCTGAAGGCTGCGGGGGGGGGGGGGGGGGGAGAGGAAGACAGTCCCCCCCTGCACCAGGTGACACCCACCTTAGGAACACCACTGACTATAAATATATAGAAATTGCACAGTCTCTTTCACTACAAGGAAATTCATCTACAAAGATCTCACTCCTGGGCCTTCCTATTGCTTGAGATGGTGGTGATGGATGATGAATTCTAATTTAAGGAAAAAGATATTAACAGACAGATAGAAGTACCTTCTTTTCCAGATTCAGATTCCTGTGTTTGTTAGGCTCAAATTATTCAGAATATTCTGGGCAAGGTTCTCACCTTTTCCCCTCCTCCTTTTTATGAAGTCATTCTTTCTTTAAAGATCACACTGACTTCACAAAAAGAGAGCCAACACAGAAATTCAGAGTTCAGTTTAAGCATACAATAAATTCAAGCATTTGAAATGCACAGTTAGAATAACCAGACTGCCTTAACTCTGGTCTTTCAGCAAGCCAACCTCCCACCTTTCTTTCTTTCTTTGATCCTTATATAGCACTTTTTACTAAGTACTAAAAGCTGAACAAAGGATTTTTTTTTAAAAAAAAATCTAAAGTCTCTAGGAATCTCTTGCTGTGTGGCTTAAATCTAAAAAATGCAGCTTTACTTATAGTTGTACTGTTTACCAAAGATTTACGGCAGGGGGAGAGAAATGTAATTTACAAGTTTGATTTGTAATCCATTCTAATGGAAACATGTAGGGACTGGAAAGCAGAGGGGTATATATATTAGGGGCCTTTAGTGAGTGGCTAAGAAATCAGAGCCCTCCAAAGGAGCCAAAGAAACTTTAAGTTCATATTGTAAAGACAAAGCCTTGATCCAATTGTTAGTTCCAACTAGTGTAGAACCACTAAATTTATCCCCCCACCCCAATCATTGCATCAGTAGGTTTACTGTAGTTGGGACTGGCAATTGGGTTTAGGCCAAATAAAGGGTTTTGAGTGAATCCAATATTTTTAATTATTTAAATTTTCTTAAGATCCCACCATTCCCCATCATAAATATCACACAGAGACATACAGTCACAGACACACAATGTCACATTAAAATGAAATTAAAATCAATTAAGACAATTGATTTTTCAATTTGACAATTAAAGCAATTGTGTAATTCATTAAACCACTAGACCCCTACAGCTTAAGTCTAAGTAAGAAGGCCTTATATGGCTTCAAAGGGATGTTTTGACTTGGGCTCTGATAAGTCTCGTGGGAGAGTGAACTACACAATCGACAGTTAAGTACATCTCTGCGGGTGCATTTCTATGATGGGGAGCTACAGGGGATGATGAAGCTTGATGCTGTGCTACAACTTACCATGTCTGTACCCTAGGGCAGGCTTTCAATTCACCCAATGGCTGGATAAGCCAACCACTGGGACATATAAAATAGCAGGAACCTTGAAAGATATTACATGCTGATAATCCTGAGATCTGTTACTGCTTAGATTACAGCTTAGTAAGGTTACATTTTGGATTGCAACTACAAGAATCTCTGAGACAGCAAGCCAGACTGGCTGGGAAGTTCTAGGTATTGTAGTCCAAAAAAGGGACTTTTCCAAGTTTAGGCTCAAGCACATTACTTTTGCTCAGAAGATGCTGTGTAAAAATCCACAGACTACTATTGCTGAATGTCATTTGTCAGTTCCCATCTCTAAATCCCTATTAACAATGTTCATTGTGGCTGGATGTGTTTTTTTCTGTGTTAGTAGCATGTGGCTTCTATCTCATTGGAGCAATGATTTTATTCTTGGGTTTGGTCACAATTTTAAAAGAGCTTTCCAAGGTTCTAGACTACTTTGTTGTTGTTGTACAATGGGCCCTTGATATCTGCTGGGTTTTGGTTCCAGGACCCCAGTCAACACCAAAATCCATGGATGCTCAAGTCCCATTGTGTACAATGGAGTAGTAAAATGGTGTGCCTTAAATAAATGGTTTGCTTTTTTGGGGGAAGGGGGAATGGAATACAAGCCGTGTATGGCTGAATCAGTTATTGCAAAATCTTTGAATATTGAGGGCTGACTGTACAGGGTTCAGCAATTTGAATAGCCCCTTTGACATCTGGAGTAATACTGGGTTCATTGGTCTGACACAGAAGCTTGTTTGGAATATCTGTCAGCAATCCTTGTTTGCAAAAAAAAAAAAGAAAAAAAAAAGAAAAAAAGAAAAAAAGAAAAAAAAAGAGTAACCAACATAAATGAGATAATTTTTGTTGGGACAACAAATTTATCTCCCCACTGTCTTTGGTTTGCTTAAAATTGTCTGTATGTAGCAGGTAGTTGAAAGTCGGTATACTGTTCACAAGACTTCAGATGACAATGCTGTAAAATACCTATCTTGTAGGTTAGTTCTGTTTGAATCTTCCACAAAATATGATTCCAGCAGACTGAAATATCCAACTGTGTGGATGAGGGTTAATTATAAGCACTATATTGTCAGCATACCATGAAGCTTTTATATCTGTGGTAATTTCCTTTTGGGCTTAAAATTTGGAACACATTTCATGAATATCTCATTAACACTGGAACTTAGGTCATCCAAGGGGCTGACTGGTAGAGTAGGTTTGGGAAAGATAAGAAAACACAGTTCTTTACACAATGCATAATTAATTTTGCAGTGATTTATATGTTCTCAGAATGCTTTCTACAGTTTGATTTTATCATAGAAAGATGGTGTATACTTTTCAAACAAAGAATATATGTGGAATTCATTACCAAAAGATGCAGTGATAACCAGTAGCTTGGATGGCTTTGAAAGAAGTTTAGTTAAACTCATAGAGAAAAACCTATCATGATGGCCATTTTGACTCCCCATATTGTGAGGTGATGTCGCACACAATAGCAGATAACGGGGAGACAATCAGCTGGAAATAGCTATTGACTTTGTATCCTTCTATGACTTTGTATCCTTCTAATGGCCTTCTTGGAGGCAATTGACTGACTACTCTATGAAGTAGTGGACTAAATAATCTCTAATGTACAGTTGGCCTTCCATATCCAAAGATTTTTTTAATCCACCGATTCAACCATCCATGACTTAAAAATATTTTTTTTAAATGTACATTCCAATAAGGAAATTTTGATTTTGCCATTTTATATAAACCATTTTTGCTACCCTTTGTATTTAATGGGCCTTGAGCATCCACAGATTTTGGTATCCACAGGGGGTCCTGAAACCAAATGTCAGCAGACACCAAGGGTCTACTGTAATTAACAAGAAGAACTAACAGCTATACCATAGTCGTTATATGCTTTCAAACTGATTTTGATTTCTGGCAACCTTATCATAGGTTTTCTTAGCAAGATTTATTCTGAAAAGGTGAGGTTTGCCATTGTCTTCTCCCAAGACTAAGAGAATGTGACTTACCCAAGGTCACCCAGTATATTTCCAGAGCTGAGCAGACCCCCATAACTCTCAAACCACTACATCACACTGAATCACATATATTATGCTTTTCACTTTGCCTATTCAGTCAATATTCAGGGATCAGCCCCTGGTTTTCAGGCAGTGGTGATCCTTCATGGATTTCATCAAGTAGCATGGGGAGTTGCTTGCTATCCCTGAGCTGGCAGTCAAAAGAGTTTTGCTGCATTGATTTTCTGTACTCCAAGAGGCAAAGATGGAAAAGTGATGAATCCAATATGGTGGTTTAATTCTGTTTCACCTGTCAGACCTAATCATTTAATATTACTATGGAGTTTATCGCACAGGGAAAATTGGAAGTTTAGCTGGGTCAGAACCCATGGTTATCCAGTGTATTAGGCACAATTGCACGAATGGTTTTCACATGATGTTGTGCACAAACTGCTTGGAATCCAACAGGAAAGTGACATGAACCAGCAAATAGGCATTTTCAGGAAAATACCATGAATTCATTTCCTTCTCATTCACAAATTTGCTTTTTTTGTGCAATTGCTCTAGTGTGAAACCCATTTGCAGGATTCTCACTGTTTCTGTACTTGTTGCCAGATTTCCCATAGTCCTTTGGAGTGAGTAGCCAGGGCTCTGAAAGGAACAGTTGCTGAGGCATAGGCAGGAACGCAAGAGAAAAAGCTTGCTTCTTCCTCTGTGTGAATGTCTCTTCTCCCTCACCCTTCCCCATTAGCTGGGGTTCTTAAAGGAACAGCCGCTCAGGGAAGGCAGGGACACTGGTTGCTGAGAGGGACACAGCCTTTTATGCTGTTTTTCTACCTTTCCTACTTGTTTGGCTAATGTTTTTTTTTTCTTTTTACTTAGGTTGGATACCATTTCTTGGAAAGTAAGTGACAGTACAGTATATTTTTATAAAGAAAATTGTTTATTTCTCTGGGTGATTTCTGGTGACACAACTACTTCTTCTGTGTGCACACACAAAAAAATTGATTCCCAAACTATTATTGGGATTTGCAAACATCTCTGTGAAAACCAAATGCACTTTATACCCTCTTTCTTGCTTTAGTAATGAGCTTCTAATGTGTTGTTGTGTTTTGCATGTGAAAATCATTTGCGTATTGCACACTTTTGCAGGTTGCAGCCGCTTTAATCATTATCGGAATGGAGGTACATATGGTTCTCCTATGTCTCAAAATGGCAATTCAGGAGGTGATGCTTTGAGTGGCTACTCAGTTACCCCTGTTTGCTTCAATCTGCCCTTTATACTGCCAAAAACTGATACAGAACTAGAGCAGGTATTTCATTCTGATCAAGCCCATCAATCATACTAGTCTCTGCTGCCCAATGTATCATTATTAATATGTATAATCTAGTGCGTGACTTTGCTCTTTAGTATTTTATACAAACAGTTTTCTTTCTGCAAAGATTAATGTGTTATCCCCTTGCTGACCATAATAGGATAATGGATATTTTAAGTGTAATTATGTAAAACAAACTTTAGAACTGGCTGCCATAGATTGATTCATACATCGTTACAAAGAAGCTGAAGGCCTATAGATTGCAACCATATATCCATCCCTCCATCCATGCACCCATCCATGAATATCTCCATGCTTTGTGTTTGCTCACCTTCCTTGAATAAATAAGACACCTTACTTGCACACTTGAATAATTAAAACACTTCAGTCAGACCATTAATGACCACTGTATAATACAAAAAGGATATGACCTCCTATATTGTATTGACTGGAAAGATAGTCTGCTTGCCCCTTATAGATACAATCTTATCATACATGCTTGGAAGTAAGCTCTATGGAATTTGGTAGGACTTATTCCTGAACAGACATGAATAGGATTGTATTGTGAGCCACTCATTGGGATAGTGAGATAAATATGACTGCTTAAGCCTTAGGAAGGGATGTTTCATATTTTAAGAATACTTAGTTCAAATTCTGTGTATTCCACCTATCTTGCGATGGTTCTCATTACAGTCAAACCCATCTACATCCCATCTGGCCACTTACCAGTTTTGTAGCAATCTTACATAAGAAAGCAGGAAGAGTCATAATAGCCAGTTGAGTAATCATGTTGTGTCTCTGGTTTTTTGCCTTGTTAAGCTAAACTTGAATGTCCTAGATATGAACATCTGCCTGATTCTAGATTTGGAATTCAGTTTGCTCCTTCAATAGACACTGTCAGTTGGATTATTCTTTTGTTTCAATTTATGGCCTGCTCAGACGTGCCTCTTTCTTTGCTCCATATTCTGCATGGCTTTATTAGGTCTAGTCCTACAATGAACATTGTCATTAATCTGTTCGCTGAAAGCATCCAACATTCATTTTTCTTTATAATATGTGGAAATAGATACTTTGACACTTTGTTGCATTCAGGCACATTAAATAATAGTATGCTCTACTTTCAAAAACAATGTAGTCCCCACACTATTCTCTTCCTCATTTTCCTTGAGCAAGAATTAATCATGCTGCAGGGCTGTGTTTTGTAGTCCTGTCATAGAGTGTTATATGACCCTATTTAATCAAGTGTTAAGGTACCAGTACCTATGAGCCCGAATAAGCAAAGTTCAACAGATAATGCAAAACATTAAACAGTAGGTTTTGCTCCATATGGTTCACTGTGAACACATTTAAAGATATTACCATACAATAGTAACCTGGTGGAGGAAAAACATTTTAAAGCTGCTTCTTGTTGTGGAGTATTCTTTACTGAATGAAAGGTGAGGAACAGTTGTTCACCTGTTCTAAAATGCATTGGTGCTTCCATTAGGACTGCCAGCTTTTTCATGTCTTTATCAGCAGCTTGATCTTCAAAGGTCAGTGTGCAGTTTTGTTTATCCCTATACTGTGAAAAACTCCATCTGCTGATTTCTGCAGATTACACTGTGTACAGATCAGACCCTCTGTTTTTTTTTTTGTCATTTGGCAACCTTCACCTCATCACTTGGACCTTCCCACATTGGTGAATGTTACTCAGCAAATGAATGGCAAGGAATGTTAATGTTTATACCTCTAAATAAGCTCTTTATGTTGATTTAGAGGAAATGTGAATAGCAGCTTTAGAGCTCTCTGGCCTTCTCAAGGACAGTTCTTTCATTTCCTTACATGCAATGGAGAGCTCCCAAAGGGAAATCCAGACAATGCCTCCCAGGCAATACATTATCTCTTCTCTCCTGCCCCACTGTAAAAGCTCTGGTGTTCTCTTCACAGAGTTGAATCTGGCACCTGATAGATGCAAGCTGTCATTGCAGTTATCAGTGGGCAAGAAATATCTTGTCGAAATCATTGACCTGACTTTTATAGGAGAACAAGATGTGTTCTTGTTTTTAAAGTCCCTGGAGGGAAGGCAACTGGATGTAATTAAGAAGCTGGCAGAGCTATTTTTAATTCCTCATTGGTTAAAATGCTCATCTCAGTAAAAGGACAATGGGTCTAATCCCCTCTAGGACTTCCTCTGAATGTTAATGTACTGCGTGTCAGTTGCTGTGATTAACCATGGAGCAGAACCTCTCCAATATTTGACAAAAGGGAAATGGCATCCCCTGTGTTAAAATAATCGAATCAGGAGTACATAGTACTGCAGTGAACAAACTGAATGAATGAACACTTCCACAAGGTCTTGAATTTTCTCGTACTAATTCTTGCCAATTACTTCACCACAAGGGTGGCCAACTTCAATGGGTCTGAGTTTCCATTTTCTGCCCCTTTGGCTTTCAATGACTGGAAGTGGCCAGAAGTGCACAGTTTTGAAAAATAAATGTCCTCTCACCTGTGGTATATATAATCCTGATAATAATTACTGACATAAATTCTCTTGATAAGATTATTGTATGTCCACTCTATGTGCAGCTGCCCTTGAAGTGTTTTGAAGCTGTATCTGGTCAGTCCTGGTCAGTACTTGGATAGGAGCCCTGGTCAGTACTTGGATAGGAGACTGCCAAGTAATACTGCCAAATAATGTGTGTTGGTGACCTTAAGGCAAACTTATCATGGGGTTTTATTGGCAAGATTTGTTCAGAGGAGGTTTGCCATTACCTTCCCCTGAGGCTGAGAACATGTGACTTGACCAAGACCAAGTGGGTTTCATGGCCAAGCTGGGAATTAAACCTTGGTCTCAAGAGTCATAAGGTGCAATATCCTAAATTTCAGAGAGAGGCAATGGTGAACCACCTCTGAATATTCCTTGCCTAAGATGATTTCAACATAGATTGACAGGCAACTGAAAGGTGTGTGTGCATGCACATACACGTATCACTGTGTTGTGCACTGGTTCACAAGTTGCTTCTGAATTCAGTTCAAGGTGCTGGTTTTGATATACAGTGTGCACGTGCCATACGTGGGCTTGCCATATGTGGACTCAAAGTCATGCAGACAGTGAGCCCCAGATCTCTTAATGGAAGTGCACTGCCATTGAAATCAATGGGACTTGAGGTCTTGTGGTATTTCCCTTACACGGGGGTGGTGGCGGTGAAGAATGGATCTCCTGCGTAAAACAAGAGTCCACTATTGAAAGCTATAAACAGGCTGCAGGTAGGATATCTGAAAGGCTGCTTCTATGTGAACCTGCCCAGATTTGTTATTTTCTTAGTGGAGCCCCTGCTAAACATCCCACCAATGTCATAACCTCCAACTGTTCCAATTTGGCAGGAACAGAAAAGATCACCATAAATTCATTAACAATGAACACCACAACATAGATAGAATGAGTAGCAAAATATAACAAAAATACTATATACAGCCAAACTAAAGAACAAGTGAACATGAATGCAAAAATATAGAACCAGAAGAAATGTCAATAAAAATGTAAACATACACAGAGCACTGCCAACATTTCCACAAATTCTGACAGAAAAATCAAAATACATAAAACACGTAGAACCACCTGAGAACATAATGAAACAAAATAAATCAGTTCAGAAGAAAATCTTTGCCTCTTCCCCCAAGTTCTGCCAGTTCAAGAGCAAACCTGACTGCATTTGAGCAAAACATTGGTAAATGTTTTCTATTTTGTGAGCTCCTTTGGGAAAAAATGAAAAACATGTTTAATAAATATTTGTCTATCTATTTAAAGTTTTTTTTTAAAAAAGTGCTGCCAAACTTTATTAAAGATAAAAGCAGATTTTAATTTAATTTAATTTATATCCTGCTTTTCTCCCAAGATGAGATTTTGTACAGTGTACAGTTATAATAATATGAAAAAAATAACTCTAGTACTGAGGAAGCTTGGAGAGAAACATCCAGGATGAGAATGTATCAAATTTGTCTTTTCACTTAGTGACAGGAGCTTACTCCATCATGCAGCACTTGGGCCTTGAACTGCCAACCTTCTGATCTTCCAATCATCAGAATTGGCATCTTAACCATTAAGCCATTGCATCACTAAATTTCAGAGGAAAGAACTAAAAAAACCTGCCTCTGATTATTCCTTGCTCAAGAAAACCCTATGAAATTAATGGGGTTGTCATAAGTTGACAAGAGACTTGAAGGCACATACACACACATACACTTATATATTTTAAGAAGGTGGAAGCATGTATGTATGTATGTATGTATGTATGTATTTGTTTGTTTGTTTCCATTTCCATTGAATGGGAATAACTTGCTACTGGCAGATTTTATATCTTTTTCTTTTCAAACCAAATGTAAACAAAGATGCACATCTTAAAATCTGTATCTTTGAAACAATGTATAACCATGCTTTTATTATTGGGGGAAATGTATATAAAAATTTATGCCATTTAGAAATTGCCTGCATCACGACAGATGCATACCAAAACATGCATCAATTTCTGTGGGCGAAAAGCCACCCACAAAGTCTCACAACCTGATACAAAACAAAGATGGGGAAAAATGCATGTGGGATTCAGAGAAATGTCAAAAAAATCAAGACAGAGATTTTCTTATCCCTCCTGTGAACCTGGAACTTGACATTAATTTTAAGAAGGCATGTTTGAAAACAAACTGCACCCATTACACTGCAACAAGAGTTTTGACATCCACAGTTATCTTGGCATACTTGAGACGAGCTGCCAGTCCTTTGTCTTAAATCATTATTACACGACAATGAGAAAGTAGTCAGCCTCAACCCATAAAATGCCAAGGGGATGGAGTGATTACATGTCAGGCTGTACTTTCATGAAAGTAGACACACTTTCTTTTCAATGGTTATCTGACAAACCTACCCATTAGTCTATGGCTTGTCTCTTAGAAATAGCTCAGTCTTTTAATATATTGACAAAAGCTATACTGACATGTTTAGAAATGCACATAAGGAGCAATATGATTTGCAATGTGGCAGTATATCCAAGCAGCTACGAGTAGCGAGAGAAGGAAAGTTACTTAGATTAAAGCAGAATAGGAAGGAAAGAATGAAATTAATACCAGTAAAGCATGCCAGTTTGTACAAAGATTCTGATAGTTTGTTTAAGCATTAAAGTGCTCTGGCTGAAAATTCTAAATGCCACTCAATAAACTACACATCCCAGGACAATTCTGCTTTAACTGATATGACAACATCCTCTGGAATCCTGGGCTTTGTTGTTTGATGAGACAGTAGACCTCTATAGAAAAGAGAATTCTAAATGCTCCCCCTAAACCACAAACCCCAGGATTCTATTAGGTGAAACCATTATAATTTAAGTGGAACAACAGTGCTATAATTCTGGAATGTGAATGGGCCCCTCATTTTGGCTAAAATCTCTGAACTTGGGGAGCAAGGATCTTTGAAATGTTAGGTACCTTTATGAATTAATATAGGAATGATTTCACCTCTCCCCAGAATGCAAAAAGATGTTTACTGGCCAGAGAAAGGAGAGGTTTTGTTGTTACCAGTGGTGGCTGGCAGGTAGCTCTTATATCAGTGGGGTAGTGAATCTACTTCAGGTTTTAATCTATAAATGAGCTATGAAATAAGTTCAGTACATTAGACAGCTTCTTTAAAGCCAAAGTGGATGCACCACCCCAGAAGTATAGTGTCACCAACCACCACTTTTTGTTTCCATTGCAACACTATTGATTTTCACAATCAGTGTCAGGTACTGTAGTTGGGAAATTTCCTGTCAGTGCAAGGCTCTGATATGGAGCACCCCATCAACCTATTTCAGCAAGAGCAGAGATCTGTGCATAGAAGGAGACTTTCTATTTCTATTTAAGGCTGTAGGCTGGTATGAGACTGTCAAGAACTTTCTCCCTGCTCCCCATCAGTTCAGTGAACCAACCTTCTGTATTTCAGACATCAAGAACTTTATTCCAGTAACTGTAGATATTAGCAGGAAAACATTTGCAGACAGAACTGTCATCATCTGCAAACATTAGCATAAAATTCACAATGTTTTGCCCTAAAATTTTACAGGTTTTAGTTTGATCTGTTCTTAAACAAATTAAAACAAATCTGCTTTTCCAGTCATGCCTGACCAGTCCTCCCAGCCCCTCATAAAATGTCAGCCTAGTTCCTGCTCTCCATTTCCCATGAGAAAGTCCTAATGGAAAAAAGCATCCCTCAGATATCTGTACATTCTTGTGCCATGCAACAATCTTCCCTTTAGACAACTTGTTGCTGTTGCACTATCCCTCACATCATTTCTAAGCAACATAAGTTATATACTAATACTCCTCTAATACTATATTAATCAATATAACATATTAACACAATACTTGTACATAGCTTATGACAGGTTTGGTTAGATTCTGACAGAGTCTTTAAACCTGGTATGTAGTCAGAACTGCTTTCAATGGACCCTTTAGTTCAAGGTAGAAAGCATCCAAAGTATATCAATATCTTTTGGTATCCAAAGCAGAATGCCTCATCGTTGACTTGCCCCAGCTGCAGCAGCAATAGGACAAGAGCAAAAACAACTTTTCTTCTCAGCCTCTCATGTTTGCGCCTGTCTGGGGCAGTTGCTGAACAGTAGAGCCAATTCTTTTTCTAGAGCAGTAACGAAACCATGTAACTGTATAACTGTATAAAGTGTATACAGTATAATAGTAAAAACCAAAGAACAGAAGTAGAGAATTTCAGGCCTTTCTGACATTTTGACTTAACAGCTCTCAAAAATCTTTCTCCACTTGACCATGCAGTGTGGGGCTGGTGGGATTTGTAAACCTAAACATCTGAAGGGCCAAAAGTTCCATTGCCACACCATAGAAAATGGCTTCAAGAGGATATTATATGTAGATGTAGATATGCAATTCCTAAAGTTAGGCAGAGTGGAAGCAATGGGTAAGCACACTGTGGCCTTTCAGATGTTATTGGACTACTTCCAATATTATTCACCCTTCGTTTTCTGGCTAGGGTTGGTGATAGTTGCAGTCCAACATCTACAGCTTCCTTTTCCAACCTTTTTATCCTGGACTAATCTTTGTAAAAAAATATTATGGTTTAGGGAATGACTGCATAAAAGTTATATGTACAGCTCCAAAAAAGAGGTTCCCCCCCCCCATCATGATCCCTAGCAATTTTACATGGAACCCTAGGGTTTGAGGAATCCAGGTTGAGAAACCCTGATCTAGACGGTCACACTGTATCCAACCTGGAAGTACCATTTGCTAGGACAGGGGTAAGCAACCTTTCCCCTTTAAGGGCCGAGGGACTTTAGCTCCCAGAAGCCTCAGCCATGTTGGCCAATAGTCTCATGTTGGCCAATAGCTCCTGGGATTCTGGGAGCTGAAGTCCCTCGGCCCTTAAAGGGGAAAGGTTGCCTACTCTTGTGCTAGGATGATAAATAAATTAGCCTTTCTTGTCTCACCATGAAAATGGCAGAAATTAACCCCCTATACAGATTGTCAATAAAGTCTGGAGAAAGGCATTCTAACCTCATCCTAAATCATTGCTTTTGGGTTCCCTTCCTGTTATTTGCATGTATGTTAAAAAAAGAAGTGGGCAACTGTTGCTTTCCAGATGTTTTTTTGATGCAGCTTCCATAATTTCTTACTATATAGAAAGATTTTGTAGCACCTTTGAGACTAACTGACTATATCTTTAAAATAATTTCTTACTGTTGGCTATGCTGGCTATGGCTGATGAAAGTTGGTGGTCAAAACCATCTGGAGTGCTACAACTGCCCACTCTGCTTTAAAGGGAAGGGAAAAGATTTACACAGTCATGTGCCAGTTACAACTGATGTGAATGCATGCATTTTGCACTACACAAGTTGCCTTTCTTGTTGCTAAAAACAAAGCAGTTTGGGAATTAATCATAATAATATAATAATAATAAAATTTATTTATACCCCGCCTATTTGGAAATCCAATCAAGGCAGCTAAAAATTTTTAAAATCACATACACTCCCAAAAACAATCCCTCAACCCATGACTTTAAAAGTCCAGGGTTGTGTTATAGCAGAAATTAATTCATCTAATACCTACCATGCTACAGAGACCAAATGAAACAACTGAAGAAGAAAATTTGGGTTGAATGGCAAACAAGATCTTCACAAGAGAACTATGACTGAACTGGAGCTCAAGTGGCTGCAAATAGATTTCTTATCCTCCCTTGGAACTTTCTTTGTTTAATCCTTCTAATATGTGCATGAATATTTAGTTTCCAGGAGAATAGGAGAGAAGAGAGAAAATTACTTGACTGCAGAAAATGTGACAGGTTTAATTACATTTAAGAGAATATGGAAAAGATCAAAGCTGAAGAGATAAAAGCTGAAGCTACTGCATGGGCTCAAAATATCTTCTGAATTATAAACACTATTAAATACAGTGCTTCAGACTTAACCACCCTGAAGCTGGGAGAGAGTCACTTTTCATATGCAGCCCACTAGTTACCATGTTTTATGACATGCGTTCATTGTCTTCAACTACCCTGATGCTAATGCAGGCACCAAAGTGTCTGGAATTGTTCACAAGAAAATAGTAAGCCAAACATTTCCTCCAATGTCAATGGCTCTAAAACAGTGACTACTGCCATTTCCCCTTCAATGAACTGAATGGTTTGTGGACTGCTCAGCAGGGATGGTTGTTACCTGCAGGCCGATAAAAACTACTCTGTCAACAAATGTAGTCTTAGCCCTTATATGGATAATGACTCTGTCACACTTTGTATTAGCAAGGAACTGTTTGTTTTTTGAGGGCAAACAGTTTTGTTTTTTACCCAGATTTTAAGGGTAATCTGTAACTAACAATGGACCTCTCTTCTACTCTCTTCCTCTCCATTTCCTCATCTCCCCTTTCCTTCCTCTAAGGTACACTGCCTTGGTTGCACTGAAATTAATGGGAAAATCCAGTTTTGGCAAACTTCAGTGGTGTCAGATAAGGGTGATGTTAAATTATTGAGCTTCAGTAAGATAGATATCTCACAAAATTTGCATTAGTATATGAATGTAGGTGAGTGAGGCAGCCTCACTTCAGGTTCCTCAAGTGCTGAAGGACGAATTCAGAGCTTAGTATTCTTGGAAACATGTTGTTGTTGTTTGTTGTTGTTTTAAAAAAACATCCACTACCTTGCATCACCAATTTTTGTGACAAGCTACAACAGTGGAAAAGTGTAGTTCCTTGTGGACCTATCAAAGTGTTTTACCTTCCTTAAAATATTGTTTTCGTAGATGATACTAAAGGTGGCCAAGATCTTGTATAATTAATCACAGTAATGGACTTCAATCAATATAGTTATATATAAAAATGTCTCCCCCAAAACCTACTTTTGCAGAACCTAAAAAACACTTTGATTGGGATTCTGCCAGGCTGTAAAGTTAGGCTTTGGGGGTCATGTTCAATGGTTCACAAGCATAAATGTGAATCCCCAGCAGAGACAAGATTGTAAGTCCTGTTTACAATTTTGTAAATTCTGAAAAAGGTACCAGACAAATTTAGTTCTTTCCCTTTTTGACTACTACTCTTTCTATCTAGCCACCCTCAGATCTCAATAATCTTAGCTGTGGAAAAGGGAGGAGGGAATACTGATTTATTTTGTTAATATAATGATTATTTATATACTCCAAAAGATGGAACTTTTGGCTTTGCTGATGTTTTGGCTTATAACTCCCATAAGCACCACCCAATATTGCTAGTGGTAAACGGTGGTGGCTAATTTTAGCTCAGAGTACCTGAAAGGCCCAAAGCCTTCCCTTCTTTGTTCTATTTGTTGAATACTGAGCCCTTTAAATACAAATATTTAAACTGAAAGCCTGGAGTTTTACCATTCTAGCCAAATGATCAGTATTATATTCTGAGCTATTATTCTCTGTTTGAGCTTTTAAGGTGAGGTATAGTAGTGTAGTGGTTCTATAAGCAACTTTTCCTCCTCCTCCTCCATCATGACCATGACCAGCATGACCAACATCACTGTGGAGAGTCCAAATGCATACATGGCTGTGTGGTTTTCGAACAATTTCTAGCAGTTTTCATCTCTCCAACAAGCCAGTCTTTGGTAAAGCCACCCTTAAACACTTTGGATTATAATGACAATTATTGCTGGGGGTGGTGGTGAGGACATTGCCCCTACAAATGAGAATTCTGGTCCCCATTATATTCCTTTCATCCCCAAATTTCTAGTATTGCAGAGGAAGACATTAAAATCATTTACACTTAAAACTCTTACATTTGTTGTTTTCTTGTTAACTGCAGTAAAATCACTTATGACAAACCTATGAATGAGAGCCCAAGTCATCCTGTCCTCAACAGCCCTGCTCAGGTCCTGAAGACTCAGGGTTGTGGATTCCTCAATTGAGTCTATCCGTCTGGAATGCTGCCTTCTACTTTTCATATTCCCTTTTACGTTATCAAGAATTATTAATGTCTCCATATTCCTTTGGTAATTTTGCATTGCCCTTTTCTTTCAAAATCTAAACTCTGTTTCTAAATGTTCGACTGAATTTTTAAGTTATTGTAATGCTAGAAATTTGGAGACTGGAAGAAAATTTAATTGGGGGATTGAATTCTTTTATGGTGTGTGTGTGTATGTGTATGTGTGTGTGTGTGTGTGTATGTGTATGTGTGGGGAAGCCCAATGCCTTCGTTTTGCCCTTTCCAATTTCCTTGAGTTCATTTCACAGGGAACAGAGGAATTCAAGGATGTGGCAAATGATGTCATAATCCTTGCTAATCATCACCATCATCATTATCGTCATCTTTGGAAAGATGAGCCCTGGCTCCATTGCACAGCTACATTGGTAAGAAGAAAGGTAGACCGAATAGAAAAGTTGCTAAAAGTGTACCCCCCATGAGGCTGCTGCCACACTGCAGAATTAATGCAGTTTGACATGTCATTTACTGTCATGGCTCCATCCTATGGAATCCTTGGATTTGCAGGGGGGTTTTTTTGTTGTTTTTTTTTTTTTGGTGATACCAGAGTTTTCTGACAGAGATGGCAAAATATCTTGTTGTTGTGTTGTGTGCCTTTAAGTCATTTCTGACTTATGGCAACCCTAAGGTAAGCCTGTTACGGGGTTTCCTTTTCAAGATTTACTCAAAGGAGGTTTGACATTGCCTTCTCCTGAGTTTGAGAACATGTGACTTGTGCAGGGTCACCCAGCAGAGCTGGGAATTGAACCCTGGTCTCCAGAGTCATAGTCCAACATGTAGCAATGGGTCCTTCTAGGGGAATTTTAATTAGATCAATTAATTAATGAACTGTGCTACAAAACAGTCCTCTGAGGCTGTTTCCCACCTGTATACCAAGAGTCAGGAGATAGGAATCCAAAAAGGCAGAATTCTCTAAATGAATTGTACTTTTATTTGGGGAATGACACAATACAGCAAACATTCACTCACTTACACACACACAAGAACTAAAGAACATAGGCATTAGTGTTGGAATAGCAAGAGGCTCCACTAATGGCAATACTCACTCTAAACATGGTTGCTCTGGATGACTCAAATGGGTTGCACTGGTGTTGGACTCAGCTGTGGAAGTACTGGAATAGATGGCCACAAGTCAGAACTAATCAGAATTCACAGTGACAATTCTAGCCCACTGAACAAAGAAAATTTGGGGTGCTTAAATAGCTTGAGGCAAAGATACATTAAAGGCCAAATCTTCAATGGAAAGAATCACTAGAGATGGGGCTTCAAAGGTGGGGAACAGAGGTGTAAATTAGCCCTCTTTGGCTTGGGTGCAGAAAACATCCTGCTGTAAATAATCCTAGCCTTCCTATCTCAGAGGTGTGAATGTTTCCTTGATTGCAGCTCCCAAACTTAATCTGATTTCCTCTTCCTTGTAAATGTCTCTCTCCTTTGGGCTCATGGCTACCTTGCCTACATGACTGGATAGGATAAGTGCCATGTTTACTTGAGGTTAGAGTATGTTCAGGGCTAGAGATGGGGCACACATTCGCACACCAAAATTAGGAAGATGTCCATTATTGGTAACAAACACTCAAATCACTATACCATACTGGCTCTCTGCAAAATTACAAATACCAGAATTCGATAGCATTGAACCATGGCAACTAACTGCATTAATTCTGCAGGATAGATGCAGCCTTAGATTAATGTCTGTAGCTCTCAAGTCCTTTTTGCTTTCAGTAAGCAAAGATAAAGGTAGTTGCTAGTGCAAATAAGAGGCTGGAAGCCTCCCAGCCTGTTATACCTAGAAAGAAAGGTGGGAGTGTGTGCCCTTTCATTAAGGCAGACTACTGGCATAGTAGCACACAATGTCTTGTTGTGCCAAACATAGCCTTGGTGTCTCTATTCACTAAGCCCAATCTAGAAAGAGTCAGATGTATTTCTTAAATTAATTAAGATTTTCTATATACATTCTAATATTCCAGTTCCTCCAATGCCATGCCTTTCAAAAATAACAGTCTGTTTCAATCATGAGATTCTTATCTGGTATTAAAGAAATAATATTTAACAATGGAGTGGGATTATCAGAAATCCAATATATTTTTCACTATCTTCAGAGCAGCTGAACTTCACAGCTCTTTCAAAAAAAGGTTGTATATTTTGTGTTTTTGCTAATAATAATGATGGTGATGATGTAAAAAGGACCCCTTCCTTCCTACAGTTAATTCAGTTACCAGCAACAGCAGGAATACAGCTTTACACTGACATTTGGGGAAAGCTTATCAGTTCTACAAAGGGTGTCCAAGGGGCTAGAAATTACATTTTAAGTCCACATGACTGCAAGACATCCAGTTTCATTAATAAAAATGGGCACTTTGTTAGGCTTGGAGGAGAGATAAGAGGATGCCTAGAGCTTTGTGTCTTTAGAGGTGATGCCAAATTAAAACTCTGAAGGGCTGGATAAGCTCTATATGTGCAGTTCCTGTAGTCCACTGGGGCCCAGTGTCCAGTTTTTAAGTCCAAAGCCCTTAAACCTCTTTGTGGCTCCCCAGCTGTTTTGCAGGGACCGGTTGAAAGACTTTAAAGTCCTGGTTTACAAAAGGATTTCAAAGCCAAACAAGATCTGAGCAAAGCCTCCCTTAGTGTATCTAGGCATTCAAGCAACCGGAGATTCCTAAGGAGTTATGCAAACTGCAGGAAATTTCTTGGAAAGGCATAACATAATATAGCTGTGGAATGTAATCTAGCATGTACAGTGCTCCAGCACTTTTCACTTCTTTTCTGAGATCAATTACCTTTATTCTCAAAGAATGGAAATGCTTATTTATGTAGATGTCAATGGACTCCAAGGAATTATTAAAGAGGATTTTATGGCCATCGTTCACTTGCTGTGGCCAGGCTTGTAATTAAAAAAATCCATATGAATAAAATACTCTTATTGTCATGTTCCCCTAAATTATGCCTTAAAATGTGAGGATCTCTGTCTTGATTTTCTTGACCCATTGGTTTTATTTATACAGAATGCTAAACCAGGATTCTGGAGAATACTGTGTTACCTTGAATGAGTTGGATATTGATGCAAGCATCCCATTTACTCCTGCTTGTCTCCACCAGTAATAGGAATTCCATCAGAAGGGATTTGCTCAGCATATTATCTGAACCTGGGTTTCTTGTTCATAAATCTCAAAAAAGCCTATAGATATGTGTCAGGAATAATGGTGACAGGCAACCTTTGGCCTTCCAGATGTTTTTCTGGCTACAGATCCTATAACTACACCACATTATTTATGTTAGCTAGGGCTAAAGAAAGTTGAAATCCAATAGCATTTGGAAGAACAGATGTTGCCCATCCTTATTTCACAACGCTGGCTTTTAAATAGTGCAATACAAAAGCCTCATTCAGATGGCACATTAAAACTGGGATGGGCAATGTCAGTAGGTCTGGGAGGCATTTTTCTGCCCTTGAACCTTACAGATTACCAAAATGCCATCCCTCCCCACAAGACAACAAAATTGTAAATGGATGCAAGTATACTTTTTTAAAATGTTAAATATTACCTACATTAATCTCTTTAAAAGTTGTTTTTCACACAAACCCTTTCTGATTTGGCTAGAGACCCATACTAGTGGGAGGAGTCATATCAGAGTAAATAGGCTGCATATATCAAGACATAGCTCATTCATGGTGAGCTGTGGTCCCCTTGAAAACAATCTGTTCCAAGTGATCAAACCTTAATTTCAAGCAATCTCTTTTGCTCACCTCTTAACTGTCTCTTATATTAATATGAGCAATCTCATATTAATATAAACCCATGGACTTTGTTAACATAGAGTTTATCTTTATGGTACATTCTATGCATTACAATGTATAAATTGCTTTATAATATTGTCATCACAGTGTGACACAAAAGACAAGAGGGAGAAATGCCTCCCAAGTTCACTACATTCAACTGTATATTTTCTGTTCTATGAAAAGAGAATCATGGTTGACTGGCCAAACCCAAAAGGTGCTCAGCAATGGCTCCTCTTCAGCTTGGAGAGAAGTGACTAGTGGAGTGCTTCAGGGTTCTGTCCTGGGCCCTGTGCTATTCAATATCCTTATCAATAACTTGGATGAAAGAATAGGTGGCATACTTATCAAATTTGTAGATGACACCAAATTAGGAGGATTAGCTAATACCCCAGAAGACAGGATGAAAATTCAAAATGACTTTAATAGATTAGAAACCTGGGCCAAAGCTGACAAAATAAATTTCAATAAGGAGAAATGTAAGGTACTGCACTTAGGGCAAAAACATGAAATGCATAGATATAAGATGGGGTACACCTGGCTTAACAAGATTACGTGTGAAAGGGTTCTAGGAGTCCTATAGACCACAAGTTGAACATGAGTCAACAGTATGATGCGGCAGCTAAAAAGGCCAATATGATTCTAGGCTGCATCAATAGAAGAATAGTTTCTAGATCAAGGGAAGTAATAGTGCCACTGTATTCTGCTTTGCTCAGGCTTCACCTGGAATACTGTGTCCAGTTCTAGGCACCACAATTAAAAAAGAAAGTTGACAAGCTGGAGCATGTACAGAGGAGGGTGACCAAAATGCTGAAGAGTCTGGAAACAATACCTTATGAGGAGAGACCAAGAGAGCTGGGTATGTTTAGTCTGGAGAAAAGACAGTTAAGAGGTTATATGATAGCCCTGATTAAGTATTTGGAGGGGTGTCATATTGAGGATGGAGCAAGCTTGTTTTCTGCTGCTCCAGAGATTAGGCATGGAACAATGGATGCAAACTACATGAAAAGAGATTCCACCTAAACATTAGGAGGAACATCATTTTCTAGTGATGTAACACCAGTTTGCATTATTTTAAATGTATTTTTGCAGTTCGTCAAACAATCCTTTTGCATCTGTCTTAGCAACTTGTGGAATTCTGCAACAAGCTTTCCTAAACATCCTTTTGAAATCATGTATACATGGAGCAATGGCAAGAGGTTCATACTTTAATATTTGGAAAGTCATGATGTAGCTCAGTTGCAAGAAAGATGTAGAAGCACATGAACATCTCTGAAAGCAACTAGTTGAACTGGAAAATTCCATGGACCAGTGTTTTTCAAAGTGGTGGCCTGAGGGCTAGTATCTGTGAATCATCAGCTGCTGGTCTGTGGCAAGCATTCAGGAAAGAAAAACACACACACAGTGATAACATAGTACACATAAAGTGCCAATCCCTGGTACACAAATAGAAAACTATTGGTAGTCTCCCACATCAGATAGCTTGAGAGACATTGCCATAAAGAGTTTATGCTCTGGCATTAGAACTGGCTTCAGGTACCAGAGCTAATAGATGTTGTCCTGTCCAATTGCTAGCAGTACGAAGGTCATATATTGGCCTATACTGGTAAAAATACTAAAATCTTGGCCTTGATGGCTCTGTCTGGGTAGCAAAGCAATTCTACCCTTTGCAATTCAAGTTTCAAGAGTCCAGTTTATCCAATCAAATTGTATGGGAATCATTCTGCTCATTTTGAAATAAGAACGCATTTCTGATTAAATATGTTCAAAGAAAGAAACTTGAGAGTTTGAAAGATTGGAAGTAGGAGAAAGCAAGTGTCAAATCTGTCCATCCAGGAAGAAGGCTTTGAGAGCTTAGGGGGGTTGCAGACTGCCAGAAATAGTGCAAATTGAGTCCACTTTTAGGGTTAGGGTTAGTGCTAGAGAATCATGGGAATTGTTTTTTTCCTGAGACATTGAACCTTCTCTGTCAGAGAGCTCTGGTGCCACAATAAAATATAGTTCCCATGATTCCCTAACCCTAACCCTAACCCTAAAAGTGGACTCAATTTGCACTATTTCTGGCAGTCTGCAACCCCCCTTAGTTCTTAAGAATCTGCTTTAATCCCTAAGTAAAGAGCCATGTTTGTGGTATTTAGAATTCAGAATTCTCCTCCTCCTCCTCCTCTTCCTCTACCTCCTCTCTCTTGACAACTTCCTCTTATTTAACTATTGTACAAAAGGATAACAATATTATCTAATTCATTTTTGATAACAACTTGCCAAACTTTGCAAATTTCTTCGATCAATTCAATGGAAAGAAAATGAGGTTTTTTTTTTGCTCTTTTAAAAAAAATTGAATGTGAGAGAAAAAGAAAGCAAAGTAATCAGCATTCTCATTTCCTGCTCAAACCTTTGAGAACCAAATTCAGAGCCTGAGCAAGTTATATTTTTGGATTGGATCTTCCAGAATTCCTCAGACAGCATGCCCATTGACTATATGACCTGAGTGATTGTGGGAGTTGTAATCTAAAAGGTATTTTTTCCAAATTCTGGATAAATTAATGTTCAAACAGCCACAGTTTCATCTGGGCTGCTATACTTGTACCTTATCACAAAGTTCATGCAGACTTTTCTGAGCAAAGCCATCAGTGAAAACAGTTGTGTTGAAAAAATATTGGTGACCAGGTGTTTGTCATTAAACACACAGATATACATTAATAAAGCCACCCTTAAGTAATTGTAGGAAAACATCACTGTCATAAATACAGTATTTTCTGGTGTATAAGACTACTTTTTAACCCAGGAAATTCTTCTCCA
>CM034708.1:22353375-22376379 GCA_020142125.1 Phrynosoma platyrhinos | reverse complement strand
TTGAGAAGCATGCCCCCTATTCTTTCATCCAAATTATTGATAAAGATGCTGAAGAGCACTGGGCCCAGGACAGAACCCTGTGGCATCCCACTGGTCATTTCTCTCCAGGATGAAGAGGAGCCATTGCTGAACACCCTTTTGGTTCAGTCAGTCAACCAATCAGTTGTATTGTCTAGCCCACATTTTACTATCTTGTTTGCAAGAACATCATGGGAGACCTTGTCCAAAGCTTTACTGAAATCAAGATATGCCATGTCTACCGCATTCCCTTCATCTAGCAAGCTGGTAATTTTTATCAAAAAAAGAGATCAGATTAGTCTGGCATGACCTGTTTTTCAGAAACCCATGTTGACTTTTAGTGATTATGGTATTTCCTTCTAAATGTTCACAGACTCTTTGTTTAATGAGCTGTTCTAGAATCTTTCCTGTTACTGATGTCAGACTAACTAGATGATAGTTGTTGGGATCCTCTTTTCCCCCCTTTTTGAAGATGGGGACAATGTTTGCCCTCCTCCAGTCTGCTGGGACTTCTCCTGTTCTCCAGGAGTTCTCAAAGATTGCAATCAACAGAGTCAGCATCTTAACCATTTATCTCCCTCCAAATTCTCATAATCTAACCCAGTGTGGAGAAAACTTGAAATTATTCATGCTTGTGTGCAACAGCAATATAAGTAAAGATTTACATCCCCCACTTGCTGTGGATGAAAAATAAGGCCATGATGCTTATTGACTCCCCAAAAAGCGACTTACCCCTGAGGGATAGAGTTGCTCATGGGATGCAACTGGGAATTAGCTCATTAGAAATGCTGCTGGATGACTGCATCCTGGCTAAATCCCATCTCTCATCTGGCCAACTTGTGTTTGCAAATTGGCCAGCTGAGCACAGCTGGGAGCTAGGATTTAGCCAGGATGCAGACACCTGGTGGCATTGGCAGCATTTCTAATGCAATAATTTCTAGTTACATCCTGTAAGTCACTCTGTCCCAGCAAAGGTAAATCACTTTTTTGGGGAGTGCAATTGTGTAACCCATGTTTTCTTCTTTTTTTGTGGCAGCCCAATGAGTTTTATTATCCCACCACTGCCACCAAATTTGTGATGCTCTTTCTTATTATATACCTCACTTAAGGGGGATTGCAGATGGGCAGCTCTGGGCTGCCCTGGGAAGCGATGGATCGGGGCCATGGCAACCCCATGCCACAGCCCCGATCCCCCCCTTTGTTGTCCCAAAAAGAGTGGCAAAATGCCACTCGTTTTAGGGGTGACAAAAGGCCACCCTAAGAGCTGGCGCGTGACTCTTCAGCACCCTTTTTGGCACAGCATGTTTGAATGCTGCACCGGAAGGGTGTCCTGATGCTGCGCACCATGCATAATGGTGCACAGAATCAGGATGGCGTCAGCGTGGGGTTGGGGCAGCTGGCGAGCGGCTGTCCCGCCCCAACTCCACCTTCAGGCCGGCCCTTTAGGCCAATCTGCCGAGGCCCTAAGTCACATTCCTTTCCTTGTGACTTTCAATCTATTTGTGAAACTGCTTCACTCTTGTATAAATGACAGAGGTGTACTTTAACAATGCTGTAAAATATTTTGTCTGTTAGTAGCATGGATTTCAACCAAGCTGCAGACCAGCTTTTACTAGAATAATAGCAGAACTTTATTTAGAAGATGTTTCAAACAATGGATACTTAGTTACTGGTGAATAAGACATTTGCTACTTCATGTATTTGTGTTACTTGTTTCACTTGAGAGTCTACTTTTTTAGTTTCAACTTTGTTACAATGACAGTTTCCTTTACACCACTCTCCTCAGAGAATAAGAGTTACCCAGGACCCTCACACAGTCCTTCTGGATTACTTTCCTTGAATACCTGCCTCTATGGCTATCTATATCCCTCAGGATATCCCTTCACTATTACTCCCTCAGTAGGAGTTCTTCATAGGTATTAAGCCCCTCACTTCTGGACTTTAACACTCAGGAACTGTTGGCAAGCCACCCCTTTCCTCCTGGATTGGAAAAATGCAGTTTCTTTTTGCATCATAGAAAGGGTGCCCTAGCTGCTGCCACAGTGGCTCTTTGGCAGCTCTTCAGTGCAGCACGTCTGAACACTGCACCAAAGACACGCCCTTTTGCCACCCGCCATGCAGTTGCAGTTACTTGGGTGGCATGATGCCAACCTGGGGACAGAGTCAGGGTGGCTGGCATGCAGTTGCCATACTCCCACTCTGCCCCCAGGCTGGCTCTTTATGCTGGTCTGTACAGCCCCTCAGTTTCTATCTAGATAGAATCTTGAGCTGTTGGTGATAAAGAATTCCATGGCTGACAGTCAAAGTCAGACCGAGTCTGGATGGGTAACAGTCCAGGAGTGAGGGACTTAGGGGCTGTACAGATCACTGAAAGGGGTGGTGGCAAGCTGCCCCTTTGCTTGTTGGATTGGGGCTGTGGCAACTGCATGTCATGGCCCCGATCTGGTGCTCTGCCACTCTAAAAAGAGCTGCTCCTTTTTAGAGTGGCAAAAAGCTACCCTTGCTGCTGCAGTGGAGGTAGCAATGCCATCTCAGCCATCTACTTGGCTCAGAATGTAAAATTGGCATCAGATGGTAACATGCTTTAAACATCTGGTGGCTACTTCCCCACAATGTGAATATGAATGATGATGTTTTTATCCTATTAGGAATTCCCTAGGGTCACCCCATTTTCTGGTGTGATATTATCAACAGATAAATTAATAAGGCAGGTTAATATGCTTGCATGTGTTAATAAACTAATGCTAGCACCAAAAGCAGCTGGTTCTTGTTTGCTATCAGCTTTCTGATTTCCCTAATGTTTCCTTCAACATGTATTATATAAATTTATAAGTGAGCTTCCTCTGCAGTTTCAGCTCACTTGCCTTGGGAAAAAAACCCCAAATAAAGTCATTTTTCATAAAGGAAGATTGTCAGTCAGATGTAAATTATACTTGGTGTAAATGTCATTTCATCACTTATAGTTGATGCTTTACATTTAGCCCTTAAACATTGCTGTCTGTTCACATTATCACGATCTATGCTCTCTGACAGCTCTGGTATTAATTGCACCAAATTGCTTGCCCTTTACAGTACATTTTCTCTTAGTCATAACAAGATGTCTTAAGAACTTTGTGGAAGAAAATAGCTTACTCTAAATATGGGAATATAGGCAATGTTTTGGCTGTATTTAGGGTCAATAGACTAAATAATAGAGAATTATGGAAGTTTTGGCTAAGACGGGAACTTGGAGATTAGCTAATCAAACCCTCTGCCTGGTGCAGGATCCACAATATAGGGCACAGCTGCTGCATTCCTGGCAGATGGCTGTCCAGCTTCTGCATAAATACCTTCAATAAAAAAGTCTACATTCTCCTAAATACATAATGCATAAATACCTACAACAACAACAACAACAACAAAGTCTACAATCTCCTAAGGCTCACTGAAGCTCACAGGTTCACAACAAAACAACGCATCATTAAGAATTTTCTCTTAAGCCTAATTTAGAATGAATCCATTGAATCAGTGGGAACTTGGTAAGTGAACACTTCTGAAAGTTCAGTTAACTCTCTCGTGTTGTTCAGATGAGAATATAGAATTTAAGTGAGATCTGCTTCCCTGAAATTCCCATCCATTGATTCTAGTTCTGCCATCTGAAGCAAAAAAAAAAAAAAAAAAAAGGGACCCACTCAGTCTTCTTCATGGTAAGCCTTCAGAAGATAGATCATCTTTTCCATGTTACCCATATACATTTCTTTCAACCATTCCCTATAGAAGTTGGTTTCCAGAATCTTTAGATGATTATTCTCTTTTGAACATGATCCAGCTTGTCTAAATCCTTCTTCAAATGTGATACCCAAAATGAGATATGATACTGCAGTTACAGCCTGGCTGATACAAAACTAAAACTAGTCTGGGGACCTGATAACTATGCTTCTGTTAATGCGGGATGTTAAAAAGATAAAGGTAGTCCCTTGACATAGATGTCTAGTCATAACTGACTGTAGGGGGTGGTGTTCATCTCCTTGCTAAGCTGAACAGCCAGCGTTGTCCAAGGACTGCTTCAACAGTCATGAGTCCAGTATGACTGCACTGAACACTGTTACCTTCCCACCAAAGTGGTACCTATTTATCTACTTGCATTTGCATGCATTTGAACTGCTAGGTTGGCAGAAACTGGACTAGTGACAGGAGCATTCGGGCCTCAAACTGCCAGTCTTCTGATCATCAGAATTGGCATCTTAACTGCTAAGCCACCACATTTTAATACAGGTTTTAATACAGGATTTTAATACAGGCTTCCATTCCCAATAGGGGTCTTTTGGGCCAGTACAATTAAGTGGTCATCTACATGCTCTGTCATGGGTCCAGGATTATAGATATTGCACACTAATGCTGTTGCCTAAATTCTGGACCAAGAGCAAACAAATTACTATGGGTGGAAAATGAGTACTGCAAGCAGTTGTGTGAATCACATCCCACTCTCCTCTTCTAATCAAATAGACTTAAACTTCTGGAATTTTTAGCAGTATAAGTGCCAAATAAATAGGTATATAAGACTGGTGCTTTGCATTACACAATTCAAAGCAGGTTTTGAATACGTCCATATACTTGATGTTTATACAACTTGGGTTTCAAATGGCTGCTTCATCTCTCAACTCTTTTTACACTTAACTAGCAGTTGGCAGCAAAATGTCTGGCAAGTCCCTGCTTCCCTCCACCCAAATACCACACAAAGAAAAACCCAAAGAGACAAGCCTGTTTAGAAGTGAGGACAGTAGAGCAACAGTTAAAGCAGCCTGTGTTTTGCCCTGGAAAGACCTCACAAGCAGACTCCTGTTCTTGACTTGCCTTCATTGATCACATAGATCAATGGTGTTGGCTGAAGGGTATCTAAGTCATACTGTCTAAATAGAATTTTCTACTTGGCTGGCTTTGTGGTTTGGCTGAACTTTAGTTTGAACTTCTCTCCTCCCCAGTTGCCACTTATCTAATTAGATATGGATACTAAAGCTATTTAAAGTATTGGAGACAAACACAGTCACACAATGCAGATTTCTCACAATAATCAAGAACCTTGCCAATCTCAGCAGGAGGAGCCTAATCTCAAAAACGATTGATATTGGTAGTGTCCAGGACATGGATTTTAACTGGGTTTGATTAGGCCTTTAGAGCTATTAACATGCAGGGACACAACTGTGCTTGCCGCAACTTTTTTTATTATTATTATTAGAGAGTGACCATCCACTAAATTGCATATTTCAGATATTTCAGTATCTTTGAAAAGATGATGAAAGATCTTCTGACTGCAGTGGCAAAATAAATTCATTGTAGTTATTTAGTGGGAGTAAAACCTGCTAAAATTCAATTACTTTGATGGAGATGGAGAACATTTCACATGTCACCTTAATGCCACTGGAGCCAGCAGTATGGTTCCTTTCTGTGCTGTCAGGTTTACACCAGAAAATTCCAACCTGTGTGGGATGAATGTTTTCAAATTGTAGGACAGAAAATGTTTGTCACTTTAATGCTGTTATTTCTCTTATCAGATTTGGTAAAGAATATGAATGCATTTATATGTAATATCATGTATTCTTAACAAACATGTGGTTTGACTCTCAGATTGGGACCAGAGTAGATTCAGCGATGGTGGAGTGTGTGACCAGGTTGGTGGATGGTGACTGGCTGGTAAGTGGGCAGCATGGAGTCACTGAAGATGTGTCATCCGGGTTCTTGCTCACCTATGAAGGGCTGTAAGGGTCAAGATTATATATTTTTTCTTTGCATGCAGATATATGTGAAGCTTTGAATCTTTGGTCTTTGAATATTTATTAGCCTTTATTTATTTTTTTAAAAATATTTTTATTCAAACATATAGTTGCAAATACATAAAATATAAAAAAGAACACAACTAAAACTAAATCTACCACAAAAATGTAGCCCCCAACATAAAATATAAAACACACACACAAGTAATAATTGCATATGACTTTCTCCCTAATGAAAATCTTTAATTCAAAATATATTAAATTTCCTAAAGACCATATTCAAGTTGTACTACTATAAACATATTACTGCTGTCTCTATCTTATCTTATAGATCCTCAAACTGTTAAATTCCCCTGCTGTTGTCTCAAGAAATGGATAAATATATCAGTCTTTCTTGAAGTTAACCAAAGACATATAGGGGATATACAGATGGCCCCAAAGGAGTGGCTTGCTGCTGCCCATTTCAATGCCAGACTGGGGCTGCAGCAACCACATGCCGCCTCAAAAGGAATGGCAAAAAGATGTCCTTGCCATGGCGACAGCAGCTTTTCACGATTTCTTCAGTGCAATGTGTCCAAATGCTGCGCCACAGAAATGGTATGACACTGCCCGCCATCTGGTCAGATGGATAGTGCCATGCCCCCACTCCACCCCAATGCCAGCCTTTTGTGCCAGTCTGAACAGCCCCTAGTCAGTTTGTTTTAGCAAGTTCATACATCTTCATATGCTAATCTTTTGTTGGAATAACAGCTTCTTTCCATCTTTGAGCATACACAATTCTTGCTGCCATAGTCATATATTGTAGAATTCTTCCATATTTTCTTCTGATTTTTTTTCATCATCCTCAGTAGGTAATTCAGGTCTCTTCTGGAACTTTTTTTTTTAAATGACCTCTGGCACCAGATGGATCTGAGTCCAAAATTTTGGAGGCTTATCTCATGACCACCACATATGATAAAATGTCCCAACTTTTTGATTACACTTCCAACATTTCTTAGCATCATTTTTATACATCTTTGGACATTTTTCTTGTATTAAATACCACCTATATATCATTTTATATGAGATTTCTTTCACGTCATAACTCATAGTACATTTTAAGGACTTTCTTCAAGTCTTTCCCCACTGTTCTTAGTATCTTTGAGTATCAATATTTTGTGCCTGTTTTATCATCCATTCTTTCACTTGTTCATCTTCCATTGCTATTCTTAATGTTTAGTACTTCTTTGCTACTAAATGATGATCATCTGAACAAAGTTGAGTTTCCAATTCTGATTCCATCAGTTCAAAATCATACAGATTTTTGCCCATCTTGAATCCCTCAATAAATTTTCTATATGAGAAGCAGTAAAATAACAATCCTTCAATTTCTAATTCCTCTCTAAATTTCATTCTAAGTTCCCCTTCATCCAGTATTATTAACTCTTATTGGGCTGCATCCACACTGCAGAAATAATCAAGGAGTTTGACACCACTTAACAGCCATGGCTCAGTGCTATAGAATCCTGGGATTTTTAGTTTGTTGTTGCATCAGAGCTCTCTGGTAGAGAAGGCTAAATGTCTTACAAAACTACATATTCTAGAATTACATAGCATTGAGCCATGGCAATGGTGTCAACCTGGATTATTTCTGCAGTGCAAATACAGCTTAGTCATTATTTTTTAATTCAAAAAATGAATTTATCTTCTAAACCAGGGGTAGGCAACCTTTCCCCTTTAAGGGCCGAGGGACTTCAGCTCCCAGAATCCCAGGAGCTATTGGCCAACATGGGACTATTGGCCAACATGGCTGAGGCTTCTGGGAGCTGAAGTCCCTCAGCCCTTAAAGGGGAAAGGTTGCCTACCCCTGTTCTAAACAGTTCTTCATGTGGTGAACTCTGAAGAGGCGGTTTAGAACAAAATCAAATTTTATATCTGTTCCAAATTCTCAACAATTATATCCTCACATAGTGATTGTTAAATTCACTTTAGCTTTGTAATACCAGAACTAAGCATGCCAATCAAATCTCATATTAAAACTTTCCATTAGCAACATTATTTCATTTTAATGTAATCCATCTTTCAATTATAATAAATAAATAAATAAATAAATAAATACCATGATTATATGAATTGAAATCTGGCAAGATTAAATAGTAAATAGTTAGTACTTGGATGGGAGACCACAAAGAAATACAAGGTGCTGTAGGCTATATTTCAGAGCAAGGAAATGAGAAAAAAGCACCTCTCAGTATTCCTTGTCTAAGAAAACTCTGTGAAAAATTCATAGGTTGTCATAAGTTAACAGACAACTTGAAGGCTCATAAACAACGAGAGAGTCCTATATAAGATTGCACCATATGCTGTCAATCCTACATCCACTTTCTTGGGAATTAAAATTTTAAAATGAGGCAGCAAGTTAGAGAGAAACACAGGTGAAGGCTTAGGTAACTAATCAGGTATGTACCCAATCCAATGAGAATGCAGGTAGGTGGTAAATATGGGTGGTAAACCCCAGAATCCACTTCAAACTGCAGTTGGGTGGTCAGAATGATGGAAACTATACAAAGATGCTCATGTATAGCAGGAACAACAAAACTTGCAGCTGCTATGGTTGTGTAACTGGACATAAACGGATTTGGGGAAGACTTGTACACAATAGAAACACCTTCTTGTAGCTATATGAGGGGGGGGGGTCCCCATGTGGCTTTCCAAATTGATTTGAGTTTGTATTAAAACAGGTGTGTGGGACAGTAAAGAATCTAAGACCACTGCTGTATTAGAATTATACTAAATGAATCAAGGAATCCAGCATTTTCATTCCAGTCAGGGCCAACCAGATGTAGCTGAGAAGTCCACAAACAGATTGAAGAAGCAATAGGCATCCACTCCCCTGTTGTTTCTTTGACAACTGATATTCAGAGGCTAATAAATTTGTATTCCATGATAACACTGTCCTCCATGAATTTTAAAGCCACTTAAGCTAGTAGCCACCACACATCTTGTGGCAGCAAGCCCAGTTATTTAATTCTATTCTGAAGAAATATTTTCTTTTCCCTGTCTAGAATGTCCTGTCAATTAGCTTTTGTGTTTTTCCTCTTTCAATATCTTTCACACCAAATCAATATGAGTGTGCTTTTTTTTTTAAACTATTTAGATCTATCTTCACTTGGATGCCATCTCACCTCCTAACACCTAATGCACTTTGAGGGAACAAATTGGATTCATACTGCACCTTTGAAAGGAAAAGGTCAACAGAAAGTCAACAGTTGACCTAGCAAATTAAGCCCTCAACAGTTGTCATCCATTTTGTCCCAATGGAAGTGACACAGAAGTACAAACTTAATGCTTTTTAGCTTCAGACAGAAGTAAAGCTTCCAACCTCTGTTGTAATTAGCTAGAATCAAACATCTACTTAGGGGAATCTGTCATGAGGAAAGCATGTAGTAAAGATATCCCAAGTTAAAGCCATTTTAATATGTCGAGCTGTAAGCTGTATACAGTAAATCAAGCATTACAGACTCCTTCCCTGCACTTACTGTGAGAAGCAGAGGAGACAGGTATACCAGATAAGTGTGTTTGTAGCATTAAAAAAAACCCTGGGATGAATATTAATGACAAGATCTAGAGGAAAATGACAAGATCTAGGGAAACACACATCTATTAATAGATTTTATTCCACCACTCTTTATCTGTCAACCTAAAAGAAGCCAACAGTTATTAAAATATGCTCTCCTCTCTGATTTTTAAAGTTGGTAGAAACTGCTTTTGTAGATCATGGGGGAAATGAGTGTTAAAATGAGTAGTTTCTACACTTCTACCTTCATAACATTTCCTTGTATACACATTAGCTTTTATTTTCTTCCTGATGTACTCAAATAATTTTTCACTGATTTTCATGAGTGTTCTGTAGGTGATTTAAGGAGACAATGAGCTTCTGATCTACTTTAGGATTCAGAAGAGGCAGACAATTGTTTCCTAGGCAGCTAGGGTGAAAGAACAGCTTCAGTCAGAATCTGTGTTTTCCTGTGTATGAAGTACATCTCAAATTGCTCTGCAGAATAATTGAAACCTGTACTTAATGAGGCAGAAGAAACAGAAATGTCCTCTTTGTTCTTGTCAAATGAAGGAGGCAGCCCTTACACAATGAAGGTTGTGTCCAATAGAGAGATATCATCTTTAAAAGCTGAGCAGCCTCTTATCTTATGCATCCAGTTGAGCTGCAGCAGTATGACCCATGACATGTACCACCCCATATCTTCTATTTAGGCTAGCTCTAAACAAACACTATAGGGAACACGGGACTTTGTTGAAAACTACAGGCACTCTATCTTAATTCTTAATCTTTCCCTGAGGTGTGTAATGAAACTGAGTTTGTGTGTCTTACTTTACAAAGGTTGATACTCTGTTGGAACACTCTCAGAAGGAAGTCCTCTGTTTGAAGAAATCCTCTCTTCAAAGGGCTCTCCAGTCCTAGTCTAGTTTGGATAAAGAAAGAGGCAGAGTGGGAGTCTTGAAATTTCTCACAAAGTGTTATCATCTGGATCTGTAGCAGCTGTGACTCCCATGTCAGTATGGTTTTTATTGTGCTTCAGGTATTATTTTGAACTTTAAAAGTGATACAGGGCACTGAATCCTACCCAAATTAGATTTAGCAACTATCATAGTTCATTTAAAAATCTGAGTAAAACCTGAAACAGATGAACCACTCCTCTACATGAGAGGTACTGCTAGCCACCACCAATCTGCTTTCAAAGATGTGAGTTTGTGGGAGAATATTGGGAACTCCATTTGAGCCCTCTTGTTGGCCTTCTGAAGGAGATCCTATATTGTAGTGTAAAAGTATTGATACACATAAATACAACTGCATCTTCAAAAGTCCAAGTCATAGTATTGCTCATTGTCATGTACAGTTGTGAGAGCTGGACAGTGAAAAATAGATGAACAAGAAGAAGATCAGCTCATTTGAGATATGGTGCTGGAGAAGAATACTGTAGACAGGCAAATAGACAGACAAATGTGTCCTTGGACAAATCAAGCCAGAATTCTCTCTGGAAGCCAAGATGATGAAGCTGAGGCTGTTGTAGTTTGGCCATATCATGAGAAGGCATGACTTATTAGAAAAAGGCAATGCTGGGAAAGGCAGAGGGCAGTAGAAAGAGAGGAAGATCACAATTGGACTCAATTAGATAATTCACAGGCATGAATCTGCAAGACTTAAGCAGAGAAATGGAGGTTAGGGGGGCTTGGAGATGTCTTATCCACAGGGTCACCATGAGACAGGGTGGACATGAGGGCAGTTAACAACAACAACAACTTGCCAAGGTATCTGCTTACTGTCTCCATGTGCATTGAGGAATAAACAATGCCTATTTTTCCTGCAGTCCCAAGTGAATAAAGTTGTACAATGAAGGCAGTGATAAATACTTACACACCATCCAAAAATGTGCAAATTCATGGTTGGAATTCTTTATTTAGTCTCAGCTAGAAAAATCAATAGAATCATTGCTGAATGATGTGTCAACTGATAGATAAATGCCATTGTTTCATTAATTGTACTCTGGTCAGGATTAACAATAGGATTTGGCCTATAATACATGGTTACACTTTGTAGAACTCCACTTATGCAACCATGAACATAATACATCCATTGCACAAAGCCACCCCATAATTTCAACTATATTTGTTAGGGAAGTTACATAAGAATATGACACCAGAATACCTATGGCCCATATAAGTATGAAAATAAATAAGTCAAAAAATAAAACCACTTCTGGCCCTACACATGCTGCTGGGCACACTCTGGACCTTGTTTTGTGTGCTGGGTGGGGTGATCTTAGTGTGGAAGAACTCTCCATAGTTCCATTGTCATGGACATATCCTCATCTGGTCAAGTTTAGACTCACTGGGACTCAGAACCTCTGCAGGGGTGGGGGACCAATTAGGATGGTCTGTCCTAGGAGGCTGATGGATCGGGATGATTCCTGAGGCCTCTGGGGGAGTTTCCTATCATCTTGGCAGGCAATTCCGTTGAAGCTCTGGCTGACCTTTGGAAAGGGGAAATGGCCAGGGCAATGGATACAGTCACTCCTGAGCCACACCAGCCCCTCGTTATCCAGGGAGTTGATGGTGATGATGCAAGTGAGATGGAGACTAGAGTGACATTGGTGGAAGATTCAGAGTGAATCTGATTGAACATGGGCTAGAACCTATTTGAAGGCATACTCCATGGCAGTGTGGGCATTCTCTACCCTCTAGTAGATAATGCAAATCACTCGGCAGCCCACTGTTAAGAATTTGCACAGCACTTTGCAGATAAAATTACTCAGATCCTCTCCGACTTGGATGCTGTAGTTGATACAGTGCCAGTGAATGTAGCCTTGGAACCTGTTTGTCTAGTGTTAATGGATACTTTTCAATTGGTGCAGCCTAATGATGTGGACAGGATACTTGGAGAAATGAAAGCCACCACATGTATCTTAGATCCTTGTCCTGCTTGGCTTATTAAACAGGCCAGAGGGGGACTGACTGAGTGGGTGAAGGAGGTAGTCAATGTCTCCCTACAACAAGACAGTGTTTGAAGGAAGTGGCGGTCAGGTCGCTTCTGAAAAAGCCTTCCCTGGACCCCCTGGATATGAACAACTGCAGGCTGGTCTCTTTACTACCTTTCTTGAACAAAGTGATTGAGAGGGCGGTTGGTCTTCAACTCCAAGCTGTGTTGGAGGAAACCGATTATCTAGACTCATTTCAAATTGGCTTTAGGACTGGATTTGGAGTTGAGACTGCCATGGTTGCCTTGGCTGATGACATCCATCTGAGCATCAACAGGGGTAGTGTGACCCTGCTAGTGCTCTTGGACCTGTTAGCGGCTTTTGACACAGTATATCACAACATCCTCTTGGATCGTCTGAGAAGGTGAGGAATTGGAGGCACTGCTCTGCAGTGGTTCCATTCCTTCCTCTTGGGCAGATGCCAAAGGGTGTTCCTCGGGGACAGTTGCTCCAGTAGGAAGAAGCTTAATTGCGGCATCCTGCAGGGCACAATCCTGCCCCAATATTGTTCAATATAAACAGATTGAGATTGAATCCAGATAAAATGGAGGTACTAATAGTAGCAGCCCTGAAACTAGGTATTGGGATACAACCTCCAGTCCTGGACAGGGTCACACTCTCCGTGAAGGACTGTGTTCACAGTCTGGGGGTGCTCTTGGATCCATCACTCCAGATGACTAATCAGGTAAATGTGAAGGTCAAGAGCGCCTGTTATCAGCTTCAGATGATATGCCAGCTGCCCCCTTTCCTGGAAGTAAGGGATCTTGAAACTGTGGTACACGTGCTGGTAACCCCTCATCTCAATTTCTGTAATGCGCTCTACATGGGGCTACCCTCATGCTTAGTCCAGAAGATACAACTAATACATAACAAGGCAGCCAGGCTGATCTCTGGTACATCTAGGAGAGACTACTTAACACCGGTTCTAAGATCACTACACTGGTTGCCGATTAGCTTCCAGGCTCAGTACAAGGTGTTGGTTATCACCTTTAAAGCCCTACATGGCTTGGATCCAACCTATCTTCCATACAATCCGCCCCACGCACTCTGATCCTCTGGGAGGAATTTGCCTCGGCCTATTAAAACTAGGCTGTCGGCAACCTCTCAGAGGACTTTTTCATCTATTGCTCCCAGATTGTAGAATGGCCTGCCGGATGAGATCCGTCAGATTACCAACCTAAACAGCTTTAAAAAGGCTGTAAAGACGGATCTCTTCCGGCAGGCCTTTCCTGATTAGCTTTCCCGGCCTAAGGAGCATGCTCAACTCTCGCCCATTCCCTTATATATCTGCTATTCAATACCTGCCCTCCTATTATGATTTTGTTAATTGTTTAATTGCCTGTTTGTTTGTTGTTGTTTTAATTATATATGCTTAATACTGTTTTAAGCAGTGGGTGGGTCCTGGGATTGAATATTGGGATGTTTTACTATTATAAACTGCTCCGATTGCACTGCAGAGAGGCAGGATATAAATAAAATTTATTATTATTATTATTATTATTATTATTATTATTATTAAAGACACAGTTGTGTGACCTTTGCTGAAAAAGCCATCATTGAATCCCACTATAATGAATAATTATCAGCCAGTATCCAACCTACCATTTTGGGGCAAGGCATTGGGATGTGTGGTGGTTTCCCAACTCCAGGGGTTTCTGGATGAAGTGATTAACTAGACCCATTTCATTCTGGTTTCAGGCCTGGCTATGGAACAGAGACAGCATTGGTTGCCTTCGTGGATAACCTACACAGGGAACTGGACGGGGGAGTGTGTCCCTGTTAGTTCTGCTGGACCTCTCAGTGGCTTTTGATACCATTTGCTATTGTATACTTCTGGGCTGCCTCTCTGGGATGGGACTTGAAGGTACTGTTTTACAGTGGTTCCATTCATTCCTGGAAGGGCAAATCCAGAAGGTGATACTAGGGGGCTCCTGTTGACCCCCTGAACATTGGCCTGTGGGGTCCCTCAGGGTTCTGTTTTGTCCCCACGGGAAATAGTATAGTCCCCTATACTATTCAACATATACATGAAACCACTGGGAGAGATCATCCAGAGTTTTGGGGTGTGGTACCATCAATATGCAGATGACACTCAACTCTACTACTCCTTTCCACCTCAATGTAAGGAGGCTGTCCTTATTCTAAACCAGTGTCTGTCATCAGTAATGGACTGGATGAGAGCAAACAAATTGAAACTTAATCCAGACAAGACAGAAGTACTCTTGGTCAGTTGTAAGGCAGATCAAGCAATAGGGATAAAGCATGTGTTAGATGGGGTTACATTCCTTCTGAAGACACAGGTGCACAGTTTGGGAGTACTCCTGGACTCAGCCTTGAACCTGGAGGCCCAGGTCTCTGCAGTGACCAGGAGTGATTTTGCACATTTAAAACCTGTGTGCCAACTGTGCCCATTCCTTGAGGTGGCTACATCCTGTTTGGACTACTGTAACATGCTCTACTTGGGGCTGTCTTTGAAGAGTGTTCAGAAGCTTCAGCTGGTCCAAAGATCTGTGGCCAGTCTGTTAATGGGGGCAGGTTATAGAAATCACACAACGCTCCAGTTGAAACACTTCCACTGGCTACCAGTTTGTTTATGGGCACAATTCAAAATGCTGGTTATGACCTATAAAGTCCTATATGGCTCAAGTCCAGGCTATTTGGCAGACTATAGGCCTAAGCAGACTGCCAGAAATAGTGCACATTAAATTGAGGCACTGCCCTGGCTCAGTGCTAGGGAATCATGGGAATTGTATTTTTTTCTGAGACATTGAGCCTTCTCTGTCAGAGAGCTCTGGTGCCACAATAAATTACAGTTCCCATGATTCCCTAGCACTGAGCCAGGGCAGTGCCTCAATTTAATGTGCACAATTTCTGGCAGTCTGCTTAGGCCCTATATCTCTCTATATGAGCTGGCTTGGGCTCCAAGATCCTCAGGAAAGACCCTTCTCTCCTTCCTACCACCATCGTAAGCATTTTTGGTGGGATACAAGAGAGGGCCTTTTCCATGGCTGCCTCTAGACTCTGGACTCCCTTCCCAGGGAGGCCAGAATGGCTTCCTCTTTGTTGTCATTCTGCTGACAGGATAAAACTTTCCTGTTCACACAGTCATTTGAAACAGAAGGTTTTTAAAGAACATTCTGGGTGTTGTATTCTTTTCAATGTGTTTTAAACACTTTTATTTTTTAAACTATATTTTATTCTTTTATATGAAAAGCTTCTGCATATGGTGCTTATGATTTTCTTGTAAACTGACTCTTATGTAATGGTGGATAGAGGAGAGAAACAGCCACCTACAGTTTTTGAAATTATAGATCACTCTTTGTCAAATATTCAAAAACAGATCCAAATGTGTGAAGTAGTTTCATAATGACCCAAACAGTTCCAAATAGTGAGAGAAAATATAAATGTCTCTCCCTGGGGCCATCCAGGTAGTCTGTGCCAGATTCTGATATCCTAGGTTTCTGTTTCCCACTCATCTCTCTCTTCCTCCATCCGCAGCACAGGAATGGCAAATTGGGAAAGGAGATGATAATGGAGCAGCTGGAAGGAAAAATAATTAAATACCATTGAGTACCACTTAATACTTTCCCTTGTTACTCTGCCTTTGAGTCACTAGGAGCACATTAAGGGTAATTGAGTTGGGTCAATTTGTTATCCAAAGGATATTAAGGTAACTGTGTACTAAAAATGAAATTGCATCATTTCTTTTGCTCAGTTCTGACAACTAACATGAGCTTCTCTGGTCTTCCTGCTCTAGGGGAACAGAATAAACATTCTGCAGAGCTGTTTGCTTTCTTTCTTTCAGCTCTTATCTTTTATCATAATGGTAGGAGTGGGGGGGGGGGGGAAGAGAGAAAAAAAGAAAAGCACACACAGAAAGCATCATGTCTCTGTGAATATTTGGAATAACAAGTCTGCCAGACTATGCCAGCCTGTCAGTCAAAGGCCACAATGACAAGTCATGGGGGAATGAGAATTTAGTGTGAATGCCTCTTTGATATGCTGTACTGAAATATCAATTCATTTTCATAATATTAACTATAATTAATACTAATTGCTTGTTGTAGGTAGGAGTATGAGTAGAATACCATGAATTACTAAAAAGACAAATGAATGGAGCAAATCAAGCCTGAACTCTCCTTAGATAGCAAGATATCTAAACTGGCGCTGTTGTACTTTGGACATATCATAAGACAATATGACTCACTGGAACTGACAGTAAAGCTTAGTAAAGTAGAAGGCAGTAAGACAAGAGAGAGGTCACACTGCAGGAAGATCGGTTCAATCAAGGAAACCATAGCCCTGAGTTTGAAAGACCAGAGCAGAGTGGTTGATGACCAGAGATCTTGGAAGTATCTCATTCATAGGGCTTCCATAAGTTGAAATTGACTTGATGACAAATTAAACAGGTAGGGGTGAACTTCCTCAGTGCTCTTTTTAGTTTTGTTGTATATTGAAACACTGAATATATCTGCCACAGTAGTTTCTTTAAATCCATCCCTTTCTTAGCTATCTCTCTGTATGTGAGGTGTGTGGGTGTATGTTCAGACCTCTGAGTGTATGCCTGATTATGTGTTCTTGGATCTTGATATTCTACTTCACTTTAGCAAAAGGAAAATGAACACTTAGTATAAAAGAAACAGCTTGTGCTATAACTGGGGTAACAGTGGAGAGCAAGTTTGGAATATTAGTTTGAGCATCAAAATTAGGACTGGAGAGACTGAGATTTAAAACCGCTTTTAACTGTGAAATGCACTGAAACTCACTATCTCCAAGTCCCATCTATGTCACAGAAAAAGGGTGTGTTCCACTTGAAGGAACTTCCCTTTGAAGATAAAGTGACTTCCATTTCTCTAGGGCACACTGCCTTGAGTTCCTTCAAGGCAAGACAAGGTAAGGTATAACTATAATCAAGATATTGTTGTTGTATGCCTTCCAGTCATTTCTAAGGCAAACCTATCATGGGGTTTTCTTGGCAAGATTTGCTCATAGGAAGTTTGCTTTTGCCTTGAGGTTGAGAGTGTGTGATTTTCTCAAGGTCATCCAGTGGAGTTCATGGCCAAATGGGGAATTTAACCCTGGTCTCCAGAGTTATAGTCCAACACTAGAACTACTGTGCCATGCTGGCTCTCAATCAATATATTGCTATAAACTATTTTCAAAATGAAGGCAAAGCAAACAATTTGCATCTCTCACAAATAAAAATATGACTGCTTTGTGTTGTGTTTCAGATTTTAGTTGATGGGGTGTTTGTGTTGTGAGAGAGGCATCTCCCATCCCATGTTACAAGCGTTAATTCCAGAAATGTTCATTCAATGGATGGATGGCCCACAGCAAGCAACCTCAACAGGCACTTTGCAAGCAAGGTCTTAGCAAGTTAGCTCAGCAGGGTTCTTGGTTATTGACATTCATCCAGCCACTCACAATTCTGGCATACTAACTCATGTCACTCATTTGGCTTCCTTTTGTTTAAATCAAAATTGTTGTTATACTGTAAATGCAAAGTTGGAAACAGACATAGGGAAGGTTCCAGTTCATAACAGGTCTAGCATAATTAATTCAAATTGGGGGAGGGGGTCACCTAAAAGGATCCAAGCTGCATCCCCCAGATAATAAACTGTTCTGAAAAATTAAACCCCAAGTTTCAAACCCATAAATGTTTCATAGTCTTCTGATGGCTGTAAAATGTTTGCTCACCTGGTAAAAATAGCAGAGGAAATATAATCCACACTGGTCCTGGAGAGAAAGGATGTCAGTGTAAATCTAGAATGACTTTATGCAAGAAGGAAGGAAACAGCTACATTAACGACAAGCTGGATCACAACCTGGACTGTATTCTTTGCCAAGGGGTGGGGCGAGGAACAGAATTGATTTTTTAAAATCCCTCCTGTAATAACAGCCCATGCAAATCCTCTCACATGGTAAAGTTAAGGTGAGCATTTACAGGTTGTCAAAAAGGGAGAAATGCATCAAAACAAAGCATGTGAAAGGGGCTTGGTTTTACATAAAAAATGTATATGGTAATCTATTGAAAAGTAACAATTTTAGCTATTGTTCTTATGAGCTGCCAAATTGGTTCCACAATATGACAATGAGAGACCTGTGACATCCAAGACACCCTGTTATTAACAGCTTTGCAAACTCAGGGCCATGGCTTCCTTTATTGAATCAACCTACCTGAACTGAAATCTTTCACTTTAGCTACTGCCTTCAATTTTATTGAGCATTATAATGTTTTCCAATGATTCATGTCATCTCAGTACAGTACATCTCATCACACTGGGGAAGTCTGTGGTCAGATGAGCAGATGAACTGTGTGCCTGATTTGTCTCTTACCTGTATATTAATAGACAATGTGCAGTTTCTAGGGTCCTGCTATTCACTTTTATGGTTCTTTATCTTTAAACTAGATGTGGACAGGGACAACCATTCAAAAATAGGTTACCAACTGCAAGACATATCTTGATTTGTTTCTTTTGAAAACAGCCCAATTCAAGTGAGACTAGTTCTAGGGTTATCTATTTCAACTTTGGTCTGGATTTGTGCTTCACATTGAGGAAAAAGTGTTATGACTTCTTTTTCTCTTTGGATGAATTGGATGAAATTTGAAGATACAGCTGCCATTTAGGAGTGGTTGGTGAAGAAATTGAATCCTCATCCACATTCAATAGAGAAACATAATTCCATACTTGCTACTGGCTTGCTACAGACTAAGTAACAGAGCAAATAAAGCAGAGAACTGTGGTTATATAAGTAACAGTCTCTGCCCCAAAACATAGGACCTGGACAGACTGCCAGAAATAATCCAGCTTGAGACCACTTTAACTGCCCTGGCTCAGTGCTAGGGAATCATGGGAACTGTAGTTTATTATGGCACCAGAGCTCTCTGACAGAGAAGCCTCAATGTCTCAGAAAAAAAATGACAATTCCCATGATTCCCTAGCATTGAGCCAGGACAGTTAAAGTGGTCTCAAGCTGGATTATTTCTGGCAATCTGTTCAGGCCCATAGTGATTGGAGAGCTTATGCTAAAAACATACTCTGTAATTAGCAAGTGACTCTTTCAGTCACTCAGGGGCTGTACAGACTTTCCTTGCTGGACTGAGGCTGTGGCAGCCACATGTCAGGGCCCTGATCTGGCTTTTCTGTGGTGCAAGAAGAAGTCACAAAAAGCAGCTCTTTTTTGTACTGTAGAAACTCTCACATGGTAAAGTTAAGGTGAGCATTTAGTAAAGCAAAGCAGCTTTATTTGTATACCACTTCATACCATTCTATGCAATGTCTAAGTGGTTTACAACTGTAAGCTCATTGCCCCCCAACAGCTGGGTACTCATTTTAGCAACCTCGGAAGTATGCAGGCCTGAGTCAAGCCTGAGCCCTGGCTAGTATTGAAATCGCTTGTGGTTTATGAGTGAGTGGCTGCAGTACAGGCATTTAATCACTGCACCACCAGGATTCTTTCAGTTGTTAAACCTGTAAATGGTCACCACAGCTGCCTTGGTGGCAGCTTTTCTGTGCTCCTTTGGCACTACTGCCATGTGGTGGGGCATGGGGCATGAAGCCAGCATGCGGTCGCCACATCCCCACTCTGCCTTCAGTTCAAATCCTTATGCTGGTCAGTACAGCTCCATAGTTAACCTCCTCCCTTTTCTTTACTCATATAGGGCACTACCAGATAAGAAAAAAGAAATCTCTGGGTCCCAATTTTTGTTCTTCTATAAGCCAACTTTATTTGGAGACCCAGATGACATTTTATTCAATCTGAGGTATTTCCTGGAAGCTGCTGACATTGTTGTTAACTGCCATTAAATCAACTTCAACTTATGATGACCCTGTGAATGAGAGTAATGTCATCAACATGCTGCACTGCTGTTGCAAACTCAGATTCATGGCTTCCTTGATTGAGTCTATCCATTTATAAGATGGTCTTCTCCTTTTCCTACTCCTTTTACCTTACCAAGCATTATTGTCTTTTCTAGTGTGTCATGTCTTCACTTGTCTCACTATGGAGTTTATCTCACACTATAGGTACCCCCATCCCAATAATTATTAAAGTGGCCACAACCTGCAGAATCATGCAATACGTGAATGATTTTCACATGTAGAACACAATAATGCATTAGAAGCTCATACTAAAGTGAGAAAGAGGGTAGAACACACATTTGGTTTTCACACAAATGTGTGTAAATCCCAATAATGGCTTGGGAATCAGTTTTTTTGTGCATGCACACAGAAGAAGTAGTTGTGTCACCAGAAATCACCCAGAGAAATAAACAATTTTATTTACACAATTTTCTTTAAAGAAATATACTGTCCCTTACTTTCTAAGAAATGTTATCCAATCTAAGTAAAAAGAACAAAACATTAGCCAAAGAAGTAGGAAAGGTAGAAAAACAGCATAAAAGGCTGTGTCCCTCTTGGCAACCAGTGTCCCTGCCTTCCCTGAGAGGCTGTTACTTTAAGAGCCCCAGCTAATGAAGGGCGAAGGTGAAGAGACATTCACACAGGGAAAAGGAAAGCTTTTTCTCTGTGTCCCTGCCTATGCCTCAGCAACTGTTCTTTTAAGACCCCTGGCTACTCACCCCAAAACCCATGGGAAATCTAGCAACAAGTACAGAAACAGGGAGAATCCCGCAAATGGCTTTCACACCACAGTAATTGCACAAAAAAGTGAATTTGTGAATGAAACAGAAATGAATTTATGCTACTTTCCCTGAAAATGCCTATTTGTTTGTTCATGTCACTTTCCTGTTGGATTCGAAGGGATTAGCACACAACGTTGTGTGAAAATCATTCATGCAATTGCGCCTAATATGCTGGATAACCATGGGTTCTGACCCGTTTAAACTTCCAATTTTCCCCATGTGATAAACTCCTATGACAGTCTCAGTTTAGTCATCTTGGCTTTGAAGGGGAGTTCAGGCTTGATTTGCTCTAGGACCCCGAACCCCTTTGGTGGTCTATTTAATAGTATCTGAAGAACTCTTCTATAGCATTTAAAGTAGATGGTGAAGACACTGAAATAGTTAAAAGATTTATTAGACCTTGACTTAGTCATAAGCCAAAGCAGAGACTGTAGTCAAAAAATCAAAAGAAGAATAAGGAGATTATCACACTTACAAATAATGTGACTGCTCCTCAACAGGATACAGTTGTGTTTGGGGTTGCTACTGAGTATTATTGCACATAATTTGCTGCTGCTGTTGTTGGGTGACTGCAACCCAGCTGCATCCCAGGTCCCAGCTATGCTTCGGAGGCTGGTTTTCCAAAATGGGAGCTTGCCGTTTTGGAAAAGTGACCTCCAAAGTGTGGCTGGGACCTGGGATGCAGCCAGGTGGCAGTTATTCAATGGCAGCAGCAGCAAAATATGTAAAATAATACCTGGTAGTAACCCAAAATAGGATTGTATTTCATAGGGGAGCAGTTGCATTATTTGAAAATGTGATAATCTCCTAAAACATGGAAAGGAAGCCACGAAGGAAGAAGATAAGATCATCAAGTGTAAAGACTTTTCATTAAATGCTAAAGTAGAATAATCTAGGCCATAATATTTCTGATTTTTATGTATGGTTGTGAAAGCTGGGTAATGAAGAAAACTGACAGGAAGAGAATCAACTCATTTGAAATGTGGTACTTGAGAAGAATTCTACAAATGCAAAAAAAACCCAACAACAGATGAATTAGAATTAGAGCAAATCAAGACTCAATTCTCACTAAAGGCAAAGATTACCTTATCCGGAAAACAACCTATATTGAGTGTATGTACCTTATCCTGAAAACCAGGGATAGTTTAGGGATTCTGTTGGTATACCAGCCACCCTGTTGCTTAACAGACTCCCTAACCGAGCTGACCTCGCTGGTCTCAGAGATGCTGCTGGAGTTGTCCAGACTTTTGGTTCTGGGTGACTTCAACATTCCTCTTGAGACCAGCTTGTCCAAATTAACTGGTGCAGCTTGGGAGTTCATGGAGACCCTGACAAACATGGGCCTATCCCAATTGGTTGACGGACCCACACATTGTGCTGGCCATACCCTCGATGGATTTTTTAGTACGGAACAGGAATATCCATGGGCGAAGGTCCATTGTCATGGACGGATCACTTCCTGGTCAAGATGGAGCTAAAGGCCACTATAGGCCCCCTCGGGGGGTGGCAGACCTTTGAGAATGGTCCGCCTTTGAAGGCACATGGAACCCTTAGAGGGTTTAATGGTTGGTAATGCCGGTGATTCTGTTGAAGCCTTGGTGAATACTTGGAACACCGATCTTACCAGGGCTATCGACACAATCGCTCCCAAGAATCCTTTCCAGCCCGCTTCTAATCGTAAGCCCTGGCTCACAGAGGAACTTAGGAGGATGAAGCGAGCTGGACAATGCCTAGAGCGCGAATGGCAGAAGACTCAGCTCCCATCAGACAGAACTCCCATAGGAAGCATCTTGATTCCTATCAGGAGGCTTTGCGTGCAGCACAGAGATCTTTCTGTGCTGCACGCATTGCATCTGCAGAGACCCATCCAACAGAGCTGTTTAGGGTGGTGGGGGAATTGACAAAGGTTCCTCCGGCGCCAAGCTCCCTACTTGACCCAACGACAGCCTGCTGTGACACGTTTAATACCTACTTTGTAGATGAAATCTCTCAGATAAGAGCCGACTTGGACGCCAGTGTTTCAACAGAATCCGTAGATGAGGTGTCCAGCAACTCCGTTAAT
>CM034708.1:22270187-22295644 GCA_020142125.1 Phrynosoma platyrhinos | reverse complement strand
AAGGCAGTTAACCACAACAAAAACCTTTATAGTGTTTCACCAGCTCTAGCTGACAAAGACAATATATTCAGGGGAATTAGAGCTATTTGTTCACAATAATTCTCTGCAACCGTCATGCTTCCTAGTGTGTTGAATAATATATGCTCTTTCACTATGACAATTTATGGCTCTTTTGGAATGGGGAAGGTAGTTTGTTTGTATGTTGATTTGGATGCTATGATAAACTGATGGAAATCTGACAGTTGCCTTAGACAGCAGTTTTCCTCCTTGCCCTTCACTCAACAGCTCCATTCCAAAAAGGGAAGCATCAAATCATGAGGACAAGTAAATGACAGAACATGCTGAGTGTCAGCCTTCAAAGATGCAATGTGTCATTTGAGCAGATAAAAACACCTTGGGTTTTTAAATTTATCTGTGAATTACTTTCAGTAATAGAAATGGATTCAGTGGGCCAATTGTCAGTTATACACAGCCTAACTTCCCAAATAAAAATGGGAATGAATGTAAATCCCTGCTTATTTTGTCTTTGCAAAGCAGAATAAAGAAGCAAAATTTATGCAAACACATAATGCTCATTGTGACACATGATGTGGGCATATTCAGTTATTACTCCTTTCAAGTTGGAGGTGCTACAATATATTAATTTTGCATTAGAAAGATATTTGGTATTTCTAGTGCACATGTTCTTTTCAATTACATTCCTGTGGTATGGAATTTAACTTACTGTCAACACCATTGGACACTGCATACTTTTACTATGGCAAAAAAGAATTATACTCCAACACTGGAAAGATAAACATTTACCACTCTTTTTTCAATAGTGGGAAGATCTGACTACTGTGTCTAGGTATAACTGTATATTTTATAAAAAATATTTCAAGTAAATGCATTTTTGAAAATGTGGTACAATTACATTAATGCCTACCTTTGTCTATATCTTATGTAGTTCCCTTCACCCTCTTTTTATTTTTGTTCTCTTTACTTTTTCCCTGGGATTATTTGTATTCATTTTTAAAAAACGAAATCAAGAAAAAATAACATTTTAATCTAAACGTAAGGTTACTATACATTTTAATAAAATATTGGTGTGCACATACCTAATTTTTGCAAAAGTGTTATATTTAGATTTTGAATTGATTGTTGAAGCTTTGTTGTGTGCACTTTTGAAAAGGATAAGCAAGGAATTGTTTGTGCCTTTTTAAATCAATAAGCCTCCTCTGTTGTTGTTTGTTGTTGTTGTTGTTGTTGTTGTTGTTGTTGTGTGTTTTGCCTAACAGAAATAAGAAGAGACTTATTTTACTCAGTCTCTTCATTTCTCTTAGCAACCTCATTTCCCACATAAACCATTTTGCTGGGGCTTGCAATTTTTTTGAAAGGCATTTGAACATATTAGGAATCCTTGGTCAAGGTGAAAAATGTAACAAATATTATTTACATCACTACTTTACAGTCATTTGTTTTCCAGGGCTTTCTCTGTCTATGGCTCCTGTGGTAGGCCTGTCATTACACCTATCTCAATTGTTGCTATTATGTGCCTGCAAATTGATTCCATGGCTACACTATGATAGGTTTTTCTTTGAAAGCTTTACTCAGAGTAGGTGTGCCATTGCATTCTTTTAAGGACGAGAGAATGTGCTTGCCCAACATCACCCAGTGGGTTTCTATGGCTAAGACAGAATTTGAACCCTGGTCCCTGTGGATGCTAGTCCAACAATCAATTAATTACATCATACTGGCTCTATTGATTGGGGGTTGGACTGGAGGGCCCTTGTGGTCTCTTCCAACTCTATGATTCTATGTATCACTGCCACCTATTCCTCCTTTCCTGTCATTTCTGAGGAGGAGAAAGAGGGGGAAAGGGTTGATTGGGACTGGGGGAACCCCCATGAACATGTAGCCTCCATTGCCAATGCCACTGTGTCTCCTCTCCTGCTGTCAAGTCACCTCTTTTCCTCACATGCCCAGCAGCCCTACCACAACAGAGGTGGCTGGTGGACTCATAGTATGAGTTATCAGACTGCGGTGACACCAACTCTAGTGATGCCACTGGTGCTTAGAAATAGAATCGACAGCAATTAGAAATACGCAAAAACCTAAGGCTGTAATGAATAATTGTAACTCTTCTTGTCTTTTATGAAATACAATGTTTCCACACCTACTTGTCTGATTTTAGGAGTAATTAGGTATCATAAGGAAGCTCATCTTCTGAGTTCCCACAAATCCAGCTTTATTTCCATTACTACTTAAAATTAACACAACTATGCCAGTATCGTAGGCCAGTTTCATTATGAATAATGTTAATACTATTACTGATACTTGAGATAGAAAGTGCTATTCATATTTCATGTTTTTTTCCTTCCAAGAGCAGAAAATAAAAGATTATTAGCTGCTCAAGAATGTGGCTATTGCTTCATCATTCTGCACTCTATTTTATCTTCTTTTATGAGCTCTCTCTTACTAGTCCCCTTCCCTTACATGTGCATTTTTTTCTGCTTTCTGTGGTACAATAAAATACATTGTCCACTGTGTTTTTAATGGCCCAAAGCCTTTCAACACTAGATGTCAATGCTAAAAACAAACTACAGTATTAAACTGTCATTGTTGGTGCCAGCGGTGGTGTTAAGGAACAGGAAACATTGGGATGGTGAGAACCAATTCAGTTTTCACCAAGAATGGTTGCAATAGGATGACATAAATAGGCAATTTTATGAGCTCTCTTAAGGTTAAGATAATTTAAATAAAATATCTAGCTGCAATATATATCTAAACCTGTGATGTATTGGAGTTCTTGAATTTATATCTAGTTATTTTCTTTTAGTATAAACTTATCAATGAAATCACTCACTTTTTGAGTGATTTTTGAAAATAGAGGAATAAAATATTTTATTTATAGGACACATACACATGGATACAACCTAAGGTAAATGAGATAATATTATGTCTATATTTACCATAATTCATCAGGGAGATACTGGTTTGGCCCCATGAGATGAGAAAGAGTTTATTAATAACATTTGAACACTAACTGATCCTTGTATTTTAACTATTAGGCAATGCTGCTTTATTCTCATTTTCTTTGTGTTCTCACACAGAACCAGTAGTTTTTAATTTCATTTAACATTCAGTTTTGGTACTGTGGTCTTTCTGTGAAATGTGTTTTATATCTGCAGTAAGATCACCACTGAGCAGAGGACTGCTTTTGTGTACTAATATCAAATCTGAGGATCAAATTTTGCCTATAATAAAGCTTCATAGTACAGGTATAAAGAATAAATGAGGGGGGAATCTGAAGGATAAGGAAGGTTTGTTAAAAATAACCATCTTTTGGAATAAGAATAGTGGCAGAAAAATTAGCACTATGGAATCATAAAGCTGTCCTTGAGTCTCTTTGCTTGTTTTGACCAACTCTTTGTATCTGCCATTCTGTTACCCTTGGGTAGCAAATGTGGTATCTCTATGGTCCAAGAGAATGTGAGGATTTCTTTCTGCACATAAAATCCTGTAAGTCTCTAGATGAGAGTGTTTCACAGGAAGCACAATGTGGAGGTAACATTGAACTGGGCCTGATGCCTTCCAGAAACCCTTTGCAGAAGTACAAGGAGGTACTCTATATGCAATGTGGTTTTAACAGCCATTTTAATGGTGTTATTTTGGCAATAGTGGCTGGACAACAAAGGGAGCAACAAATATGGCTTTGGGTAGCCAAATATGGCTTATGGGCCACATGATGTCCACATATGCTTTATATAATCAGTTCATGGGAATAGATGTGGCTGAATTGGGTGCAAGAAAGAGTCAAAATGTGGACAAGATTATTTCTGTTGTTTTCAAGAGCAGTTGAGAACTTTGCATTGGTGGGGGAGAGATGTAGTAATTACATAAAAGTATAATAGATAAACTAAATTCATTGCACACAGACACACATTTTAGGCTAGGGTTTATACTTCCATGAAACAGCTGCACAAATACTCTCTCTCACTCTGCTAGACTTACAGAACTGTTTGGAACATATCCAAAATATGAGCAGAATTTCATGGAAAAGACTATTTAATTTCTGTACTTGAGGGACACAGACAAATAAGGAGCATCTGTTTTAACATTCAGCATTGGAAGTGTCTCCTAGAAACAATCACGGGGAAACAAAAGAAGAGCTCACATAATGCTACACATATCATTAATGCTGGTCTTCTTACAAAACATTTTAAAACAAGCTCTATATAGAAAGGCTGCTGTTTTTGGATCTCCCTATCACCCAAGCATCAATGAACCTGACACTTTATTTATTCAGTTTTCAAGGGTTTTATTTCCATGCATTTTTCAAGGTAGAAGTGGCCCTTGAAATTTCATTTGCATTTACACAATGATGTCAGTGTGGGATGTCAGCCAAAGTGCCCTTGATGGAAGCAAAATCATGTTACCACTTGAAGCATTGAAGTGAAGGTTTTAATGGACAGGCTCCTGTTTTTAATTTAATGAGAAGCAAAACAACAAACAAAGAAGCTTCCTCCCTAAAATGCCAAGGGTACTGAAATGGAGAAACTGGACAAAGTCTTCTCTTCCTAGAAAAAGCCCAACAAAGTGAATACATTTGTATAAGTTCTGCAATATATATATATATATATTTGTCCACATTTTTACTGGTAGAGTTAATAGAATCATAGAACTGGAAGGGATTATCATGCTCTGAATGAGTCTATTCCAGTATGTAGTTCAACAATGACATCTAGAATGTTTTCCTTTATGTAGTTTTTTGTGAGTTTTATGGGCTGTGTGGCCATGTTCTAGAAGAGTTTCTTTCTGAAGTTTCACCAGCATTCTCTGGTGAATTCTCTGAATGCTGGTGAAAGGTCAAAAACTCTTCTAAAACATGGCCACACAGCCCAAAAAACCCACAAACCCACAAAAAAACTATGAATGCTGGCCATGAAAGCCTACGACTTCACATTTTCCTTTCTATGTTTCCAAACTAAACCAAAACTCAAGAAAAGTTACTAATAGTTAAATTAGAACAAAGTAGGATCATGCCTGTTGGAAGATACCACTGCTTTAAAAGTCATGATTCATATCACTTGCCAATCATAGTTTCAGTCAGGAGCCATATTTGTTGGCATCAAATTTAATAGATGACGTCCTTAATTTTTTTTAAAAGGATGTCACATGAAAATGTATCAATTTAGAAAAAGTTTAGAAACACTGCCATTTGTTTAGGAATAAAAAAAAGTCAGGAAGGGGTGGTGGGACTGAAACAGCCACTAATTGGGGAGGGGGGAAAGACATTACAGTGGACCCTCCACATTCACTGGGATTAGGGGTGTAGGACCCCTATGTAAGCAAAAAACTACAAATGAAAAACCCCACTTTTTTCTTTTATCATGAGAGAACACATCTCTAGGAATATCTAAGACCTCTTGCACAACTCAGTAATAAACATCCACCAGAAGCTGACCATAAATTTATTTATTTATTTATTTATTTATTTATTGAATTTATTTCCAACCTTTCTCCCAAAATGGGATTCAAGGAGGAATGGTGCTGGAAGACCTACAAATGCCTAGTAATGTGTTCTTTCTAGGAATCTTTAGGCCCTGCAGCACAATGTCTGGTGAAAGTTGATCACAAAGTCACACTGGAGGACCTAGAGAGAACATATTAATCAAATCCACAGACAATCAAATCTGCAAAAGTCAAAGCCATGAATGTGGATGGCTGACTGTATTTAGATTAGAAATGAAGAGGTCACAGAAATAAGTACAGCAATAATGAACCTCCTATCCAAACATATTTTTTACATCAAGGTGAACCTAAATCATTGTCCAGTGTCAATTATTGAATAAATTGAAGTTCAAGTCTGTCGAGACTAAAGTGATTCAGATCATGCAAGAAGACAGATCAGGTAAAAAATGGTTAAGTTTCTCTTGGATGGAATAGACTCTTCTTGCTGACTCAAGTTTCCAGTTTGAGTGTACTCAATTCCAGGCTGCCTTTAAAAGCATTTGGAAATTTCAGTTGGTCAGAACATGGGGACAACCAGATCATTTAAAGATAACATATGGTTCCTCATAACAATAGCTTCACTGAACAGCAGTATGTTTTCAGGTACAATTCAAAGTGCTAGTTATGAGCAATAAAGCCCATTTAATATGTGATTAAGCTCTTTGAAAAAAAATTCTGCTATATGTGATCCTAAGGAGAGGGCTTTTTCTCTTTTCTGTCACCACTGGATGTACATTAGGGGGAAACATGAGAGAATGCTTTTGGTGGCTGCTCCTAGGCTTTGGAATTCCTTACCAAGTGAGAACAGGTTAACTCCATCTTTGTTTTATTTAGTAACCCTAGAATGACAAATTATCACTCCCCCACTTTCATATCCAAAGTGATAAAAAATAAAACTTCTACATACAATAAGGGCGAGGAGCCTTTGGCCCTCCATAAGATTTGAACAACTTTCATAATCTTATGTTGTCAGGCTGATAGGAGTTAAAGGCCAAAATATCTGGAGAGTCTAAAGGTCTTGCTGTACTTTATGAATATGTATATATAGCAAAACACCTTTCCAAACCTATTATTATATTGGTAGGATTGCACAAATAGCAATTTTACTGAGATGGCTGACACCTTATAATGTATGACAAAAGGACATGGAATATGAGAGGCAGTCATATTCCAACTTTAATTTAGAAATGTTAAGAGGCACTAATAATTATTAAGAAGAAGAAGCTGCCAGTCTTCTGCCAATCCAATTAGGTATGATTAAGATGTCTTTTACCATTTTTCAGGTATTGAACTGCAAACCCATACATTAATTCATTCCAAATGTTCATTGATCTGTACTGGAACTAGTCAAAGACAAATTATATGCTAGCAAAAAGAAAAGATAAAAGGAGAAATTCTCATTGTGTAATTACTGTACTCACATTTGTTTTCTTATAGGGTACAGTTTTATTTATTGAGCAACCTCTTTGTCATCTTTTTCAAGCAAAGAATGCTAGATTGCCATCTCAGGACTGGTGCACATTTTTTTCCCCATGCATTTAAATCAAGAAAATTTAGTCAGTGCCATGTATACATTGGTTTATCTTAGGTTAGTTGCTTTCCACATTCATGCTGTTATCTGATATTTTAGGGATCAACATTTGCACAATTTTATAAACTTAGACATTACAATCTTCCTGCAAGGCCTTTTTTCTCATGCTATTAGAAAAAGACCATAGTTCAGTGGTATAATTACTTATTAATTTATGTGACTTTTTAGGTAGCTTGTAACCAGAGAATGGATGGGGGGGATGGAGAACAACTCACAACAAATGAGAGATTATGGATGAAATACAATCAGCTGAGAAACTCAGACATCAGAATCAGAAATGGTTGGTTAGAAAAAAGCTGGATAAGAAATATCACTACTGTCATATTGACATGGCAGGCCACCGGCCATGTGGTGGGGTGCCTGGCATGATGGAGGCATTAGGGTGGAGTTGGGGTGGCTGGTGTGTGGTTGCCATGCCCTAACTCCACCCCCAAGCTGGCACTTTTGGCCTGTCTGTATAGCCTGTTATTGACCAAAAAGAGTGAATCCCACTCTCAGTCTTCCAGGAGTAAAAAAGACACATGTCAAAACCAGAAGTTGACTGGTTTTGACTTTCTTTTGAGGACTTTTTCCTTTTGAAGATTTTTTTCTTTAGTCTGTGGTCCCCAGAAGGTACTTGAGCAGAAGGCTGACCCCTCTCCTCTGCCCATTCCTGCCTTGAGAGATCTCATCCCTATTGTAAGACTGAAATGTCAAATGCTTCATTGTTTGTGAAGCATCATTTGTCTATCTCTCATTATTCAGAGACATAGCCATATTAGTCTGGAATATTAGCTCTCCTTGGAAGCAGAGCAGATCAGGCCTAAACATTCCCTGGAAGCAAATATGATTAAAATGAGGTTGTCATATTTTGGTCATATCATGAGAAGAACAGTCTCATTAAAAAAGACTATAATGTTTGGTAAAATGGAGAACAATAGGAAAAGAGGAAGATTGTATTCCAGGTGGATAGATTCAATCAGAAAAGCCATGGCCATGAGTCTGCAGCAGCTAAGCAGGGTGGTTGAGGATAGGATGACTTGGAGGTCTCTAATACATAGTTGACTCAAAGGAAATTAACAACAAACAATGATAACAAAAGGGATCTTGTAGCACCCTTGAGACTAACTATGTAGAAAATGTTACAGCATAAGATTTCATAGACTTGGTCTATTTCATCATATGCATGGAGTGAAGCACATTGTTGTGTTGTAGATTTTTTAATCCCCCCCCCTGTTTCTGCACAAAATGAATGCAATATCTCCTTCTTGAGAGGTTAAGTGCACACACATACACACACTACAAGAACAAGGCAGACTGATTTATCACAAACACACATACAAACCAAGCAATGGTACTGATTTTATAGTAAGGCAAGAGTTATTGCCTTTCCCAATACTGCACATTTTACAGAAATGCAGGCTGGTGGGGCAGTCATGGAAATTTTACAGAAAAGCACAAACTTTCTTGAAGATCAACACCAACAGTAAAAGTCCTCAGATTTGTGGCAGCTTGAATATTATCTTTTTAAAACATCCAAAAAAGGAGATTCTACTGTTCTTTGAGGCAGCATATTCTATTCTTGAACAAGTCTTACTGTCAGGAAGGTCTTCCTAATGTTTAGGTGGAATCTCATTTCCAGTACTTTGCATCCATTGCTCATGTCCTAGTCTGAGGAGCAGCAGAAAGCAAGCTTGTTCCATCTTCAATATGATATCCCTTCAAATATTTAAACATGGCCATCATGTCACCTCTTAACCTTCTCTTTCCCAGACTAAACATACTTGGTTCCCTAAACCGCTCCTTATAGAGCATGGTTTCCAGACCTTTCACCATTTTTGGTCATCCTCTGGACACACTTGGGCTTGTTAATATCCCTCTTTAATTGTAGTGTCCAGAACTGGACACAATATTCCAGGTGAGGTCTGACCAAAGTAAAATAGAGTGGTACTATTACTTCCCTTGATCTATAATACTTTAGGAGGTCAGCACTGAAGAGATTATCACATAGGCTTCCACCAGGCCCCAGAGCAGAGTGAAAATTTAGGGGGGGGGGAATCAGATTGGGTATTATCGCACACCTCTGTCCTCAGACCAGAGGTATAGTGACCTGATTTTAGCCAGATCCATCCCCAATCTACCCAATCAATGTAGCTGGCTAAGATTGGGTTACAATGCCTCTGGTCTGAGGATAGAGGTGTGTGATAAACACCCAATCTGAAAACTTTCCACCAAATTTCAGTCCACTTTGGGGGCATGCAGAAACCCATGTGATAATCTTCTTGGTCTGTTTTCAATGTTGTTCTGTTCTGTTTTGAAAGATAGCAAAGGGTAAAAACTTTTACAATCAAGGTACTCTAATGGTGAAGTGTCCTTTTGAACAAGGTTTTCCTAACACTTACATTGGAGTCATGTCAGGACTGTATAAAATACCTTTTTCTTTTCTATTCTTTTTTTCCTTCTCTTCCAGGGACCCTCCCACAGCATACAGTTTATAGTATGTATAGTACATTAAGTAGTATATTCTACTTTAACTTCCATAGCAATGTGCTGTGAAATCCTGGGATTTGCAATTTAGGAATGAGTATTTGTAATGCTCATTATGATTCCACAGAATGTGTCATGGCAGTTATAATGGAATTATTGTTGTTGGGTCCCTTCAAGTTGTTTTGAAGTGACCCTGTCACAGGAATTTCTTGTTTTTGTTCAGAAGGGATATGCCTTTGCCTTCCTCTGAGGCCGAAAGAGTGTAACTTCTCCAAGGTCACCCAGCAAGTTTTCATGGCCAAGCAGGGATCTGGACCCTGGTTTCCAGAATTGTAGTCCAGTGCTCGAACTGGCTCTCTAAATAAGAATACAGTGCTTTAATATTATCTAGTATAAAAGGACCTTAGGCTTTCTAATTTTTAAAGAGTGCTTCATTCTATTATACAATTTTGAGATTTTTCTTTGTTTGTCTAGATTTCACTGAAGATTTATATTCTTATTAGTTATCCCAAAATATTTGTTATATTTCATTTTTGTTTGAACTGTAAACCACTGAAAAAGGGAGCATAGATACAAAAGTTAATAGCCCAGTCTTCTGTATGTTTACTCAGGAAGAAGTCTTATGTGCATAATAAAGATAACTCCCTAATAAAAATGCCTAGCATTTGCAGCCTGAGTAACAAAAATAACAAAATAAATAACAAATATGTTATAAAGAACAAACAAAATCAAACATGAACTAAACAAATCTTCAATTTTGCAAAAGATCTTTATCCCCCCCCCTTCCTTTTCTTTTTCCAGTTCTTCTCCTCTTCTCTCAAATCTTTCAGGTTCAGATAGAAAATCTTATGTTATGTCTCAGCATGGCTTAATTTACTTTACAAATGTATGAATTTAGCATGGTCAGCCTCCATATTGGTTACTCATTGGACATTATCACACGTACAAAAAGACCCAGCTTACCTCTTTCGAATTGGAGTCCAATTTGGGCTGAAGCTGGGTTTTATTGCATGGCTTTTCCAACTTAATCCAGCTTCTGAATACATCCCCACTCCAATGTGGATCCAAAAACGCACTCTGGCAGCCACTTTTTTAAATTGGTATTTTTTGTATGTGCGATTATCACCATTATTTCAGTCAACCCTCTACAGCGGAGGTTGGAATCATATAGCCATCAGGTGTGCAATTCCCCAACATTCTTCACTGTTTGTTGTGATGGCTGGGCTGCTGGAGTGCCACATGGTTTCCACCCCAATCTACAGAAACAATCCCTTGCAGTCCTTATATATGAGCAGGTATAAGGTAACACACCTTTCTTCAGTGTGATACTCACTGGAAGAGATTAAAAAAATAACTCTCCAAACTGAGCATACATCTGCACTGTAGAAAGAATGCAGTTTGACACTACTTTAAATGCTGTTGCTGCTATGGACTCATGGGATTTGTAGTTTTACAAAGTCTTTAGCCTTTCCTGCTCAAGTGTTGGTACTTCACTAAACTACAAATCTCAGGATTCTGTAAGGTGGAGCCCTGACAATTAAAGTGGTGTCAAACAGCATTATTTCTATGATGTAGATGCACCCTGAATCAGAGCTGGAGTTTGAAAAAGTTACAGTTACAGCCTCAATAGGTAGTTATCTTCATAGCTGAACTTTTAAAAGTAATTATTTTCTTTTCTTGTTGGCTCAAAAATAACCAAAACATTGACTTACTTACAAAAGATACAGCAGAATGATTCGAGCCTCTGACTCGTGGTGCAAAACACGTCTAAGCAGTGAAAACATGTGAACACATGCACATGTGCACACACATGCACACACACACAGAGAAACTTTTTAACTACAATAGGAATTTAAAAAGTTGCAGTTCATTGCAAAAGGAATAAAGCTATTTCTTATGTTTCTAATGTAACAATTATTATAAAAAACAAAAAACAAAAAACCATTTACAGGATGTTCAAGGACTTATCGTGGATCAGCCATCTAAACTCACTGGTTGACCTTGGGGAAATCACACTCTCTCAGTCTCAGAGGATGGCAAGCCCCCTCTGAAGGAACAAGAAAACCCCATGATAGGTTCACCTGAGAGTCACCATAAGTCAGAAACAACTTGAAGGTAGACAATAACTATAATAAGGCCTTAGGTAATCTACTAGAAACCAAGCAAAGGATGCTTGAGGAATTTTATCTTTGAATTCTAATACAAATTGATCTGTTCCTCACCTTCTGGACTAACATATGTCAACAATGTGATGTGGCAGCTGAGAAAGCCAATGCAATTCTAGGCTGCTTCAATAGATGTGTAGTCTCTAGACTGAGGGACATAATAGTGACACTCTATTTTGCTTTGGTCAGGCCTTGCTTGGAATACTGTGTCCAATTCTGAGCACAATAACTCAAAAAGGATGTTGAAAACACTCTGTATGTGTCCAGAGGAAAGTGAAAAGCCTGGAAACCATGCCCTATGAGGATCAGTTTAGGGAGATGGGTATGTTTAACCTAAGGAAGAGAAGGTTAAGAGGTGACATAATAACCATAGGTAAATCTTTGGACGGATGTCATAATGAGGATGGACCAAGATTATTTTTTGCTGAACTAGAAATGAGATAAATGAGATGGTACATTGCCAGCTAGGCGATGAATGCCTCTGGAGAGCATACTGTGACATTTTTTTTCAGAGCACTTCACAACTTGTCCAGAAGATTGCTGTTGTATGTGCCAGTATTGTTTTACTTTGTCATCATTTTTCTTCTTACTTTCTTCTTTTTTTCTCCCTCACCCCCTGCTTTTTCCATCAGCATTCATGCAAGTACTAAGATGGTTCCTATCAGTTTTTTAATATTTAGTTGACCATAGTAATCATGTGCCATCTCAAAAGCTACCTTTTAAAATATATTTGAATACATTTGCCAGTTGAGAACTACACCAAATAATTTGGGAAATGTGAAAGCCAGCAGAAAGCAACCATCTAATTTTTATACAATCATACGAGGGGGTATTGTAAAGTAATAATTATCACCTGCAGGTTATTAAGGTATATTGATGAAATTTTGTCAGTGGCATCACTGGTCCCAAAGTGCATGATGTTGAGAAAATCAGCTCTTTGTGTCCTTGATTTTTGTTACAGGATGTACCAGAAGTGACTAAAGTGTAAGATCAAGAAGAATGAGGCTTGCGCCATGATAATCCTGCATTTGAAGGGTAATAATGACTAGCAAATTCATGATGAGATGGTGGTAGTTTATGGAAATGATTGCCCATATTATGAAACCATTTTGAGGTGGAAAAAGAATTTCCAAACTGGTCACATATCCCTCACAGACAAGCCAAGACCTAGAAGACCATCATTGGCCACAGTGAAGAAAGTGGAGTGTTTAATCCTGGAAGACAGATGAGCAACCATCCAAGATCATGAATGAAACTGGTCTTAGTTATATAGTGTGTGGAAAATTATTCAAATCAAACTGCACATGTCTAAGATGTCTGCACACTGGGTTCCATGTTTCCTAGCCCCTTTCCAGAAACAAATATGGCACAACCTTTCAAGACAGATGTTGATGCTGTTGGAACAGGATGAAGAGGATTTTTTGAGTCATCTGGTAACCATAGATGAATCTTGGACCTATCAGTATGATCCAGAGACCAAAACCATAAGCATGGAGTGGAAGCATGTCAATTCCCCTCCCCTCCCCAAAGACAAAGGTGCAAAAGTTAGCAGGGAAAAAGTAAATTGTAGATTAATGTGCAATTCAGCATGGAATAAATTTATAGATGAACATGTAGAAAAGTGATATGAACTGAAAATCATCTGATTTGCACATCCCTAATCTAAACATGGATTCTGTGTAATAATTTTGATGCAATTTGGCTTGAATATTATCAGTACATCTTGGCCATTTGGATAAATGTAATTGTGCTGCATTTTTTCCTAGTTACTCATAATTGTGGTGTAACCATAGGCACTCTAATTACCATGCAACTACACTAGGTTATGCTCTTTTTATTGTAATTAAAATTAGTTAATATAATTGGAAGGCTGATTTCATTATTAAATAGCTTCTCTCTGATTTCATCATGGAATGCATGATGATGTAATTAAGGTTTTTGATTGGGAAAAATAGAACTTCAGTAAATGTGTATCTAGTTCATAAGTCTCTAACGGGAGGGTTAACTATATGGGTTAAATACACTTCATAGTCCAGTGAATGTAATTACATTGCAATTATATGGAAGTCACAATAAAAAAATATAAAGTACAATTTTACCACCAGCTATCATTTTGCCCAAGTATATTATATATCACAAGTCCTTGCCAGTGTCTAAAACTCATTTACTATGGCACAATTCTATCCATCGTTCATGACAACATGGATGCACCCATTTGTTCATGCATGTTTCATTTTCTATGTTCTTGTAAGGATGAAGAGAAGCATAATCAAATGTTTAACCTTATTTCTAGCTCTTACTATTCTTATTGTTCTTGATTGTTGTTCTTCCAGTCAGCTAGGTTATCGTCAAAGACAGTAGGCATAATGTATAGAAAATTCTGCACACCTAACTCCACATGCTAAGGATAAATCTTCCCCTCTCAATTGTACACATGCGTACTCATTTTTCAGAAAAAGCTTCATTCACACATCTATAATTACCCATTTGTGTTCCTGTACAGTGGCACCTGGTGGTTTCCATATCAGTGGGTTGACAAATCTATTCTGGATTTTAGTCAGAACCGTAAAAGAGATATTCAAGGTACCAGGGTTTATCTCCAAAACTGATTCAGCTTGGACATTTTATTTACAGTTGGGACAAAAGCCAAGGCCATATTTACTGTCCCACAGATATAGATACGACTGGTCACGACTATTGCTGACACCTGAATAAGAGAACTGACTACATTGAAAAGCAATGGATTAAGAATAAGGGACCCAGAAATGTTTTTAAGTTGTTGTTGTTGGGGGGAGAGTCAAGACTGACAGGCAGGCCATTATGTATTTTGACTACTTACTGATGGTGTTTTTACAAAAAGTGAAAATATAGAAAATTGCTTAATAACAACCACAGTAACAGCAACAATAATATGCCATCTGATGCAATTAAAAAAAAAAGAACAATAAGTCCCATTTTCCAAAATGGCTGTCACATTCCATGGGATAGTTCACTTCAGTTGCTTCCTATTGGGTGAAAATCAGAACCATAGAGGAACACCAGCATCATTTTGTCTCTCACCATTTTTTATGAACCACCACATTGGTAATCTGCTTCATGAGAAACTCACTAGGATTGCCATCTGTGACTAGGGAAATCCCAATCGAATGTGCGTATGAACATAAACATAGACCTTATTTCATTAATTAAAGCCTTTATATCCTGAACTATTTCACAGGACTGCAGGGGAGCATACAAGTAAAAATGTTTTAAGTTGTTTAAAGCAATAGAAATAATTTAAAAATTGTAAAGGTATATGAAATAATCAACAGGTTAAACCAGGTGTTACAGGTTAAAACATCATGTGTGCATACATTTAGGAATAAAGCAATTAAAACTCAAAGGCTTTAATAAAAACTATGTTTTTAATGTTGGAATGAAGTTAACATGGGTGCCAAGCAGACATCCAAGGGGATGGCATTCCATATTGGAGATGCCACAGCTGAGAAAGCTCTTCCCATATCCTCCCACAATGTATTGCTCCCACAAAGAAGGGCCTTTTCGGAGAACCTCAGTCCTCAGATGGGAGTATATAGAGGTAAGTCTCCTTCTCAGTGTTATAGCCAATATAACTTAAAACACAGAATCCTTGAATACCAACAGAGATTTTGCCAGGCTTTTACAGGCCATTAATTAATTTTCTCCAGTGAATTTTTCTGCTTCTTCATGGACTATACTGAGATATATAAAAGAGAGCAATAATGGAATGGAAGAATGACATGTATACAAGGATGCTGATAAGGATGCGGCTACAGTGGAGGCAGAGAAGAGGACTTGGTGGTGTGTGTGTTTGCACTCCCCCCCCCCACGGAACACCTGACCTCTTGGAGAGCCTTCTTAAGGACTATCAGCTACAGTGGAGGCACCCCACTTCTTTTGTGGCTTTAAGTTCCAACTTTTTACCTGAGGTTGGGAATGAGGTGGGGGCGGCTATTGGAGTTGTGTTGGGGAATGGGAGGTATGGCTGGAGTGGAGCGAACAAATGTTACAAAAGAAGATGGGATTGCTGTCTGAAAGCTATCCCGCTTTCAGTTCCTTCTGCTTCCCAGGATGAATTGGAGAGCAGACCAATCATTCCACAGAACCTCACCCTGCTCCTTTGCAATGCCAGGTCAGTTAAAAATAAAACCTATATCATCCATGACCTCCTTCGGGATGAGGATGCCGACCTGGCTTACTTTACAGAGACATGGCTGGGAGAGGATAGCGCGGTCACCTGGGCGCAGGCCCTCCCAGCTGGGTATTCTGTCAGTGAGCAGGTAAAGGGAAGTGGGTGGTGTGGGGGCAGAGTGACTCTGGTTCACAAAAACAACTTGACCTTGACCAGGATACCTGTCCAGAACACAGTCCACTTCGAGTGTATGTACCTGAGAATGAGGACCAGGGATAGTTTGGGGATTCTGCTAGTATACCGACCATCCCATTGTCTAGCAGACTCCCTAACCGAGCTGACACAGCTGGTCTCAGAGCTGTTGTTGGAGTCCCCAGATTTTTAGTTTTGGGGAATTCAACATCCCACTCGAGACCAGCTTAACAGGCATGGCTCGGGAGTTCATGGAAACCATGACAAACATGGGCCTATCCCAATTGGACGTTGGGCCCATACACTGTGCAGGTTATACACTCGATGCGGTCTTTAGCACAGAACAGGAATATCCGTGGTATTAGAACCTCCACATTGTCATGGACGGATCACTTCCTGGTCAAGATGGAGCTAAGAACCTATATCCGTCCCTCCGGGGGTGGTGGAACTATTAGAATGGTCCACCCTCAAAAGCTAATAGAACCAATTAGATTCCAGAAAGCCTTGGAGGGTTTAATGGTTGGAAATGCTGGTGACCCTGTCAAAGCTTTGGTTAATACTTGGAACACCAATCTCACCAAGGCTATCAACACGATCGCTCCCAAGCATCCTTGCCAACCCACTCCAAACCGTAAGCCTTGGTATACGTCATAGCTTAAGAAAATGTAGCGAGTTGGACAATGACTAGAGCACGAATGGCAGAAGACTCGACTCTTATCTGACAGAACTCGGCATAAGAACTTTCTTTGGTCTTATCGGGAGGCAATACGTGTAGCGTAGAGATTCTTCTCCACTGCACGTATTGCGTCTGCAGAGTCTTGTCCAGCAGAGCTGTTTAGGGTGGTGAGGGAGCTGATGGAGGTACCTCCTGTGCCAAATCCCTTACTTAACCTGACGATGGCCTGCTGTGACTCATTTAACAACTTCTTTGTAGATAAAATCTCTCAGATAAGAGCCAACTTAGACACCAGTATTTTAACAGAAACCATAGACAAGGTGTCCAGCAACTCCATTGATGAAATTATTCTGGATCAGCTCCAATCTGTGAGTACTGGTGATGTGGACAAGCTCCTTGGTAAAGTGAGAAAAACAACTTGCCCTCTCGACCCTTGCCCATCATGGCTGGCCATCCAGGGGGGAGATGCATTGACGAGATTCCTTATGGATATCATCAATGCATCCTTCAGGGAAGGATATGTTCCATTATGTCTGAAGGAAGAGGCAGTTAGGCCACTTCTGAAAAAACCTTCCCTGGACCTCCTGGATATGAACAACTATAGGCCAGTCTCTTTATTACCATTCTTGAGCAAGATGATCAAGAGGGTGGTTGCTCTTCAACTCCAAGCTGTCTTGGATGAAACTGATTATCTAGACCCATTTCAAACTGGCTTCAGGACAGGCTTTGGGGTTGAGACTGCCATGGTTGCCTTTACCGACGATCTGTGTCTGAGCATCGACAGGGGTAGTGTGACCCTGTTGGTGCTCTTAGACCTCTCAGCAGCTTTTGATACAATAGATCACGGCATCCTCTTAGATCACCTGAGGGGGTTAGGATTGGAGGCACTGCATTGCAATGGTTCCAGTCCTTCCTCTCGGGCAGGTCTCAGAGGGTGCTGCTCAGGGACAGCTGTTCAACTAAAAGAGAGCTCACCTGTGGTGTTCCACAAGGTGCCATTCTGTCCTTGATGTTATTTAACATCTATATGAAACTGCTGGGTGAGATTATTCAGAGTTATGGAGCTGGGTGTTATCAGTACACTAATGACACCCAGATCTATTTCTCCATGTCTCATTCGTCGGCCTTGAATTCTGATGGCATCTCCTCTCTCAATGAATGTCTTCAGGCAGTAATGGTCTGGATGAGGAAAAACAGATTGAAACTGAATCCGGACAAGACGAAGATGCTCAGGTAGCGGCTCCGAAACCAGGAATTGGGCTGCAACCTCCAGTCCTGGATGAGGTCACACTCTCCTCCAGTGACTGTGTTCACAGCTTGGGAGTGCTCCTTGACTTGTCACTCCCAATGGTGAATCAGGTAAATGCGACAGTCAGGAGCGCCTGTTATCAGCTTCAGCTGATATGCCACCTGTGCCCTTTTCTGGAAATAAAGGATCTCGAGACTGTTGTACACACACTGGTAACCTCACATCTGGATTTCTGCAGTGCGCTCCACATGGGGTTACCCTCATGCTTGGTCCAGAAACTGCAATTAGTACAGAACATGGCAGCCAGAGTAGTGTCAGGAACATCTAGGAGGGACCATATTACTCCAGTATTAAGGTCCCTCCACTGGCTGCATATTAGTTTCCAGGCCCAGTACAAGGTGTTGGTTATCACCTTTAAAGCCCTAAATGGCTTGGGTCCAAACTATCTCAGGGACCTTCTCCCTTATAATCTTCCCCACACACGCTGGTCCTTTGGGAGGAATTTACTGCAGCCACAAAAATCTAGGCTGTTGGCTACCTCTGAGAAGGCTTTTTCTGTTGTCACCCCAGATTATGGAATGGCCTGCCGGATGAGATCTGTCAATTGACATCTTTAGACAGCTTTAAAAAGGCTGTCAAGACGGATCTCTTCTGGCAGGCCTTTCCAGGATAGATAATCCCGGCCTCAGGAACTCTTGTTAGGAGGGTCCCCAATAGCCCTTCCCTTAGAATTAATACAAGCTGCCCTAGTTTCATCATTGCTGTTATAAATTGTGATTTGTATTTGTTGTTGCTTTATCTGTTGGTTTTAATCTGTATCTGGTTTAATACTTTTTTAAGGGGGGGATGGGGTTTGATGTATTCTAATTTTAATATTTGTTAGCCACCCTGACTGATCTCAGAGGGGCAGGATAAAAATATATTATTATTATTATTATTATTATTATTATTATTATTATGGAATGGGAGAATGAATAGGGATAGAAGAAAGATGGCCAGATGATGGCTTCAAACTGCTCCTACACTCTGGACAAATTTATCAAGGGGCTTTTTGTGTTCTAGATAACAGGCGAAAATGAATACCTTTCCCCTGACATTGCTATTTCAGCTGAGAAAATGCAAATAGATAGCAGTATGATAGTGTCCCTTTAAATCCAGCTCAGACACAAGGCCTTGTAGTGACTGCACCCCTGTGGTTTGCATTACTTTTTTATGGGATTCAGTTTTATGGGGTGCTAAATGGCTTAATTATATTTTACTGGTTTATTCTGCTTGCTTGCTCATATCCTATTTAACCTAACACAGAAATTTCCTTTCCCCAGATGAGAAAATGAAATCCTTGGGTGCGTGTGTGAGTGTGAATGTGTGTGCATGTGCATGCACGTGCACACACACATATTGGTACACAGGGTAGAAGGGACTGTTGGAATTTAAAAGATTATTATTTGATTTAACGCATTGTTTCTTGAGAGGTTACTTTTATGTAAGTTTCCAGAGCATAAACAAACTAAATTAACAGTGGTCCCACAGGATTATACAGTTGTTCTAGTTGCATTACAGAAGAGATGTATTCCCCTGGTTGGTTTTAAAAATTTAGTTTTAAAATTTAATTTTTTTATTAAAGAATTTTTTAAAAATCAAATTGATTTCTGTCTTATATGTCTAGGAAACATTATTGGAGCCTTCTGTAATTTGTGGCCTACCACTCCCATTATCCTTAATAATAATGGCCATTGTTTGAAACTACTGGGGGAAAAAATCACACAATGAAACCATAGTCAAAATTCTGCATCACACTGAATAGAGTGTAATGTTCTGCCCATCTGTCTGTGTTTTGGCTGTCCAAGTGCTCAAACCTGCTTAAACACCAAGCCTCATTGGTACACTGGTAATTCAAAGGGAGATGGATATTCTCCCCACAACCCCAGCTGCATCTGGCTCCTACCTGGGCACCCTTTATGCCCCTCTGGCCACCAATTGACTGGCCCCACTATCATTTGGCATACTTGTCCTTTGTAGCAAACATGCAAGGTAGGAAGGTGGTATTCTGAAGTATATACTGTATAGAACATAACTTAATCTAGTGTTACATGCACATATGTCACCAATATCACCATGTATTGTTACATGGTCCTAAAAGATTAGACTATACTGGTCTCTGAAATAGCTATTGTTATTAGTTGCTATCAAGTCAGCTTTCACATATGGCAACCTAAGAATGGGAAATCTCCAAGATACCCCATTACTAACAATCCTACTAGGTTCTTGTAAACTCAAGGCCATGGTATCCTTGACTATCCATCTGTAATGCAGTCTTCTCTTTTCCTATTGCCTCTTACTTAAAGCATAATTACCTTTTCTAATGAGTCATGTTGTCTCGTGGTATGTCCAAAATACAATACCCTCAGTTCATAATTTTGGCTTCTAGGGAGAGTTCAGGCTTGATTTAAGCATCTTTTCTCATTTTTATGGCCACATGTCTTTGTTGGTAATCTATTGGGAGTTATATGGTGGTGTTAGGGAGGGATGTAGCTTGTAGTTAAAAGAGCCAAAGTCAAAAGTAAAATATTATCTTTCTTTCTCATTCACTCTCTCTCTCTCTCTCTCTCTCTCTCTCTCCCCCCCCTCAATATGTACTGCAGAAATTATGTACTTTGACACTACTTTAACTGTCATGGATCAATGCTATAGAATTCTGGGATTTTTACTTTTGTGACACTTAGCCTTCTTTTTCAGGGAGCTCTAGTAGCACAACAAACTACAAATCCTAGAACCCCATAACACTGAGCCATGGCAATTAAAATAGTCACAAAGTGCATTATTTCTGCTGTACAGATTAGACCCCCTCTCCTCACTATACCATTGCCCCTCTCCTCAATCTTTCCCCACCTAATAGTATGTTGGAGAAGGACGATATCATTCTTCTAGTGAACCAAATTATTTCAGAGGACCTTTTAACATTAGGCCCTCAGTCTAGAGACTGACCACCACCTCTCTCAAATACGTTTAGTTATGATTTATATTATATCACATATATTCCCGAGAGCACAGCCCAAGGTTGCTTACACCATAAATTTAGGAACCATAAATTATAACATTAAAGACCAAGAAAAGCAAGTAAATGAGCAATCAGATTAAAAGCTAATTTTTTTTAAAGGAGAAGCACAACACATATTTTCTTATAAAATACCCTTGTAGGATAGGCAGTTAGTTGGAGCCTGCCTAAATAAAAAGTGCTTCACCAGCTAGCAGAAGCATTTGTTGTTTGTTGTTGTATGCCTCCAATCATTTTTGACTTATGGTGACCCTATTATGGGGTTATTTAAAGTGGTCTTGACAAGTTTCTTCAAAGGGAGTTTGTTCTTGCTATCCTCTGAGGTGGAGAGAATGTGACTTGCCCAAGGTCACCCAGTGATTTTCCATGGCTGTGCAAGGATTCAAATTCTGATTTCCCAGTCATAGGCTCAAACCTCTACACCAATTTGTCCTGCAACAATTTGCAGAAGAAAATTGGGACATGTGTGCCCAAGCAACAACAGAATGTGGTAAAGATGGTAAAAAATGATCAATGAGGAAGGATAAACAAGCTAGGAGAAGCTACAGCAGTTTGTATTTGCCTGAATCTACAGGAAAAGGCAAGATTCTCCCTCATCCCATCCTCTCTCTCTGCAGCATTTAAGTGAGAGTAAATTAATTTTGTATATCAGATTCAATTTGCAGCAACTGATGTAAGCTGAGGACAAAAGTAGAAGGAGAGGCGAGAAAATGGGACATTTTAGAAGCAGCTAGAAAAGAAGAATGCCAAAGGATTAATTTGGACTATCTCTGCTAAATCAGGATGCTTAGAGGCTATGAAGGAGGAGAGCAGAGGTGAGATCAACTAGCTCCTTGTAGAAGTCAAAATGTCTCCTCCTATTACGGAAAGTTTATTTGTTGTTCTACAACTCTCAGAATCTTTTATGGACTAGGATTGTTGTGGGATTTTGGATATTGTAGTACCATACAAGTATTTCATCCACAATCTTGTGGAAGCATAGAAATTTGGCCAAATGTTTGTGTTCAGGTAGGGTTGCCATTATTCTCTACCACATAACTGGGAAGATATAGGACAAAATGTAGGCAGCGGATGAGAAGGACCCAACCCCCCACCCAGACCCAAGCAAGACTTCCTGGCTGCTGCTGCTATGCCAAACTGATGCATGAAGGGAGGAGGAGGCTGAGGAGTCCGGGTCCCAACCCCCTACCCAGCCCCAAGCGAGGCCTGGTGACCTTGCCAGGCCTCACTGGCAGTTGCTGCCGCCACACCAAAGCACGGCATGATGAAGGGAGGTGGCGGCTGAGAAGGCTGGGCCCAAACCTCCCCACCCATCCCCAAGCAGACCTTGTGGCCTTGCCAGGCCTCACAGGCCACTGCCATCACACCAAAGCAGAACACCTTCTAAAACTAGGCTGGGACATTCCCAAGGGCCAAAAAATTGGGAATGTCTCAGCCAAAACCAGGATATGGCAACCCTATGTTTAGAACAGCATGAAGTAAATCCGAATTTGGAGTTAACCCCACAGAAGAATATACATATTCCAGTCTCCTAGCACATATAGAGTGCTATTATTCCATATGAATTAATTGCTGAGTATTTGGACTGGGGGCAGGGAGAATGAATTAAAAATAAGACATTTGGAATAGTGGCATTAACAATTATGAAATCAACAAATGGTTGTGCTAGTTGGTCCAAGACATGTTTTAAGCTCTACTACAAAGAAACATCAACAAATAACTAAAAGGAAATAAAAGGAACAATCATACTTAGACTCAGGAGCAGGTAGGTGGTCTGAAATAATCTATTAATTATTGACCCTGGTGTTGTTTTTCCTGATGAAAAAAAATTATTCATCATGGACTCTAATTCACTATGTGTGTCAATTGAAAATAAAATTTAACATTCAGCTCCTATCATATGGGAAAAGATCTATTATAAATCAAAAGGGCTGCAGTTTTTTTTAAGTGTTCATCACATAAAACCCTAACTGTAACAAAGTTGTAGAAAGAACCTTTTTTCCTGTTTCAGAATCATGCTACTGAACACACACTTATTAGACTACATATATTTTTATTTAACAATGACATTTTTGGAGTTTATCACATGGAATGGAAGTGCCCAAATCCCGTGGATAAATAGGATTTAAACCTGAGAATATCCTGCAATAGCAGGATTGTTTTCAGATGACATTGGGCTAATTGAGCATTAATGCGACATTAACCCATGCAGAAAGTGGGCACAATTGTGCTGCTTTTTACTTTGGAAAATCCCAAAAGTAAAAAGCAGCACAATTTTGCCCACTTTCTGCACAAGTTAATGTCATGTTAATGCTCAATTAGCCCGATGTTCTGAAAACAATCCCACTTTTGTGGGATATCTTGGGATTTAAACCCCATGTATCCACAGAATTTGGGCACTTTTGTCTCCCATGTGATAAACTCCTTTGCCAGTATAAAGGTTGTTGGATGCCATTTACAATCCTTTCTGTGATTTGTGCAAAACATATTAAATGCAAAACCAGCGTGGTTTCCTCTTTGTGAAGCTATGTGTGCACACACACAGCAAGCAGAACAGGATAGGCAAAGTCACAAGCAGCCCTTCCACTACTTTTACTACAAGACAACAGTTTTCCCCTTTCCCAAGACTCCACATTTTTACAAAATTAGCAAAAGCCACTTGTGAAAATGTACACTGCCCATTGAGACAAGTCCAACCATTTTGTATCAAGGAAATGTGTTTTTTAAGCTGTCCCATTAATCATATGAGGATGAAACAAGTCAGAATTTACATCCCTGGTTTATATCTATGAGGTTTATACAGAAAGGTGAAGTAAAAATGTCAGAAATAAAAAACATAGAGAAGCTGTCCAAAGTGGACAGAAACATAATAATGAGAGAATGGAATGAGGATTACCATGCTAATTACCCCACAGCTTCTGTTGCCATCTACATGTTAAGACCATTTTGAATTTTGATCCTGTCCTCTGGAATATTAGTTAGCTCTCCTAATTTGATGTCATCCACAAATCTGATAAGCATGCCCTCTATTCCATCATCCAAATCATTTATAAAGATGTTGAATAGCACTGGTCCCAGAACAGAGCCCTGTGGCACCAAGTTAGTCACTTCTCTCCAGGATGAAGTGGAGCTGTTGGTGAGCAACCTTTAGGCTCAGTTGGTCAATCAATTACAAATCCACTTAACAGTAGTATTGTCTAGCCCATCTTTTAGTAGCCAGTTTGCAAAAATATCATGGAGGACCTGGTCAAAGGCTTTATTAAAAATAGGTTATGCTACATCTACTGCATTCCCTTTAACTACCAAGCTTGTAACTCTACAAAAACAAAGAGAGAGAAGATTAGTCTGGCATGACTTGTTTTTGAGAAACCCATGTTGACTTTTAGTGACTGCAGCATATTCTGAATACCTACAGACTGCCTGCTTGATTATCTGCTCTAGAATCCTTCCTGGTATTGATGTCAGACTGTCTGAACAATAATTATTTGGGTCCTCTTTCCCCCCTTTTTGAAGATGGCTGCAAACTTTGTTCTCCTTTTGTCTGCTGGGACTTCTGTTCTCCAGGAGATCTGAAAGAATATTGCCAATGGTTCTGAGATTACTTCTGTCAGTTCCTCTAATATCGTTGGATATAGTTCATCCCTGGAGACATAAATTAATTTAGAGTATCTAGCCATTCCTGTATTACTTCATTACACTAAGTCAGTAGTCTGGATAAACAAAGCCAGCAAGGAGTAAAACAGAGTTGTCAATCATAGCTAGTCCAAGGTTTGTGGACTGGCAAAGAGCAGTGCCCATCAACATCGAAAAGTAGTATCTGTCACCAGGATAGAACGGTTGCAAGCAATGAAGATGCCAGGGAGCTGCTGAGAGATTTATGAACAGCTGTCTCAAAACACCAGGTGTGTAATGAGTCAGGGTCTCCTATTTAACAGCTGCTGTGATTGTCATAGTCTCTTCTTATCTCTTCAGTGATCTCAAAGAACAGCAGTGGATCCTCAGCATCTGCCACCTCCTGCTGTGGAGTAGGGCCCCAACTGCCTCAACCTAGCTCTTCAGACTTGGAGAGGCCACCATCATAATGACCTGTACATTTCTGGGAATCTGATTCCTCTGTCTCTGAATTTTCTGACTCCAGAGTGTGAGTTATGACAGGAAGAGCCTTCCAGGCTTTGAAATCAGAAACAGAAGAGGCTTTCTCCTTCAAAAAGTCACCCACCACATGGAGATGGCAGCAAGAATGGCATTGGGGAACCATCTCATCCATTTTGCTCCTTGTACATTTATATAATTGCACTGGCACAAAGACCACGAGATGCCTCTTTTGGGTTAAAACAGGCCACAACTTTTATTTAGCTGTATATTTACAAGTATAAACTTCCAACAATTTTGTCACATGTGTATGTGAAGGTGTAACCCC
>CM034708.1:22248058-22260097 GCA_020142125.1 Phrynosoma platyrhinos | reverse complement strand
CCTTCTGATGTCTGAGCTCGAGTAACCATTCTCCTGTACAGCCCGATCTAGGTGCTTCAATTCTCTACAGCCATCGAAATCCACAAACACTTGGACAACTTCAACAGGAAAGAAGTCTGTCAGGGGCTTTCCCAGCAGACAATGATCACAAATTAGCAGACAATAATCCTCTTTTGCATATCCTCCCACCCTGAGGCCCTGCCGTCAACAACAGAACAATGCACAATTTACATGGGATTCACTCCTCCCTACAGTATATATATACCCAATCTCTTCCATTCCAGCATTCTCTGAAGATGCCAGCCACAGATGCTGAGAAAACATCAGAAAGAAACTCTTCTAGAACATGGCCACACAGCCTGAAAACTATGGATGCTGGCCATGAAAGCCTATGACTTCACAGAGGTCTGTTCTCTTGTTAATTGGGACACAGCACAGAGGTTCACAGGGACAAAAGTTTTTAGAACCCTTGTTATAAGGGGCAAGCTTTTTGTCCCTCAAAGAAAGGACATTCCCTACAATAAGGGACACCTGGCAGCCTTATTTAAGAAAAGACTGGGGACGAGCATGCTAGACCTTTTCCTCCTGCACAATCCCTCTCTGTGAACTGAATGTAAGGTGAAGCTCTGCAGGGTGAAGCTCTTCTCTTGCTATGTAAAACTAAATTTTAAAATATTTTGTTCTGATATATAAGAACAAATAGTTTTTTTTAAAAAAATCTCCCAGCTAGAAGATCTTCATATTTTGTTTATAAACATATGCACACATACCAACATTGTAGGGTATATTTGGCAAAAATGATGTGTTTTAGACAAGAAATTCAAGGAAAAGAATGTATTTTGCACAAAATACACTGTATTGTGTGAATTTTTGGATGCAACATTCAAGGTTCTTTCTGCAAAAACTATTGGTATTGCACAAATTTTTTGTTGCATGCAAACAAACAAACAAACAAACAAACAAAAAGTCTTTAAAAATTCCACAGTAGTTGGGCATTTTCTCAAGGCAGCACTATAGCCATTATGTACTTCTTATTAAAGGATAGGATATGACTGTTTCTTTTAAAGTGAATCTTGTCAGTTGGAGGCTTTCTTTTATGTTCCTGGCCACACCTGCAGCTTTTTGATCTTGTTTAGAAAGTGGGTGAGCTGTTCAGCATTGTTTCTGCACTTCCTGCATTATTAATTGCTGCTATGATCTTGATTAGTTAAAATGGGAAAAAATTTATTTTTGTTCTCTTTTTGTAAGGATAGTACAGGGTTAGTGTGACCTAATTTTCTATGGTAGACTGACACATTTAGTTTGAAGCTGTAGGCTGTTGCCTACATAGTATGGATTTTATGCTCTAAGGCACACAAGGAAGCTGCATTACAAATCCTAACACTTTGAGGACTCACACATAGAGGTTTGTTTTTGTACCCATCACTGAAACTTCCATAACTGTGATGGTGAAGAAAAAAGTCAGAGAGTGACTGTAATGCCTAAATAAGATAGAGCCACATTTAAGAAAACAGTTTGCTTTGACATAGAAAATGTTTTAAGTTCCTAGTGATTTCAAGTTATGTTAATCAAGTACAAAACTTTCTGAACCATGCTCTAAATCTAAAATATCTTAGCACAGCTTGAGTCCAGACTAACTAAAAAACAACATCACACTTTATAAACTGGCCTGAGTTTTAAGATCTTCAAGGGAGGACTTTCTCTCAGCCCCACCACTATCAGAGGGACATTTTGTGAGGACACAGGGGAGAGACTACTTGATGGCTGTTCTCCATTCTACAAAAGGTCTGATTAACTCCCTCCCTGGACTCTTTTTGCCACCAGGTTAAGACCTTTTTATTTAGGCAGGCAATTGATTGATTTTTAATCACATGGAAAAATAGAGTAAAAAGTGATGTGTGGTGTATATTTGATCTTGTATCTTTTAAAATAAGTTTTAGCTATATTTTAAATTGCTTTTAACTATCTGCTTTTACAGTTGGACCTCCATCTCCACAGATTCTGCATTGATGGATTCAACCATCCACAGCTTGAAATATATATCACATTTCAGTCAATGTCTGGTTAAAACTACGTTAGACACCTTGGGTTCCATGGTGGGAGAAAGGTGGGAGTATAAATTGAATGATACAAACAAATATGGTAACATTGAAATAAGATACAAAGAAAAAAGTATCAACTCCCTAGTTTGGAAATAGTTCTTGCTCATCCTTCTCTTGGGTTTGTTGATATGTCATAGCCTTTGGTGTTCAACTGCTGTCACTACATGTTCTTATAAGGATTCTATATAACGTTGCCTTAATTGCTTGTTCAGAGTGAAATGCTGGGCTACCAGGTCAAAATCTACCCAGGACTACATCATAAATATACTTCTGAGTTCATTCTACAATCAGACTTCATTCATGAACCTTAAAGGGTTTTAAACAATTCCCTTCAGTACCATCTTTGTTGACCCAGGACTGTTTGTAACTCCCCCCTCCCACTTCTTGCCCCTGATATTTGTGATTTGTCTGATTCCTGTTCCTTTTCCCTGCACCAATGTTTTTAACCTTTATATTGTAGCAATTTTAACTTTTTTACTGTTTTAACTCTTTGTAAGCCGCTTTGATCATATCCATGGAAAGGCGGGGTAAAAATAAAATTTATTATTATTATTATTATTATTATTATTATTATTATTATTATTATTATTATCTTCACCTTATCTGTGCAATAAAATCATCTCCTACAAGCTCCACAGTATAGCATGGTTCCTGCACAAAACTTTATTTTGAATAGGAAACACATTTTATCCATAGGAATGGGTGCATTCGGTCAATTTCCATCAATCTGCACTAGCTTCATAGTTATACAAAGTGTACAATTATACCAATTCATTTTCAGAAAGCATGTTTTCTATGCAAAAAGTGCTGTTTTTGTGAAGGATTCTGTATCCACTGGAACAACACTGCTTTGTGTGAAGGAAATATGTTTGCTGCTCAGAAACTCCCAGAAAGCAAGTATGCTTTCCACAATGAATTTTCTGTAAGGTCAGAATCCAAAATAAATAAATAAATAAATATATGGATCTGTCATGATGGGAAGTATGAGAGGATATAGTAATATAATAATAGGTTGATATAGTGATGTAATCTTTCAAAATTATAGAATAGAAGTAGTAGGTTATGGTAAAACAGTGCTATGGTTACCTAGAGGGGAGCGCAGAAGGGGAATTGTAATCCAAATAAAATGCAAATCGGGAAGCAGATTGGAAAGCAGAAAAGGGCTGGGGATTTATGACTTTGTTGACTTCCTAGGTTAGGCTTTGATGTTAAGTAAGATAGCACCTTCCCTTCCTGAAGTAGTTGTGGGAAGATGAAAACTGGGGGAAAGCTGAAACTTCAAAAAACATTTTGATGTAGGTTCAATGAGTGCTGACCACTGGCCTGGGAAAGGGTGGCTGGAAGGGAGGGTTATAAGGGATGGATCACTTTGGGAATAAAGTATATTTGACTCTGTCTGTGGTGCTTCACTGTCTTAGAATCCAAAATAAAGCAATAGTTAATTTTCACTGCTATGTTGTCCTGGTTCTTCAAGTTGCGATCCACTGGGCATGACACCTAACAAAGTTCTGCAGGGCAGAGAGTCTTGCAGGTGTTCTCCTTTTCATGAGTATATTCCTTTTCCTCAAGGATAAGGACCTCCCCCTTTTAAAGAAAGTGATTAATAATGAATATTATTTGAATTCCTATCATGGAATCATAGCCCTGTAAAGTCAGAAAGAGTCCAAGGATATGATGTAGTAGTCTACAACTAAAGAATCCCTGAGAGATGGCTATCCACCTTCTGTATAAAATAATCCAAAAAAACAAACAAAAAACAAAACAGAGCTCATGACATTCCAAGATAATATGTTTCTCAGTCTCACAGGTCTAACCATAATAAAATTCTTCCACTTATTAAAATTCCCCTCTTATTACAATTTGATTCACTGTTTGGGTCCCATTCCCAGCAAACAAGCTTACTTCACCCTACATGTGGAGTACACCCTACGCCCTACTCACATTCCAAAACATGCTCACAATCATAAGGACTAGAAACTTACTTTAAAAAACAATTCTGAAGCAGATTATAGCTTTATGGATCAAAACTGATAAAGCAAAGATACTCCTCTGTGAGAATTGGAAGCAGTTTATTGTTCTATGGATCAAAACTGAAAAAGCAAAGGTACTCCTCTGTGAGAATTGAATTACAATTCTATTTTATCAGTTATGATCCATAAAGCAATAATCCTCTTCAGAATTGTGTTTTAAAGTAAGTTTGTAGTCCTTATGACTGTGAGCATGTTTTGGAATGTGAGTGGGGAACACTTTAGGAAAACTCTAGATCCTGAGGAATGACTCAGTAGGATTCTGGTGGATGAGGAGTGAAACCATGTTGGGATATGTAGTCAGAGTGGAAATGTACAGATGTGGGAACACAGAAGGCAAGAGGAAAAACAAATTAGATCATCAGGGATTGTGAGAACCATTACCCATGTGACTATGAGTCAGAAGAAGAGGATGGACTTTGAGGCTGTTTGCAAATGTCCACAAATCAATTGAGCCCTCAGTTTGGGGGGTAGAGCAGTGTTCTTTTTCTTATGCTGGTTAAATGGTTAGTTTTGGGAGATTCTTTTGTTTTCTGTTTGCTGATGGATTAATTTCCTTTGTAAATAGTTACTGCAATTAAAGAAATAAAATGTGCTTCTTGAGAGCTAACTTCTGCCTCCGGTCTAGAATTCAAGCCGAACGCTGCAGGCTGCATTCCTAAGTAATGAGATGAAAGGAGGGAGAGATGCTGCTCCCAGCAGCTTCAGCAAAGATTTATTGCTCTGCTCATCTTTACAAAAATAACAAACCATAGTCTGCCAGTATTGTTATGTATAGGTGACAAATACAGAGATATTGAACTTCATTGATAGCTCCATAAAAATAAAATGATCAATTTTATCCAAAGAATATATAATGCAATTTATGCACTGATTTCAGTAGGACAGAGCATGTTTACCTCTTGTGCTAAATTCAAAAAAGGCATGGGCCTCACTCCTATACATTTAGACTGTTTACTTCAGGCCCTATGATTTCTGTGATGTCCTTTCTCCTCTTCTTAATCTGATATTTACTAATATGTTTCTACCCAATCCCCATAAACTGTTCTTCCCTTTTTCCTCAGAGGAGCTGTCTCTGGCTGTTGTTCCCCATTAGGTGTCCTTCAGAGGCATGTTGCCTCTGATCCTTGAGCTGCCCTGATTGGGTTTCCAAAGGGCGGGATATAAATAAATTTTATTTTTATTATTATTACTTGATGTAACAGGTAATAGTCATTGGTATCGGCATCATCCATGAATATATCTAAGACTAGTGTAAGTTGCTAGGCATCATTTTATGTTTTGGTAGCAATTTCTGTAAGAAGTATTTCCTTTTGTCTGCTTTCAATCTCTCACCATTCATCTTTGCTGAATGACCTTGATGATAGTTTCTAGTATGGAGTTTGTACAGTTGTAGAGAGAGAGAAAGAAATTAATAATCTGGTCCACATAAAATCTGACCATCTATGAAAAGGTCAGTTGATGTGCTCTGCAGACCATAGTTTGGAGAACAAAAAGGCCTTTGGCAATGCAGAGGTTGTTGGAGAAAAATGGGCTGTCATAACCCATACTTGCCATAAATCCCTCAAATGGAATCATCATGCATGTGATTTTAAGTTTTTTTGTTTAAAAAAATGACCTCTTCAGCTTGATCTAAGTGATTCTAATTCCTTAAAAGTTTACTGGGTGCTGATATGAGGCTCGTAAAGCCATCGTTTCTTGAAATTGTTCTTCCCCAGTGCTCTTTTTAAATCAAGGCACCAGGTTAGATGTTCCAGTTTTAAAGAAACAGCTGCTATTTTTGAAGATTTATTGTTGTCACCCTCCTTACTGTTTTGCACTTTATTTCTTCCTAACCCTCCTATGAATACCATCTGGCCATAGTGATTTACTGCACTTGGATTTCAATGAGTTGCTTCATGAATCCCCAAATTAAGACAATGAAAATATAAGTTGAAAAATCTTAATGATGGCTCTATTAGACTGAGGACTAATCTTTCAAGGGAAGTTTGCTTCACTTGAGACATTTATATAGCAAGACTGAGTGAAGCGCTGGAAGAGTACCCTGCAGGGAATAATTCTGTTCTGAAGTCTAAGATAGAACATGTGAAATATGTTCACATCATGAGCAATTCCGTGCATTTTAGTCAATTTTGCTGGCTGCCACACACCCCCTACAGGGAATCTTTTATCTTCATTTATCCTAGACAACTATATGTGTCAGGCAAAAGAGACCAGTGGCCACTCCCATTTTAGCAGTGGAACTCAGTACTAGGGGAACAAAAGTCTTAGTGGAAAATGAGAGATTTCTACAGAGAAATACCAATGCTGTGGCCTATTGCTTGCTTTCTGCTGTTTTCCCCAGCAAGTGACATTCAGCGGTATGCTGCCTCTAATCCTTGACATTACATATAGTAGTAGTCATTAATAGTGTTATCCTCCATGAATATGTCTAATACTTGTTTAAGTTGGTGGCCATCATTATATCTGCTCCCAGGCTCTTAAAGTACTTACTGAGGGAAGTAGTTGTCTCAGTTGCCTATTTTTAAATTTCATTTCTATGCTACCTTTCTCTCAGAGATGGACTCAAGGTGGCTCACAAATAAAATAATTTAAAACCTTTACAATAAGCATTTTAAAAAATAATTAAAATCAACTAGCTAAAAACAGTATAAAATTACAGAAAACTTACAGAAGTTAAAAACACAATGAAAGCATGCTCACTATATAAAAGCCTCCTTGTCTTGATTATATATTAAAAGCCTGTTTGAATAAAAATGTCTTTGCCTGCCAGTGAAAGAAAAGCAGGGCGAGGGGCTGTTTAGTCTCCCATGGAAGGGAGTTCCAGAGGGAGGGAGCAGTGACTGAGAAAGCTCTCTCTCGTATCCTCACTGAGTGAGCCTGTGATGGTGGTGGGAGCATCACAGGTTGTTGTTGTTTTAATCTCTTTGTTTTAATTCTTCTCTCATTTAATATTGTTTTAAGGGGAGGGAGGGAATAGGTTTGGATATATTGTATTTTAACATTGTGAGCCGCCCCAATTGGTCTCAGAGGGGTGGGATATAAATAAATTTTATTATTATTATTATTATTACCAAGAGAAAGTATTCTCTGTAGATGTTAGGACTTGCAGATTTTTATGGGGGGACACAGTCTTTCTGATAATCTGGACCTAAGCCATGTAGGGCTTTATAGGTCATGACCAGCATATGTGCCCCAAAATAAATTGGTAGCTAGTTTCAACAATATGCTCCTTATAATTGGCCCTAGTTAGTATTTTGGCCACTGCATTTTGAACCTGCTGAAGTTTCTGAACAATTTCCAAAGGCAGCCCTACATAGAGTGCATTACAGTAGTCAAAATGGGATGTAATCAAGACATGTGTCACCATAGCCACTGTAGTCAAATCAAGAACAGGTGCAGCTGGCACACTAGTTTTAGCTTGCAAATGCACTCCTGGCAATTGCTGAAACCTGGGTATCGAGGCTCAGATCCAAATCCAGGGCACACCCAAGCTGCGAATCTGAGATTTAAGAGGGAGTGTAACCCCATCCAACACAGGCCGAATCCCTATTCCTTGATCTGCCTTCCAACTGACCAGGAACACTGCTGTCTTGCCTAGATTAAGTTTCAGTTTGTTTGCCGTCATCCAGCATATTACCGACAGCCAACATTGGTTCATTACAGAGATAGCTTCCTTGAAACTGGATGGAAAAGAGAGATAGAGATGGGTGTAATCCTCATATTGGCAACACTTCACCCCGAAACTCTGGTTTACCTTTTTCAGTAGTTTCATGTAGGTGATAAATAACACAGGGGGCAACACATAACCCTGTGGGACTTCACAGGCCAATGTCCAGGGAGTCGAACATGACTCCCCCAACACTACCTTCTGAGTTTGAGCCTCCAAGAAAGACTAGAACCACCACATAACAGTGCCTCCAAGGTGCATCTCAGAGAGGTGGCCCAGAAAGAGACCATAGTCAATGGTATCTAAAGCTGAAGAGAGGTTCAGCAAGACCAACAGGGGCACACACACCCCGTCTCCTGCATAGATCATCCAGCAAGGTGACCAAAGCTGTGTCCATCCCATAACTAGGCTTGAAGCCAGGTAGAAATGGATCTTTATAATCTGTTTTGTCCAGAAACCTCTTGGAGCTGAACCTTGCTCCAGAACCTTCCCCAAGAATGGAATATTACAGATTGGCCAATAGTCATTTAGAATAGTGGGATCCATGGAGGCCTTTTTCAGTAATGGCCTCACCACAGCCTCCTTTAGGCAGGATGGAAACATCCCTTGCTTCAGTGATGCATTCACCACTCCCCTTACTCACTCTGCCAGTCCCCCTCTAGCTGTTTTCAGAAGCCAGGAAGGGCAGGGATCCAGTATGCATGTCATGGCCCTCACCTCTCCAAGGATCCTGTCCAGATGCTCAGGCTGCACAAACTGAAACTTGTCAAATAATACAGGAAAGGCAGGCACCAAGTTTCTGCTAGGGAAAAGAAGGAAAACAGTTCCTGAGCAGCCATATTGAGTGGGGGAGTATTTAAATTCTTTTTAAAAACACTTGGGGAGAGTGTGACTATTGCTGAGCTAGCCAATTAGCTCTATATAACTCCTCCCAGAGACTTTCTAGGTCAGTTCCTGCCAGGAAGGAGAAGGAAAGCAGTTTCTGGGCAGCCATTTTGAGTGGGTGAGTTTTTAAATTCTTTTTAAAAACACTTGGGGGAGAGTGCGACTGTTGCTGAGCAGGTGGGGCCTTGGTGAGTCACATTTGTGAGTCAATAGAGGGGTGGAGCTAGCCAATTAGCTCTATACAACTGCTCCCAGAGGCTTTCCAGTTCAGTTTCTGCTAGGAAGGAAAAGGAAAGCAGTTCCTGAGCAGCCATATTGGGTGAGTGGGTGTTTAAATTCTTTTTAAAAGCACTCGGGGAGAGCGTGACTGTTGCTGAGCTAGCCAATTAACTCTATATAACTCCTCCCAGAGGAGTTTTCATAGGTCAAGGAAAAGCGCAGCACAGGTAGATGGAGGGCTTTGACCTGTCTCTTTACAGGTTCTCCTAATCATCATCATCATTATCACCACCATTTAAAGGCCTTTGAGGTTGTCATTTTTTGCCCAGAAGGAGAGAGACAGAGACTTGCCTCCAGAATAAGGTAGCATCCAGGAGCTCTCTGTCGAGTTAGAAACCCAATTGATTGAGCTCGCTGACAGAGCCTGGTGAAAAGCCCAAAAGCCCAAGGGCCCTTTATGGGAGTCTTTACCAGGGGACTTTTTGAGGGAAAAACCTTCCAGTGTTTACTTCAGATTTCTCAATATGGACACTGAGGGAATTGCTGCAGTCACCTGCAACACTTGTGGGATGTTTGTCTTCTTGCCAAGAGATGTGGGGAACTTCACCTGCACCAAGAACAACTTCGTAGCCCTCCTGGAAGAGAAAGTCAAGCAGCTGGAGGCCTGGGTAGCTACGCTTCAGCCTATTAGGGAGCAAGAGGTTTTCCTGGACAGAGCGGAAAGAATGGTCTTCGATATGGACCATACAGAGGAAGTTGTTGAGAAGGAGGTCATTTCATGAATACAGGAGGTGGACATCTGGAGGAATGTCATACATAGAATTAGGGAAACCAGGGATCATTCTGGGAGCTTGCAGCTACAGAATCGATTTGAAGCTCTCTCCCTTATCAAGGATGAAGAGGAAGAGCAGCAGGGACATACTCAAGGACCGTGCAGGGGACACGAAGAGTACCACTGCAGGGAACAGCCACTGCTAATCCTCAGAGGAGGCATGTGGTAGTGGTTGGGGATACAGAAGCAGTGATTTGTGGCCCTGACAAGATGTCCAGGGAGGTGTGTTGTCTCCCTGGGGCAAAAATCCATTCTGTAACAGCAAGACTGACAAGACTTGTCAAGCCTACTGACCACTACCCCTTCCTCTTGGTCCGTGTGGGAACCAATGATACTGCAAGGCATAGTCTTCAGAATATCAGAAGGGATTATGAGGCTTTGGGCAGGAAGCTGAAAGAGCTGAATGCGCAGATTATTATCTCTTATCCTAGTTGAGGGGCATGGTCCAGGAAGGGAGAGGAAGATAGCAGACATGAATAACTGGCTCCGTAGATGGTGTCGCCAAGATCGATTTGGATTCTTGAATCATGGGCTGCGGTTCCATGAGGGTGGACTTCTAGCAAGAGATGGGCTGCATCTCACACCAGTTGGCAGAAACGTTTTTGCCAATAGTCTCAAACATTTGATCAGGAGGGCTTCATGTGGGGGAGGGAAACAGTATCCTGGAAGGTCTCTTGGAAGGCAGGAGTACATCATGGGCTGGAGATAATAGTAAAAGTGTTATAGAGGGAACAAGGTAAATGACGCAGGGACACAACAGTGGAAGGAAAAAACCTCACACAGGCAGAAAGTGGGAAGGACAAATGCTCTTAGATGTCTCTGCACTAATGCACAGAGCATGGGAAATAAACAAGATGAATTTGAACTCTTCTAGCACAACAAAGCAAATATGATATAATAGGCATCACTGAAACTTGGTAGGATGAGTCTCATGACATGAATGTAGGAATAGAGGGGTATAACCTTTTAAAGAGAAATAGGCCAAACAGGAAAGGAGGAGGAATAGCATTATATGTCAGGGATGTTTACACCTGTGAAGAGATCCAGGACTTAAATCCTGGAAATCAGGTGGAGAGCATCTGGATAAAAATTAAAGGGGAAAGAAACAACAGGGATGTTATAGTGGGAGTTTACTACAGACCCCCAAGTCAGACTGATGAATTGGATGATGCCTTTGTAAAACAGATGACCACACACTCAGAAAGGAGAGATGTAGTAGTGATGGGTGACTTCAGCTATCCTGATATTTGCTGGAAGTCAAACTCAGCCAATACTCCAAGGTCTAGCAAATTCCTCACTCACCTTGAAGACAATTTCTTTGTCCAAAACATGGAAGAGGCAACAAGGGGATCAGCTATTTTAGATCTGATCCTAACCAATAGGGGTGACCTGGTCAATGGGGTGCAAGTGGTGGAAACATTAGGTGGGAGTGATCATGTTCTCCTGGAGTTTCTTATACACTAGAAAAGAGAAACTAGGCATAGTCAAACACTCATTCTAGACTTTAGGAGAGCTGATTTCAACAAACTTAGGGAAACATTGGGAGTGATCCCGTGGTCAGGAATACTAAAGGAGAAGGGAGTTCAGGATGGATGGGAGTTTCTCAAAAGGGAGATACTGAAGGCACAATCTCAAACTGTTCCATTGAGAATGAAAAATGGGAGATATGTAAAGAAACCAGGTTGGATGATAAAAGAACATTTGACTGAACTAAGTTTTAAATGGGAGAAGTATAAGAGATGGAAAAGGGGTGAAATAATTAAAGAGGAATTCAAACTAATAGCTAGGACAGGTAGGGGTAAAATCAGGAAAGCCAAAGCACAGAATGAGCTCAGGCTTGCTAGAGCAGTTAAGCACAATAAAAAGGGCTTCTTTGGGTATGTCCATAGCAAAAGAAAAGAGGAGAAAATGGTAGGGCCACTGCACAGAGAAGATGGAGAAATTCTAACAAGAGACAGAGAAAAGGTAGAATTACTCAACACCTTCTTTGCCTAAGTTTTCTTACAAAAGGAAAAGGGTGTTCGACCTGAGGAAATAAAATAATAATAAAATTGGGCCGGCTTACAACATTAAAAACACAATAGGTACATCAACACCCAAACCCATCCACCCCTAAAAAGATATTAAACTAGAACAATTAGAACATAGAATAAAATTAAGATATAAAACAAATATATCATCTAGCAACAACATAGCATAATCAGCATAATCAGCAGCACAGAAGGGGAAGTTAGCCAAATCTTTGGACCGGGATAGTTATTCAGGAAAGGCCTGCCAGAAAAGATCAGTGCGCTTTGACCAACC
>CM034708.1:22199932-22209996 GCA_020142125.1 Phrynosoma platyrhinos | reverse complement strand
TTCCTAGTTTAATTCGGTCTTAAGGGGTGGGAGGGATGGGTGGAGGGAGTGGGATAGCTGAATGTATTTTAACTATGGTATATTTTAAGTGTTGTGAGCCGCCCCGATTGCTATGCAGAGGGGCGGGATAAAAATAAAATTTATTATTATTATTATTATTATTATTATTATTATTACTTCTGCAGTGATTGTTCCATGGGTGAGAAATGGAGTTGGGCCCCTCCAGCAGGCCTTAAACTTTATTCAGGCATACATAGAAGAAATGCTCCATTAAGTATCAATATACTAAACAATTTAAAGACTTGAATGCCATCACCAACATCTTGAATTTCAATCAGGGGTGCATTGGCAGCCAATGCAATTCCTTTAAGATCCATGTTATTTGGTGACTTTATAGTACTCTTATCACAGCAGTCTCACTGCTGCATTTTTTTACTAGCTATAATGTCCAAGCCCTCTTCAAGGGTGGCACCACATAGAGCTCACTACAGTAGTCTAATTGGTAAATTACCAGTGCATGAACTACTGTGGCTAAAGTATCCATCAGGTCCCAGTGACTCTATCTTATTGGCATTGTACTTCAGTTTATTGACCTTCATCCAGCCTATTACAAAATCCAGGCACTGGTCCAAAACCTACACAACCCCATCTGACTCAAATTAAAAGGATAGGAAGAGGTATGTGTTATGAAAATACACTCCATTTCAAAACTATTAAAGACCAGAACAAGAAAGATTGTTGAGTTGGGTAATATGTGGTCAATCAAAGGAAAACCTTACACTTTGTACTAACTATAGGTGTATGTGGTATGAAACAAATAATTGGAAAAAGAGAAGACAGATTGAGAAATATAGATTAAGTGTCAATAAGAAAGTCACTTAAATGACTAAGATTGGGCTGGTATTGACAGGGAGGAAAATGGATGAATGTTTAAGTAAGAGTGGAAGTCTGAGCAAGTGAAACTGAAGGATTTGTGGAAGAAAGATGAAAAATGCAAAGGAGGATGGTTTTTATGAATGGAAAAGAAATGGCTTGTGAAATGTAAATGATGGCGATAAAAAGGGGAGGAAGGGATGATGAAGAAGAGAAGGTCTGTGAATGAGAGTTAGGAGAATCTAGGAGGAATAAAGGATTCAATAATCAAAGGAAGAAGTATTTACAATGGATACATTTGGATTGGGAATTGGCTGAATATTAGTATTGATATGTAAGTCAGTATCAGTATGTATAGTCTGTTCTCTGTATCTGTACGGATTTCATTACACACACACACACACTCTGTGGATAGCAAATTCTGTGGGACCTCAAATCCTGTTGTTCTCAATGGATGCACAAGCCCATGGAAGAGAAGAGCTGACTGTAATTGTCAGTATAGTTATTATTTTATGTAATTGGTATGTATGTATACATAAGGATGCAATAAAAATATTTTTTTAAAAAAAGAACAAGAATGACTGTCTCAATGTGCTGAGATGTCCTGTTGAGAAATCATTAGCATCTGTTCTCAGATCTAGCACAAGGACTATATTTATTTCTGTAAAGCAACAATAATTTACAGAGATAGTTTCTGTGCAAATACTGTCTTCCTCTTAAGGGGAGCAAAAGTCACAAACAGCAAGTACAGAAGCACTGCCTAGTACAGAGGTGGGCAACCTTGGAATGGGGTAGGGCTCCAGCTGCATTATTGCATTTTGGATACACTGGATATGATGTTACATCACTTCTGCCATATTGACTGATTTGGTGTGCTTTCAAACCTTTAAAGTTCTTTGTAGGGGGTGGGAATCTGTGGGGGAGTAAGAAGTAAATCACTGTATTTTCTAGACAGATTCAGATTGTTTTGATTAGTTTTTAGTTAAAAAAATCAGGAAAATTTACTAGGGTGGCTTAGAAAGTCCAGAAAATTGCAACTAAGAGTCCCCCATCCCCCCACCCTTGATTCGCACCACCCGTTGTATGCTTTTAATTTGTAAAAGTCCATGTAACAAATCTGGTGACCAGGATTTGATTCCCAGCTTGGCCATGAAACCCACTGGGCAAGGTACATGTTCTCAGTCTCAGGGGAAGGCAATGGCAAATCTCCCCGGAACAATTCTTGCCAAGAAAATCCCATGAGCCTTATGGTCATTCAGATGCAAAAAAATTATATGTAAAAAAAAGTTATATGCAAAAAAAGGTCAACACAAGGATGCTGAAATATGTCTTTAGGGGATCTGAAAGTCACCATAAGTCAGAAATAACTTGATGGCACACAGTAACAACAACCATGTAGCAACATAGAAGCTGTTGCAATTTTACATACTTTGGACAAGCTACAGAGCTGCACTAATATAATACTCACAAATTCAAGAACTCTATTCACTACTGGCAGAAAATATCTAACTCACAACTGCAAAGAAACATTTTACAGTTTCTTCTTATTGCACAAGAAAAGGTAAAGATTTAAGCCCTTATTTTGTAAACAACCATCCTGTTTTGCTTTCTGCTTTTTTTTAAAAAAAGGAAGGGGGCACTAGTTTTATGAAAGGACTATAAGTTTAGGCAAAGTAAAACTGTAGAAAACTGGAGAAACTACTACTACCATAACAGGACATAGCAAAACATTTTGTTTTCTTCTCTCTCAGGTAAGACAGATTTCAAAGGGATAGCCATAATTAGTCTGTTTCAACAATAAACAGAAGTCAGGGAAAGTTGAAGGAATTAAACTGTACTTTTGAGACTGTCTTATTTTAACATGACCTTTGTGGATGTCAATCCACAAAAGCTTATGCCAAAATAAACCAGGTAAGGGCCTTTGTAGACTGCCAGAAATAGTGCAAATTGAGTCCACTTTAAAGGTTAGGGTTAGTGCTAGGGAATCATGGGAATTGTTTTTTTCCCCTGAGACATTGAGCCTTCTCTGTCAGAGAGCTCTGGTGACACAATAAAATACAGTTCCCATGATTCCCTAACCCTAACCCTAAAAATGGACTCAATTTGCACTATTTCTGGCAGTCTACAAAGGCCCTAAGTCTCAAAAGTGCTGTTTGCTTCCTGGACCTCCCCCTTCCATTTCAAGGAGGCTGAAGATTCCTTGCTCTAGGGCCATCTTGAGAAGGCTGTTGTCACCTAGATTCTTGACAAGAGTAAGGTTTCTTCACACTGAAAAGCATAAAATGTATATATTGGAAGAGTGTGTTCCAAAATGCACGTGAATTCTCATCCAAACAAACAAACCTCTCACAACCTCATATTTTGGATGGGATGAGAAGATAGGTGGTGAGAAATGCAATGAAAATGAATTTGATAGATTCATGTCCCTAGAATTCTGAGAACAGCCTGATAAGTCTGAAGATGGTCGAGTTAGCACAATGTGCTATTTATAATCCTGACTGTATTTTGAGCAGCACGTGTGCCATTAATATTTTCCCTCTCATCATAATGGTGCCTGAATGGACCTTCATATGGAGCTGAATGGGAAGGATGTATAGGGAGCTTTATTCTCTTTACAACAGGATTTGCCAATTGTGGGCTAGCTTCTTTTTTAAATAACTATCCTCATGTCCAGCATATCCTCATGTCCAGTCAATGGTGAGGGATTAGGGAAGCTGAAGTCCAAATGCATCTAAATGATCTTTCAGATGGCTCATCTTTCAAATGCTCTGGTTTCTCATCCCATCTTTACATGGCAAATAAAAGAATGAGAAAGAGGACAACTTGATGTATCTTAAGGTCCCCCCCCCCCCACTTACATTTCACACATGCAGACTGCCAGTATGCTTAATACATTAAATTAATCTTTTGAATGGCTGTTTTTGTTTCTGGCATCTTTCCTATCATATGCCAGGTTTTTGTTTCTATGGACAAATGTTTCTTAAAAGACAATCACAGTGAGTACTAAATTATTATTTACACAAATAACCTGGAAAGAAATTAGACTGGTATGTTCAAATGCAGACAGCTTGTCTCCCAAACTGGTCTATGGATGGGAATACAAGAGAAAAACTTATTGAAGCATAGTTCACAAGCAAATAAATAAAATAAAAATGATGCCCTTTTTGTGTGTGAATCAAGGCATTTCAGGGCAAATGTTTTATTTGGCAATGGTTCACAATTTGCCATTCTACACATGTCTCCTCATCAGTGAATTGGACGTAACAGCAGTTCTCTTTCAAAGTACTGGGATGATGTCCAAGGTGCTAATACAGTTTCTTGGGAATTCATTTATGTACTTCACTGAATGTTATTATTTGGTTTGATTCATATATGCAAGGTTATAAAGATCTGTGTGTACTGGACCTTTCCCAGGGATATCTGTATAACACATATGCAGTGAGCAGAACTATTGGACCACTGTCTGAGTCTAACTGAATGAAGCTTTGTAACTTTGTTGCAATTCAGTTATCGTTAGCTACCTGCTTGATGCTACATGCAATTAAAGGTGTTGGTTGTTACCTTTGGAAATTTCTACATAGTTGGTGACCATAAAAACCAGCATCTTCCACTCAACCCTATATCAATATCAGACCCCTAATTCTGCATTCTGTTACTACTTCAAGTGAAGTAGCTGATGCTAATGAAGTGGAGCTTCACAGTCATTGTGCCTATCCATCATTAAGCATATTCCACTGCCTGACCAAAATCATGACTTATCTATCAGTATGCAAAGGGATCTTGTAGCAACTTGAGACTAACTGAGTAAAAGCCGTTGTAGCATTAGCTTTCTTAGACTTAATCTTCTTCCTCAGATGCATGGTCAATTAGTCTCAACGGTGCTACAAGATCCATTTACATACTGATAATTCAGACTACCACAGCTATGGTTCATGACTTGTTTAGTGAGGCTTTTGAAGAAAAGTATTCATTGTTGATTTTTGAGAACTTAATACTTTTCTGATTTTAGTTTGCTTCTTTATTTAGTTTATGTCTCTCTACTCTGGATTAAAATATAACAACAAAAGAAACAAATAGAAATACATTTTTTAAATAAGCCAATGAAACAGATAACCAGCTGAATCAGATCAGTTCAATGGTAGACCAAAGCCCTACCTAATTATAAAAGTTTTTGCTGGATGGCAAATGATACCAGAAAAGGAACCAAACTAGTCTTCTGGAAGACTGGGATGGCCACTGAGAACCCTCCTTGCACCACCAACAGATGTGTCTCCAATGGTGGCAGGATTAAAGTAGGGAAATGCTTTGCAAACTTCACTTTTGTGTGATGGATTGCTGTTGAAAGCAGAAAGTAAGACCAATAAAAACAAAAATAACATTTAGTAACCCTGGTCATGAGCTTTATTACATGTGGTGGAGCTATGAACTAACATTCAGTTTCTGTTGGGAAATGTGCGAGATGGTAGTGGATCTCTCAGCAGAGTAATCACCCTGACATGGCAAAAGCTGAACCACAACCAGTCCTACTTCCCATGCCCCTAGTTTTAAGAAACATGCTTATTCTACTTTGTAAATCATACAAAAGTCACTTTACTTACTTTTGCTGTCTAATGTTGATAAGTAAAATTATCTAAAATTATGCCTCTTTTAGAACATCTAAATTTATTGTTAATGCTTTGCAGTTGTGTAATGCAAGGCTTAAAGATTGTCTGTAAAATTACCCAACATCTTCTGGCCCATGGGTGAAGTTTTAAATTGTATTATTGTACTATGATTTACTTGCTGAATTTTAACTGTGTATAAATTGCTAAATTACTATAAATGTCTTGACTCTACTTCCTAAAAGTTGTACATAATCAAATGAAAGTTCTAATGGAGAAAAGAGAAGAAGAAGAGAAAATGATTACACATTACTGCAAAGTGGGAAGAGGAGGGGTGACTAGGGGCTTTTGCAGACTGCCAGAAATAATACAAATTGAGTCCACTTTAACTGCCCTGAGTCACTACTAGGGAATCATGGGAACTGTAGTTTATTGTGGCACCAGAGAAGACTCAATGTCTCAGAAAAAAATACAATTCCCATGATTCTCTAGCACTGAGCCACGGCAGTTAAAATGGACTCAATTTGCACTATTTCTAGCAGTCTGCAAAGGCACTAAATGAATATATATTGTGCCCAAACTCCTACAGATTAAGATACAGAATAATAGTAAGTTAGGCATGGAAAGATCATTAACTAACATCACACAGTAAAGCTGATGGACAGTTGATATGTAGGACAGACTCTAGAATAAAATATTCAATGAGACGTAGTGAGAATTTCAGAAGGTGATAGGAAGGCTGTGAGCTCTATTCAGAGAGGATAAAGTTGTTGTTGTTTTAATATGAAGGGCTAGTAAAGAACCATCCTGTCTGAAGATCTTCTCTACTTGAAGGGTTTCCAGTTTAAAGATAAAGGAAAGCAGGGACCAAGACATTGCCCATAAGTAGTTAAGACATGGATATATGATTGAGCAGATACACTGCTTTCTTGGATCTATAGTCAGATATAGTATGCATCTAGCTAAGGCTATAGTAATTATAGTTAGGTGCTCACCTAAATACATAAAAATTAGAATTTGCAAATTTATGCAGATCAGTATCTTCTGGTGTTCTCTTTTTGATACTGTATGTATCTATCCTATGATTATACAAATTCATTGCAGAAGTACACAAAATAGCTGTTGATTATCTAAACAGGTTTTCCATATTTACCATTAGAATGCCTCTCTAAATAGTCATTAGTGATATTTAAGGGTAGATTACAGGAGACATCTGAGGAGACATGGTGATCTTCTTGGAAGCCAGATTGATTTTTAGAGCTTGGAAAGTTACTTTACAATTACTCATGTATTCTGAAGATTCACATAATAGTCAGTTCCTATGCTGTTTCATTTCTTCTAAGTGCCTCTTTACAATATAGTGATAGCAATAGCAAGTACAGTCTTCCCTCGATATTCACAGGGGTTAGGGGAATGAGACCCCCACAAATATGGAAAAAATTGTAAATAACTCTGCCCTGACTCAGAGGCCAGTTAAAGGGAGGGGTGGACAGGGGAAGATGAGCAGGGACCCATGATCCATTTTACCCACCCTCCTGTGCCTTAAACTGGCTCCCTGCTCCATCACTTCCTTCCCCAGGGGGCAATGGGGCAGGGAGAGCAAGGAGGAGCCTCCATCTCCCCAATTCCCTTTCCCAGCCAGATCGCTGCCTGGGCTGCTCAGGCAGCAACCCAACTGGGAAGGAGACATGGGGAGACGGAGGATCTCCTCCGTTTGCCAACCCCACCACCCCCTGGAAAGCCCAGGGAGTGATGGGGCAGGCAAAGGGACTTGTGGGGGGATGAAGGATCCTCCTCCATTTGCCAGCCCCACCACCCCCTGGGCTTGCCAGGGAATGATGGGGTGGGCAAAGCGACTGGTGAGCGATGAAGGATCCTCCTCCATTTGCCAGGCCCACCACCACCTGGGCTTGCCAGGGAGCAATGGGGCAGGCAAAGGGACTGGGAGGAATGGAGGATCCTCCCCCCTTTGCCAGCCCCCACTGCCCCTGGGCTTACCATGGAGTGATGGGGCAGGCAAAGGGACTTGGGGGAGGGGATGGAGGATCCTTCTCCCTTTGCCAGCAAGATTGCTGCCCTGCCAGCTGGAAAAAACTCAAAGTTGGCTCCTGGGCTTTTTCTCCTGAGTGGAAAAGCCTGGGAGGGAGGGGCGTGGAATGCCTGGGCTAGAGGTCTTGACCTCACGAATAATCAAAACCGCAAATCTCAAGGCCGTGAATATGGAGGGCTGACTATACATTTCTATAGTGCTTATCAGTGAACTAGCACTCCCAAAGTTATTTACAATGTGTAGCCAATTGCCCCCAACAAGCTGGGTACTCATTTTATCTACCTATGAATGGATGGAAGACTGAGTGGACCTTGAAGCCCTTCTCTAGGATTGAACCTACGATATTGTGGCTGCAGTACCAGCATTTAACCCTGTGCCACCAGGGCTCCATTTTCATCACTAGTTCCCCCCCCCCCCAAAATTGGCAATCTGCACACTATTGGTACAAAACACACTCAACCACCACAACAAATAGACTTCACCAAAATGGTTATGCAGTTGGCCCTCTGTATCCACAGATACTTTATCCATGGATTCAAGCATCCACTGCTTGAAAATGTTAAAAAGAAACCTTGATTTTGCCATTTTATATAACAGCTTATATTTGTTGTATACTATTTGTTGTATTTAACAGGATTTGAACATCCACAGATTTTGGTATTCATAAGGCATCCTGGAACTAAAGGCTCACTGTAGTTGCACATTATAAATGAATTGAACTTTGCTGTCTTTACATTGCAGTGGTAAGTCAAGGAGAGTTAGAAGAAACATGTTATTTGTGACTAGTTACTCCCAAGCCCAGTTAGCTGAACCTGCAATCTAATCTCTCAGAACCCATTTTATATCCTTCACCCCATTTACAAAATAGAATTACTTACTATATTAAATGGTTTTAAGTATACAGAAAAGGCACATTGTATGAAAACTGTTTCCTGTCTGGCTATTTCTCTGTTTGTATGCATACTGTAAGGTAAGAGACAGATGTGGAATATCTTGAGAAAAGTCCTAAGTAATTATGTTTTCAAAGCTCACTTTAAAATTTGTTGCAGCTGACTGTAAGGCATTGCTTAATTAAAAAGTGCCAGAGAAAACACTCAGCAGGTGGGAAAGCTGGGAACACACTGACTAAAGGAATAATGGGCACTTAAGCTACTCACAAGCAGAGCTCTGCTCAACAACCCCAAAGATTAAAGCATTTCATTCCCCTGTTAAATATATTCTTTACTTTTTCATTGTCTTTAAAACTTAACAGATGAGATTATCAGTCTGTTTTGATTGCAAATAAGAATATTGTAGGCTGCTCTTTTTTTAAAATTTATCCCTTCTGTAAAGATGCAAACATGAGAAGAGAATAACATGACTTACTTTTTATAGATGATGTGCAAAACCTGTGATCTCCAAGCCACCTTCCTGAAATATTGCCAATCAGAATTATTGATGATTATAAATTTTCAGATATTGGGGCAAACTGCAGACATAAACTTGTCTCACCTGACATGGTAAAGAATAAACAATGAATGTATTTCTCCTTATTGTGAGAGGGTGAGGATTTATTTTCTTGGTCTCAAAGAGAATTAATACTTTCATGAAAATGTGGTACTTTTCTGCTTATTTTGGGGTTTGTTTGTAAATCTCCCCTCCCATTTCTTCATCAGGTAGATAGCAAAAAAGTGCTGCTCTGAGGGCTCTCCACACTCAGTTGGTATACTGCATTTATTTTGGTAAGTTACAAGTTGTGTAGATTATACAATGCTAAATTATGCTATGTTGTATTCAGGGACAGTAGAGAATGGGTAGGGCTCATGGGAGCTGAAGTCTATGTCAGAAGGCAACAGAGGTTCTTTACTCTAGAGAACACTTCAGAAGACACTGCTTCAAGAAAGTAACAAAAATGCCTCTTAAATAAAATACTGAGGTCAGTGATTGATGAGATCAGTAGCTGAGGTTCAACAGACATAACAGGTATAAAAGGGGATAGAAAAAGATTATGGAAACACACTCAGCTAGTTCCATCTCATCGCTGGTGCCCTGGGCTTGAGTTTCTTGCACATCATGACCCATGATATACAGCAAGATTTTTGAAAGATATAAGCTGCATCTGCACTGCAGAAATAATCCAGTTTGACTCCACTTTAACTGTCATGGCTCAATGCTATGAAATTCTGGGAACTGTTGAGGTACCAGAGTTCTCTGACTGTGAAAGCTAAATGTCTCACAAAACTACAGTTCCCAGAATTCCAAAGCATAGAGCCATGGCAGTTAAAGTGCTGGATTATTTCTGCAATGTGGATGCAATTTGAGACATTATGGTATACGATCATAAAACCAGAAAGGAATTTGGGGATAATTCGATCAAACCCCAAATGATGCAGAGATCCACTGTTAAAGCACCCTGAGTGGTAGCTATCCAATCTCTATTTAAAAACTTCCAATGAAGGAAAACACATCACCTTTTTAAAATAGTTTATTCACTATTGAACAGCTTACTGTCAAAACATTCTTCCTGAAGTTTAGTCTGAAACAAGAAATCTCTCTCTCTC
>CM034708.1:22160894-22176814 GCA_020142125.1 Phrynosoma platyrhinos | reverse complement strand
AATGAGATTGGGAGTTTATTTCATATGTGGTGGTCCTGTAAAAAGGCTGGAGAATTTTGGTCTTTAATCTGTACAGCGATGAGAGAAATATTGCAAATCCATATTCCCTTCAAACCAGAATTATTCTTGTTGAATATCTTGGATGAAATAGAAACTAGGTTAGACCATGATAAGATAAGTTTGACTTTATACATGATTTCGGCCGCTAGGACTCTTTATGCACAATGTTGGAAATTGGAGCAAATTCCTTCATTAAATAATTGGAAGGTAAAAGTTGCAGAACTGGCCACAATGAGTTGTTTATCCATGTATCTAGAAGGAAAATCACAACAAAGATATAACAAGAAATGGGAAAGGACAAGAAAAAAGTTAGAAATTGACTAAGTTTAAACAAAACCCTAAGATTTATGTTGTAAAAGTAAAACATTAGAGACCTGGTTTAAATAACACGGTTGTGTTGGTTCTGGCTTCTTTTTGGATTTTCTCTCTCTCTCTCTCTTTTTTTTTTTGGACAATCATACAACTATGGAAAACTTTGTATATATGTATAAGAGATATCTTTATAATAAGCTGAAAATCTTGATTTTTGTACTACATTTATAGAATTTCAAATATATGAATAACAATAAATAATAATAATTAAAAAAAAGCTCAGATACTTATTAATGGACAAAAACCCAAAAATGTTAATATATGTAAAGGCACCAGACAGGGGTGTCCACTTTCACTCCTATTGTTCATAATAGTATTTGAAACCTTACTACAAAATATAAGGGAAAATTCAAAAATTAAAGGAGTTAAAGTTAAAGGAACTGAGTTTAAGAGGAAAGCCTTTGCTGATGACCTAATGGTATTTTTAATCTAATGGATTTAATATTAAAAAAAGATTAGATACTTGGGTATTATGATTACTAACAAAAATTTGGAACTCTATGATAACAATTATAAGATAACTTGGAATAGTATAAAAGTAGATCTCAGAAAATGGCAAAATCTAGATCTTTCGTTATTAAGGAAAATCAAATCATTTAAAATGAATGCTCTCCCAAGGATTCTGTTCTTATTTCAGATAATTCCAATTATCAAGAATGATTTACCTTTCAAAGAATGACATAGAGATATTGCTAAATTTATTTGAAAAAAACAACAACCAAGAATAAAAATGAAATATTTACAAGATGCCAAAGAAAGAGGAGGCCCAGCCTTGTCAATTCTCAAATTATATTATGAAGCTTCTTGTTTAATCTGGATAAGACAATGGATTCACTTATCTGATAAAGAATTGTTAAAGTTAGAGGGAGATAACTTGAGGTTTGACTGGCATACTTATTTGTTTTATAATAAAGAGAAAGTAAATCAAGAATTTAAAAAAAAAACATTATATAAGGAGTTCTTTAATACGAGTCTGGAATAAATATAAAAAGAGAATTTATTTGAAGATACCATTGTGGGCTTCTCCACATGAGGCTTTGTATAGTACCAGTCAGATAATAAATGAGAACTTGTTAAGATATAAAGATCTGTTGGATGTCACTAAGAAGGAGAACAGTTTTAGCTCTTTGGAAGAATTGAGGGGGAAAAAAGGAATTAACTGCAGTTGGTGCCTATATAGACAGCTAAAGGAGAGATTTATCATAGACAGAAAACAAGAGGGAATAGGAAATAATGAAACTCGTCTTGAGATGGAGATAATATCAAATAAAGAGCTGCATATGCCTAGACTATATAAATGCATTTTTGAGTATATTCTTGGAGGAGGAGACTATAAAGGAAAATATGGTAAAGTGATCCCAAAACTTTGGGTATAATTTAGAACTAGACCAGTGGGAATACACATGGAAAAGAAGATTGAAATATGTAAATGGTCAGAGAATAAAAGAAAGCTACAACAAAATATACTTCAGTTGGTATCTTACACCAGAAAAAATTATTTAAAATGTATAGAAATTATAACAGTAAATGTTGGAAATGTGGGAAACAAACAGGTACTCTTTACCACATGTGGTGGACATGCGACAAAGCAGTAAAATATTGGAAACAAGTACATTATGAAATTAAGAAGGTTATAAAAGAGAACATTGAATTAAAACCAGAAATATTTTTGCTGAATATGTTAAACATGCATTTAGGAAAAAAATATGGGAAAATTCTGTTTTATATGTTGTCTGCTTCAAGAATGATCTATGCCCAAATGTGGAAAAAAGAAGAGACTTCTACTGTAGATGCATGGACTTTTAAGCTCTTGGATTTAATGGAGATAGACAAGCTGACCAGATATTTGAAATATGCAAGAATGAATGAACATCTAGAAGATTGGAATCCCGTAATAGATTATTGCATCGGCACAAAGGACACCAACATGATTAGTTTTGGATCAAACATTGGCCACAACTTTTATTTTGTACAGGGTCTTGATAACAATCAAGTAAACATTTAATTAACCATTTAATTAATCATTTAATTAACAATTTAAATAAGCTTTTCTTAACCATAAATTGTTTTTGACGCATGCGTATGTGTATTTCAGTGAAAGAGCTATTGGATAATTATTTCTAACATGCGTCAATTCCTTTAACTTATGTAATATATAATAACAATATCAAATCCCTCCCTTCACCGGATATGACATCAAAAGCATTTCATGACATCATAACATTATGACATCATTAAGTTTAAGATGATATCATATAAATTTATTTAATCTAATGACATATACCAAATTCTTTATTATTTTTATCCCCATTAATAATATCAATTAACCTAAAGAATTCCCAAATGGGGGAGGGTCCCTGCCTGCTAACAAGTTATTTACTCGCTAACAATAACGTAATAGACCCATAACCTCCAGTTGTGACAAAATTATAATTTATCCAATTTGAATTTTTTAACAAATACCGTAACAACAATTAATTATGTTTCCATCCCTAATATCTCCCACCCAGCGTTTTTTTGTAAAATTTTGATCCAGCTAATAATAGGTAATGTCATTATTCTCAGGGAGGGTGAAAAACCCAATTTGAGACTTTGGGAAAATTCCCTCCCGGCCCCTGAAGGTGACCAGCCGCAGCCTGAGTGTCCACAACATGTTCGCCAATTAATTAGGGTGGGAGGGATGGGTTGCTCATCCAAATCAAAATGGCTGCCAACACGTGGCAGCGTGGAGCTAAATAGCCCCACAAATCTCGCTCCCTATTCTCACGATATTTAAAGTCTCACGAGACCAAGGAGCGAGACCTCACTCTCATTGGCCAAGCAGACTGGCAAGGGCGGGCCTTTCGGTCTGCTTAGCCAATCCCGCGTCGGTGCCCTTATTTGGGCCAACGCAACAGAAGGCCCCTCCCGACTTGTCGGGGGTGTATGTCTTTGTCAACTATACTGGGAAAATATAACAATTTTTGGATATAGGGGCAGAGTAATGGAAAATTTAAGATAGGTGTTGAGACACATAACATTTGGAAATGGGGAAATTCCTTTAGAGGGTTTAATTATCTTAACTTATGTAATTATTTAAAAAGAACTTTAAACAAAGTTAAGACAGAGAGAAGTCATATTTTGTGTTCAGAATTTAAGATAAGCTTGATTTACAGTTACACCGCAATGGTCTTAAGGTTTAGCAAGAAGAAGTCACGTATGACTGGGAATGGTTGGGAGTTGTTAATTGTTTGTCCAATTGTTAGTCAGTTGTTTAGATGATTAGATGTTGTTGTTGTTTCTTTTTTTCCTTTTGTCTTGAGTGAATGTATTATTCTAGATAAAGGGTGACATGAAAGTGTACATATGCTCCAATAGGAAGTTGCAGATATTATGAAAACACATGCATTTTCTGTGATCTTTCCAGGTAGAGGTAGAATACTGGAGTAATAAGTTACAACTAACATAGTTACTTATAGTTAATTTTGAGTAACAAAGATGTGAGGATGCTTCATTTCAAAAGTCATGTGCGAGTAAGAGCAAATTTTCTTTATTGCTGAAATAATTAACAGGTTCTGGTTATTTCAAAGAGATACATTTCCAGGGCATTTTAAAGATGCTTTGGCATAGTTCCCCCCGCTCTAAGTTTTATGACATTCCCTTATTAATTAAAGGGAGTTTTTGCTCATGTTTTGGGGTAAGTATTTGTAACCGAATTTTCTTTGGGAAACTCCAGCTACAGGAAACATCAATGGCAGATGAATTAACAACATTAAAGTTAATCCTTTGCCTAATGAATGTTACAACTTTACCTGCATCTATTTAGTGTATGAATACCATGTGAGTGTAGGTGGGTTTCAAGTCAATTATACTTCAACTAAACATGACAAGGAGACAGGATAGCTCTGCAGCTACCTCAAAGAAGCAGTAATGGAGAACAACAGGACAGATAATCATGAGGGATTACTATGCAGGCTCATAAATCCACAGCAGAGCTGACAAGATCTCAGGTTCAAGAGTGACAGATCTTGTCCTCTTGTGATTCTGATTCTGAGATTTGATATGCACAAATATTTCTTCTCTCTGAAAGACACATACAAAAATAATTGATGCCACTTAGCATGGATTAGTTGCCTGTCAATGCTCTTTAATCAGCCTGTCATAGTTACTGATCACGAGATATTGGAAGCCTGGTTCATAAATTATAGTAAGAAAATTTTACATGTCTATAACACACTTCAAATCCTTTCCCCCAGCAATGCTCTATTACAAACCTCTGTGTTGGAATAGAGTAAACCTAAAAAAGCATAGCAACCTTCTGTCCTAATATTGAAGTTAGAGATCCAAGAATCAAAGAAACATAGCTTGACTAATGACCAAATTAATGATTTCTGTGAGATTTGAAACCAGAATGATCTAATCTGCAGTGTGTTAACTTTTTAGCCAGGACATTATACTTGTTTTGTACATATATATCAGCCAGTGATACACATTTAAAGATGTGAAATTCCACTTTGAAAGAGTGTTGTGGTGCTGTGAAGTGATGTGAAAGTTCTATCAATGGTGATGAAATTCCTAGGGTTGTTTCACAATTTTGGAGTATTATGTCTCATTTTATGCAGCTGTTAGTCCTATGCAAGTGTATAGCTGGCTTACCTGTGCTCTAAAACGTATAGTATGTAAGGGGTGTATGCAAGCTGTACTCCCAATATTTTGATCCATGGGGGCCCCATTATTTCTGTTCCCACACTTGCTATATTGGCACCAGGAGCTACAGTGGATTTATATTAATGTTCTTTTGAATGCATCTAAAACTTTCCATGGAACAGGAACCTTGGCTTAAATCACATGATCCTGCAGACACTGATAGACTGCACATTCCAATAGCTTTTGCCAGAAGAACCAGTGGTGAGGAATTCTGGGAACTGCTGTTTAGTAAACATCTGGAGGGCCACACAGTTCCCACCCATGATTTTAATTTTTTTATTGGCCCCACTGCATCAATTGAATTTATCTAAGTGTTGACTTATTAAGCTCCCATTGATTCTGTGAGTCAGTTCTAATTTCGAAATGTCAGTTGGAATTTGCCTCTAGATTAATCAGAGTTCCTGATCATGCAGAGGGTTCACTTTACACAAACCCAAGAAAAAAAATCTTCTGGGCATTTTCAGCTCAATTGTTAAAATAATCAAGATTGGACATCCTGAAATGTTGGGAAGAGATATCCCTGGTGTGATCTATCAACAGCTTGTGCCTTGGACAAGAGTCAGGACAACAAGCAATAATAATAATAATAATAATAATAATAATAATAATAATAATAATAATAATAAATTTTATTTTTACCCCACCCCTCTGAGCGCAATCAAGGCAGCTAACAAAAGTTAAAATTACAAATTATATAATACATCCCAATACCCTCCCCCCCTTAAAACAGTATTAAATCAGACATAGGATTAAAACATATTAGATTAAAACAACAGTAATTAAAAACATAAAATAAGATCAGATGAATAAAACAAATCAAATAGCGGGAAAGCAGCAAGAATCATAATTGGGGAGATGACCTAGTAGTGGGAATTTCTTGAGGTATGAAAAAAGGTACAAAATTACCATCAACCTGTTGCTGGAATGTGTGTACTGCAACAGACATGCCAAATATATAAGGGGGAAAAAACAGACCCTTAAAAGAGTGTAATAAGAACTTGACCTTGGGGAATGTATAATTAGCTGAAAAATAGTAAATAGGATCCAACCCATTGTATGCAGGGGGCTAGAGGGAACAGTTCCTGCAGAGACAGCATTTGTCCAAAAGAATGGTACTTTATTAAGAGAGAAAAATAAATCAATAAGTAAACATATACATACACAGAGGACTAAACACACAAAAACACCCTAACATACATGCACATACACAAGAACTCAGGAGTAACCTAGGAAGCAGAAGGCTTTCTAGGGGTGATAGTTACTTGAAAGGAGGCTGCTTCGAGATGAATGAAGAGGGATCCATTATGTCAGAGAAAGGACAAAGAATAGAGCTGAGAACTCTAGTCAGAGACCACAATGGGACAATACCATCATGGAATCTACCCAGAGCTCCTATCCAGACTCCCCCTCTTTCCCCAAGATGTCGGGGAGCATTTATACTCTTAAGATGAGGCTGAGGTGAAGAGTTGCTATTGTATATCAAAGGATGCTTTGAAGTAGATAATTTCCAAAAGAAGGGAGATAGGATGTTGATGCTATCTCACTTTTTAGGGACTCATCCTGTATGGCCCTCATGAATCTTCCAGTTGTGAATCTCCTGTTTTTGCGGCTTGTAAGTCTGGCCTTTTTGATCTGCAAATGGTTGTAAATGCAGGTTTGGAGCGTTGACGTGAGGCTCATGCTTTGAGCTCATGGAGATATAGGCATCTTTCAGCATAGGGCAATGACAGAGACCCAAAAGAGGTCTTGATATCACAACCAATCAAAACCACTCATCGTAACAAAAGCAACAAGTGTGGAAGCACCAGGGTGGAAGATGAGCCCCAATCTTATTTTATTACAAGATTTTGAAGAATAGTGGCTTCCTAATCCTCCAGAAATTAGCCATCAGTTACTGAATGATTTTATTGCTTTGAAAGTGGATCTGCAATAGTGTGGCCCCATAAGAGTAGAACCATGTGTTTTTTTAACTATATGTGAGACACCATAAGACAAATTATAGTTCAAATTAAAATAGTTCAAACAATATTATAGTTCAATTTTTTTAAAAAATGATATGGCCCTGACTGGCAACCTATTTTTAAAATAAGCAATATTTTGAAATCAACATTTGAAAGGTTAGCTACCTGTGCTCGGTCCTTCCCTTGAATTTTTCTTGTATGAGCTGAAAGGTAGATGAGAGCACTTGAATCCGATTATAAACTGCATATGTCAATGTCCATGTCCAAACAGCTCAAAAACAGCTTCATCTAAAGTTAGTCTGTTTCCTCTGAGTAAGGAGGATGTTTTAGTAAAAAGCTGCATTTTTGCTTGGAGCTAGAATGACATTAGTTAACATTGGCACCAGTTGGCCACCAGTTCAGACAATTAAGCATTCCCTAAGTGTCCTAGGGCATGTTCTTATCTGTGAGCAGTTGCATAACTTCAATTGCTTCAAATTGAATTCATAGAATCATAGAGTTGGAAGAGACCACAAGGGCCATCCAGTCCAACCCCCCCAGCCATGCAGTAACTCAAAATCAAAGCATCTCTAACAGATGGCTATCCAGCCCCTGTTTAAAGATTTCCCAAGAAGGAGACTCCACCCACTCTGAAGGGAGTGTGTTCCACTGTCGAACAGCTCTTACTGTCAGGAAGTACTTCCTAATGTTAAGGTGGAATCTCTTTTTCTGTAGCTTGCATGCGTTGTTCCAGGTCCTGTTCTCTGGAGCAGCAGAAAACAAGCTGCTCCTTCCTCAATATGACATCCCTTCAAATATTTAAAGAACTGGCTAAACATACCCAGTTTGCTAACCTCATAGGGCATGGTTTCCAGATTCTTCACCATTTTAGTTGTCCTCCTCTGGACATGCTCCAGTTTTTCAACATCCTTTTTTAATTGTGGTGCCCAGAAATGGACACAGTATTCCAGGTGAGGCCTGACCAAAGCAGAATACAGTGTCACTATTACTTCCCTTGATCTAAATACTACACTTCTATTGGTGCAGCCTAAAATCTCATTGGACTTTTTAGCTGCTGCATCACACTGTTGGCTCATGTTCAACTTGTGGTCCACTAGGACTACTAGATCCCTCTCACAGTTAGTCTCATTAAGCCAGGTGGCCCCCATCTTATATCTTTGCATTTAATTTTTCCCCCTAAGTTCAGTACCTTACATTTCTCCATGTTGGAATTCATTTTGTTAGCTTTGGCCCAGCTTTCTCATCTATTAAGATCATTTTGAATATTAATCCTGTACTCTGGTGTATTAGCTATTCCTCCTAATTTAGTGTCATCTGCCAATTTAAGAAGCATGCCCCCTATTCTTTCATCCAAGTCATTGATAAAGATGTTGAAGAGCATTGGGCCCAGGACAGAACCCTGTGGCACCCACTGGTCACTTCTCTCCAGGATGAAGAGGAGCCATTGCTGAGCATGCTTTGGGTTCAGTCAGTCAACCAATTACTAATCCACCTACCAGTTGTATTGTCTAGCCCACATTTTACTATCTTGTTTGCAAGAATATCATTGGGGAACCTTGTCAAAAGCCTTACTGAAATCAAGATATGCTATGTCTACCACATTCCCTTCATCTACCAAGCTGGAAATTTTGCCCAAGAAAGAGATCAGATTAGTCTGGCATGACTTATTTTGGAGAAACCCATGTTGACTTTTAGTGATTATGATATTGCCTTTAAAATATTCACAGACTCTCTGTTTAATGATCTGCTCTAGAATCTTTCCGATATTGATGTCAGACTAACTGGACAATAGTTGTTGGGATCCTCCTTTTTCCCCCTTTTGAAGATGGGGACAATGATTGCCCTCCTCCAGTCTGCTGGGACTTCTCCTGTCCTCCAGGAGTTCTCAAAGATTATTTCCAGTGGCTCTGAGATTACATTTGCCAGAACTTTTAATATCCTTTGATGTAGTTCATCTGGTCCTGGAGACGTAATTTCATTTAGATTAACCAGGTATTATTGTGCTACCTCTTTACTTATTCCGTGCTGCATTTCCCCTATTGTGTCCTCTGCTCCATTTTCTTCAGGCTCCTTTTGTGAGAAGATGTTGAGTAGTTCTGCCTTTTCTCTGTCCCCTGTTAGAATTTTTCCATCTTTGTGCAGTGGCCCTACCATTTCCTTCTTATTTCCTTTGCTACAGACATGTCCAAAAAAGCCCTTTTTATTGTTCATAACCCCTCTAGCAAGACTGAGCTCATTCTGTGCTATGGCTTTCCTGATTTTACCCCTACATGTGCTAGCTGTTTGTTTGAATTCCTCTTTAGTGATTTTGTCTCTTTCCCATTTCTTATACATCTCCCATTTAAAACTTAACTCAGTTGAAAGTTCTTTTTGTCATCCAACCTGATTTCTTGAGACATCTCCCATTTTTCCTTCTCATTGGAACAGTTTGAGATTGTGCCTCCAGTATCTCCCTTTTGATAAACTCCCATCCATCCTGAACTCCCTTCTGCTTTAGTATTCCTGACCGTGGGATCACTCCCAATGTTTCCCTAAGTTTTTTGAAATCAGCTCTCGTAAAGTCTCGAATGAGTGTTTGACTATGCCTAGCTTCTCTTTTCTAGTGCATAAGAAACTCCAGGAGAACATGATCAATCCCACCTAAGGATCCCACCACTTGCACACCATTAACCAGGCCATCCCGGTTGGTTAGGATCAGATCTAAAATAGCTGATTACTTTGTTGCCTCTTCCAGAAATTGTCTTCAAGGCAAATGTGGAATTTGCTAGACCTTGAAGTATTGGCTGAGTTTGACTTCCAGCAAATATCAGGATAGCTGAAGTCACTCATCACTACTACATTTCTCCTTTCTGATTGTGTGGTCATCTGTTCTAGAAAGGCATCATCCAATTCTTCAGTCTGACTTGTGGGTCTGTAGTAGACTCCCTGTTGTTTCCTTCCCCTTTAATTTTAATCCAGATGTTTTCCACCTGATTTCCAGGATTTAAGTCCTGGATCTCTTCATAGGTGTAAACATATAATGCTATTCCTCCTCCTTTTCTGTTTGGTCTATTTCTCTTAAAAAGGTTATACCCCTCTATTCCTACATTCCAATTGTTAGACTCATCCTACCAGATTTCAGTGATGCCTATTATATTGTATTTGCTTTTTTTGTGATAGGAGTTCAAGTTCATCTTATTCATTTCCCATGCTCTGTGCATTAGTGTAGAGACATCTGAGAGCATGAGTCCTTCCCACTTGCTGCCTGTGTGTGGTTTTTTTCCTTCCACTGTTGGACTCTTGCATCGTTTGTCTTGTTCCTTCTATACCACTTTGACTATTGTCTCCAGTCCTTGATGTACTCCTGCTTTCTAAGATACTGTATCCCTCCCCCACATGACTCAGTTTAAAGCCCTCCTGATCAAATGTTCGAGACTTTTGGCAAAAATATTTCTGCCAATTGGTTTGAGATGTAGCCCATCTCTTGCCAGAAGTCCAACCTCATGGAACTGCAGCCTATGATTCAAGTATCCAAATTGTTTTTGGCGGCACCATCTACAAAGCCAGTTATTCACATCTACTATTTTCCTCTTATTTCCTGGACTGTGCCCTTCAACTGGGAGAAGAGATAACAACCTGTGCATCCAGCTCTTTCAGCTTCCTACCCAAAGTCTCATAATCCCTTCTGATATTCTGATGACTATGCCTTGCAGTATCATTGGTTCCCACATGGACCAAGAGGAATGGAATCTTGGCTGAGGTGTATATGGACAGAACTCTGACAATCATTGCATTTCACCTTGTAGACTGGAGATTAAAGTGGCTTGGTTCAAAATGGGTACCATGGCTGGTATGTAAAATTTGGGCCATTGAGACTGGAGACTTATTTTCCCATCAATCTCTTTTCTCCATGATCTCAGGATCAGACAGATACAGTGCCTAATCTTTCTAACAGAAACTGTCTTGTTCAAATTTTGCAAAATATTGATGAATGTGTAAGGGGTGGGGGGAATCAATGGCAATAGTAATTGCATATTTATTTCAATGTGTTGTTCATTCCCCTACCCCATTATAAATGAACTAAATGATGACATAATTATATCCTGAAGCTGTTGGTAATTCTATGTAATGCACTAATAGCAATGAAAAACTAATGTCAGGAAAGAGAGGGAAACAGATTAAAAAATGCTATCAGCCATGTACCCCTTCCTTCCCATAAAAAGACATGACTCTGATGAGTAATCTGACCTGCAAATTACCCTCACAAAATCCAAATCGAATGTATGGAACACAAATTAATTACCTGGAAATTATTTGCTGATTGCATACCAAGTACAATCTCCTTGACATTCAGAACCACTGAATGATGAAGGATAATATTGAATCATGGAAACAGAGAGCAAAAACAGAGCAGTGAAGGAAAATTGGATACTTATGTTATTTTTACCTCAGATTCTTTTTTGAGCATCTCGATGAGAGCAGAACAATTCAATCACATGTTAAGCACACTTGGAGAAAAGATAAGCCATCACTGCTATCCAAGAAGAAATTGCTTTTTTGTTAATTTTAAATTGGCAGCTCTACAACTAAAACAAGAGAAGCAGAGTGGCAAAGTGGTTTGAGAGTTGGATTGAGACTCTGGAGACCATGGTTTGAATCCTGGCTTGACCATGTAAAAATCCACTGGTTGGCCTTGGGTAAGTCATACTCTCTCAGCTTTAGAGGATGACAATGGCAAACTCTATCTGAAGAGCCTTGCCAAGAAAACCCCATGATTTAGTTGGAATAAGACAGAAATGACTTGAAGGCACAAAAGAAGAACAACAACAGTTCTGCTGCTAAAATACCATGCAATGCAATTCAATACAAGCAATTTAATATGTATATTATTAGGACATATGCATATAAGAAGGGTCATGGTAGATTAGGCCAAAGGCCTATCTGATCTAGCACTGTGTTCACACAGGGACCAGCTTGCTGCCTGTACGACGTACACAAGAAATCCCATGTATATTTATTCAGAACAAAGTCCCACTAAATGGGACTTACTTTCAGGTACATGTACATAGCTTTGTCCATATTGTCTCATTTGTTCCATAATCAATAACAATTTTCTGAGGCCTATTTGTGGGTTACCACTTTCCTAGTGGTAATAGCTGGTATCTCAGGGAAAAAAGATCATATCTTGACTGTTGACTATTATATACATAGTGGGTTGTCAATTGCTGGTGAAATGGGTATAGTTGCCCCTTCAGAACCCACAGAGGGCAATGACCCTTACTTTCTGAAACACTCCACCTTCCAATTTTTAATTTCATTCCAATTTCTTTTTACTTAAAATGCTGTGGATGAAATTTCAACACATTTGGGTTGGATAGACTGTTTTAAGCCTATGAAGGGCCTTTATTAAACCAGGAAGTAAATCAGAATTGACAGCAAGGCGGGGACATTTTTAGTATTATTTGAAAATCAAAACTCCCTTTCCCCTTACCATTTTTGGAAGGGGCTGGAAAGCTATTCAGGGCTTCAAAGCAGCCTTGGGGACCACATGCAACCCACAGGCTACACTTTTCTCACCTCGCTTAGGTCCTGTGTGCATGGACCAAAAGGCCTATGTTCCCCTGGCCTCACATTCTCCTATACAGATTATACAGACCTATAGCTCCAGGCTGGGATCACCCAGTCCTGAACCAAAGGGGCCTTAGTGCAGGACAAAAAGGCCAGCTGTTTGCCTTGGCATTTCTTGAAAACTCCATGGCAACAGCTGGCACACCACATGGCCCTTACTTGCTATCATTGTTATGCCTTCCCTGAAGGCCACTGTCACAGTGTGTGACATTGGATGGGAGCACTTGGATACATGGGTGTAGCCAGGTGCTCTGTTTCCACTCTTACAGGTCATGACAGGGCCTTCAGGGAAGTTGCGACGGTGGTGGCAGGTAAGGGAAACAAGGCAGCAGTGGCTCCATGACAAGATGACAAGTGAGCATGGAAACACCTGCCTGTTTCTGTGCCAGCCCAGGGATTGACCCATGTTGGCATTAGGGGCAGGATAGCATGGTATCCTGCCCATCTGCACAGGTCCTTGTTTGTTATCAAGTAACCAGGAACTGGTACACTCCATTTCATAAATTTTTATTTCTTGAGTTCATAGTTTAGGTTGTTGAACTCTCACAAAATGAAAGTTTTAAGGATATAAACATTTGAATGGCTCACATGCAAGCAAAACTACTTTACTGCAAATATAACCAAAAGTCAGCAAGCAATAGTGTCACTCACATAACCCAGAGAGTGCTTGATTTCATTTCCCTGTCATCATTCCCTAGAGGGAAAGTTGCAGAAATTGTAAACTAAAGCAATAGATCCATGGCTTTCATAAAGTCCTCTCTGTATTGTGAATGCTACCAAACACAGAATTCTACCAGTTTCAGCTATCAAAGGTGCAGAATTGACAGAGTGCTTTAGGTGGCTGCTGAGCATGGCCTCCATCTCCTGCCTTGTCTAACATAAAGATAGTACAACATGTAAAGCAGATGTGAAAGCTTTGAGAAAGGACTTTTCAACTGCCAGTGGAGGAAAACTGGAACGACTGTCAGCAGAGTGGGAGAGTCTCATTAGAGTCAGATCAGACTTGAAAAAGCCTCTACAATGTGAAAATGTGAAGTTTGACTAAAAAAAAAAAAAAAAAAAAGGTTTTATAACATACTTGACCTGAGCTTTTCCATCATTTTCAAGCAGGCTCAACTTCCTGCATTTTTATACTCAAATGTTGACTTGGCTGCTCCAGAGCTCAGTGTACACAAAGACAATGGATAAAAAACCGGTACATTTTCTGAGTTCTAGATATCTATAATGTGATGGCAAGTATTGGAATAAATCTGGCATGGACTGTTGGATGTTAGAGAATTAATTGATTCATTGTGGCATGAGGCCTTTTTTTGTTAACTTGTGAACTAATTTTTGTTAAGAAAGTAAAGTGAGAAGGAGATAGGATTTCAGTTGCTATCTGACCAGGGTGTGGACAGCTGGTGACTTTAATGTCAGTGGTCAGTGAGTTCACTGAAAGCTTGAGTCTAAACTTAGGTGCCTAAGGTGCAGAACTTATATAGACAATAAAGCTTAGCACTTTGGATAGCACCTTCAAGTCCAGGTAACAACCCACTTATTACCAGAAACAAGAGCAATTTTACTTAGGGATGTGTGTCTGATTTATCTAAAGGTCAAGCTGAATCAGACTGACCCAGACTGCTTTAGAATGACAGTCAGTTAAGATTTGGTCCAGATCATTCTAAACCACTTGGCACAAATTCAGTGATCTAGACAGTTAAAGAAATGGCACAATGATTGTTTTCTGTTCTGATTTAATTCTGTTTAAGGGGGGGAGGGGTTTGTTATATTGTATGTTTTATTCTGAACTGTGTGTTTTAATTGTAAGCCGCCCGGATTGGATTACCAATGGGCGGGGTATAAATAAATTTTATTATTATTATTATTATTATTATTATTATTATTATTATTTTCAAAATGTTGCAGCATCAAGAAAATCTCAATGTGAGGAAAGGGGATGTATTTTCTTCTTTTCATGGGCCTCTTTCCCACTACACAAAATTGCAGTTTTTGAAGAGGTCTCATTGTGAGAGAAAGTTTCCAGTGGTTGGGAGAGATGCAAGAAAATTGGGAAGACTATAGTCTGATGATCTCTTGGCTACCACTTCTGCCCATTTTCTGTGCAATACTGGGAATTAGGGAAGCCAAGAAAGGATAGGAGAAACTATATCCTCCCACTATATTCCCTCAATTCCCCAACCATTCACCATTGGGGAACAGGGGAGATGTAAGGATTTGGGAGGCTATGGCTTTCCATGACTGGCTCAGCAATCTTTCTCCAAAATGGTGAAAGGTCTGGAAACCATGCCCTATGAGGAGCAACTTAAGGAGTTGGTGTATTTATAGAAAGTTAACAAATGACATGATAGCCGTGTTTAAATATTTGAAAGGATGTCATATTGAGGATAGAATCATAGAATCATTGAGTTGGAAGAGACCACAAGGGCCATCCAATCCAACCCCCTGCCATAGAGGAACTCAAAATCAAAGCATCCCCGACAGATGGCCATCCAACCTCTGTTTAAAGACCTCCAAAGAAGGAGACTCCACCACACTCTGAGGGAGTGTATTCCACTGTCAGGACATTCCTCCTAATATTGAGGTGGAATCTCTTTTCCTGTAGCTTGCATCCATTGTTATGGGTCCTGTTCTCTGGGGCAGCAGAAAACAATCTAGCACCCTTCTCAATATGACGTCCCTTCAAATATTTAAACAGGGCTATCATATCCCCTCTTCTCTAGGCTAAATATACCCAGTTCCCTAAGTCATTCCTCGTAGGGCATGGTTTCCAGGCCCTTCACCATTTTAGTTGCCCTCCTCTGGACACACTCCAATTTTTCAATGTCCTTTTTGAATTGTGGTGCCCAGAAATGGACACAGTATTCCAGGTGGGGCCTGACCAAAGCAGAATACAGTGGCACTATTACTTCCCTTGATTTAGATACTATACTTCTACTAATGCAGCCTAAAATTGCATTGGCCTTTTTAGCTGCGACATCACATTGTTGACTCATGTTCAACTTGTGGTCCACTAGGACTACAAGATTCCTTTCACATGTAGTCTCATTAAGCCAAGTGTCCCCCATCTTATATCTATGCATTTCATTTTTTTGCCCTAAGTGCAGTACCTCACATTTCTCTACGTTGAAATTCATTTTGTTAGCTTTGGTCCAGCTTTCTAATCTATTTTGAATATTCATCCTGTCATCTGGGGTATTAGCTATTCCTCCTAATTTGGTGACATCTGCAAATTTG
>CM034708.1:22127198-22146091 GCA_020142125.1 Phrynosoma platyrhinos | reverse complement strand
ATGATAATGAGTGAAGAAATTATAGAAGCTATAAAAAGAAGTAAATCAAGTAAGGCACCGGGACCGGATGACCTTGGGGCTGAGTTTTATAAGATATTTAAAGAACAACTGATGGCTCCTTTGCAGATAGTTTTCAATGGTATATTAAACAACAAATTTCCTAAATCATGGACAATGGCAAATGTAATATTGATTCCCAAAGAGAATAAAGACCAGATGGAAACAAAAACTATAGACCTATTTCACTATTGAACAGTGACTATAAAATTTTAGCAAATATATTGGCAGTCAGATTTAAAAAAAATATTAAGTAATTGGATTCATCGATCAATCTGGCTTCCTCCCAAAAAGACAAATGAAAGATAATATAAGAAACCTTTTGAATATAATAGAACAGCACTCAAAAAATATCGATAAAATTGGCTTTACTATTTAAGGATGTGGAGAAAGCATTTGATCAAGTTAATTGGCAATTTATGTTTAAAATTTTGGAAAGAATGAATATAGGCATCAAATTTAGAAAATGGATCCAAAATATTTACAGTGATCAAGAGGCAGCATTAGTAATTAAAAACAAACTTATAAAAAACTATAAGATCCAAAGGGGGTAAGGCAAGGTTGTCCTTTGTCCCCATTGCTCTTCATAACAACAATATAAATATTAAATTATGCAATTAGGAACAATCCCAAAATTAAAGGAGTCAAAATTCAAAGAAATGAATATAAACTGAGATCCTTTGCAGATGACATAATGATATCTTTAGCAAACCAATAGAACACATTGATGATTTATTAGAAACCTTTTATAATATTGTAGTGTTTCTGGATTATCAATAAATAAGGAGAAAACAAATATGTTATCTATGAATTTAACAGATGAAGAGAAACAGTTACTGAAGGAAAAAGCTAATTATCAATTGGTGAAAAAAGTAAGATACCTTGGGATTTATATTACAACAAAAAACTCAGGTTTGTTTAAAAATAATTATGAAATAAAATGGAAAGAAATAAAAAAAGATTTAGAAAAATGGACTAAATTAGACATATAATGGATGGGAAAAATATTGACTATCAAAATGAACATTTTGCCAAAGATGATTTTTATATTTCAAAACTTGCCAATTATTAAAAATGATATCCTATTTAGAAACTGGGAAAAAGACATTTCAAAATTTCTTTGGTCAGGCAAAAAACCTCGGGTAAGATACAGGCTATTATATGATGAGATAAACAGGGGAGGTTTAGCCCTACCAAATTTGAAGATTTATTACTATGCATGTGCAATTGATTGGGTAATGAGTTGGTTAAAATTAGATGATATGAGAACACTACATTTAGAAGGCCCTGAATTAAGATTTGGCTGGCAAGGCTGGCATGGATACTTATTCTATAATAAAAGTAAGGCTAATCAGGACTTTAATGACCATTATATAAGAAACTCCTTATTAAGAATTTGGCTTAAATTAAAACCAAGATTGTGTGAAGGAGTGCCAAAATGGACTTCCATAAAGGAGGCCTTTTTTTAAATAAAGTTCCAATAAAAGAGTCGAAATGAAGATATATTAGAAAGAAATAAAATAAAGTTTAAAACTTTAGATCAACTAAGAAAAGAGGGAATGTATCTCACTTGGTTTTCTTACTTCCAACTAAAAGAAATATTTACATTAGACACCAAACTGGACAACATAAAAGATCCAGATCCGAGTTTTGAAGAGATTGTGAAATCAGAGGGGGAATCATAGGATTAAAAAACTATACAAACTTATATTATCATTAGATATGGAGGAAGAGATTATTAAACCCCAGATAATAAAATGGGCCCAAAACATAGGACACGCTATAGATTTGAATCAATGGGAAAAGACATGGTCCAAAAGATTGAGATATACATTAAGCAACAATTTAAAAGAAAATTACTATGAAATGTTATACAGATGGTATATCACCCCATTCAAATTATCCAAAATTTACAAAAATGGAAAAAAACAAATGCTGGAAATGCAAGAAGGAATTGGGCACATTTTTTCATATATGGTGGGAGTGTAAACAGGCTAAAAGTTATTGGAATGAAATACATCATGTAATGGAAAAGATTTTAAATTATAAAATTGTAAAGGAACCAGAGAAATTTTTGTTAAATATAAATAATGATGATGCTCTAGAAATGAGATATGTCAGATTATTATTTTATATGACTATAGCAGCTAGGGTGACTTATGGCCATCTGTCAGGGATGCTTTGATTGGGAGTTCCTGCATAGCAGGGGGTTGGACTGGATGGCCCTTGTGGTCTCTTCCAACTCTATGATTCTATGGAAGCAAACAGACATCCCAGAGAAAAAAGAATGGATCTGGAAACTATATGATTTAATGGAAAATGATAGAATAACTCAAATTTTACAGAAGAAAGATCCCAAGATGGAAACATGGAAACCATTTATTGAGTATGTAAAACAGGAATATGGTCAGATATAAGGAACTGGTATAGAACAAAATGTATACATCGAAAATGAAAATATGTAAGAATGTTTAATGTGTAACTATGTGGAAAAAAGTTCAAAATGAGATGGTGGATACATAAGGGTTTAGAAAGTCAAAATATGGGATATATTGAAAGAATGAAAATGATGAACAGTGGAAATTTGTTAAGGAGAAAATATTTGAGGATGAAAAAAAGAGTAAATAGAATCAGTGGGTTACAGAAGGAGGTTAGAATACATTGTAAGTGTTAATTATTTGTAATTGACAGTGTTTCAGTAAGGTTGTTAGTAAATGTTTTTGTAGTATCGCTTTATTTAGTGGATGCTGTTTGATCAATGCTATATAAATGATGTATTTGGATTGTTTTTAATTAATAAAAGACTTTTTTTAAAAAAAAATCTCTAGAATGTAAAAAAATCATCAAAAATGCACAAAATGCTCTATCTTACTGATAGTGAAGAAAACTTTGTAATGGTTCATTCTCACATGGGAACATAAAACATGTAACCTCTAATTCCAGTACTCATAGTGACTACTGAATCCAGGCAATTCAGCAGAGGCTGTTTCATCTCAGGTCAAAATTACATCATTACCATGTCACTGAAAAAATGATCACCAGTCATACGAACTGAATGATGGCTGGATGGTTGTCTACTTGAAAAGGCTGCAAAGCAATCTGATGACTATTTCTGTACAGTGTTGGTGCTTATGACAGGCCCAGCAATCCACATTGCTGTGGAAAGAGAGGTGTCCCAGTGAAATAACCACAGACACTTAATTAGAAGGGAAAAGGCCACAACTTTATTAAATACAGCTGACAGGTAGGATTGGCCTGAAACACATGGGGTCTGGCATCAACCAACCCCCTGTTGATCAATGAACCACATTGCTTGGTCATGGCCAAGCTTTGGGATGACAAAGGGGTAATTGGCTGACTGTATGTTTGCATCTCAGGAAACTGGTTGAATGCATGTTTGCATCTCTAACCCTTGTCACCAGGGGATGCTGATCTGGTGTTGCCCCTGCAATGGCAACACCACAAGCTCTCAGCATCCCCAGGGTACCGATGCAGCACCAGAAACCAGGTCCTCCGAAGCACCGGAACCCATGCCCTACGATGATCTGAGACCTATGCTACTGCCCCCAGCAAAGTTGTGACAGCACAGCCCTATCTCCGAATAGAGGGAGGGAGGGAGAGCAGAATAAGAATGGCACTTAAATAGGCCTCTGAACAAGTCACATTGTTGGAGGCCAAGAAGTCCTACCCCTTCTGGCCTCCCTGATCAATCCCGTTACTTCTTTGGCCCAATCCCAGCCAATGGTGTAGCACTTCCCCCAATGCATTCCAGGAGATGTAGTCCCAGCCCAAGGTCAGAAACATCACCCTACCTGGCTCAGACAGCCAACTGGGGCCCTTGCAGCCCACCCCAATGCCTGCTGGTGTGCCACCAGGATGATCCAGACCAGACCAGCCCCACACCTGCCTCCACAGAAACCAAGCTGGTCCAGTAAATTGGGTAGCTTCATTTCTGCTTCTTAAAAAGCTCTAAAGATTGGTGGACCTCTTTGCATGAGTATAAAAATGAGTGAAGTAGCGTTGAAACACCCTGGCCTTTCATAAGCTTCCATGATTCTGTGTGTCCATGTTAGACATTCTCACAACTGCTCCCTTCTAATACAATACTCCTGCATAGCTATCAATTCAAAGAAGGCATTAGAGAATCTCTCCTTATTGTACTTCAGTCTTTTGCTATGAGCTACCCAAAGGTAGCTCCAGAAGAACAAGATAATTGACACTCAAAAGATTATATTCACTATTTTAAGCATTTTGACAGTTACTGGAGCTAAACCAACTGTGATCTGTGGCTGAAACTCAAGAGTAGGTACTCTTAAGCAGAGTACTAGTGAATGAGCTTTGTGCAGGACTGCCTGCCTGAAATCCATGGGATTCACAAAGATGGTAACAATTTTCATTCATTGACATTTTTTGATATGCTAACAGCTTGTTGTCAAGACAATACCTGAAGTGCTGAAATATGTGTACCGTTAGTAAGTTTAGTTGACATTTAAGATCCCATTTCAGCTGCTTCCATTTACTGTACACCTTTCTCTTCAGTTCTCCACCCCCAAAGGATGCTTGTGTGACTTAAAATACAAATGTTTGTTCATATAATGTTTGCTACAGTCATAAATCTACAAGTGGAACAATTGACTGTCAGTTATATGGGCCAATGTGGGTGAATCTTCTGGAGCTATCAGTTAATTGACATGTATTCTAAGACAACAGATGGTCTTGGAGCACTGAATTCCACAAAAGCAGCAGAGGTTAGAGATGGAAGGATGATGGAAAAGGAACTTGTTGGGTTCACATTTCCATATAAAATATCCATATCCATAAAATATCTTCATGTCCCCCAGGACACAATGCATTTTGGCTGTATACATTTTTTTTTTAAAAAAGAGTGTAATGAAAAAGCTATACATTTGATAAATACAGCCCAACTTTGTTCAAGGTAAAAATGGGTACAAAATGCAATATAGAACATGTGAGGCAGTGTGGTGTAGTTGTTTGAGTATGTGACTAGGATTCTGGGAGACCAGGGTTCAAATCTCACTTGTCCATGGAGACCCACTGGATGTCCTTGAGCAAGTCACTGTCTCTCAACTGTTACTCATAGTGCTGCTAATATCAAAAATATAAACTCCATGAATGACTTCCAGATGAACTCTGGGAGTGGACATAGAGGTAAGTGCCCTCCACACCCAAGGCATGGGCCAATCACCCTTAATCCTCAACACATACATAGCCCCCAGGTAGTCTAGGAGAGTTGCAGATGGAATTATCTAATAGCATCAAAACCATCGGAAGGTGTAATGTTTGTATTGTACCAATCGACCACCCTCTCCCCCTCCAGGATATTGACCCTTCGGATTAAGACTAGCAGACACAATATTGTTAGAATATAGATGGGTTATACAGTCAAAGGTGAAATGTAGAGATGTGTGTGTGTAATTTTCCTCATGAGAACAACATCTAGAGAAACAAAGTGAATCTAACACCAGATGGCCAAGAAGTCATAAACATGAACTTTCCCAAAGGTACAACTCATGGACACAGATTATGTTATGACAAAGCCTTGATAACAATACATAAACATTGTTAGGTCTTGAGAAAATAATCATGTGGTGGATGATGGACAGCAAGAGGCTGGGTTAATATACATCATACAGGCATTACCCAACCAACATAAGGTTAACACCCAAAAGGTGGAGTATGGGAAGGGCCTAGAAAAGCCTTTGTTTAAGAATGTTTATAATTCAAGATGTGAGAGCATGTGTGCCCAGCAATGGTTTTAACCATGGAGTTAGGAGATGGCTTCTAGTATGTTTATATTGCTTTTACAATGTAACTCCTAGATCTGGAAACATGGATCTGTAACTTCTTTTTAACTTTCAACTGCAACAAGTTGGGATCCTAAACTTTTGGGATTGTTAAAGATGTAGTCTTTCATGGCTGAACTGGATTAGGTCATCACAATGGATTTTACTTAGTTATCTTATTTATCTTTTATATGCATTAATAAACTACGCTTTTGGACTTTACAATGTGTCTTCTTGATTGAGGAGAGGATCCTGAAGAAGGGAAGCTGAGCCAGTTGATGGTAAGAGATACAAAGTGGCTGTGGATCACAGCAGCCAGCTTGTCCTGGAGATTCTGCTGGGTGCCAAAGAGCATCACTGCAACACACATCATCCACACACTGACAAATATAACCCTATACAGCTGGGTGTCATCTGTGTAATTATCACCTTTCGCCTCGGGACCAGTTTGGCCTTATAAAAACACCAGATTTTGGCCAGTCAGTGTGCTATCTTCCTGGTCTAAACAACTCCACGTCATTCTGACCTCTGAAGCTAGTCACCGGCATTTCTGCTCAAACCCACGCTGCGGAACAGACATTTCGCCATATCCACTCTTCCCATCCAGACCCCAAAGGCGATCCTAGTCTATTGATGAGTATATCCCTAGTGAAGCCTATATTCTATCCCCATGCTAACCTCTATTTTTCCTGAGCCTGTATGAGTGTGTGAGCTCATGATATTGTGTGACTTTGCCCTATAATAAAACTAAGACATTCATTGGAAGTATGCCCCATTTCTGGGACTTCCCTGGTCTGCTCGGTAAAGACATTGGGAAGACATTTTTGCAAGGCATAGTAGCCAGTCCGTCTCACAATATTGTGCTAATCATAAATTCCCCTTAAAAGGCCCATTGCTACACAACCTCAAAGGAAGTCAATGACAAATCCTTTGTGAAGAAATCTTTTGAAGAAAACCCTGTGATGGGTATATCTTAGGTTTGCCATAAAGTGGAAATGACTTGAAGATACAAAACAACAGTACAAAGCATGCATGCATGTGTACACAAAAAATGTACACAAATTTCTATGCCAAAAAATATGAAAGGGCTATATCTTACTGAAAGAGCACATGCATTGCATGCCAAAGGTTCTGATACCAACAAATGGCACTTGGAAAAATGTTTTCTCTGAAATATTAAAAAGTTGCTGCCAATCAGTGAAGACAGACAATACTTCACTTTCCAGGCCAATGATGTCTCTCACTGTAAGCTTCCTGTGCTGCATCCCTGGTCATAGACTAAGGATGCACCAACTCTGCAGAAATAATCTGGTTTGAAACCACTTTAACTGCCTTGGCTCAATGCTAGGGAATTCTGGGAATAGTAGTTTTGTGAGACATTGAGCCTTCTCTGTCAGAGAGCTCTGTAATTCCCAGGATTCTCTAGCACTGAGCCAAGGCAGTTAATGCAGTCTCAAACTGGATTTTTCTGCTTTGGACCTTAGATTTTGAAAGTAAACTATGGGGATGGCCAGGACCGCCATTTCCTACTGTTAACATAATGGTGGATTCGTAAGATTCAATAAAGTAGGTCTTATGAGCAGAGCTGATCTTAAACATGCTGTCAGCCTCTGGTCTTGGTACTATTATCTGTTGAAGAAATACAATAGACTATAAATCAAAACTTCCAAAAAGATGTGTCCAATTTAGATAATCAACAACATCATTGTCATTGTAATCATTGTAATCTTTATCATATTATTTATTTATGGGCACAAGCCAGACCATGAAAAACAGGAGTCTTTCTGTGACTGGTCTTTAACATGAAGTCATGGGGAAATTGGTATATAATAGTGAAATTCCCTTGTTTCTTTACTCTCTTTCTTCATCCTGGTTAATTCATTGCTCCTTTATATATTCAGTTACACTCTCTTGATAACTCATCAGCATTGGAAATTCGGGGTGGGCAAATGCATCAAGTACAATCCATGGATTGACAGTCTCAGCCTTCACACTTGTCATTAGACTCGGCCGATTAATCACCTAACTAAAGTGCCCCTCTTCATATTCAAGCTCTAAAATATAAAATAGCAAATGAGATTGATCATGCAATGACTACATTTTTTTCCATTTATGAGCCTGTGCTCATGAGTGTTTCAGTATATTAAGAAAATGCTTGCTTAAACTTTTGAAATCATTTCCTATTAACAAAAGGAATCCTTTCTAGTCAATCTGTAAATCATTTTATTTTATTAAAACATTTTTTGCTGATTCTCCCCAATGCTCTAAATGACTTACAGTAAAAGGGAAGAAGAATATGCCACTATCCTGTATAAATATTTGGGTTGAAATTATAGCTTTCGCTTGAGTTTTATTTGTCACTTTTGTCATATCTATTAAAATAAAACATTAGTATTGCAAATCTTGTCTATGTTCTTTGTTTTTATTTATTCTAAAGTGCAGCATCTGGTGGCATTTTGCTCCTTCCCTACAGGCTCACCACCTTTTCAAGATTCTGCATTATTTATTTATTTAAGATCATTTTTACAACATATTAAATTAAAAATAATCCCCCAAATGGTTTATAGTAAACAAGTAGAACATGTATAGTAATAAAAGCATTATTCAAAATTAATTTTAAAACTATCAGTTCATTGGGTATTTAATTAATTAATTAATTAATTAAGGACATTTATCACCTCTTGATTTCCTAGGGCCCTTGAGATAATGTATAATAACTAAAAACATTTTTAAAACATTGAATAATTATAATGACTACTGTATATTTGACTATAAGATGACCTCTTAAGTCAAGAGCAGGTTTTTGGGCCAATTTTGAGATGACCCATGGATAAGTCAAGGCTAAAACTTAGGGGCATGTAACAAAGGATGAAAAGAATGAATCAAAGGGAAATAATGGCAATAGCATTTACATTTCTATACCACTTAATAGTGAACTCTTACAGCTCTCTCTAAGCAGTTTACAGTCTCTAAGCCAGTTGCCCCCAACAAGCTGGGTACTCATTTTACCTACCTGAGAAAAGATAGAAGACTGAACCCTCTGGGATTGAACTCACAATGGTGTGATTGTGGTACCATCATTTAACCACTGCACTACCAAGGCTCCTTGGCCAAAGAACTTTTAAAAATTCCAGCAAAAATAACTGTTTCTGCTTACCCTAAATGCTGGATGGATGAGGAGGGAACTATGGTAAATGGTGGCTGTGTGATCTGTGGGTGGTTGGGGGTGACCAGGCAGAAGCAGATCTAAGAAAACATGCACATGTCAAAAAGGATGAAAAGGCAAAACAAAGAAAATGGTGAATACATTAGCAGTGATTATAGCCTTTAATTTTTATGTCTCATTCAGATCTTTCAAAGCCTGATTCTTCTCAGTGCTCATTTGAGGGGAAGTGTCAAAGAGCTTCCACCATTGCCATTTTCCCATCCAGTTGTTTTAAAAAGTCAGAAGCAATGTGGTGGCAGAGAGAGCAGAGGAGTGGGTGGGTGTTGTTGTTTTTCAGGTATTCCTGGGACAGGATAGGATCTTACCTTTTGCCATTTTACTCAGAGAAGAGGATAGTTACTTTTTTTGTCTTTAAGGTACAGTACTTATATTGACCTATGGATAAGTTTTTTGGGGTCAATTTTTAACTAAAATGTCTAGATTTATACATGAATATGTATAGTAAATAAGTTTTTAATGTATTTTTATATTATTTTTTACAAACTATTTAAAACATCAAATAACCAATAACTAAACGATGAACTAAAAACAATTAAAATAGTTCAAACCTTTGCTTAAATAGAATTCTGAAACCAAATGTATTTTTAAAAAAACAGATAGAGAGGACACTCCTAATTTTAAGAACCAAAGACCACACAGCACAGTCTTCACTACCCACTGGAAACTCAAAGGAATAGTGCCAACATCACATTCCTCAGGAAAGAGTTCATTGTTTGTTTGCTGGTATAAAGAAGGGTCTCTAAAATGCCTGCAACAGACTAGACCTACGTCGTGGTGGGATACAGATTTTGGGCAGACTTACTTGAGGGAAATTGCCTTTCAGATATTCTACCCCCCACAATGATTAAAAAATAAAACCAATCAAATAAAAACAATTGGTTAACACTAATAATCAGGAATGTAAACATGAAAATACCTATAAACCTCCTACACACGCACCTGCTGCACCCTTCTCCATCCTAACAAAGAAGGATTGAGAATCCTTCTTGCCAGGGAGAACTTCCTCCCTTTGCATCTGGTTGCCTTTGGATCAATAACAAAGCAGCTGGCAGAGCAGTGACCAGAAGCTTTTTGCCTGCACTGACATTTGCTGGAGAGGTGGCATGGGTTAGAGGCTACTTGGTTGTTGGTCAGCCAGCTGCTCAATTGCTGCTCGCAGCATGACCAGATGCAAAGCAACAGAGATTGGTTCTTTTGAATTTGCAGTAAAACAAAACAATAGACCTAAAAGCAGGAAATATGCATGGAGGGGGGATAGGGTTGTCGCCCAAGACAAAAGGGGGTGGTAGTTCAAAAAAGTTTGGGACCACTGCTCTAAGATCTTTGCATGCACACTGGCAGAACTTCAAAAATAACTGTTTGGACTGCAGCTTCCAGAATCTGCCACCAGCATGACCACAGGCATCCTGAACACAAGTCAGAAAGGGCCCAAGGAAGCAAGTAGAAGGGGTTGAATAATCAGTCCAGTCCAGGTCACCAGTTGTCTTATCAGGATGCATGAAGAAGCACAATGGTTGTCGTCAGTCAGTCCAGAATTTCAAATACAGTAAAGTACCAAACAGAGTGATCCAAATGTAATCAGTAAAAGGTCGAGGCAAAACAAGAAGACAACAGAGTAGTGTCAGTAAACGAAACACTTGTCAGTAGTAAGGATGGGAGAGAACTGCCAGCATATTTATGGGTGGTTCCTGTAGAGTCATCTGTGCTTTATTAGTGCCTAATTAGTTTGGTGTTTAGCATTTAATTTGAGCTGTGTGCAGCACCTCTCCCTCCTGCATTCACTGAAGGAAAGGGGCATTTCTAGCATCTGCCAGCTCTGCAGATTTTCAGAGAGCACTGTTATAAGGAAATGCAGGTTCCTGACACTCTTGCCTTTTCCCCTTCCTCAACTGGATCATCCAGAGTGTGTGTTATGATGCCTTCCTCAACTGGGTCATCGAGGTTGTGTGTTATGATGCCTTCCAAGGAGCCTGTTATGACAATTGGCCATGATGATTTGGAATTCTGGGATTTGTAGTACAAAATAACCTTTCCATGCTTTACTTATTGAATGTTTTCAGAACCTTGAGGACAAAATCCAACATTACTCTGATCTAATAGAAAGCTCCCCCAGAGTACTTATGTTGGACTTCTTCAGCCAGCTCAACACAGCTGGTGGGCTCTAGAACAGGGATAGACAACTGTTGGAGGTTAGGGATACACGCTAGGCCTCCAGAATACTTTTGAGTGCTGTGATCTCCCACTCAGCCTGCCACACAAATCCAATTATGATCTCCAAATGTCCCCCACACACACACATACACTAAGGAGTGGGGGACATTTTCACTGTGTTTTTGCCCCCCTGGATCATTTAAGGCCCAGAGGAAGTCCATTTTTTACAGCAGGGAATGACCAAAAAGAATCTAGAACAGGGGTAGGCAACCTTTCCCCATTAAGGGCCGAAGGACTTCAGCTCCCAGAAGCCTCAGCCATGTTGGCCAGTAGTCCCATGTTGGCCAATAGCTCCTGGGATTCTGGGAGCTGAAGTCCCTCTGCCCTTAAAGGGGACAGGTTGCCTACCCCTGATCTAGAATATGCCCCACCAGCCAATCTATTGGAAGAAGGACACCATAGAAGTACCCAGCTGCAGTTATGCAGCTAAGGGAAAGGAAGGTCCTTGGATCATCATCCATATTCACTGAAGGTACTTTAATATACACTGGAAACCTGGAGGGGAACTGGCTGGTTCTTTTTCAAGTTGCAGCCATGTGCTGTTTTCACCTCTGCCTTCCATGGGCCACTAATTCCATGGGGACACAAACTAGGGCCATGATACCGAGTCTGCACTGGGCAGGGCACTGGACAAAGATGTGTTCAATGCTCCTTCTGCAACATCCCCAAAAGGAGATATAAGGTGTAATCCTCATTTATGCTCTTTTCATCCAGATTTTCTAGATGGAGCACAAAGGCATTGTCTTCCTTACTTGGAGTGTTTTAACAAGTAAACAAGCACTAAAGATCAGGAAGAGAAAATAGCACATTATTGAAATTTATTCCTGTGGTGGGACCTCACCTCATCAAAGTAGATTAAAAGAAAATCTTTAATTCCATTTTATGAGTGAGTTATTGCCCATTAGTTTTCTTTTTTCTTTTTATTTTGTTTTGAGCTAACCTTAGGGAGACGTGATAATAAGGCACCCTATGCAATGTCTTGCTGCAGCACAGTATACTATATTTTCATGTATTATTAATAACAAAAACCAAATGAATAATGAAAACACAAGCTGGGAGAACCCATTTTCTTTCCTATTCACTCTCTTATTTTGATCTAAGCAACATAATAATTGCTTCTCTTTCTTTGCCATGGACTCATCATTAGCCAATGGAGAGGGAATTGTCTAAGTTTTTTGTAATTACTTGCTTATGCAACCACTTTCATTAAGCAAGATTATTTGGTAAACTTTGTGTGTGTATGTGTAGTTCCATTTAACATGAAGTTTTCTAAGAGACAGTTTGAAAGATATAACAGTAATAATATATAAGATGTTTTCCTGTTCATGCAGGGGATTTTGGAGAATAATAGTGAGTTTACAGTTTCTAATAGTATGTAAACTGCATCTGGCACTGCCCAGGTCCATACGTAACACTCCAAAGGATCCATTATGTATCTTGTTTTGTCATCTTTACACCAGGAATCTTACCAGTCGTATCTCAGAATGCTCTCTTCTACTTTCCTGTCTTCTTTTAAACTTCAGAAATCTCAGCAGCCATGGTTTGGTCTTCCTGTTTCCCAGCTTCTTTCCTGTGTCAGGAATTTTAATAACAGTACCCCTGTAAGTACTCTCATGTTTTCTAGACCCTTTAAAAATAGCATAACCCTAGCTTATCACAAAACCTTTTTTTCCTTCTAAGGCTGCAAAAATGATCCAGTTTGATACCAGTTCAACTGTTATGGTTCAATGCCATGGAATTCTGAGTTTGTAGTTTGTTGCGGCACCAAAGCTCTCTTGCAGAGAAGGTTAAATGCCTCACAAAATTATAATTCTGTTATACTTTGTGGCAGCAGTCAAGATTGCCTCATAGGATATGGCAACCTATGGAAGCTCCCATTCACCATTTTCACTTTTGAACTTGAATCTCAGCTTGCAACATGGACAGCTAAAATACTCTGGAGATTATCACATAAGGATATAAACTGGCTTACCTGAGCTGTCTTAAAATGGGAAGCGGGCAGCATCCTGATATTATCAGATTCATTTACCCACCAAAATTGCTGCCCAGGTACAGCTCAACTCCATCGCCACTCAGAGGGGTGCTTTGGCGGCCATTTTTTCAAGCTGGAAAACTCCTGGCTTCGAAAAGAGACACAAGTAGGTCCCCTTCGAGTGACAATGGACCTGGGCTGCACCCGGGTGGTGATTTCAGTGGCTAAATGCATCTGATAATATCAGGATGCCACCCGCTTCTTTAAGCCACCTTAGGTAAACTGGTTTATATCCTTACGCGACAATCTCCAGTGTCAGATTGTGAAGCATGCAACATAGTGTCCCAGTGGGTTATGGCTGCTCTAGAAATACAGTCATCATCTTTTATTATTATAGATTGATCCTAGAGTTTTGCCAAATCTTGTATCAAAGTGGTACTGGAATCAAAATTTGCAAATGGAAGAATTATAAAAGGCAGAGTTTAGGAAAGTTATTTTAAAATGTTACTTTTGACTGATGGCAGGGAATTTAAGGAGTTGTAGTTTGAACTCTGTTAAAATGCTTATGTTGCTTTATAGATCAATCCTAATTCCCAGGGTTTAGAAAAGGTGGGAAAAGACCCTTGATTGGTGGAGAGGAACCCTGGATTGTTTTGTTCAAGGACATTTTTTTTTCTTTTACAGCGCTCCATTGGCTCCACTGTATGTTTATATTAAGCTTGACATGTATCCTTAAAAACTAAAAATAATACTCCTTAAAAATATAAATGAATAAATAATAAATTACAATATCTTGTAATTATGTATTATTCTATACCAGGGGTAGGCAACCTTTCCCCTTTAAGGGCCGAGGGACTTCAGCTCCCAAAAGACTCAACCATGTTAGCCAATAGTCCCATGTTGGCCAATAGCTCCTGGGATTCTGGGAGCTGAAGCCCCTCGGCCCTTAAAGGGGAAAGGTTGCCTACCCCTGTTCTATACTGCATTCTATACAGTATTCTCCCTTCCTCTTGCTGTCTCTCCTTCTCTTTGTACTGATTGTATATATGTATTTTGCCCAGACAGCTATAGTTTGGGGAGGGGCTGGAAATGGGATAAAAATACTGTAGATCAACAATTAATCAATCAGTCAATCAATCTGATAAAAATAAAACATACAAACATTGCCATAAAAACAATAAATATAAGCCACAGAAAAATAATAACCAAATCATATTTATTACTTTGATATGCATGTTATGATAGCAAAGCATTACAATACATAAATGAAACATTCAAATCCACCTGCATAATTCATATCAATGGTATTGGTGTCAGATTATAAAGAAAAACTCATATAATCCCAAACCAGACAAAAAATATCTGGCAAAAAGGATTTGTGCACATTTTAGCACAGAACAAAAGCATTCCATTTACTTGTATCATAAACATAATCTTTCTTCCCCCCCCCCCATTAATCTTGCATCCTCCTGCTCCCTCTATAATACCATATGCACATGTTTTCTTAAAGTCTGCATCTGCACTGCAGAAATGATCCAGTTTGACACCACTTTAACTGCCATAGCTCAATGCTATGGAATTTTGGGAATTGTCATTTGTTGTGGCAACAAGGCTCTCTGACAGAGAAGACTGTCTCACAAAACTATTGTTTCCAGAATTCCATAGCATTGAGCCATCACAGTTAAAGTGGTGTCAAACTGGATTATTTCTGCAGTATGGATGTAGCCAAAGTCACACTCAGAGCTAGCAGCAGGTTGCATGTCAGTGGGCTGGTGATTTCACTCTGAGTTTTAGTCCAAACTTTAATGAACTAAACAAGGTTCTGAAACTTATCCCCTCTTGAATAACTCCTTTAAAGTCTGGACTGAAACCCAGAACAGATTTACCCCTTCACTGACATGAGCATCTAGCAATATGATAATCACTTTATAATGGCAGTATTCTACAATCCCACATCAATTATTTGATTGCATCATGTAGGTAGGTCTAACTGGGAGATTTCTTCTCATCCAGCCATTAGATCAGGGGTAGGTAACCTGTTCCCTTTAAGGGCCAAGGGACTTCAGCTCCCAGAATCCCAGGAGCTATTGGCCAACATGGGACTATTGGTCAACATGGCTGAGGCTTCTGGGAGCTGAAGTCCCTCGGCCCTTAAAGGGGAAAGGTTGCCTACCCCTGCATTAGATAAAGGGAAGGACAACATGTATGAAGTGGAACCATTTCCCATATTCAAGCTTTTTGTGACTTGATTACTACTTTATTAATGTGCATTAGGGCTAAAACAAAATGTCAATTTTGGGTGTGGAAAGATGAAGCAGAAAGTGTAAGAGAGTAAGAGAAAAGGACAGCAGTTTTCCTTATATATTCATGTTGTGTGGAGTGCATTAGATTCTGGTCCATGGTCCTCCACACCCCATATGGATATTTACTTATAACAATCACATGTATTTTCAGAATTTATCCTTCAGGCAGATCTCACCTGAAATAGAACTGTAAGTCTTAAAACCTTGAACTTTATCATCAAACATGTAGTCATCTTTGTAGATTCAACTTTGGTTCTATTTCATATGGATGGCAAGATTTATATTACATATCTTTAAAACTCCAAAGTCTAGCTAGTTAAACTGCAGAATGAGTGTGAACTTATCTTTGGCCAATCCTGGAGGCATAATGTTTCTAGTATCTTTCCATTTCCCTGTTTAAACTTTCCCCATTATCTCATTACATTTAATTAAAATCACAATAGTATTATAATACACTAGCAAAATAGGAAACCACAGGCTTCCTTGACTAAAAGTACATTAAGAATTAAGTGCTGCATTTGAGTGTTGTAAGAAGAAAAGAGGAATCAATCACCATAAACTTATAGTGGTAGCATGCCTTGGTCAGATTCTGGATTGTGTTTACACTACTGTAAATTTGCAGAAGAAAATAGAACATAATAGGGTTATTCCAACTCCTTACTTGTGCAAGGGAAAGAAGAATCAGGCATTTTTATAGCCACTCCATTGAGTTTATCATTGATTAAGCAAAAGTTATATTTACTTTATACAATAAATGTTACCTCTATTGATTCCTTGAGCCCAGTAATTCTGTCTGGAAGGCAGCCCACATGAACCACTCACTCTGGTTTTCTTATTGATCTGCTATATTTAAAAAAACACCCTACAACAGTATAAACTACTATACAGGGGTCAATAAAAATTTATGTAGTAAGAGGCAACCACTGGCTCAGAAGTATATCTGAGAAATGCTCAATACCATAATTGAATAGTTAAACCCTTTATAAGGATCCTTTGTGTTGCAGAGCAGCTAGAGAATAAAGTTGTAAAATAGATCAGCTATATCATAAAGTTGATACAACCACAAGCAGAGGCTACTGGATATAGGAGGAACTTAAAACAATTTAATCAAACTTTTTAGGTTTTCTTTTTTAAAAAATTGTGGTGCACATGTTTTCTGGTAAAGAACTCACAGAAAGGGAAGAAGAAGAAGATAATAAATATGTTTAAATGGTATAATAATCACACAAAAAAGATTCCAATATGTCTGAGTTGCCTTAGCTGAGAGTGTCTTCAAGAGGGAATCACCTGTGTAGAAGGGATTTTTAATCTCACATTTTTCCTGTGAAAAAGGTCATCTTTATCAGTAAAGTTATCTGCAAAATTATACTATGCCAGTATTTTCTCTTCCAATAGAAGCCTTCTGAAATCACTCACATTTTAACAGAGACCCTGCATTAATCAGTGTAACTGAGCATAATTTTGAATACTGCTATGCATCAATAGTTGTATAGATTATGTTTGGAAACCACTACACTAGATGGTGTGTGTGTTTCTGTAGACCATGTCACATGGAAATGAACTGGACACATTTTTGCAGTAGGATATTCACATATTTCAGGACTTTATGATGGAGAATACAATGGCTTGAACAATCCTCACTTTGGTGTTCAGAGTTAAATCTTTACACTTTAGGATCCTGTTCAGTTCATTTACAGCTGCCCTTCCAATTCCTATTTTTCTTCTAATTTCTTGGCTTCCATCTCTGTTTTGATGAAGATTTGATCCAAGATATGAGAATTCCTTAACTATTTCAGTTTCCTAAATATGTAAAATGAATTCTTGTAGATCTTTCATGGTCATTATTTTGTTTTCTTACAGCCTATCTTTGCACTTTCCTTTTTGACCTGCTTCAGTATTCTTCAGTATTGTGCCATCTGTACACCTTAGGATGTTAATGTTCCTTCCTCTTATTCATTCTTCCTGCCTCTGTCTGTTCTACATATGATATCATAACCATAATTTAAAAATAATCTGGATAGGTCTGCTGGAAGGGATTGGTCATTACTGCTTATTTAAACTTAAATAGCATCTCAAATGGACAAATCTCTTCCAGCAGGTTATTTCACAGTTGGGGAGTGGCTGAAGAAAGTGTCCTTTGTGTAGCCTAGTTTGGGCTGCTTGAAGTAGTTGTTTCCAGAGGACCTGAGTATGCAGGGCAGGCTATATGTGAAAAGGCAATCCTGTAGGCAACCTAGACCCAAACTATGTTGGACTTTATCTCGATCCATTTCAAACCGGCTTTAGGTTGGATTTGGAGTGGAGACTGCCATGGTTGCTCTGACCGATGACCTCCGCTTGGGCATCGACAGGGGTAGTGTGACCATGTTGGTGCTCTTGGATCTCTCAGCAGCCTTTGATACAATAGATCACTCCATCCTCTTGAATCACCTGAGAGAGTTAGGAATTGGAAGCACTGGTTTGCAGTGGTTCTGTTCCTTCCTCTCGGGCAGATCCCAGAGGGTGAGGCTCGGGGACAGTTGATCTTCCAAAATTGAGCTCAATTGTGGTGTCCCTCAGGGCGCCATCCTGTCCTCGATGCTATTCAACATTTATATGAAGCCGCTGGACAAGATCATTTGGAGGCATGGAGTGTGGTGTCTTCAGTATGCTGATGACACCCAGATATACTTCTCCATTACCAGATCATCGGCTCAGACCTCAGATGGCATCTCTCTTCTAAATGACTGTCTCAGAGCGGTAATGGATTGGATGAGGAAAAACAGATTGAAACTAAATCTGGACAAAATGGAGGTACTGACAGTTGCGGGCCCGAAACCAGATTCAGAAATACAGTCTCCAGTCCTGGATGGAGTCACACTCTCCTCTAAGGACTGTGTTTGCAGCTTGGGGGTACTTCTAGACTCATTGCTAGATACGCCAACTGTGCCCTTATCTGGACATGAGGGTACACGCTCTGGTAACCTCACGTCTGGATTTCTGTAATGCACTCTACATGGGGCTACCCTTGTGCCTAACCCAGAAACCTCAACTGGTACAAAATATGGCAGCCAGGTTAATTACTGGAACATCAAGGAGAGAGCATATAACTCCTGTGCTTAAATCCCTCCACTGGCTGCTGATTAGTTTCTGGACACAGTACAAGGTGTTGGTTTTAACCTTTAAAGCCCTACATGGCTTGGGTCCATCTTATCTCAGGGACTGCCTCTTCCCATATGATCCCCCTGTGCACTTTGGTCCTCTGGGAGGAACCTGCTGCAGCCACTAAAAATTAGGCTGTCTCAGACCTCCCAGAGGGCCTTTTCTGTGACTGCTCCCAG
>CM034708.1:22103722-22124193 GCA_020142125.1 Phrynosoma platyrhinos | reverse complement strand
TGGATGAGGAACGCAGTAGAGGTTGATTAGGGGGTGGGTTGGTTTTTTCTTTGTGGGGATATGTTATACAGGTTTTATTGTAAGCTGCTTGGATTGTCTGGCAATAAGCGGGATACAAATAAATTTTATTATTATTATTATTATTAAAACTCCAGTTAGTACAAAACATGGCAGCCAGGGTAGTTTCTAGGAAATCTAAGAGGGACCATATAACTCCAGTTTTAAGGTCCATCCACTGGCTGCCTATCAGTTTCCGGGCCCACTATAAAGTGTTTGTTATGACCTTTAAAGCCCTAAATGGCTTGGGTCCAACCTATCTTCAGGACAGAATCCTCTCCGCTCATTCCGGTCCTCTGGGAGGAACTTGCTACAGCCACTAAAATCTAGGCTGTCTGTAACCACCCAGAGGGCATTTTTGGTAGTCGCCCCCAGGTTATGGAATGGCCTGCTGGATGAGATCCATCAGATTACCATGCTCAACAACTTTAAAAAGGCTGTTAAAACGGATCTCTTCTGGCAGGCCTTTCTAGATTAGATTCCCAGCCTCTAGAATCCTTTATTTGTCTTATCAGTTTTATTCTGCCCTCTTCAAATTTATTACCGCTGCCACCGTATGTTGTTCTGTTGTTTCCATTCTTGTTGTTAGTTAATTTGAGTTTATTCAATTTTTATGTATTTAAATGTTTTAATTGTGTTTAGTTTAATACTTTTTTAAGGAGTGGGTGGGTATAGGCTCAGGATTTTATATGATGTATTTTATTGTTGTTAGCCACCCTGGTTGTGCTCAGAAGTGAGGGATATAAATAAATTATTATTATTATTATTATTATTATTATTATTATTATGGGGACAGCAAAAAGGAGTTTCAGGGTTGTGGTGTGTGCTTGCTGCGGCCCTGATCAACCACTCCCAGGGGCAGCCCAGACCCACCACTTATGGGCCGTGTGCATCGGCCCTATATTTTAGAGGAAGAAACCGGAAAACTACCTCTGAATATACTTTGCTTAAGAAAACCCTATGAAATTTATAGGATCACCATAAGTTGACAGGTGACTAGAAGGCAGATACACACACATGGATTGCCAAGATCCATAAGATGAAGATGTGTTGGGTGCAGCCCCCAGAACCAAGTCTAAAGCAATTTAGTTGAATGTGTGAGGACGAGGGCTCTCCTTCATAGCCTTAATCCCACCATCAGCGATATCCTATAGCTCATGCTCTAATATCTGTCCATTCAGTTCATAACTTCAAACTGTCCTTTGGCAGGAACAATCCTGAGTAATCCTCTGTCACCCCACTATTTCAGGGGCTTTTAAAATGTCCCACTTTCTCTCTCCTCCTCCCACTTTCCCTTGTTGTTTTCAGGTTATTGCTGCAGAATCAAGTTTACAATGGAAAAATAGGTTGCGCTCAATTCAGTGGTGGTGGGGGATCCTGTCATTCCCAGTAGTCTCAAGCAAAAGCAAACTGCTTCAGCTTCTTCTAGCAATAATTTTTGATGCTGTTTAGCCATATGTGTTCCAGTTTTCATTGGCTGAATGTTGGATGATATGTTGGTTAAATTCAGTAGTGGGAATAGAAAGTACTATAGTATGTGGTCACTTCTCCTATCATTGGACAAATAGAGAATGGCTGTTTTAGCTCTCTGGGGTAGCAGCAGTGTGCTGACAACAGCCTATGGCCAACAATGGTCTCTCATCATTTTCTTCTTAGAACCTACTGAAGTTCTTGTCACATTTTCTTGCCAAAAGCACTTTGCTAGTGTGGAACGGCATAAGAAAAAGAGAAGTGCTCTGCTCTAAGAGCAGAGTGCAGGGTGTTTTACTACTATTGCCCCCAGAGTGGGTAAAATACGAGACACTGAAAGAAGAAAAAAAAATAAGAAGTAACACTGGAGTGAATCAGCCAGTGACCACTGTAAAGCTTCATGACCTGTTCCCAGATGATATAAGTTGCAGTTATGTCTCTTGGGGTGAAAATAATGCTGGGGTGGGGGAAAATCAATTGTCAAGAGCAGCATAACTTGCTTTTCGAGAAGGCATAACAGGCATTTTGTGGAAGGAATTGTCTGTTGCTTTCTGTTTACCTGTCTGTCTAAAATTGAATGAAACCTCATCAGCGACATTTAAAGCCACAGAGTTTCCATTGTGTTTTTCAGCTATATTCCTTCTGCCAATGTCCCAGTTTGCCTGTAACAGTTTGTTCAACTGCAGACAAAGGATACCTGCTGATCTACTGTTTTATTGAACCATTCAGTTCAGAGATTCACAGGCCACTGACAGAAGGCAGAAATAGCAATGCAACTGGGGAAAAGAACAGGGCAATAGCAACCAGAGCTCTTTGAGAAAGTACCATTATTGGATTTCAAGACCTGCGTGAAATGAAATACGAGCAGTGTTTAACCATTTTCCAGCACTGTGATCTTTATGCAAAAGCTATATACTGTCTTATCACTACAAGTGCATCAATTCATTTTAGCTGTTTACAAAAGTAAATACGGTAGTTATTTTTTTTAAAAAAAATGTATATGCAAAATCCAGATTTCTATCTCTTTTCTTTTCTTTCCTTCCTCCCCTGCCCCCCTTTTTTTTTTGCATGAATTGCATCTTGATGGTACTCTAATTCCAATAGGTTGAATCTTATGCTTTTGTTAATGACACACTAAGAAACTCATGTTGGATCGTGTACTATAAAGTCAAATCATCATTGTCATATTCATTTTCACCCACAGAGAAAGAAAGAAAACTGTTTTGTGTATGGTCCTATACTTAACTGCTGTTAATTCTCCCCAAAATGGAGCCAGACCATGAAATCCATGAAATAGCTTCAGATTATCATGGGAGATTTTAATCACCATTTGGTTCACTGTGGGATGACTTTTTCTTCACATAGGATCAATAGCTCAGTGGTTAGTACACTGGACTAGGCCTGGTGTAGCTGAGATTTCAGAAAACTGAATTCTGCACCTAATGTCATTCTCTGCCTTTTTCTGTAGAATCACAAATACACACAACCCCAGGTGTTAACCACGAATGCTGTGGCTTATATGACTGAGTTCATTATTCTGGCTATAACTTGAGAGTCCCAGGTTCAAATAATCTAGCAGGAGGCTTACTGAGGCTTTTTTTTTTTTTTGGTCTAGATTATCTTGCAAGATTGTTGTAAGACAACAAAAAGGAAAGAATACCATCTTGTTCTTGGAGGAAGGCTGGTAGTATAGTATGTGTGACATGTGAAAATCACATGAATACTGGTATAAGGGATACCATTGTATATAATGGGACTTGAGCTTCTATGGATTTTGGTATCCAGTGGAGGAGGGAGGTTCCGGAAGCAAACCTCAGTGGATAGCAAGGTCCCACTGTACAAAGTATATGATTTTCTCAGTTCATGAGATTTCTGACACCACTCTGACATTGGTCAAGCAAATGCTTCATATATCTTTTAGTTGGATGAAAACGACTTTGTCACACATGTATTTTGAGTGAGCCTGCAAGAATCTCTCATAAACCCTTGATTAGGAAATATCCTCTGGAGAATAAGATCTGGATGTTACATATTCCAGATTTTGAAATACTAATATTAATCAGAATTCTGAAGATTAAAATATGCTCCATTGATGTATCCAAGGCCACATAGCAAATAGCAGAGATTTGAATTTAGATAGCTCTCCATGTTTCGAGTAAATTATTTTGTCCACCAAACCACATGTTGCCATTTCAATGTTAAAAAAAAAATGTTTGAATGGTTCCTATATATGATTTATCAGATTCAGAATTTAGGAAATCTTTGGGCCTCCACCTATCAGAAATCTCCAAGCCAAAAGGACTCTGGGATTCTGACAATTGTAGTCATCAAAATGTAACTTATCCAAGTTCTAGATCAAACCTCTACTCTGGAAATGTTCTGACTAGTGCCTTAGTCAGACTTTTCAGTCCAGTTACAGGCAGTGTTTTCAAGCTTCTTGAAAAGTCAATATGATCCTCTTGGTTGAAAGATATTTGGAAATCTCTAGTGTGGTCCACAGTACAAAATGTTTAAAGGTAATGGAAAAAAAGTTTTGATTACAGTGATAAATTGCAGGTGTTTGTATTGTTAATATCCCACAAGCTTTGATGAGCTACAAAAGAAAGCAGCAATAGTATTTCTTTGAATGGTAGTTGACATTTGAAGAGATAAAAAGACTTTAAACTATTGATATTTCTATTAAACCTTCTCTTTGCTAAACAACTGATTAAAAACAAGAGCCTTTTGACTGAATCTCACTAAATCCAAGTCATATTTATATTGCATCTTAGAAACATATATATTCAAATGGAGGCTGTTTTTTTCATTCAATATAAGTCTTTCATTCATAGGGTTACTATAAGGAGCTTATCGCATTACCTTTTAAGTCGACTGCAGCGTAACAGGATGCAGCCAAGACTCGGCATGGGGGTGGGAATTATCACACTGTAATTTGCCGCCAAATCCACCAGGCAACTGAAGCCTGGGTCCCAGCCACGCTCAGCCGGCCCTTTTTCGAAAATGGAAAGCTCCCGAGTTTTAATGGCAGCTGGCTGAGCATGGTTGGGACCTGGACTGCAGTTGCCTGGCAGATTCAGCAGTGAACTACAGTGCAATAATTCCTGCCTTTATGCTGTGTCCTGGCTGCATACCATTAGACTGCAGTTGACTTAAAAGGTAATGCAATAAGTTCCTAAGTTGAAGCAATACCTACCAAAATGTTTCCTAAGACACAATGCAATCACTGTAAGTATTTAGATTCCTGTTTATTCAATAAAGGTTTCTTTTAGATAGATCTGTGTGGATTTGAGTGCTGGGTAGATGTGGATGCTAAGATCTTTGTACCCTCTCCCCCACATCTCTCTCTCTCTCTCTCTCTGGATATATTTCAGAATGTGTCTGTCAGATCCATATGCATAGTTCTGTCATGATGATATGATATGATATAATGATAAAATGATGATGAAATGATATGGTGATATAACGTTTTGATAAGATTCTGGTTTATTGAAAGGGGAATGGGAATCCTGTAGGAAGCCGCTTGGGAAACAACAGAAGGTGGCAAATGGCCAGAGGTGTGAGAGATTTGTGGTTTTATGATCCTGTTGTTCCTGCAAGTGGATCAGGGCTGTAAACCAGGGATGCTCTCCTTCCTTAAGTGTAATTGAATGATAATACAGGAAAGGAAAGAGGAAACATGAAAAGTCACTTTGATCTGGATCAAAGGCTGGGGATCATAGCCAGGGAGAGGCCTGGATGATGGGAACTCTTAAGTGTGATCCAGGGGGTAAACTTTTTGGTTCTGACACAAACCCTAGAACTTCTGTCTCAATTTCTAGAATAAAATCTTTTGTTTTAATAACACTAATATGTTCTCTTGGTTATTGGAAACTAAGGGGGTCAACAGATGGCCTCTAAGGAGTGGCTCAGTGCTACCCCTAAGAGCGCCAGATTGGGACACAAAAACTACATGCTGCGGCCCTGATCCAGCACTTTGCTGCTCTAAAAATTGAATGATAGAGCAGCAAAAAGTCATCCTTGCCACTGCAGCGGCAACTTTTCAGTGCTCCTTTGGGGCAGCGTGTATGAACACTGTGCTAAGGGAGTGCCCTGACACTACCCACTGTCTGTTTGGGTGGGCAGAATGAGGACAACATCGGGGCAGAGTCAGGATGTGGGGCGTGTGGTCCCCATACCCTGACTCCACAGCAGGCAGGCCCTTGTGGCCATTTTGTACAGCCCCTAAGCCCACTGATCCTGACAGTGTCTGCTGTCAACATAGTTTCTAGATTTTTAGCAGCTGCTGAAATTCCATCTGATTCTTGCCTCTTGGGCAAATTTGGGATGCCTTGATAACAAAAATGCTTGGCTTTTCACTCCTGCACAGGGTGAAAAATTTACCATTGGTAGCTCATTTTTCAACAGGGTGTCTTGCATTGTTGAGACATCCTTTTGTATTAAAGATATATTTGCAAATATTCATTAATTTCCTATCACAGAGAGGGAAATAGACAGGGAGGTCTTCCCAGTGGCATACTCTGCCATCTCTCATGTATAGCTTTTTGATACATCTAGGACCATCCCAAAGGCATCATTAGAGAGATGCAGGTGTACAAACCACACCAGATAACACCTCAGAGTGGGAGTGAACACCCAGTGGGTTGATCACTCAATGTTGGTCCCAAAAACCTCTCCCCCCACCAACTATGACACCTCTGCCCCCCACCCATTGTGACTGCTGGTGAGGGTGGGGTGTTCTTGATATGAGATAGCCTTTTCAGGGTCTGGCAGAGCTGCTGGCTGGACCAGGAAAGGGAGGTGCCAAGACAGCAGCAGTGGCCCTTTTTGCCATCATAGCCTCCTTTTTCTGCCTGGCCAGCAGACCTGCCAGACCTGGAAGGGGCTGCCAGGAAGTGGAAGAGCCTTTTCTAGATGCCTAGCATACCTCTGCTCACTTAGCCCTCCCTTCCTTTCCACTTCCCTATGCAGCACTTCCTTCTGGAGCAGGAAATGCAAGGCAGGGCAGCAAGGGGGAAAGGAGGGCAAGACAACACTGTGGCTGGTGGTGGGGGTGGGGTACTGCTGTCACCTGACAGCCTCCTTTGTTTCTGGCATGGCTGCTGGCTGGGTGGGAAAGGAAGGAGAAGGGAATGAAGGGCAAGGTGACTGCATCCACTGGTGGGGTGGGAATAAATCCTGACAAGAGCTGGATAGCGTGGGGTTCAGCAGTAGCCATGGACTCTTCCTGCCATCATCTCTTCCCTTTCCCACCCAGCCAGCTAACTTGCCAGATCAGGAAGGTGCTGCCAAGCAGCAGCAGCAATAGCTCCTCATTGTCTCCTCCAGTTCATGCTTCTCTGCTGCCTTGGCCTCTCAGCCAAGAGAGACCAAGGCAGCAGAGAAGCACAGACCAGACATGGTAGTAGTGAACTCAGCATAGCTGAGGCAGATGCTGGTGGCAAACTGGCTGCTGTACAAAGTAGGGGTGTGGCAATGATGAGGGTGGGGTAGAGTTGGGTTGGTGAGGATGATGTGCAGTGCTAGCAGCCACAGACTGCTTCCCTTCTGCCACCACTGCCTCTCTTTCCTGCCCTGCCAGACCCAGGAGGGGATCCCAGGTGGCAGCAACAACCCACCTCCACCAGATGGATAGTAGAGGTGTCCAAGCTGGTGGAGGGTCACAGTTGAAGTCTGGGCCAAGCTGCTTGGCCAGGATAGGGACTGTAGAGAGGGGGAGCAGATGCAAGTGTTTCTCCCTGCTTGCTGCTACTTCTCCTTCTGCCACCCCACCCCTCCACTCTCTCTCCATGCCGTGTTGTCTATGTTGTGTTGTCCATGTTGCTTGCCTGGAGTGACAACTTGAGTTACCACACTGGGGTGAAACCAATCTTAGAGATTCCACTGGACCATCCACAGCATTTGGTTTAAGTTTCAGTTTGGAATCATTTGCATTCAGTTAAAGATTGAGATGGCAAATATAACCTCCATAGTTTTCCTTTATAGATTTTTCCTGCCTGTGATATTGATGTAACAGTTCTTCCCAAAGCAGTCAAGGAAGTATATTACAGATTTAAAAAGAGGCAAATAAGCATTTCTTCCCTCCTTTGGCATTTTGAATTCTGCTGCAGGTTCAGCCAAAGGTATCTATAATGAAAGACACTAACACTCACCCTTTGCTCATATCTCTGTGGTGTGGATTTGCCTGTATAGATTTTACTCAACAGGGCAGATGTTTCTACTTTTATTACCAGTAACAATAAAGGGGACAGTCACAAGGAATACCTCACTGTGAGAAGTGACTTAAGTTAGCTTTGCAACTGTTCCATTTTAAACCCTACAGCATGTCTAAATCCACCCAAAGATATATATCCTATATAGTATCTGATATTGAAGTGTATGCAGAAGAATAGTTCTTTCAAGCCTTTCATGACTTCTGAGGATTGATTTTCTGGAGAATGATCTTACTGTTCTTCTTTCTTCCATTAAGCAAATCAAAACAAATATCACTTCTTTAAGGACTGGAACTCTCCTTTTGCTCATTAGAATGGAATTCTGAGGATCAGCATCAAACCTGCCCAGTGCCAAAATGCTATTACATGCATGCTGAGGTTTGACAATGAGTATGTCACACAGTAAAATTATACTTTTTAATCCTAAAGTACTTCAGAGCATTAGACACATTTTAAATCCACCAGAAGCTTCTGGAAGAAGTTTTCATTGGATATGGAGCACAGTGTCAGTAATATGCTGCAATATTTCTATTTTTTCTTGTCATCAATCAGAGGAGGTGGTACAGATGTTGGATCTCTTCCTGGAGGAATTAAGGGCCTGGATGAAGGACTTACACCTAGACTGAATCCTGTCAAGAAGCATTTTTCATGAGTGGACATTGCTACTCTCTCCTTGAAAGACCATTGCTGCTCTCTCCTTGAAAGAGGGTATTCATCAGTCTTCCCTTGACACTAGAGGCCTGACACGCAAGCATGGAGTTATTTTAACTAACTTTGGCTGTTGTGCTAATCACATTCCTGGAAAGATAGCTTAACCACAATGACCTATGCTCTTGTAAACTCTTGTCTGGATTAACAGAATTTAAGTGGGAAGCAGATCTTGAAAATGATCTGAAAAATTGTATCTGATGCAAAATGTAAGGAGCTCAGGATGATCTCCCAATCTGTACCATATCCCAATCTGGTCCTTGAAACCCACCTTAAAATCCAATCAGTTTCACCAAGGGATGGAATCCTGGTGAGCAAGGCATTGAAGGATGATGTGTACATCCCCTCTGACTGAGTTGTGGTGTGTCAGCCAGAAGCAGGGCCCCTGTGGGGTCCTGTTGCAACTTCTTGGTGCACGACCAATTGTTTGTGCATCATCCTTCAGCACCTCATTCACTAGTCCTACAAAACTCCATCCCTTGTGCAGCTGGCTGGATTTTAGGGTGGGTTTTGATGGCATTCATGATTATGACAATTGTACCAGAATCTTAAATGCCAATAGGAAACAGTTATGAGGTCATAAGACTAGCTTATCACATTGTAACTAACTAACAGGATGGCATCCCTTATGTGTAAGAGATAAATCTGTCAGCTTCACTTTCTCAAAACACTCAAAATTGTTTTAATTTCAAGCTCTTTCCTCTTAAGCATGAACAAATGTGCCATGTTTGTAAAGTTGTTATCAAAAATCAAATAAAATACAATTCCCATCCATTCTAGATTTGATTGTAGTTCTCCTACAGCTTGACACTTACCTCTCTTTTTGCATTGCTCTGCCCCAAGATGCAAAAGCAAAGATAATGAAAGGTATAGCCCCAAACAAGTTATTCAGGGTGAAGTGGATGCAAGGTTGCATTCCCGCTGTCTTGTATGAGTCTCCAGCAATGAAAGATGCAATTTAATTCCACCACCCAAGAGCAGTGTCAGGGAAGTTTGCAATTGCTCACCAGAATATGGTGCAAGAAACATTTAACTCAATGGTCCCTCACCTCATGATGCCAAGCCCCCGTTCAAATTCCTGGTGCCTTGAAGATTTTGCTTTTATTGGTGTAAGCAGCATGCAGCTAGAATCAAAAATGTATAGTTTTAATGAAAACCTAGAGTTAAAATAGAACACTATTTTTTTCAGCTATTGATCACATTCTTTATGTCTATGTAAGATATATTTAAGAAAGCAGTATTTTATCTTATCTGCTTTTATATTTTATACACAAACACACACACACCTGCTATGCACTATTTACCTCTTTGGTTTCTAAAGAGATAAGTGGGTTATGATCGAAATTTCAATCTCCCATAGACTATTTAGCCAATGCTTTAAATCAATGGTATTTTTCACAACCCCCCTTTTTTATCCCTGTACCATTTGAAGATTTCACAGTGGATTTTTTTTTATCTTTCCCTTCAAATCCAATTTCTATCATTCAGATTGGTATAATGATTTTCATCCTTTGCTATACAATCTGTTCTGTTTTGAAACAAATAACACAGATGTAGAGACTGCTTGCAAGTAAGACTCCCATTTGTTTCCATCTGCCCATAACACTCAAATGTTATCTAGAGAGAATGCAGCCCCATAATAGTTCCTTAATAAACTAAAATATAACCACTGTTGGCCATTTGACTGGCTTGAGAGATGAAAGACAGAGACAGGGTAAACTAGTAAATGAATGAAAAAGTATGGAAATATTTTAGAGTTACCTTCTTGTGATTCCTGACAGTAGTAGTGCCTTTGAAAATGATCCATCAATAAGATAAGGAGAGCAAGCTAAAATAAAAACAAAAACAAGAGTAACAATAATATCATTGAAACTTACTTTTGTCTTCTTGTTTGTAAATCTTTCCTCTGGCCATCCCTTAACTGAGCATTTTAAAATCTGTTGAAATGTTCATCTATATCAGGGGAAGGCAACCTTTCCCCTTTAAGGGCCGAGGGACTTCAGCTCCCAGAAGCCTCAGCCATGTTGGCCAATAGTCCCATGTTGGCCAATAGCTCCTGGGATTCTGGGAGCTGAAGTCCCTTGGCCCTTAAAGGGGAAAGGTTGCCTACCCCTGATCTATATCATAATATGATTTCTGAGCCTTAGAATGTTCACATAATTTTTGCCACACACTTTACCCCAGTTTGTAACAAGCAGAACAGGTGTAGCCATACAGGTTCAGTAGAAAGGCATTGTCAGTATTGGATATAAAGCAGAAGTAGAAAACATTCAGATTGGGAACAACAGTCAGAGGTACAATGGCAAACATTCACATCACTACTTCTCCAGGTGTTTTACACAAAATAGGGGCTGTCATCCTGTTTATGATTTACACTGGCATAACTCAAACTCATGCCTGCGTTAGTTTGTTGTTCTTGTTTTGTCATTGAGAAAGTCAGAATTCTCTATCAACCTTATTCTATGACAAAACTCTTTCTCCCAAACCCCACCTTTTAGCTCTCTACCACCTAAAATGCCAGATTGCTGGCCAGTGTGGGAGAGTTGCAGAGAAGCATCCAATTGTGTTAAAAGGTGAGGCTGGGGAGGTAAGACATTTCATCTGTTTCATCTGATCAAAGACAGGGTCTTCCAAGGGTCAAATAGGTGTACTCGTATGTGCCTACAAGTCACTTTTTACTTATGGCTATTCCATGAATTTCATAGGGTTTCCGCATACAAGGAATACTCAGAGGTGGTTTTGCTAGTCCCTTCTACTGAAATATAGTATACAGCACTTCATATTCTTTGGCAGGCTCTCCTCCAAATAATAACCAGGGCTGACTTTGATTAGCTTGATTAGCTTCCAAGATCAGATAGGATCTTGTGCCTAAGGGTTAAATACATTCATAATTATGGTAGAAGATAATAACTTCTAGTCTGATCTGGAAAAACTAGGGGTGGGCAACTTCCAGAAATCTGAAAGCTCATACATGTATCCCTGGATATTGGAGGGTTTTGCCTACTCCCACATATGATACCCCTGACATCCCATTTTTAAATGTCATTTCCAATTTTTTTTGCAGAGGGACAAGTCTACCTGGCCTAAAACAAATGTAGATGTGAGGGGATATCTTAAGTAAAATAGTGTATGGAGTTGTTTACAGTGAAGGAGCTGCACTGATCTGTGGAGGGGAAGGGGAGATGAACCTTTGGGCTACACTTTGCTGCATTCCTACATTATTCTTTTCCAAAATGGAGATGCTATCAATAAAGAGATTTGAGGTAGTGACTATTGAAAATTTGCTGAATTCCTAGTTTGATAATATGTTGTCGATGTTATGATACATGGTTAAAGGGCGATGTAAGTATACCATGAATAAAGAAAGACAGAACTCCTCAGGATCTGGAATTTTATTTATAGATACATTTCATTTACAAAATGAATTTTTAAACCCCTCGCTAGTTTTTTATGACTTATTGAAAGCCAATGAGAAATTAGATTCTAATGAACCAAACAGGTCTCTGAATTAAAAAGCTTCAAGTGCCTGGACCATGATCTAAGATCATTAGGATTCTTTGATTAAATTGGTGGTAAACCTGCAAAATCCTGGCCAACTTCCTTCTGAAACTGTTGTGGTGCTTAATGATTGCAGACTACTTCATAATCACAGTAGAAAAAGACATCAGCCATACCTTGCTTCTGTTAAACTTAATGGAAAGCCTGGCATTGAATTTCTAAAAGCAGAGATGCTGTTACATTCCTCTGAGAAAGATGATTGTGTGATATTACTACCAAATGCAGCATCTGCTAGTTCATATTTGGGGACAGGTTTGTGTAACAGAAACAGAAGCACGTCCTAGCCTTGCTATTCAATATGCCAGTTTTATTAAAAAGCTATTAGCATAATTGAATTTAGGCTGAAATATCAGCTATTTATAAGTCTATATTTAGATATATTTTTAAGCTCTCTAAGATCTTTAGAGGAAAAAAAAAAGGATCAAGATTTCTTTTTTATTAAACCCACCCCCACCCCTCCTGTTATTCTTAGGAGTATCTTTAAGGAAATATGGTGATTTTATGATGCATTTAGTTGTTGTTGTTTTTGTCATTTGTTTTAAAACATTTTTTTTTAAAAAAGGATTTTTAAAATATAATTATACATTATGGGGAAAAAGAGGGGAAAAGAGGGGAAAAGATTAAAGGAAAAATTGTAAGGAATATATAAGATATGAACATGGGCAAGTCATATACATATATATAAGCTGATAATATTACTAAATGTACATTTTCACAGTTTGGGAATTATTCTTTGAAAAAGAAAAAAATAGTTGGAGAGTTTTTGGGGTTTTTTAACAGAAAAACATTTGTGTGCAAAACAACCAGGATTTTTCATGCAGAAAATAAAATTTCTATGTAGAAAATGTTTTCTATGCAGGAAACTTGTTTTATGTGCAAGAAGCTAGTTTCTTGTAGGAATGTTATTTTTTGTGGAGAAAATACAGTTTTCTGCCCCAAAGTGCATTTTGCATGCATGCAAATAATAATAATAATAATAATAATAATAATAATAATAATAATAATAATAATAATAATATTGCCAAACTGTTATGATTCTTGTCCATCTAGGATTCTCCTCATCAGCATTTCCTAACTCTCAGGAAATCTATTTGGGGGCATTTGGGGATTATTATTATTATTATTATTATTATTATTATTATTATTATTATTGTTATTATTATTATTATTATTATTATTTTAGCATTGTTTCCATCCCAAGGTGGAAGAGGACTTGATACAGGTCTAGTTTTATCTGGTCTTATTACATCAGCTGAAAGTGTGAATGTCACTGATAGGTAGTGTCCTCCTGGCTACTCAACATGGTTTAACCATTTAATGCCTGTATATGTGTTCCTACATGGCAAAATATCCCTTTCGCTGTGTGTGCCTCAGTCAATAAATAAATATCAGTGGAGGAAGTCTGTGGACATTTTCTACTTGCTCCTGTAAGAACTGTAGAGAAAGGGCAAGGGGAAAGAAGAGGATAACGACTATGACAAAGACAGGGAGGCCTCCAATAATGGTTTAAATAAAACCATCCAGCTTCTTGACGCTCATGGAAGTGATACTACACATCCATTTAGTGACTGTGGCTTGGATTTCATATACCAAGCCTGCTTGGACTTCATGTGTTACTGAAACCTTCACATGAGAATGGTTTTCACTTCAAGTTACAAAAAGGACCTGGTGTCATGAGGTCAGTGAGTAGGCAGTCAGTGGTCATCCTAAGACCTATGTTTTGGCTATAATTGTATCTAACAATGTCTGTGGTGGTGAGATTATCCTTCTTGTGACACCTCTATTTCACTTTATGTTTACTCATTTATTTCATTCTCATATCTTGTTCTGCTGCCATCTGTTTTTAAATGATAGTTGCATACAATGGATAAAACCATTTCCCCCCTTGATTTAGAGAAGCCTACCTGGCATGATGCGACAATGTTTGATAACACCTGATGGATATCAGCATTCTCCTGTATATTTATTTTTGTGGAGCTGGCAGAATCCATGGGCTTGTAAACAAATTATAATGGAAAAGCCCCTAGAATTCTGTAAGTGACAGGATTAACAATACATCACAGAGGACAGCCTGGAATATCATGAGAAACAGAGAAAGAAGTGAATAGAATGCTGATTTTTTTTAATTAGATATGTCAAGTTTAAGAAGTAATAGGACTAAGTGAAATAGAGACAAGCTGTAGATCAGTTAAATCTGGAGTTGTTGTTTTGCCATATCTTGATGGTGGGGAGAAGATGCAAAGTGGAAAAGGAGAAGGAAGAATGATGGGGGGAAAGGGAGAAAAAGACAGAGAATGATGAGAGATCAGGGAGAAGTATTATCTGTTCTAGTATCTGCAACACCAGCAAGGTATATGCACTTTTCTTTGAATGGTCAAATATATAAGAACTTCTCTGACTCTTTTGGAAGACTGACTGCTGCAAATGGTTTAACACAGAGTCACACAATTTTGACCAATGCCAATGTCATACACATCCAATAATAAGACAGTGTCTATATGGTGTTTTGTTGTTGTTGTTCAAAAAATCAACAACCCAAAGACCCAGTGCTTAAAATCCAATATGTCTCTATTTTATTCTTGACTTGTATCACACAATTTGTAATTGAGAAAGCATTGATGTTGTTGAATAATGCAAACAGATGGAGGGAGAAATTAAGAGGAATTGGCAAGGTAGAAAAGATGAATGTTCAGTTGAGATTTGGAATGAGATGGAGAGTCAATGAGGCAGAGCTATGGGAAAGATGTTCCAGATGGTCAGACCTGCACAGGAGAAGGCACACACCACAACAGTGGCAAGACTGGATAGATGAGGAAGAAAAATATGGCAAAAATGTAGACAGAAGAACAAAGTACAGTAAATAAAAAGTGAACCTTTTAAGAAAGACAACTAGGCTAACAGTGTCATCTATTTGTGTTGAATCAAACATAAATCACCTGGGATTTTATGATGCAATATATTTTATGGTTTCTTTGCTTTATTGCTTATTTTAGAATTCTGTGATTGACTGGTTATAAGCACTACAAATAAGTGAAGAGTTTGGTGTTTAATGGAATTTATTCCCAAAGAAATTTCCACATAGAACTGAACTCTCTATTTCCTAATCTGGAATCTGAAGTAGACATATTTAGGTTAAAAACTCCATCAACAGCCTGAAACAATGCATCACTGAGCAGAATTCCCTTTCAATTCAGACTGAAAACTTTTCTTTGCCATGGAGAGTTTGTATTTAATCTCTTATTCCACCTCTCTAACTGGAATAAACTTAACCCTGTTCAGGAGTTTGTTTGCCAAGTGTTTAGAATTACATGACAGGAAACTGGTGGCTCTGCCTCTTCCATCACATCTCCATAGATCGCAATGCAATAGCAGAGTAATATTTGCATTGATACACTTACCGTGTTATTCAAGAAGGCTACAGAAGTAGAACAGAATTATCTCCAAAGTAGAGAGGGCCAAGGAGTCAGACAATGAAGATCATCCTGATTGTGGTGGGAATGGAAATCTGAGTTAGGTTTCTATATAATTGCATTTCCATGAAGCAAAAACCACATACAAGCTTTCTCTCAATCAAGTCAGACTTTTGCAAACTGAATGTGTGACGACAAAGCATAGATTAACTGTACTACTGCCTTGCCAAAAGCCAGCCTACTCACATCTGGTAAGATATCATTTCCTTCTACCTTGGTGTGTAGCTTGTTCAGCAAAAAAATCACTATTAAGGATGAAAAGACTGTTCAAAAATATTCAAAAATACGAGAATATTCCTGGAGTGACAAACATCTTCACTGTTCTGGATTTATTCTACAGAAAAGTAATATAAAATACTGTTTGTGCAGAAAACAGTATTTTATGTTCACTAAGCACTTTCTGTCCAGAAAATATTTCTGTGCACATTTTTGGGGGCAAAACAACCATGTGTGCAAATACAAAGAATAAGACTGAGACTTTCTTACAGTGAGGAGAAAACTATTAAAATTACTGATTGCTTCCTTCAAGAAGAAAATTAATGAATAATTATTCCTACCTGCCATAGACTTTTGACACTATATATGGGTAGGTGGTTGGCCTATAGTTTTTAGGATCAGATTCCCACCCACCCCCAAAAATCTCTATCTATCTATTAAGGAGTGATGATACCAGACTTCTGCCTGATAGGGATAATTCCTGCCTGATTATTATGAGAGAACAGGTAAACATAGAATTGCCCCACCAGGAGTAAATAAATTTAAATATCTGAGGATGGGGTTTGTCTTCCTGGGACTTAATCTATTCTCTTCTTTTAAAGTAAATAATAACTCTCCACAGATTACACTTGAGGCCAGACAGGGAGTACCATGAGGAATAAGCCACCTTTGACTGGCTTAAGGCCATAAAGGATTCTTTTAAAAAACACAATTGCCACGTAGTAGCTGACATTAGGGTTAATACATGAAATTTAGAGGCTTTATAACCTGAGTAGTCCATGTTCCAAAAATTTACATTGTACTCTTGACACATTTATTTGCTTCTTATATCCCTTTTCTATTCCTTCCTTTCATGACTTCTTCTTTTCCATCTTGAATTCAGTTGATAAGCTTCTATGTCCAATCTTTTATCTTTTGCTGCTGTCACTTCATAGTAATTGCACTATTGCCATTGCCACTGCCACCATTACCAAAAAGGTAATATAAAAAAGTAATAATGAATTGTAACATGTAGTTTCTTCATATATAGAAAACTTCTCTGATATATACAACTTTTAGCTTTGTATGTGTTTGAAATTAATTCAGCTGGATATTCTGATAACTGATATGGCCTTTCCATTATTAGAACTATAGGTCTGAATATAAAATCCTGAAGTGTGTCAGGCTTGAAGTCAATCTGCTTGCTATTACATCAAACGTGGATCCAGGGTACTCATTAACAGAACTCAAAGAGACATTTTTCTAAATTGACACTTAAAGACAGTTAAAGTTTTCAACAGAGTTCACAGAAAGGTAGGAAAACTGTACTCTGTTGTTACAAAGAGGGTGAGAAAACCATGAAGGGACTATGCTAAAATCAGGTCTGATGTGGTAATTAAATACAATACCTCTGTCCATTTCATAGTGCACTTGGATATTATATATCAGTACAAAACTTCATGTATTTTAAGTACCATAGTGAAGACGAAAGGAGGAAAGCTAAGCTTCTTAGCAAACCAAGATATGTAATCACCAACCTAGAGTAGTCAAGCATTCTTCTTTAAAGAGGACAGTCAGTTATTTCAAAGGACCCAGAGGACAATTCACTATCCATAAATTTCAATTAGTGCATAGTGTGGTTATTTGTTGTACACTTTGCAGACTAAATTCTAAAACTCCTGTCGGGTTTCCATCATGCTTCCAAACTGAACTCAAAATATTGGTTCATACCTATAAAATCCTTAAAGAAAATCCCTCATGTAAACCTCCCTGTAATTGGTAACAATCACCATAGGCACACGTCTAACACTAGAGCAGCTATAAAACAACCATGTTGGCCATATAGCAATTCCTGTAACAACAAAAATCCACAAAATATTGATACCATTGCCTTTTGCCATCAATTCTTTTTTCAATAAAATAAAATAAAATAAAATAAAATAAAAAATGTGTGGGGGGGAGGGGGGATCACTGAAACCTGTACGAAAGCTCTTATAAATTCAATAGGGAGAAGATGTTTCAAATGTATTGTTCCTGCATATGGAAGTTATTTTTTTTTTTAAAAAAAATACAGCAGTGCTCTAGACACTGTGACAACATCTTTATAATTTCCTATCTCGGGATACCAAATCAGCACATTCTTATGCTTTAGACCAGGGGTAGGCAACCTAAGGCCCGGGGGCCGGATGCGGCCCAGCAAGGCCTTTGGACCGGCCCCAAACCGGTCCTGCCACCGCCGCCCTCCCCCACCGCCGCCGCCCCCCCCATGATGATATTGATTATTGTTGTTATTACTTGTTCTTGGGGTTTTCTTGGCAAAATCTTCACAGGGGTTTTGCCATGGCTTTTCTGGGGCTGAGAGAGTGTGCATGCATTTTTTAAATTTTTTAATTCTTTTTTAATTTTAATTTTTATTTATTTATTTATTTATTTTTGGTGCTTCGGCCCGTCAATTGTCTGAGGGACAGCAACCCGGCCCCCGGCTCAAAAAGGTTGCCTACCCCTGCTTTAGACCATAATGGTTAATGTACAGAAATCCATAGGACAATATTAACCCCCTCCCTTCAATAATCTCTGATAACAGGTCTTCTTTTCTTATCTACAGATATTTATCACAGCCATAAAAGTTAGATATGTAAATTAACTGGATTGTTATCATTTAAGAAATGTTTGCATTGATTTATTTTTTTAAAAGATGTTTTTAAGTATTTTTTAAATGACACTATGCAATCAAAACCACAGATGGAATCAACATATTTTTAAAAGCATGTTCTGTGTGTGACAGAGAAAAGAGAATCACTGTTTTCAAATGATGCATCTTTTAAATAATCACACTGTATCTAAAGATAACAGAAAATATGTTTTTCCCCTTTAGAATTACTGTTTTATGATATGCAAATTTGTATAGATATAACTGATCAATTACCGAAGAAAGGAAACATTATTTAGTATGGTGATGGTCTTAGGTAAAACAAAATTTGAGTATAAAAAGCACATCACTTCTACATAGCAGTACCAATCGGAAATATTTTAAGAAGGAAAAAACTCCTTGCTGATCCTTGCATTTGTCCCTTTTTTTTTAATCGCTGCTGGATGGTGGTTGGGCTGAGACTGTGCCAACATCTACATACATGCTATGAACCTGTACATACAATTGGAATGATGCTTCATCAGTCTCACTGGGATTTATTTCATTTACTAAATATATGCAAAAATATTCCTTGATTTCTCTTCTGTTTTCCACCCATCAATGGGCTTTTGTCTTTGGGGTTGTCTGCACTGGCAAAAAGGCCTGGCTTCAGATTTTCTAGTTCAGATGACACAGGCCAAAACTCTGGGGACAGGATTGAGCCCAATCCTGCCAGACCATATGAGGATAGGAATAAGAGGATTTGGCCTGATCTAGGGGTAGTTAGTCTGTAGAATCAGTATGTAGAGGGATCTTGTAGCACCTTTCAGATTAACTGAAAGAAAGAAGTTGGCAGCATGAACTTTTGTAGACTTCAGTCTACTTCTTCAGATGCTTTTTTTTTTTTTGCAAAAAAAGTCTATGAAAGCTCATGCTTCCAAATTCTTTCTTTCAGTTAGTCTCAAAACTGCTACAAGATCTCTTTGCCTAGCTTACTTGTGTTATAAGAAACCATTTTTTAAATGAAAGTACAAGTACTCATACCAATGTCAGTACAAACTTGATTAATTTCCCCCAAACTTCTGAAATCACATTGAATTTCAAGGAGAAAAATCTACTTTTCCAACAAGCCATTACTTATTCTTCTTCTTTTTTTTTAAAGACTAAGATGTTTTAGTCCTGGTGACAAGAAGGTTAAGGGTTATTACTCTTGCGGCTACTGCATATACAGCCTGATTTTATATCCACACTTTTTGTGATAAGATCTCTCATGTAACTGAAACTTCAACATCAATTCTTGATTATAAGTCTGTGTCACTGAACAAATGGCCATCAAATGCCTCTCCACCTACGTCTGATTTCCTGAACTTCAAAATGGAACATTAAGTGCCATTTAGTCACTGACAGCAGCAATACGCCATTTATCAGCCTATTAGGTACACCTAGTAACGCTAATGGGGGTGAATGTAAAATAACAAAAGCCTCACACTGAGGCATCACTTTCCTTGCCTGAAAGGGATAATTCAGTAATTACAGAGCATGTCTCATTTGATCACTGGGCCAAAGGACCCGAAATGGGTTATTCAGAAGATTTCAGAGGATCGGAATTAAACATCTACTGTTAAGAGGGCTTTCAAAAACTTATTGTATTGTATTTTCCTTTATGCATATCAAACAGCAACTTTAGAACTCAGTTTTAGAAAAGTTTACATTTAGAGGATAGTGCTTTATTGACCCTTCTAAAAGTCAGACTTAGAAGCAGCCATGGTAATGTATTACTCTAAAGAGTCACTACAGTGTAATCTGCAGTGCAAAAATAATGCAGTTTGACACCACTTTAACTGCCATGGCCCAATGCTATGGAATTATGGGATTCCTAGTTCTGAGATAGTTAGTTTTCTCTATCAGAGAGCTCTGGTGCCACAACAAACTACAAATCCCAGGATTCCACAGCACTGAACCATGGTTGAAACTGTCAGCCTCCACAGACAGGCGGCCGTGGGTTGCTTTGAGAAGCCATGGATTGGGGTCAAGGCTGCTCCACACCTCGGCCCTGATCCACCCTTATGGCACCTCTGAAAAGGAGCACTAAAATAGTGCTCCTTTCAGAGCAGCCAAAAGGGGTGTCAGAAGAGGCAATGGTGGGTGCTCCTCAGGAAGGGGTTGGGGTGCCCG
>CM034708.1:22084058-22103622 GCA_020142125.1 Phrynosoma platyrhinos | reverse complement strand
CCCCCCCTGTATTAGTATTAGTGCAGATTAGACCTAGGTCATAACTAGATTTATCTTTTGCTGTTGCAAACTGTTCAAAACGAATATATAAAAAGACATTGGCCTAAACTCTGTTGTTAGTCTCAACTGTGACAGATGCATTTAATCAGTGGGATTTAGCTTTGTGTTGACTCACCAATTAACTCAACAATTTTGTATCATTATTTCCAAAATAGAATGGATTCTGTAGCAATCCCCCATGATTCTGCTTTTTATTTCCAAATCTTTACAGAGTGGAACTAGCCCATCCTATTTACTATAGCTAGTACCGTAGTTCCATCACATTTTCAGTCCTGTCATATCTGTCCTGCTACATGAATGGTTTGTGTTTACAACCCAAAAAGCCACTTTGTTGCAATTATACATTTGATTATTTTTGTTACTTTTTTAAACCAGTGTTTTGGTGTATTGAAACACTGCTCTATAAAAATCATGATGTGTTTGGCTGATCAGTTTTATCCAGATTCTGTATTACTGATATTCAAAAGTGCAGACTGGCGTGAAATATAGGTTCCCCTGCCTCAGTGGTTCACTAAAACACCTTAAAAGTGACAAATTATTTCTGGATCAGCAATATACAAAGAAGCATGGATGTTCTATCTGTGATTTCTTAGAGCCATGATAGTGCCACTTGAACAGAAGACCTCAGTGTCAAAACAGGTTTAGTGTTCTTATATTTGTGTAGAATTTGCGCAGTTTTCAATTACTTTCTCACTGCACAGAGAAAAATGGTAAAATGATTTGTTCTTTCCTGCAAAAACAAAATTTATAAGGATTTACATCCCCAACTTGCTACCTCATATTTTAGCAGTTTTATAGTTATTTTATCTTTGTTGTTCTTGACCATTTTCACTAGAGTATATGCAAGTGAAGGTTCTCTAAAGTCCTTTGTACAGTTTCATTTCTGTCCAAGTCAAGTGTTTTGTTTATAACCATAGCTAGTACAATATCAAATCACATTAAAAATGAAGATATCAACAAACTTTGAAGCATACAGTATGAAGAGTGACTACGATACATAAATAAATGCAGTGTCAACTTGACATAAATATTTTTACAATGCAGGGAGTATCTCCTTACCCACATGTTTACAAGAAGTCAGTTACATTGTATGATCACATGTACAAGTAATAGCTACTGTTTGATTGAATCTGTGCAGCAGCAGTAAGCAAATAAGTTGTTCAAACACATAGCTGTGTTAGGTCTCATTCACACTATGAAAATAACCCAGGAACTGGCAAAACCCCACATAACCTGGTATATTCAATACCATTCTCTCTCCCCCCCCCCAAAGTTTTCCTCAAAGATCTGCATCAATCTGCATCTTTGACAGTGTAAATAAGCTTCTGAAGTGATTCAGATCACATTGTATCATTTAAGGGAATGGAGGTGGTTCCATTTTATTCCAAAATGATGGCACATGTTTGAAAAATAAGAGGTTACAATGACTCAAAGAGATTTGTGACCCTAAAACAAAACGGGAATAACAAATCCAATATGCATCAACATGGCAATCTGCATCACCTTGGGACAAGAAAATGTCTATGAATGCCCCTTTACTCTGGAAAATCAGTATACAAAAGGATCTTGTAGTGCCTTTGAGACTAACTGAGGGGGGCTGCAGACAGGTGGCACAGAGCCACCCTGGGAAGTGATGGATCAGGGCCATGGCTACCCCATGCCATGGCTCCGATCCTCCCTTTTGCCACCCCGAAAAGAGCAGCAAAATGCTGCTCCTTTCAGGGGAGGAAAAAGGGCGCCCTAAGAGCTGGCACACAGCTCTTCGTTGCCCCTTCCAGTGCAGCGCATAAGGATGCCGTGCCGAGAAGGCGTCCTGATGGTGCGCACCATGCGTAACAGTGCATGACATCAAGTGGGGGGGGGGCGTGTGGCTGCCCTGCCCCATCACTGCCGTTGGGCTGGTCTGTAGAGGCCCTGATAGAAAGAAATGGTAGCATGAGTTTTTGTAGACTCCAAAGACTTCAGTCTACTGAAATTTGCTAAACTCATGCTATCGGTTTCTTACGTTCAGTTAGTCTCAAAGGTCCTACAAGATTCCTTTACATACAAATTATGTAAGTGATATATTTATATGACCTTGAGACCAGGAAGCAAACCATTTTAAAATTAGAAAATCAAAAGAAGTGCTCTGAACAACTCAGAGTTCAGTTCTATTTACTGAGCAGAACTGCAGACCAGGAGAACATGATGATAAAAGATTGCTCTTGAAATTCTTAGGATTTGTTTTACTCTGGGCTGGTTTCACATATTCCACTTGACACACCATACAAAGCTTTGCTGCAGCAAATGCACAAAATGAGTTTGAAACCTGGGCCTTCTTATATGACCTACAAAGATAGATATTGCATTGTTACAAGCAGGTTCATGGACCACAAAAGGTGTGCACAGTTCTATTTGCTGTGCTCTTGCTACTTAAAATGTTCAAGAATGTTGCATAAAACGCTTCAGATGTTTTGACTTTGAATATATGAAAGGGTTGAACATTCCCTCTAGGAATCATTATGGAAGCACTTCATTTTATTTTATTTCAAGATGTGAAGTTCAAAGAACCCCTTGGCCAAGGGTAGTATAATGGTCTGTTCTGAATCCTCTTTTAAAAATGTGTGCTTGGAAGTGCTTCTCAGAGTCAACCAGTGAACTGAATACTCAGGCTGTTTCTCAATAGGCTCAGTTTTGATTCTTCCCAGTGCAGTTTAACAGAAGTAACAAATAATTCTCATAATTTTAAGCACACACACAGACACACAAAGTTTCAGTTTTTCTGATTCTTTTTTCTATCTTCTTGGCCACTAGGGAGCAGTTGATGGAAATATTTCTCTCTATTTTCAAAGATCAAAGCAAGTAATGAAGGAATCGCAGAGTTGGAAGGAACATGGAGCATTATTAGGGGTGTGAGAGTGTGGGCTGTACTGGCAGTCACTCTAAGTTGGGTGACACCACTGCTCCCCAAATATCAAAGGTGTAAGGTGATGTGTATCTCACTGGGCAGAGAAAGGAAACACTTGGTCAGAGTCACCATCAGTGAGTGAGGTGAGTATCTCTTTCTCTACCCACTGATCCTTGAAGGCCATGGACTCCTCCCCTTCCTCCCCTTCCAGACTTGAAAAGAGAAAAGAAGGCTGAGGAAGGTGAGGCAGCAGTGGCAAAAACATGGTGTCACAGCTGGTGCCACAGTCACCACTGTCGCTGCTACTACAAATACTGTAGTACTGCTACCTGTCTTTTCAGGGGTTTCTGGCACCCCAAAGGATGGGCAGTAGTAGCAGTGGTGATTGTGACAGCAGAAACATGGAGTCACAGCCATTGCCACTGCTTGTGAAAAGATGGGTAGTTGTACTGACAGCAGTGGCAGCAACAGAAAAATGAAGTTGCCTCTGCCACTGTTGCTGCTGCTACTTCCCATTTCTTTGGGAGTTGCTGGTGCCCAAAGAAACTGACCATAGCAACAGCAGCAATAATAAACATCATTATTTCTTTCATTTCATGATTATTACTGAAAATAACTTTGTGGGAGGGGGTATAAAAATGATGCACACTAGGTATCAAGTTTGCTAGGTATGCCACTGGAATGGACATCATAGACCATTGAATCCAACTCCCCACTCAGTGCAGGAAATCCAGCTAAAACATTCCCAGCAGGTAGCTGCTCAGCCTCTTTTTGAAAACATCCAGTGAAATCCTGCTACTTCTTTAAGTAATTGGTTCCATTGCTGAACCTCTCTTATCGTCAAGAAGTTCCTTCTAATGTTCAATCAAAATCTACCTTTCTATAACTTAAAACCACTAAATCTGGTATTGCCCTCGGACAGCAGAAGGAAAACCTACACACTCATCTCTGTGACAGCCCTTTAGATATTTAAAGAGTACAACCATGACATTCTTTATTCTTCTCTTCACTAGACTTAACATACCCAACTCCCACAACCTTTCTTCATGTTTTTCTTCTCTATACCTCTTATCATCCTTGATGCCCTTCTCTGACTTGTTTATATTGTTTTTAATATGAGGTACACAGAGCTGTATACAGTACTCTAGATGAGGCCTGACCAGTGCAGAATACAGTGGGATTATTATTTCCCTTTTCTTGGAAACTATGGGGGGATGCAGATGAGCAGCCATGGGCCACCCTGGGAAGCGTTGGATTGGGGCCAAGGCTGCCCCACACCTCGGCCCCGATCCTCCCTTTCGCCACCTGGGAAAGGACTGCTAAAATAGCGTGTCTGGAAACTGAGCCAGAAGGACGTCATTGGAGCTCCCACTGTGTGCAATGGTGGGCACTCCAATGATGTCCTTGGGAAGGGGTTGGGGCACCTGGCATGTGGATGCCCCTCACCTTCTCTCCCTCTAAGATGGCACTTTGTGCCATCTGCACAGGCTGTATATTTCAGACTACCAGAAATAGTGCAACTTGAAGCCACTTTGAGTTAAAGTGGCTTCAAGTTGCACTATTTCTGGCAGTCTGTAATATACAGCCTCTGCAGATGGCACAAAGTGCCATCTTAGAGGCAGAGAAGGGGAGGGGCAGTGCTAAGGCATCAGGCTCAGTGCTAAGGCATCATGGGAACTGTAGTTTATTGTGGCACCAGAGCTCTCTGACAGAGAAGGCTCAGTGTCCCAGAAAAAAATACAATTCCCATGATTCCCTAGCACTGAACCAGGACAGTTAAAGTTGGCCTCAAGCTGCACTATTTCTGCAGTCTGTAAAGGCCCTATAGCTCTATTAATGTAGGCTAAAATGATATTTGTCACAGTGGGACACATTGCATACAGCCTCCCAGTGTCACAACAGGGGGCTCTGGATCTTCTAGAATCTGGAATATCCAGAGCAAACGGAAACTTTTTAAACATCATTTTAAGGGGTATATGGCTGGTTTGGTGCTGAACTAATTGGACGTTGTCTGGAAAGTTCACACTGGAAAGTTCACACCGGTGGAGATTGGGCCCTTCATAATCATGACACTGCTTTATACTGGCTCCATTCTATACTCCCCCAGGATTTATAACTTGTTGAGGGGCTTAGAACTTTTACAAGGGAGGTCTAGTTCCTCCCTACTACTTCAGAAAATTTTTTCTCACAAAGCGACATATAACGATTCTATAAGATACAGCCAGGACAGTTAAACTGCTCCAACTGTAAGTGCAGATACTCTCCACAAAGGGGTGGATGGGAACCGCACATACCTTCTCATGTTATTAGACTGCAAGTCCCAGCAGCCCTAGCTTATGGTGAAGAATGTTGAAAGTTACCATCCAAAACATCTGGAAGGCTTAAGTTCCCACCTCTTCCATAAGTTTCTTCTAGCCAAGGGAGAGACAAGCTCCTTTTTCCTCTGCAACCAGCTCCATAAACTATGGAGATGATTGCACCCCTCCTGGACCCGGCTTACTTCTTGCAAATTAAAGCCCAATTCCGGCTGGAGCCAGGTCTTATCACACAGCTTTTGCCCCTAAAAGAGCTGTCCAGGTGCATCCCGTCTCCAATGCAAATTCGGAAACACTCTGGTGGCCATTTTTCCAGGTTGGAAACTTCCAACCTGAAAAAATGGCTGCCAGAGAATATTTCCCAATTCACATTGGAGAGGGAATGCATCTGGATGACTCTGTTAGGGGCAAAAGCTGCGCAATAAGATCCATCTCCAGCCTGAATTGGGCTCTAATTCACAAGCGGTAAACCAGGTCCAGGAGAGGTGTGATAATCCCCTGACTCAGTAAGCAGTTATATAAATCTGCCTCTCATAAAGTCACTCAATAAATTAGCTATTTTAAGGTCCTGGCTTTCACTCTCATTTTGAATTCTGTAGGATAAATACTGGATTTCTGTTTTGTAGCCACTCAAATACTGCCTCACAGAATTTTTTCTTACAATAGGGTGTTTTATACAATCTTCCACTTAGTTTTGCTTTTGTCTACAGCAAAACTGTGAAATGAATAGTGTGGTTTCTCCTCAGAATAAACAGTGAGATACTTTCAATATTGCAGATAAAAGGTTTTTATGGATATTTTTGTTTCACATGTTTTAAAAAAATCATGGTAGAACTCCCCCACCCCTGAAATTCAGAATTTGAAATGTTTGTTCAAGCTTGGGTAAATATGTAGAGAAGCTTTATTTGACAACACAGGGGCTGTTTGAGGAAGGGAATTGAATTTGGCCTATGTTAGTTACAATATTGCTGTCCTTTTCCAGTAAAGAGCTACATGATTTCTGTGTGGTAGGAAGTCAATTCCATTTTAGTATTAACTTCAGAATTGTATTTTTCTCTAGGGAGGAAGGAGTTGGGTGTATATATGTGTGACTTAACAGAAAGACCTCTATTATCTGAAATGTCAAGCTGTCAGAAATATGTCTGCTTCACTCCTTCCACAAGTAACCATTGCTACTCATGACAACTCTGAGCTACTAGAGGTTTCCATGCTATTTAAAAAATGGGTCTAAAAAGCATGAAAAACTAGTGATTGGGGCTGTGGTAAAAGATTTTCCCATGCTTAGGCTGGCTTACAAGTGATTCACAGAAACCATAACAAGCATTGTTGTCCAGCCTATTTTCCCTTGTCAAGATAGCTCAAGCTAATATCAGTAGATTGGGTTGTTTCTTTCCTAGAAATCCAACCATGCATTACTGATTGACAACTGGAACATCTGGACAAAATTTTGGCCCCCTTAAGGAGAACTTAAGAAGTAACTAGTACTTAAGCAATACCATTTGTAGTCAGCTGTCAACTCAGAAACAAAATTGTGAGAAAGTACTAGTGCTTACAGAAATGAGACTTGACTGCTCGCCATGGATCACTACTTTTTATATTCCCTGAAAAGTCCTCTTAAAACAATACAAGACATGCCCCCCTCATATAGGCTATGTTCTGGATTCCAATAGAGTCAAGAAAAAAAGGTAAGCATGATCAATTATACTAATGCTTTCATGTCTTTATGTGGTATCCTTGTTAAAATAGTCAAAGAACATAGAGGTTGAGTATCCCTTATCCAAAATGTTGGGACATCTGGAAGTGTTTGCCATTTTGGATTTATTTTATTTTATTGGAATTTGGAACACCTGTATTTGTATATATGTACATCGTGAGATATCTTGGATAAATCTAAACATAATATTTTTTATGCTTCTATACTCTTTATACAAATACCATGAAGGAAATTTTCTGCAATATTTTAAATAATTTTGTACATGAAATAAAGTTTGTGTGCCTTGAGCCATGAGAAAGCAAAGGTGTTGCTATCTCACCAACCCTTTTTTTTTAAAAAAAATTCAGATTTTGGAATTCTGGATATGTGAGACTCAACCTGTATGTGCTGCTGAAACTATACAGCTCTTAACCATATCAGTGCATGGACTGGAAACATCTGTAAGATCTCTCTGAATGTTCACCCTTCCTGAAGGAAGAATGCAATAGAAAATATTGTTTTGGATCCAGATTTAGTCATGACTAACAGGACCTACTTTAAACATGACATTCTGAGTACTGTACAGTACAATCCATTGGGTATAACTTTCAATGGGAAATTGTTTTAATTGTTTTTTTTAAAAAAATAACTAAATCAGTTAAAATACTTTTTAGTATTTATTTTTCAGAGCATTCTAAGATTAATTAGAGCAAGAGTCTGCCTTCAAAGAATTCTGTAATGCCTTGGACTACAATCAGTGATGATTCCTGAAGGTAGTATAAGTAGAACACTCATACATTTTTAACAATGACCTGAGATGGGCCACAAAGAGCAGCTTTGATCAGCCAGAAGTTGTTCTGAGGTCACCTAAGGCAGCCCAAAGCCACAGCAAAAGTAGTAGTGGAAGTCCACTCCTTACCAGTTGCCCATTTGGGTACTGCAGTGGTGGCTTGCTTTCAGAGCAGGCTGTGTGGTCACCGTGATCCCCAGCTGATATTATATATTGGACTGAGTATTGTACTTGGACAGAACAGGAATAAATTTCCCTGCTTGGTCACAATGCTAATGTCTCTGAACCAATCTTGCCTGAAAGAAGTCTCTGAGCCTGTTTCTTTGGGTTCTATGCAGGAAGAATCCAAATAATAATAGATAATACAAACAAAACTAATGCACAGATTGAAGTTTGCTGTTGTCTGAATTGATCCTCAGTTTACTGATAGGTGATCATACCCCATTTAAAGTCATAATTAACTTGCCAAATTACAAATTACAAAGTTTGTATGAAAGTTAAGGTTTGTTTTGCTTTTGTGTAAAAGGGTGTGTGAGGGGGGAAATTCAAATAATTAACACATTTTTGCATGCTTTTACATCCAAAGTGAGTAATATGAACATAACGAGTATCACAAGTTATTATTGTCCTGGCTCATGCATTATGACATCATAAATGGCTTCTCCTTCTCTGACTAGTTTTCATCTATACTCTGTTTATTAGAAGTGAACAACATGAAAATGGAGGCAGTGGCTGCAGTCCAAAAAAACATTTTTAAAGTGATTGGTTCTTTTTGGTAAAGAGTATGTAAACAAAGGAAAAGCCATTCTGTTTTCATGAACCACAATTAGGACATTTTCTTTAGCTTTGGAAAGTAAACAACCAGCATGTACAAAAATAGCAGAGTGGATGCCTAGTCCACCATTTTGAGTCCCTGTATTGGGAGAAAAGCAAGATAATCATCATCATCATCATCATCTTGCTTTTCTCCCAATACAGGGACTCAAGATGGTGAACTGGTATTTGAGCTTTTAATACATTTGGAACATATGAACTTACTTGATTAGAACTACCAAACAAACTTATTCTGATATTTGGTTGCATCTGTTGTATTACACTGAATTTTACCCTCCCATTCTAGCTGCTCAAATGGCAAGCTGCAATCATACCTATTAAACATGTTTGAGAAGCTCCTCAGCTGTTGTGGTTTTCTTCAGAGAAAAGAGTTTATGAGTCCTATATCTCTTCTGATCAAAAGACACAAACTGTAGTACATTATTAGAGAACAACATTGGAAGAGTGCAAGAAAGGTTAAAATAAATTAGATGTGCCTCTGTCGATCAGCATGCTATTGAGAATACAGATTGCTAGATGAAAGCCAGGAAGCTTGGAATGGAGACTGAAATTGCCTCTCTAAGGACAAAACTCTATTGAAATCAGCACTATGTTGATGTTTTCAATATAAAGTATACAAAGCCCCAAGCACAAAAAGATGCTTTTCTCCAAACTGTGTATATGCCTGAGGTAAACATCATTACTAAATTGACTCCACCTCCCAATCAAAATGCAATCTTTTGGGTGAGTCTGCAATCTAGTAATTTTACACACAGTTTCAATAACTCATAAAAGAACTTTCAATACAAACCTAACACATAACCAAAGCTGGGGAAAGTTACCTTTTGAACTATAATCCTTTGAATCCCATAGCCAGTATGACCATTGCTCATGTTTCCTGGGAGATGGTCCTTTTTTTGGAGTTGTAATTGAAAAAAGTAACTTTGGAAAGATTTTGACACAAGTACCATGTGTTCAGATTCTCAGCCATGCATCTTGACAATTGCAGTATTTCTGGTAATTTTCTAAAAATAATATGCCGACATTGCCAACACTTTCTCTTTTTTTCTATTCCTTTAAAAAGGAGAAATTTCACAGGTGTGTTTCCTATTTAGGTTATAGATGAAAAAATTAGAAAATTTCATCTTGATTTTCCCCTTGGAAGAGCTGCTGAAAATATTTATGCAGAAGCATCACCTTCTTCATCACAGAAATGGCTTGAAATTTTCATTAGTAAATGCATGCAAAATATCATTCATGTTTGCATCTGCTTTTTCCTTCTTTTCCTTCTTTCCTAGCTGGGGTTTGAGAATATGGCAGAGACAACAGTGAAGATGAAAGACGGAGGAGGAGTCCAGCTCCTCAGAAGAGTATCATGGTCCTACTGAAGATAAAGGGTTAAATCTAACTGTTACAATTTTAGGCTCATCAAACAAGCTGCTGAAAAAGAAATCAAAAATATTATAAATCCCATGGACAAAGATTTTACACTGGATTTGCAACAGCACAAATCTCCACATGCCATTTATATATGGGATCTACACTTCTTGGCACAAGCAATTGGAATGTCTCTGTGTCCTAGCATGGCTGATGGGTATGTAACCCTTAATCACATCCATTTCTGCTAAAAGAAAACCTTAGCTACTTGGTGGAAATGGGGTACTCTGTTTTCTCAGCTGCAGCTGCCCCAGATACATTTTGGCAACTTTAGGTGCAGGTGGAGAAGATAATGAAGACATTGCCAGGACTTCAAAAAGCAGAAGAAATAAAGTCACATTTGTCTTTTCACAATCATAAATGCTTTTCAAGAATTTCTCATAGCATCCTGTATTAAAGTGCATAAGCCTTATAATGAAAGAAAAACATGGGAATTGGAAAATATGATTAGCAAAAGCAGAGCAAGAGATATGAATTTTGTGGCACAGGTGCAAAATATTGGCCCCAAACCTGGCATAGTTGCCCACATGTGAATTAAGGCTTGCAGCTGACTTCATTAGATTTTTTGTTATCCTGCCTCTTATCTTCCCCACTGTTCTGAAGACAAAACATGCATATGATAGGCAACAATTAAAGCATTTTCTTTCATTTCCCTCCTGGAGAATTATTTGGATCCGGGGGGGGGGGGGGGGGGGGGGGGGGGGGGGGTCAGCAGCTTTTTACAGCAGTATCTCACATTGCTTTGAGTGGTGCACCAGGTATTTATTTTCAATCTTCATGACCATTTTCTGCAATTAACAGGGTCTACATACTTTCCAACATTTCACATATTAAAACTGGAACAAGTGTGGCCATGAAACATTAGAAAGTGAAGATTATTAATGGGGGAGGGGACATCAGCTGGGAGAGGCTGTGGCAATTTGCTTTTGCCTTAGTCTACAGAGAAGAGTAAGGGCTGATACAGACAGATCATTTGGGGTAGCTGTTGGCTGCCCCTGGGAGTGGCAGATTGGGGCCGTGGCAACCATATGCTGTGGCCCTAATCCTACTTTTTGCCGCCCCTAAAAGAGCGGCAAAGTGCCACTGCTTTGGGGGGTGGCAAAAGGCTGCCCTTTCAGCTGCCACAGCAGCTTTGTTTTGTCCAAAAAGAAGTTGGAAAAGTAGGATGACAGAAAATCAACCAAGATTATCACTGTCAGACTGTGACAGAGGGAAGTCATGGGCATGTTGCAACAACTTTTGTTGATTCACTTGCTGTCCCAGTGTTTCCCATTTGCATCCGGTAAGACTTTTACTAGTATCTTCAAGTGGCATCCCTGCCTGGAGTTTTGCTTGGTGAGGGTATGGGTGTGGGCTTCCAGGGGGTAGGGCTTCTGAGGGTGGTGCTAATAGGGCACCTCCCTTGCTATCATGCACCATTTTCTCATGAGCAGGCTGCATGGGGGGTGCTTTCTCCAGAGATAAAGGCCAGAGGAGGAGGAGGAGGAGGCATGCATGCACGCTCCCTGGCTGCCTTGTCCTGGGCTTTTTCTCTAGAAAAGAAGCCCAGACTGGAGAAGGAGGCGGAGGAAAATACAAGCAAGCTCCCTAGATGCTCCATCCTGGGCTTCCTTTCCAGGGGAAAAACATGGAACAGAAAAACGGGAGGAGTGCATGTGCACTATTGCAATCTGCTCTATCCTGGCTTTTTTCCTGGACAAGAGGGAAAGGAACAGACTGAAAAGGCACATGCACACTCCTCCTCCTCCTCTTTCTTTGCCCCAGGCATCCTGGAGCAGCCAGGCAGGGGGAGGAGGGTCCAACAAGGTGTCACCCCTCTTCTTGGTGCTACCTAGTGCAGTCCACACACACCTTCCACCCCCTTTGTAACAGCACTGGTCTCTTCTGTTGATATTTGTATGTGAAACTTGCTTCCTCCATCCATCCTGAAAACCCACTGCTCTGTTATTTTATTGTTTTATTGACATGCTAAGGAGAGCAAAACTCCTCAACAACACTGAGCCATTATCAAGAGAGGGAATGAATAGTGAAGAGAAAAGAATTCTTCCCTGACTTAATGAATGGACTGCAGTTTTATTCATTTAATTGCCATATTTAGTATGGTTGCTCCTCAAAGATGTAAAGGCTGTAATATATAGGTCTGTGCCAGCTTACACTTCATAAATAAGCAAGAGCTTGAAATATTCTTAAATAATATTATTTCTTTAAAAAAAAACATAGTATAGTCACTTCTGAGCAGGTATTTCACTTCATATTCTGAATAATTTCAATAATAGCTCTTTTTTAAGAAAAAGTTTTATCTTTGTCACAATAGGCAAATTGCAATGATGTGGAGTCTTTCATCAGTATACACATACATGTTTCCCTTGAAAAATCAGAACTGTGGGACATCCACTTCTGAGTTAACATTCCCTAAGGTCATACCCTCGATGCGGTCTTTAGTACGGAACAGGAATATCCATGGGCGGAGGTAATAAATACCACCGCATTTCCTGGACAAGGTTGGACTAAGAGCCACAGTCCACCCACTGGGGGTGGAGGACCTATTAGAATGGTCCACCCTCAGAGGCTAATGGAGCCTTGGTTGGCAATACCGACGATTCTGTCAAAGCCCTGGTTAATATCTGGAACATTGATCTTACCAGGGCTATCGACATGATCGCTCCCAAGTGTCCTTTCCAACCTGCTCCAAATCGTCAACACTGGTTTGCAGATGAATTTAGAAAGATGGAAGTGGATTAGACAACAACTAGAGCACAACTGGCGGAAAACTCGACTGTTATCTGACAAGACTCATCATAGGAAATTTCTTTGTTCCTATAGAGAGACAATATGTGCAGTGAAGAAATCTTTCTCCTCTGCACGTATTCATAGAATCATAGAATCATAGAGTTGAAAGAGACCACAAGGGCCATCCAGTCCAACCCCCTGCCATGCAGGAACTCCCAATCAAAGCATCCCTGACAGATGGCCATCCAGCCTCTGCTTAAAGACCTCCAAGGAAGGAGACTCCACTACTCTCCGAGGGAGTGTGTTCCACTGTCGAACCGCCCTTACTGTCAGGTATTGCATCTGTGGAATCCTGTTTAGGGTGGTGAGGGAGCTGGCTCAGGTTCCCCCTCTGTGGAACCCTTTACTTAACCCAACAATAGCCTGTTGTGATGTTTTTACCAACTATTTCACAGATAAAATCTCTCAGATAAGAACCGACTTGGATACCGGGATTACAGCAGAATTGACTGATGAGGTGTCCAGTAAACCTGTTTTTGAGATTAAACTAGATCAATGAGTACCGATGACGTGGACAAGATCCTTGGAAAAGTGAAGAAGACAACGTGCACCTCAATCCCTGCCCATCTTGGCTGGTTGTTCAGGGGGGCGAGGCCTTGATGGCTTTTCTTTAAAAAGTCATCAATGCATCCCTTAGGGAAGGAATTGTTCCAACATGTTTAAAGGAAGTGGTTGTTAGACTGCTCCTGAAGAAATCTTCCCTGGATCCCCTGGATCTGAAAAATTATAGACCAGTTTCTCATCTACCATTTTTGAGCAAGGTAATTGAGCAAGCTGTCGCTTTTCAACTTCAAGTGATCTTGTATGAAACTGATTTTCTAGATCCATTTCATACCGGCTCCAGACTGGGATATGGGGTGGAGACTGCCATGGTCACTCTGGCTGATGACCTGCGCCTACGCATTGACAGGGGAAGCATGACCCAGTTGGTGCTTTTGGACCTCTCAGCAGCTTTTGATACGATAGACCATGACATCCTCTTGAAATGCCTGAGAGAATTAGGAATGGGAGGCACTGTACTTCAGTGGTTCCATTCCTTCCTCTCGGGCAGATTCCAGAGGGTGATGCTTGGGGACAGTTGCTCTTCAAAAACAGAGTTTAAATGTGGCATCCCTCAGGGTGCCATCCTGTCCCCGATGCTGTTTAATATCTATATGAAGCCACTGGGGAGATCATCCATAGTTACCAATATGCTGATGACAGCCAAATATATTTCTCCATGTCTTTTTCATTAGCCATGACGGCAGATGGCAGTTCTTCCCTCAGTCAATGTCTCGAGGTGGTAATGGACTAGATGAGGAAAAAACTGACTCAAGCTGAATCCAGATAAAATGGAGATACTCACAGTAGGTGGGGGGTGGGCAAACCAGGTATTGGGTCACCACCTCTGGTCCTGAATGGGGTCATACTCTCAACTAAGGACTGTGTTCTCAGTTTGGGGGTGCTCCTAGACTATTTGCTTCACATGACAGATCAGGTGAATGAGACAGTCAGGAGCGCCTGTTATCAGCTTTGGCTGATACACCAGCTGCGCCCTTTCCTGGAGGTAAGAGACCTAAAAAAAATGTGGTGCATGTATTGGTAACCTCATGACTCGACTTCTGCAATGCACTCTACACGGGGCTACCCTTATACCTAATCCGAAAACTACAATAAGTACAAAACATGGGGGCCAGATTGATCACCGGGAAATCTAAGAGTGATCATATTACACCTGTTCTGAAATCTGTCCACTGACTGCCTTTAAAGCCATACATGGTTTGGGTCCAACCTATCTAAGGGATCGCCTTCTTCCATATAATCCACCCTGTACCCTCAAGTCCTCTGGGAGGAATTTACTGCAACCAATAAAAACTAGATTATCAGTAACCTCCCCAAGGACATTTTATGCCACCACTCCCAGACTGTGGAATGCCTTGCCGAAAGAGATCTGTCAAATTACCAACTTGGATAGTTTAAAAAGGCTATCAAGATGGATCTCTTCCTGCAGGCCTTCATGGAATAGACTACTCCACGTGAACCATGCTTCTTCCCAATATACACCTTTGTTATACGCTCCTATTGGTGTCCCAGAACGTATGTTGTTTTAATCTTTATGCTTTTATTATTGTATTTAGTTTCAAGGGGGGTATTGTATTATGGTTTTATGGCATGTATGTTTTTAATCTGTATTTGTACTTGTAAGCTGCCTTGATTGCCAAGGCAAAAGGCAGGATATAAGAAATTATTATTATTATTATTATTATTATTATTATTATTATTATTAGCTAAATTCCCATGAGTGTGGGAAAACATAATATTGTTCAGAATGGTTAATAACTCTTATGGATGAGACAAATAATTTATGATCTTTCTGGTGTACATAGAATTTTAGAATGCAAAGCAAAGTAACCAAATCCAATGTGTCTGCATCCTAATGGCCATGAAATAATACCATCTTGTACATTGCCAAGCATGGTACTTTGGAGTTCTAGCCAAATCCAAATCACTTAACCTGCAGGGATACCATGGTTTATAAATCCTCTCCACCCCAAAATCTGAAAGCAAGTAAAGACAACCTTTAGCCTGTAAAACTCATGAGGGATTGGGGGAGACAATTCAAGAAAAAAGGTTTTTTTTAGAAAAAGTTTTATCTTTGTCACACTAGGCAAATTGCCTATAGGTCCCATTTGCTGTATTGTAAAGGAGAATCACCATTCCTGCAGCTTTTAAAGTGGCAGCTCTCATTTTTAGATTGAAAGATGTTTCATGGGAGGGGGAAGACTATGGGCCTCGGCAGATGGCTTATTAAGCTGTCCTCGAGGCAGGGAAGAGGAAGGGCAGCCACACGCTCGGCACCCCTTCCTCCTCCCGAGGTTGCCCTCGGAGCCGCCGGCCCTCTTCACAGCCGGCGCTCTGGGAGCAACCTCCCGCCGCAGCATCCGCACTCGCTGTGGCGAATAAGTCAGTGAAAGTGCGCCTCATGCTTTTGAGGTGCACTTTTGCTGACTTGTGAAAGGAGAGCTATTTTAGCGCTCCTTTCAGGGACAGGGAAGGAGAGCCGCAGGATCAAGGTGTGGGGATGCCTCGATCCTGGGGCGCACCTTCCCAGGGAGGCCCCATGCCACCAGTCTGCTTCCCCCCTATGTGGGCTGTGAAGGGCAGATTGCAGGTTTCCTATCCTAAATTATCCCTATGCATGGGGTACAACTCATAAAGAAGTTTCTTGTCTCTCAAAGTTTCATATTAAGTGTTTTGGAAAGACTTGCTCTGCATTTTCAGTATCAATTTGAAGTGCATCTCAAAACAAGGTCATCTGAATAAGAAACTAAGGTAAGGAGATTCTGAGTATGAGAATATTTCTGGATCAACCATTGCCTAATGATGCCACATTCTGGTTTTACTAGGTGATTTTTTTAAAAAGTGGGCATCATTTTGCATTGTGTACAGCCAAAAAAAGTAACTTATAAATCATTCTGAATTCTGAATATTTTATCTCCTTCTCCAATATAGATAACAGCTGATATTTAATATTCAGAAATACTTGGCAGAATGTATGTCGGAAGCTGTTATTTATTTTATTTTTTAAAGACTATAGGCCTAAGCAGACTGCCAGAAATAGTGCACATTAAATTGAGGCACTACCCTGGCTCAGTGCTAGGGAATCATAGGAACTGTATTTTTTTCTGGGACATTGAGCCTTCTCTGTGAGAGAGCTCTGGTACCACAATAAATTACAGTTCCCATGATTCCCTAGCACTGAGCCAGGGCAGTGCCTCAATTTAATGTGCACTATTTCTGGCAGTCTGCTTAGGCCCTATATCAGTGAAGTGCATTCAGCCATAATAAACAACTGAAGTTTGACAGTGCAAATAAGAGAGAGAAATTGTGGAGAAGACTATTAAATCCATGTTTGATGTTGTCTCATCTGTCGTGGAAGAAAGCTTCAGTGCTCATTATTTGGAAGTTCCAAGTGATGTCTTTTATTTGAAAAGTGGAATCAGGCATGTGAGCATTCTGAGAAGGCAAGTTATGAATATGCAAGCTAACAAATCCTCAGAGTAAGAAATGTGGATTTCTTACTGTTTAGGGAGGGCAAGCACCTGGGATGCCATAAGAACTACTAAATCAAGGACACATTTTGTCCAGCACTCTTACTTCAGGACTGACTGATAAAGTGCCCCTGGAAGCACATGAGAAGACCATGATGGAGAAAATTTCCTTTTGCTTACCTATAGGCAAAATGCATATATATGCATATATAAATGCATATATAAAGGTGGGTACCTGGTGTAGTACACACACACACACACACACACACACACACCTGCCCAGTGATACCACTGCTTTTATAAAGAAGGCCAAAGCCTAAGTGCTGGGCAAAACGCTGATGGAATACTTTATACTTCTGTGATGGACCTAACCAGAAACCAGTCGAGGGGAATTCCGCTATAGGTGAAATCTGGCCAAGTAGGCTGGATCCTGATTGGCTGGACTTCCTGTCCCAATGTGGGAGCTTATGAAGGAGCTGCCAGTGTGCACAATAAAGATGGACTCTTGTTGACACTCACCATTAATTAAGTGAACACCACAAGATAGGGCTCCCAGGTGAGTTTGGGGCCCTTTCTTAAGCAGAGCAAATATTCTACTACAGTTGTTATGTACCTTCAAGTCATCTCTGACTTGTGGCAACCCTATCATGGGGTTTTATTGACAGGAAAGTCTGAGAGACTGTGGCTTGTCCAGGTCATCCAGTGAGAGTTATAACCCAACTCTCAAACCACTACACCCTACAATAATACTATGGGGCAGCATTTGAGGCAAGCAGAAGGTAATACAGATACATTTCCATATTAATTTATAATTATTCTGTAGCTGACATAGCATCAAATCAAAGTGAAATTTATAGCAAAATCAGTGGAATCATGGAAAGGAGAAAAGCAGAGAAGCCTTGCCTAGTTTAGCTTGGTTGCAGTTTATTAATGACTATAGTAATGCACATTCAGATGTCATTCACTCTCCCACAAAGATTGGTTTCTAATTTGATTAATTATAGTCCAAAAGACACTGCAGAAATAAGCCAGTTTGAGACTGCTTTCACTGCTCTGGCTCAATGCTAGGGAATCCTGGGAACTGTAGTTTATTGTGGAACCAAAACTCTCTGATAGAGAAGGCTAAATGCCTCACAAAACTACAGTTCCCAGAATTCCCTAGCACTGAGCAAGGACAGTTAAAGCAGTCTCAAACTGGATTATTTCTGCAGTGTGTTTCAAACCTATGTCCTATTGTTTAATATTCTATGACTGATTCATGGCCCTAGCTACCAGGGAAAGTGATCCATTCTTCAATCACTGGAGAAAGCTTACTGAGATTAAGTTGATAGAATATTATTGAAGCAAACTAGTGAACTAAAAATGTCAATATGCACTATCATTGGCTTTAATAGTTCCTTAATTGCAATCATACTATGTGTGCCAGGTCCTCTTTCAGTCCCTGGGCACAAAAAACTATCCAAATGCCTTTCTACTGTTTAGAAAAAATGAGCAAGAATAGAATGTGAAAAATCAGTGTGAGAGTAAGAGACTGATTTGCCTGGGGCAAGAAAATGTGAACAGTGTCTAAGCACAGAAAGAGAGAGTCTCAGGAGTGTTCCAGTGTAACAGGAAAGGGGTTCTAGGGACAACAGATGCAGGGTACTGTTGTGCGGAATGTAGTGTGGCCTTGGAAAGAGAGGACAATAGGAATGAACAAGCCTGTTTCAGTTCTTGCACACATTTTCAGTTTCTCTGATTTTCTGAGATTTTTCCTGACTGTTAAAAGTTTATTTTAACAGATTCCCAAATCCCTTTTCAAATCCAACAAAATTTCCAAACAAAACTCATAATTTTTGTGCATTTCCATAATGCATAATTCTATGTTAACATTATATTAGATATCTGTTTTGCTAGAATTTTTGTGCTAACATAATACAATTTTGTGCATACTCTTTGATAAACCATGCATTTTTGTGCACACTTTTCCTTGAAACGCAACTTTTAGGAGTTGTCAAATTTTGCACTGTAAAAAGTTTAAATATGCAGATTTCACTGTTCAAGTGTGTTCCAGTTCACTTATAGGTTTAGACATTGCTTATTGGATAAATTCATAGAAAAATTAAAATGGAATAAATTTTTCCTCCATCCAAAGTAAGAAGACAGGTAAACATTCGCACATAGGAAAGGAAAGGCTATAAGCTGCCACTGAAAATTGGACAGCTTATTGGACAGGTGATCATGACAGATCCATTTGTGACTGAAAATAATCACCCAGCTCTTGGGCTACAATTTATGCCATTCATCTAAAAACAGTACTTCTTTTATACTCCTTAAACATTGTTTCCTTCAGATTTCACATATCTAGGACTGAAAGCATCACTAGATGCAATTTACTTTGAACTGTCTCCAGTGAAAGGATAATCAGTACTGAAAACATAACTGCAAGTTGAACAGATCAGAAACTGGTATTATTTCTAGAAGATGAAATAAAAAGCCATCACCTTGTTAATGTGTATACAATGTTCCAAGATATCTTATAAATAAATAAATAAATAAATAAATAAATAAAATTATTTGTATCCCGCCCTTTGGGAGACCCAATCAGGGTGGGTCACAACAATAAAATCATACATAATAAATCACAATATTTCCACCCCCCATTAAAACAGTATTAAATCAATAACAAATTAAAACACATTTAAACAATTTAAAATCACTTTACATATAACATCTTGCAACAGCAGCAATTGGGCCATGGCAATGTTT
>CM034708.1:22069591-22083958 GCA_020142125.1 Phrynosoma platyrhinos | reverse complement strand
CCTCAAAACTAGAGTAATGTGGTCCCTCCTAGATGTTCCCGAGACAAGTCTGGTTGCCATATTTTGCACCAGCTGTAATTTCTGAACCAAGCACAAGGGTAGCCCCATGTAGAGCACATTACAAAAATCGAGGCGTGAGGTTACCAGCACGTGCACAACAGTCTCGAGATCCCTTACTTCCAGAAAAGGGTGCAGCTGGCGTATCAGCCGAAGCTGATAATAGGCACTCCTGACTGTCACATTTACCTGATTTATCATCAGGAGCGACGAGTCAATGAGCACCCGCAGACTGCAAACACAGTCACTGGAGGAGAGTGTGACCCCATCCAGGACTGGAGGTTGCAACCTGATTCTTGGTTTCAGGGCCGCTACCGTGAGCACCTCTGTCTTGTCCAGATTCAGTTTCAATCTTTTTTTCCTCATCCAGCCCATTATGGAAATACCTAGATTTCTCTAGTGTGTTACTGATTTCCTCCACACAATATATGTTCAATTGCCTTCTATGCCTTTGCCAGATTCATTAGCATTGTCCAGATATTCTTTTCTCTAACAGATCTCACCTCTCCATTTCTTTTCATGAATGCAGAGGGCTTGGAAAAGTTACTTGTTTTGGACTACAACTCATTGTATGGCTAGTAGCAGAGAAAGCTGGTGGATACACTGCCACAGGGAAGGAAATCCAGAATTTACTGTCATTTTTCTCCATAACTTATCTGAATTGAGTAGGAACTCTCCCAGTGATGGGCATTTTCTTTTCATATGATTAGCACTAGCAGAACTTCCATTCAGCTTGGAACAGTTGTAATAAAAAAGAGTAGAAAAATCAAGAGAGGGCTTGCCATCTTAAAGCAATGGATCCATCAGTGCCCCAGGCAGTGGCCAATGCTGAGTGGATGATCCTGGAGTTGTAGTCCAAATATCAGCTTTTCCAAGATCTAGAGTGCTTCTGGAGAAAAGTGCTGGACAGATGCATAGAAACAACAAAGTCCCTTCTTATGACACAGTGTGCTTCTAGACTGCATTTTTATCAGTTTTATCTTTGTATGTCCCATCACTGTTCTTCTGAAGGCTCTGTCCTCTGTGGGAACAATACACATGTGAGATCATGGGAGAGGGCCTTCACTAGACAGTTGTGGAATGCCCACCATTAAAAGTGCAGTTGGTGCCAATTTTGGCTACATTCCAGCCCCAAGTTAAAACATGCTTCATTATAACTTTTAAAGGTTTAATACACTTCTAGAATATTTAAAATATTTTTTAAAAAAATCTGTTGTGTTAACATTTTGAATTTTTCCAGATGATCTTATTGTAAGCTGCCCAGAGGTCTTATGGTAGGATGGAAATATTGAAAAAAAATAATAAAGTTTTTGGAGAATCTAGACAATGTCAGCATCAGTTTGAAGTCCTGTGTTTTAATTTTCTTACTTCTTTCTTTCTTCTCAGCAGTGAAAATTCTCTAAGGAAAAAAGATGGAATACCTACACAGTGTCTTTTAATTGTGAATGTGGGTTCCCCCTGTCTAAGAGTGCCCCCAACTTAAGTTAGAAAATAAACCTCATGACTCTCCAGTAGGTGGGAAAGGAGCAGATCTACCCAGGCTATTGATTTGTCAGTTTGAATTTCCTTCCCTGGGAGTTGCCCAGCTCCCAGAATTGTACCTTGACCTATAAGATAAGATTTTTTTTGTTTTAATATGAACAGCAAAGTAATAGGAGCATCCTAAACATGTTGAATCAGTTCAAGCAGCTAGAGCTTTTAATTTACTTTGGTGAATTGTTCTTAGGGTTCTAATTAGTTTTAGGTAGTCAATGTGTGTATTGCCTTTATTTTCAGGCAACTCACTGAATGTCTCTTTCTTGGTCCTTTAATAAATATACTGCCTTGGAAATTGGCTTTGGTTCCCTTGCTTGGACTGCTTGGGAGAAAATGGTTGTTAAAAAGTTAAAAGGAAGCCCTGAAAAGGAGGCATATCTTTCTCCCTAAGCCTGTAACCCTGGATTCTCATGTATTCTAGATATTAGTGTCAATTTTAAAAATCAGTGGTGGTAACTCTGAGGAAATGGACAACTTCAACCTTGATGTGTCCCACTGGGTTGGAAGTACAAATACTGTGTATCAGTTTGCAATATTTAATGATTTGTGCTTGCCACCACAGTATCTAGCTGAGCATGTTTGTGTGTGGGGAATCCTTTTTGGATTTACAACTCCCAGGATCCCCACCCTAACAAATTTGATTATTTTGGCTGGGAAAACTGAAAAGTGTAGTTCAAAACTATATGTTTGCAATGGTCTGGTATCTAAAAGAGTGGCTTGCCTGATATAAAACTACTCATTGGTTGACACCAATACAAGCCTCATCATACCATTCTGATGAAAAGGCAGTGAAAAAAAAATATAAGAACATGAGCATACATTACTAAATATACACAACATAAGTGTATATGTTGTGGTGCAAGTCATTCCCACCTACCTATGTAAATTTTACCACTAAATAAGTGTATATGTTGTGGTGCAAGTCATTTCTACCTACCTATGGAAATTTTTACCAAGTTAGAATGGCTCATACAGAAAGCACACACATTTACAGCTAAAGACAGCATCCAAGTAAGAAATATCAGCATAATGGACCAAATAGAAGAAAGGCTCTTGTTCCAATGAAAGGTTATTTTTTTACAAGAATACTTTGTTAATTGCCTGATGTTTTGCCAGACACCTGCAGTTGGCATCTTGCAGAAGAATCAAACTCCTCATGTAAATAGCATGAGACTTGGACACTTTCAAAGGAAACACCCCCCCCAAAAAAGGTTCCTCTCAGAGATGCATAGGTTATCTTGGCTTTCAAAGGATCCTCTCCCAGCTCAGCAGAAAAGCTTTAGGACATCAGGTAACCCATAAGCATGCTATTTGTGGAAAATGGGAGATGAGAAAGCAGGTGGGTAATGAAGCATAGCTCCAGCACCACAGTTTTCCAGCCTATTTAGGTAGATTGTCTTTCTCTAATTGTTTTTCTCCCTGGAGACAGGGGAGATGGGGGAAAGAAAAGATAAGAGGTTCCGATACCATAAACCAGGCTTTATTACTGCATTTTTAGTCTTTCTCAAAGAAATATATGCAGTCTTAGAAAAACATCCATTTGTGATGTTATACTTAAAGATGTGTCTTTATTTTGAATGGCTTATCATAGTAACAAAGACAAAGGGAAGAGAGGGGGGAATTTTTGCAAAATTAAATTCAAAGGTCTCTCCTCTCTATTTTCCCAGTCAATAGGAGTAGTACCCATATATTCCCATAGCTGAATGTGACCCTCACCAGCTTCAGTGCTTTTCCTCTCAGCTGCACTGTCCATGTGTGCTCTCTGTTCTGTGGCATGATACCTTGAAAGTTTCCCATGGGTTAAATCCATGAGACAAATTACATCACCAATCTTTTGAAAAGCTAAAAAAGAAAACTCCACTGGTCATGCTAGATGGGAGGTTCTAGGATTTGTTTAAAAAAAAGATAATTTTTCAAGGCAATGATGTCTTTGCTAAAACATGTTGGACATTGATTATTCTGTTTCACTGCATTGCATAAATTTCAGGGTTCTTTTCCTTGGTGGCACCAATGAATTGTCCAGCATTCAGAATTCTTTCTTTCTTGGCTAGCTCGTTCCAAGTTTGAACTAAAATCTGAAGCATATTCACCACCCGACTGACATGGAACACACCATCCACTAGTGTAGATGAAAAAATGGTCAAGGGCAAATGTTGCTAATAGGCAATGGTGTCCCTCTGAGTAGCTCTTCTTGCTCTGAGTTATGTCATTACCTGTTTCAATTACTTGGAATAAAAAAATACTCATTCAAAGGGGCAATTTGAAAATACAGACTCATTGTTTCTAGGGATAAAAGGGGCAATTTGAAAACAGTCACCCTTCTGTTTTCACAGGGGATCTGTTCTGGACCCTCCCCCCTGCAAAAATGGAAAATCACAAATATTCAAGCCCAATTGGCTTGAATGGCAGTGCACACCCCATTTTGTCCCCCTCTGTTTGCTGCCCATGAATATGTAAGGGACACAGATGCCAAGTCTGTGAAGATGGGGGGGGGGGGGCAAAAGCAGCAGCCAATGATGGCTATGCATAAGCTCATCCTGCTCAACAAGATTTGATTTTGGCCAAAAAAAACCCAATAAAAACAACTAGGTTCAGAAAAAGTATCTGATTCTATGATTCTATCTACCCTGAGAAAATTGTATTTAACATTCTCTCTCTCTTCCAAGCTTTAGCTTCATTTAAGATATACATCAGTGCTGCAGTGGTGGCCCCTGAACCAATGCCAGTCTATCTGCCACTTTTGGAGAAAGGCATCATACAAATGAAATGAATAAATAATAAATAAATAATTGCAGCTGATGGACTCAGCTGTGATTATTTATTTATTTATTTATTTTCATTTCATTTGTATGTGCCTTTCTCCAAAAGTGGGATTCAAGGTAGCTCCCAGAAAGAACCAGACCCATCATTTAAAAGAACAACAATAAAATCATCACATAAAACAATATAAAATTGCAGTTGGCCCTCCATATCCATAGATTCTGCATCCACGGATTCAACTATCCACAGCTTGAAAATATATTTTTAAAAAATATCCAAAAAGCAAACCTTGATTTTGCCATTTTATGTGGGGCGGACACCATTTTAGTGTCCCATTGTATACAGTCAGGCTTCAGCTTCCACTGATTTTGGTATCCACAGGGTTCCCATCCGATACCACAACCCACTCTATTTAAAAGTTTAAAACAAAGTTCAAAAAGAAAAGGAAAACTCCAACAGTTCTGTAGAGAGTACCCAGGAAAGAAGGAAACACTTGTAGCCATGGGCAGATAAAGTATCTATCCCTGTCACAATGAAAAAAAAATCTTCTACTTCTGTCCAAAAGCTTGAGGAACTCTGAAATACACTGATATGCATAATCTTTTGGTCCATTTCCTTCTAAATAGCAAATCCAGAATTAATTTAGTTGTAAATGTACCAGCTAAATATCAACCTTTGTAGCAATTAGTTATTAGGTTGCTGAGTATTACCAAGATAAGAGGATATTTGTCTTCATTAATCCCATCCAAGTTCAATATCTTCAGTATTAGTATCTCAGATGGCAGCTGTTGGAGTCCTTGAATTAAGTTCTATGAGAAATGACATCCTCTAAGCAAAAGAGCCCTGAATTGAATCAAAGATATTCTACTTGCCCATAGAGTACTGATTGAAGAATTCTGTAGTTCAAAATACCAAATTTTTCCAAGCTCCGAGCTTAAGGAAGGTTCATATTTTCACAGAACTGAAGCAGAAACACATGCAACTGATGGTAAACCATACATATGCCAGCAACAAGTTCCCATTTAGCATATTAAGTAGGCATAACTAGATATCAATATGGAGCTGTTGTTCCTGTCATGTATAGGCTTATGGCTTTGCAAAGGCTACCTGGGAAAGCCCTACCAGTGTGAAGGTTTGAAAGTCTGAGGAAAGATGTTACACTGTTATTCAAACATTCTAAAATCTTTTGAGCATTGAGGAGTTTGTTGCGCACTGCTGCCATTATTCTTCCACTCTATATTCTTTGTAACAGAGCCACACTGATCTTGGTTTCCTTTTCCCATCACAACATAACTGTCTTTACTTTGATTTTAATGAGAGTTTTGTGGCAAAGCTATCAAGTGCTACCTTTTAGACTGAAGGACTAGCCCTGTGACATATAATCAATATCAGGTGGAAGAAAACAGGAAACTCAGAAGCAAGTAGAAACAAACCTGTGGAGAAAGAGGTGATTTAAAAAAAAATTCCACATGAATGGAAGAAAAGATCCCACTATAGAGCCCATGGTTAATTCTGAACATAGAGCACCTGAGGCTCGGCTCAGGCCTGCATCCTTCCGAAGTCGCTAAAATGAGTACCCAGCTTGTTGGGGGGCAATCAGCTCATAGTTGTAAACCGCTTAGACATCCCATAGCATGATATGAAGCGGTATATAAATGAAGCTGCTTTGCTACCTGTGCAATTTACTCTAAATTATGTTGTTGTTGTTGTTGTTGTTGTTGCATACCTTTAAGTCATTCCTGACTTATAGCAACCTTAAGGCAAATCTATCATGGGGTTTTCTTGGCAAGATTTGTTCAGAAGAAGTTTGTCATTGCCTTCTCCTGAGGCTGAGAGCATGTGGTTTGCCCAAGGTCACCCAGTGGATTTCATGGCTGAGGTGGTCTTCAGAGTTGTAGTCCAACATTCAAACCACTATGCCACTCTAGTCCTAACTTTAAAGCATATTTCATTGGAAACATCAGCTCTTTAGAGCAGGGCTTTCCCTCCATCCCAGCATCAGCTTGGGCTTATTTGGTGAGGACATGGGGGCAAGTCTTTTAGGTGGCTGTTACTAGGTTGTGGAACTCTCTCCCAAGGGAGGCCTAGTTGGCCACTTCCCTGCTCCCTTTTCACTGGATGGCAAAGAACTTTCTATATAAACATACCTTCAACCTGTAATTGCTTAGGGTGGAAGGATGTGAAATGGCTAATATGTATTTTTAATTGTATATGTAATTGGATTGACGTTTTTATGCTTTTGTACCATGTATTGTTTCAGCGAGAGCCAGCTTGGAGAAGTGGTTTGAGTGTTGGACTATGACTCTAGAGGACAGGGTTCAATTTCCAGCTGCATCATAAAATTCACTGGGTGACCTTGGGCAAGTCACACTCTCTCAGAATCAGAGGATGGCAATGGCAAACCATCTCTGAAGAAACTCACCAATAAAATCCCATGATAGGTTCACATTAAGGTCGTCATAAGTAGGAAATTACTTGAAGGCACACAATGTCAAAAACAACAAGACCATGGCAAACCTTCTCTGAACAAATCTTGCCAAGAAAACTTGATGATAGGTTCACCTTAATGTCACCATAGGTCAGAAATGATTTGAAGGCACACAATAGCAACAAATAACATCATTGCAGCTGTTTTATGTTAACATACACTGCAAACAACACTTTTCTTTTGAAACAAAAGTACTCACCCATCAATATTGGAACACTGAAATGAGAAATTAGGCATGTGCCAGATACACTTTCACATAAACATTTCAGTGATGCAGACTAAGGTCTAATTTACAATGCAGAATCAGTGATGCAGACTAAGGTCTAATTTACAATGCAGAATTAATACTGTTTGACATCACTTTAATGGCCATGGCTCAATTCTATGGGATTTGTAGTTTTGTGAGATAATGAGCTGCTCTGGTGCCACAACAAATTACAAATCCCAAGATTGCATAGGTGGGGCCATGACAATTTAAATGGTGTTAAACTGCATTAATTCTGCAGTGTGGCAGCAGCCTAGGTTGCAGTCTAGGTTACCTGGCAATTATGAATCTTTGGCTGCCACTCTGTGCTTGCTAGTTTAAAATTAAGTCTAGATCACTGGGTGTATGTCTGAGTAAACATGTATGAAATTAAGACAGCCTTCCCCAACAGGGCATGGTCCAGATCCATCAGGCTATGACTCCCATCATACACAACCGGCATGACTAACATTGGTTTTATCATGTTGTTATTGTTTAATATAGGGTTTGTTTTATTTATTTTAACTTTGTGAGCCACCTTGATTACCTTGGCAAAAGGTGGGATATAAAAATAAAGATGATGATGATGATGATGATTTATTATTATTATTATTATTATTATTATTATTATTATTATTATTATTATTATTATGCTGAGTGGGCATAGTGGGAGCTGCAATCCTATATATCTGAATGACACTCATTTGAGGAACTCTGATCATTAGGAAATATGGAATAAATGGCACAGAGAAGTGATGCATAATGCCTAGATTAGATGTGCCAATAGGAGACATGTTAGTTTGCTTTTATAGTTAGTATGATCAAGGTGTGTAAGCACACACACATTAATGCATATGGCTGATACTGTCACATCTTGTCTAGGCTTTACCAATTAGTCCTCTTATTATGGGGGACAACTTTTCAGGGCAACAGGGACATGTGGACAAGCTAAACCTCTCCTTATCTGCAGTTTATCTTCTGATAGTCTTTTCTTCCCATCCCTAAGAAGAACAAATCTCAGATACTGGGTAAAAAGAAATGGTTGAAAATAATTAATTACAAATTAATTCATTTTCCCCAAGCCTTTTAAAAATTTCAACACTGGTTGCTTTAGCTTACTATTTTAATTGGTAAACACCAATAACATTAACAATTAACATTTTGTGTAAATTTATTCTCTTACTTTGGAGGGAATTTGAAAGATTTGTGACTATTTTGGGGTATGTTTTAGTAATTTTAATTGGTTTTTAAACATTTAAAATTAACATGTTAATAATGATTGATGCAATTAATTAATAATATATGTAGTAAGTAGTAGTTTAACGCCAGCAATGTTTGCCTCAGTACAGACATTGGTTGCATCCACACTACAGAAATAATCCACTGCTTTAACTGCCATGGCTCAATACGATGTAATTCTTGTAGTTTTGTGATATATTTAACCTTTTCTATTAGAGAGCTCTGGTGCCACTACAAATTACAAATCCCAGAAGTCCATAGCATTGAGCCATGGCAGTTAAATTAGTGTGAACCTGGATTATTTCGGTAGTGCAAATGCAACCATTGCTCACTCCAGAAAAACGTACTTGGGGAGTGTGAACTGGCTGTCTGCTTTGGGAGAGTGTCATGGACAGGTCTCAGTATGTCTCACAAGGAGGAGGGAAACTGGCAAAATAAAAGTATTTGCAACCCTGTAAAATAGTGCATTTCATCCCTCTCCTGGGAAATCCTCCATGACCATCAGGTGGATGTTTTTATTTGTTCGGAACTTTCCTCCAACCCAACCCTCCAACCATTTTGATATCACAAGTGAATCCCATTTTTCATAGATTGATAAGGTTTTAGGCATGGAGTAGACAACCATTATCTTAACAATAATAACTTTTTAAATAAGTTTGTTGTTGTTGTTTTTATATAATCTTTATTTAGAACAAACAGGTACAAACACACAACACACACCAAATAAACAAGCAAGCAAAAACAAAAATATTTTACCATCTAAAATATATTTGTTGTTTTTGTTCTTGTTCTGTGTCTTCAAGTTGTTTCCAGCTTATGGTGATTCTAAGGCAAGCCTATCATAGGGCTTTTCTTGGCAAGATTTGTTCAGAGGTGTTTTTGCCAGTGCCTGCATCTGATGTAGCTTTCCATGGCAGAGGAGGGATTCAAACCCTAGAGTCATAGTCCCATTGCTCAAACCTCTATACCACACTGGCTCAAGGTAAATAGCAATAGCAAGTATATTTCTATACCGCTTATCAGTGCACTTAAGCACTCCCTAAGTGGCTTACAATGTGTAAGCTAATTGCCCCCAACAAGCTGGGTACTCATTTTAGTGACCTCGGAAGGATGCCAGACTGAGTCGACCCTGATCCCCTGACTGGAATTGAACTCACAACCTTGTGGTTTGTGAGTGAGTGGCTGCAGTACAGGCATTTAACCACTGCACTATCAGGTTGCAGGTTTAGATTCACCAATAGGTTTACTAATCCAGTATAAAAACAAATACAAAAATCCCATAGGGGAGAGACACATGACTATGAGTAAGCACTGCAGTTACAATGCTCCATGGCGAATCCTGGCCTGATTCTCTCAGTCACCACTGACTGGGAAATAGCTCTTGCAGTCAATAGTGGTCCATTCCCTTGTTGCTTAGAAAGCAGCTGACTGCTGACCATGAGTGGTCTCTAGTGTAACAAAGAAAACAAGGATGCCATCACAATTCTTCCTCTTGCTGGAGATTGCTTACATGAGGGTGGGTGGGTAATTGGGAAGATTAATCAGCTGCTTCCAGACCAATGAGGGAACATACCTATGTTGAAGCAGGGATCATGAATACCTGAGTCACAAATGCCATAACTCTAGATTAGACATTCATAACTGCCATAGAGGATTCTGGCCATCTTATATTAGCGTTCACAGTTATAACCTATATATATATATATATATATATATTTCCCCATATACCTACACACACACACACACACACACAATTTGTTTCAGTTTGCAGAAAATCCCACATGAACAACATGGAAAACAAATAATGAATAAACAGATATCTCTAAGTTTTGTGGGTTTTTCAGGCTGTGTGGCCATGTTCTAGAAGAGTTTCTTTCTGACATTTCTCTGAAGATGCCAGCCACAGATGCTGGTGAAATGTCAGAAAGAAACTCTTCTAGAACGTGGCCACACAAACCGACCCCCCCCCCCAAAAAAAACCCACAACTATGCATGCCGGCCATGAAAGCCTATGACTTCATGGATACCTCTAAACTTATCTAATCACAGTCTTTAAGGAATATTATGTCTTATGCTCCTCCTGATATCTTCCTTTCAGGTCTCTGGCAAGCCTTGCAAAGGCCTATTTGCAAGTTCTCCCCAAACTGTTCTCCCACAGATCAAACTTCCCAGTTTGACTTTTTCCCCATTTCTCTCTCCTTTCTTAAGTTCTCTTTTATTAGCCTTTCTTCTCTCTCTCTCTACTCTGTTTTTTCTCTCTGCTTCTGCTTCAACGCCATTTTTAATTTCATCTCTTTTCTCACTGCTTCAAGTCAGCTTCTTCCCACTCAACTCCCCTAACTCATTCTTAGGCTTGGCTCACATATATAGGATGCTTATATCACTTTCTGTTCTATACAACTCCCTTGTGTTTCCCAAGAAGTTTACCTTACCCATTGAACATTAACCCCATACATCACAATACAAAATAACATAAAGCACTATTAAACCCATACGCAGCACTATAATTTAAAATGAAGAACTCTTCCTTCACAGGGGTTCTTAAACAAACAAAGCCTGTGCCAACAGCATACCAAGCCTGAATCCACCAAGTGAGTTCAATGTCTCAGGTCACATCACATCTCAGGGCTTCATCAACAATTTTATGCTCTTTCCTTATCTTTCCCAAAGCATGGTTGTCTCTCTTGCCCCATTATACTACATGAGATGAATGTATGTATCATTATCTTGGGATATGGGTTAGGAAATGGCTCCATCATAACCATAAACACTGCTGTAAAACCATTATGTGACTGCTTGATCATTGTGGTCTTTCACATCTTGGCAAGCAAATGGACTCCATTAATGAGAAGGATATTTCAACAAAGAAAAGAGATAGATTCCCCCCTCCTTAGTCAGTCCACTTATTGCCTAATTAAGGCCAGTAATTAATGTGTGACCTTTGAGCTATTGTAAAATGGAAGCTTCTTGGTGTTGTTAATCATGTTAAACAGTAAAATCAGCAAATTTCTCCTACTGGCAAAATCAAAGCTTCAGCTTGGTTCGTTACAGTTCTAAAGCAAAATGCCACTAGGAAAAAAAATGTGAAAGCACAAGACAGACTGAGGAATAAAGGAATAAAAAACAATAATGATACAAGAAACCAGAGACACATTCCTGCTAAAAAGAAAGAGAAAGAAAAAGGGAAAGAAAATATATTCAGTGCACTCAATGGAATATTATTTATATAGGTTGGTTAGTAATAGACATTGTGTGACAGAACAGCAGTTGAAAAGATAAAAACAAATTTGCTCTGATCTCACTCTAAAAAGATAAAACACGTTTGCCCTGATCTATCTCTAAAAAGAAAAACCTTGTTTATCCTGATCTTCTTCTAGCTTAGATATGAAAATGGTATTTAGCTGGGGCCAATTCTTCCATAATATGGATGGGAACGGAATATGTATTTAAATGTATATTCAAACATCCACTGAAAGCAATGAAAGTGGACAGACAACATTTGCATTCAGATGTATTGTCAGATGTATAATCTGATGCAGTGACTCAAGTGGTTAAGATACTGACTCTGTTGATTGAAAGATTGGCAGGTTGATAGTTTGAGGCTGCATGGTGGGTGAGCACTGCATGATGGGGTGCTGCATGATGGGGTGAGTGCCCATCACTAGTCCCAGCTCCTGCCAACCTAGCAGGTTGAAAGCATACAAATAAATAGGTATCAGTTCGGTGGGAAGGTAAACAGCATTCTGTGCAATCATGCTGGCCACATGATCACAGAGTAGTCTCTGATAATGCTGGCTCTTCAGTTTAGTAATGGAGATGAGCACTGCCCCCTATGATTGGACATGACTTGACAACCTTATTAATGGGGAATATCTTTACCTTTACCTTACGTCTACTTTACATTCTGATGCAAACAATATACAGATGAAAACTTGTTTTGTTGCAGAGTTCTCATTCTCTGGATCTAGGGGAAATTATGGTCCATTTTCACCTACATCAAATATAAACTCCTGTGGATTATGATACAACATAACACTTCAAATACTGACACTGAAATAACTGTGAAAAGTAAAATTCTTATCATAAAGTGTCCAACATAGAGAAAGTTGTGGTTTCTAAAAGTTTTTAGTTTAAATAAAGAGGCAGAGTTCCATAGCCACATTTTCATACCAATGGTGGTGGGAAATATGAATTCTTGTGAAATTTCTTGTTAGCTTCCCTAAACATTTCCAATTATTTAATACACATTTGTTTTGCTGATTTGCTTTGAATGTTTTAGGCAGAAAAGTATTGGACTAAAAATACATAAGTTATCTTCCTCTTTCACTTTAGGCAAAATCAAGTAACAATCTGGGCAACTTGTGAGGGCCTCTCCTTGTCAAATTTTTCCAGTCTTACAGACATTCATTTGGCTTCCATCAGAAATCCACAAGTTTTGCTTGAGGTGGAAATAATATCCAATTAATTCTGTATTTTGCTTTAGGCAGAATGTTGGTGGTAACTAAATTTAAAACATTGCACTAATTTAAACTAAGAAATGTTTTTCTCCCATGACAAAAGCCAACACAGAGAGAATCTAGGCTCTCTTATCCTTTATGCTCCCATTTCTGTCTTACCCTGGAAACAACTATATAAGGGATTAAGTTCAAGGAATCTAGTGAACTCTGTGGATGAACAGATGAGAGCATGGATGTGACTAATACTCTTATTTTTATCACACCAACTGAGACTGTGATGTTTACTGGAATGAGACAAAGCCTTCCCCTTGGGACCCTTACAGGTCTGTATAGAGATATACAATCTGGCCACCAAAATTGAAATCATGAGAAAAGTTGTATGGTTTAAAAAAAGGTCATTCCTGGATGCATTTTTGGAAGAAGCCTTCAAAGGGTCTCTAGGAAGTTCAAAACATTTTTGTTTTCTTACACAAGACTTGCTGAGTTGACCTGGCTGTTTTATTTCAGGCATACATATTGTTTGCAATAAAATATTTACTGAAACATGTTAAAATGCTTTCTGTTTGTGTGGTGCAGGAAACTATCCCTATTCCTTCATGTTATTTCTAACCTGGTACCAAATTTCTATTTAAAATGTAATGCCCAGGAACACATTTAGTTTGTTAACTGAGGTATATCTATATTGTTTGTAGTCCTCTTACCCTAATACTTACCCTAATACTTACCCTAATACTTACCATCACACAGGAGGTAGAAAGCTGGAGGAATGTCACACGCAGAAGTAAGGAGACCAGGGATTGTTCTGGGAGCTTCCAGCTACAGAATTGATTTCAAGCTCTTTCTCTTATCAAAGAGGATGAGGAAGAGCAGCATGGACAGACTTCAGGGACAGAGCAGGGGACCCTGGGAGTTCCACCACAGGGAACAGTCGCTGCTAAGCCTCGAAGGAGGCATGTGATCATGGTGGGGGACTCCTTGCTGAGGGGGACAGAAGCAGTGATTTGTGGGCCTGACAAAATGTCTCGGGAGGTGTGTTGTCTCCCTGGGGGAAAGATCCAAGATGTGACAGAGAGGCTGACAAGACTGGTCAAGCCTGATGACCAATGCCCCTTCCTTTTGGTCCATGTGGGAACGAATGACACAGCAAGACACAGCCTTCAGAACATCAAAAGGGATTATGAGGTTCTAGGTAAGAAGCTGAAAGAAATGGAGGCACAGATTGTCATCTCGTCTCTGCTGCCAGTTGAAGGACATGGTCCAGGAAGAGAGAGGAAAATAGCAGATGTTAACAATTGGCTGCACAGATGGTGTCGTCGAGAACGATTTGGATTCTTAGATCATGGGGTGTGGTTCCATGAGGGCGGACTTCTGGCAAGGGATGGGCTGCATCTCACGCCAGTTGGAAGAAACATTTTTGCCAACGGTCTCAAGAATTTGATCAGGAGGGCTTTAAATTGAGTTATGTGGGGAAGGGAGACAGCATCCTGGAAGACAAAAGGACTGGAAAAAATAGTCAAACTGTTGTAGAGGAAACAAGTCAAACAGTACAGGGATCCAACAGTGGGAGGCAAAAAAACATGCACAGG
>CM034708.1:22022891-22036831 GCA_020142125.1 Phrynosoma platyrhinos | reverse complement strand
ACCCCTGACTTTAACCCCAGATTTTCCTGGGTTAAAAGTCATCTTATAAGCCGGAAAATATGGTCGTTTGATTTTTTTTCTGCTCATGCATTTTCTGCTGTGTTCCCTTTGTTGGTGAGATTAAATCACTCTCTATTTTCCTGAGCTTTCTAAATTCCAGCATTGACCCATCACACCAGCCAACCATCACACACCCCATGAAGCAAAATTACAACAAACATGGCAAGTCACTAATAACACAATGGACATAAAAATTGTCCAGTCCAACAGGGGGGCATGGGGTGAGAGGGGGAAGGGGGCATGTATTGGGGGTCTCCATGATTGTCACTAGGTGCACCAGCACACTGTACCAGTGATGTGTCACTCATTTGACTGTGGCCAGTTAAATGGGGCATTCAGTGTGATGGCAGCTGGGCAGAACAAGGGAGGTAATTGGCATTCACTGACAGTGTGTTCATGTGATGGTGCATATGCATGATGAGAACTGAAAAAATAATAATTGAGTAGTGCAGTTTGACACTACATGGTGCGGGCTGCCCATTGGTGTTTGGTCTGCCTTGGGAGCAGGCTGTGTAGACAGTGGGGTTCCAGCCAAATCAGAAAGCCCAGTTCCCCCCAGACTCATAGAATTGGAGGGGCCTCATGGGCCATCAAACCAACTCCTTGTTTAATCCAGGATCTCTGGTTAAAGCACCTCCAGGAAGTAGCTGTCCAGCCTCCTTTGGAAGACATCCAGAGAAGATGACCCAAACATCTCTCTAGGCAACTGGTTTTGTCATGGAATAGCTCTTATTATCAAGGAAATCTTTCTAATGTTCAACTGAAACCTACTCTCCTGTACCCCAAACCATTAGACCTGGTCCTACCCCTTGAGGCAGCAGAAAACAGGCCTGCCTTCTCCCTTCTGTGGCAGCCATTGAGGTATTTAAAGGGGACAATAATGTCACCCCTCAGTCTTCTCTTCATCAGGCTGAACATGGCCATCTCTTCCAGCCTTTACATATATGTTTTGTTCTCTACTCTTCTTATCAGCATTATTGCTCTTCTCTGAACCTGCTCCAACTTGTCTATATAGTTCTTAAAATAAGACACCCAGAACTGAATACAGCATTCCAGATGACGGCCAACCAGCACAATATATAGTGGGACTATTACTTCCCTTGACTTGGAAACTATGGTTCTATTAATGCAAGCTAAAATAGCATTTGCCTTCTTTGCAACAGCATCACACTGCTGGCTCAACTTAATATCAACAATATTGCAAGGTCCTTTTTGCATATCATATGCATCCCCCATCCTTTATCTGGGTATTTGGTTTTGTGGCCTAAAAGCAGAATGTTTGCATTTGTCTCTATTTAATTTCATTTTATTAATTTTATTCTAGTTTTCTAGTTTATCAATGTTCTTTTGAATTCTGTTCCTATCTTCTAATGTGTCAGCTATCCCTTCAAGTTTTGTATCATTTGCAAACTTGACAAGGATTCAACCCTGTCATCTAAGTCATCAATAAAAATGTTAGAGTAATGGCCCTAAGACAGAACCATAAGACACTGCATGTGGGATCTCTTTCTAGTTTGAAGTGCATTCCTACCATCTACTAAAGAAGCAATCTTATTGAAAAAAGATATGAGTAAGTTGGCAGAATTTCTTCTTGACAAACCCATGATGGTTCCTACAGATGATTGCATCATCCTCGAGTTACTTGCAGACTCCTGTATAATCTGTTCTAATGTTTTTTCCTAGTATTGAAATTATGCTGATTGGTCTTTAGTTTCCTGGATCATCATCATCATCATCATCATCATCTTCTTCTTCTTTTTGCTTTTTGAAGAGAAAAAGTGAGGTGTCATCCAACGTGATCCACACCCTCTGCACCCCCCAGTGATGGTACAGCACTGCACGTACACTTATTTTTATAGTGGCAGAGTTTCATTAGCTGGAAACCCCCTTTGCATAAGATGCATTTTACAATTAACTTTCAGTGCTTCCAAGGTGGGGAACAGAGCTGCTTATCACTGCTGACCACTTTCATCTTTTGTGGAGACCTAATCACTAACAAAACCTGAGATGCCAAAGGGCCAGTCAAATGAAGAAGATTGAGACTGGGGACTGCCTCTACAATTCTTAACCACCGTCTTGATTCTACAAATTCCTGTGGCATGTTTGAATAGGTTTTCAACATTTGCCTTCTTAAGGAAATGTGGAAGCTTTCAATAGCCTCATCTTCAGCATCATCTGACCTTCAGCTGAATATTCTGTTTGAATTAATAGTAGGCTTTTCCTGGGAAGTATTTTTAATTTACAGAGGTAATTACTAAATGCTAGGTCAAATAATGGAAGAACTACAGCCAAATAATAATAATATGAGGAATATTCACTGCTGTATCCAGGCATCCTTATCCATGATCTCTGACCTACCTTAATTTTCAGTTTCTTTTAACACTTAAATGTGCTTCTGCCCAGAAAACCTGGAGAAAAGAAACCTGGGCTGGTGAAAATTTTCACTGTTTGGAGCATATTCTATGCAAAATTCCCAAGTGGTTATTTTGTGAAGAAAACAGCTGGTGGTGAGTGTTCTGTTCAGGAAAGAGAATTTTCTGCTGTGTCCTTGAAGAAAATACTTTTTTGTATGAAACAGCCACATGTGAATTTTGCACAGAACAGTCCTGAATTGTGCATAATCTTTGAAAAATTTGAAGCATTTCTTATAGCTGGAATAAAATTGCTAAAATTACTCATTCCTTTATCCAAGAAGAAATTTAATGAAAAATTATGTTGCTACTTACAACAAAAGGCAAATTTTTGTATCTAAGGTATATACAAATCTGGCAGGGGAGAAAATAACAATAAATGGATGCTTCCAAATAAGAATAAGGTTTAAATCACTCAATTTAGGTTATTTTAAGGCTTATCTACTCTATAAATCAATAGACCGAAAGATTACCATAGTTAGTGTTTTCTGTTCATGTGGATCCTATTTCTGTAATTGTAAAGCCTAAACACCCTAAAGACACGAGATCCGATTTTATCTTGCAAGGTAAGCAGCATCAGCCATGGTTAGTACTTGGATGGCAGACTGCTAATGAATACCAGGTGCTGCAGGCAATATTTCAGAGGAAGGAATTGGCAAAACAACCTCTGGGTATTCTTTGCCTAAGTAAACCTTGTGAAATTCATGGCGCATACACACACACATACACAAGGCACGAAAAGTCTTTTTGCATGTCAGATTATGTGAATCAGGCTTATATGTCCAAAACTTTCCTGATCATTTACTATAATCCACTGTCTTTAAATATGAAAAATCCCACTTAGCAAAACCAGAGGCTGTTCTAATAATAATAATAATAATAATAATAATAATAATAATAATAATAATAATAAGGGGGCGGGGGAGGAAAAAAAAACCTTACTGCAAGTCTGTTAATGAAGAAGATTGAACACTGTCAGAAACTAGAGTAATAAAATGCAAGGAGAAATAAAATACAATGATGAATTCTACAGGTTGGAATAGACCTCTGCAAACTTCCATTCCCCCTAGCCCACAAAGATGAGTTACAGGTTAAACTGGAACACAGAGAACAAAGGTAGAAGAATTTATGTTGTTGTTGTTGTTTTTTTTTAAAAAATGACAGTAGATCTTAATGAATTAGAGAAGCAAATTCTCTTCTAAATAGTAGCCTAGCCATAATTGATAGACTCATAGTTTGAATGTTTGATATATTTGCAAAATTATTTGCACATCAAACAGTGCTATAATATTGAATGCACTTTTAGCTGTGTTGTTTGTGTTGCTATTTCCCTCATTTATCCACTTGCAATAAATCAACTAAAGGCAATTCATTTTCCAAAGCATTCCAAGAGAGACCACAGATCCTGATCCCAGTGGGTGACACATTAAATTTGCAGATATGCCAGAAACATTTAAGACAAGTGGCTAACACCTACAGCAGTCAAATTGCTGTGGCAAAGGGGAAAAAACATTTTGGGAAATAATTGTACTCTCATGTCAATATGAAGCAGGTTTTCCCTCTCCTTTTAATCAGGACCAGTAATGAGTATTCTAGCTCTATCATAGCAATAGCAATAGCAAATATATTTCTATACTTCTTGTCAGTGCTCTTAAGTACTCCCTAAGAAGTTTATAATGTGTAAGCTAATTGCCCCCAACAATCTGGGTATTCATTTTAGCAACCTTGGAAGGATGCAAAGCTGAGTTGACCTTGAGCCTCTGGCTGGTATTGATCTCACAACCTTGTGGTTTGTGAGTGAGTGGCTGCAGTAGTGGCATTTAACCACTGCACCACCAGGGTTCATGTCATGTACTACTAATTAAGTAGCAAATCCTCAATGAAGACAGCACAAGCTTCTTAAGATTTGTTGATCCATATCCTTGAGTACAAGCTGTATAAATGTCCACTTTAGAAAGTAGGTTGCACATAAAATGCAATCTTTTTGCATAATCAATAACCCATTGTGCGTTTACTTCTATTAGGCATCCCCAGAATTCTAGTAAAAGAGTGCAAATTAAGACAGGGAGAACAGGAAGGGATAAGCATGCAAGGAAATATGGTGTTGCTTTAATGGAGGAGGGAGAAGGTGTAATTTCTTTCTTAAATATTATAAGAGCTGTCTGAAAAGCTCAAGACAAATGTTTATTTCCCCCAAGTTCATTTAAAAACAGCAAAGAAGGGGGTCAGCCCTTTTCTATTTGTGTCTCTTTTCATGTTTTTGCCCTAAATTCTGTCCCATCCCATTTCCCCAATAATCTGTGATATCATTTCCAAAATATTTATGGGTATGAAAATGTTTATTTAAATATGTATGTTGAAGCATACTGCATCTGATGCAGATGTATAGTCATACTTAGAACAGATGTAGGGCCCCTCCACACTACACAATTATAGTACCATGATTCCACTTTAATTACCATGGTTCCACCCTACAAAATCTTGGGATTTGCAGTTTAGAGAGGGTTATTTAGGAATATCTCCCAGAGAACCCTAATGCCTCACAAAACAATAAATCTTGATTCTGTAAGATACAGTCATGACAGTTAAAATGGAATCTTAGTGCTGTAACTGTGTAGTGTGAAAGAGCTTCCACTGAAATAATAAAGCCTAAGTCTCATACAAACACAACATGGGACATAATGAACAATAGTAGTATGATTTCAGTGGTTCTACTCTAGGTATGGTTGAATCCACATACAGGGGATAAGCAGATGGTGCAAAGCGCCGTCTTCAGAGCAAGGAAGGGGAGGGGCAGCCACACACTGGGCGCCCCACCCCCTTCCCCAAAACATCCTTGGAGCAGCTGGCCCTCCGCACAGCTGGCGCTCTGGGGATGCCCTCCCGCTGCAGCGTCCACACATGCTGCAGCGGAAGAGTCACCGAAGGTGTGCCGGCAGCCTTTTGTGGTGCACCTTCAGCGATTTGTGGAAGGAGCACTATTTTTGCACTCCTTCCAGGGGTGGTGAAGCTGCGCCACGGGGCCGAGGAATGGGGATGCCTCGGCCCCAATCTGCAGCTTCCTGAGGCGGCTCCGTGTCACCCGTCTGCTTCCCCCCACAGTCTCTCAAAGTATGAATTTCTAAATATGCATTTTCATTCAAAAGGAGAAAATTTATATACCATGTAAAATAAATGGTTGTGTAGTAGAGGGAATTTCAGCAATTGTTGCTTGTATGACAAGCAAAAACCTGGTGAAATTTCTTCTTCTGCAAAACCATGAATAGAAAAAGAACCCTGTTTCTTATTTCATCCTCCTGCCCTACTCAAAACTTAACTTCCTAGATGTATTTTGGATAGTTTTTGGATGGAGAACTTCATTGGACTATTTTGGAAGTGGGAAATCTGGCAAGTAATTAAATTTCAAATGCATATTAGCTTGAAAGGAACAGAATGAGTCAGTTCATGTTAAAATTCACAAAGAGTGAGTTCATCAAACATTTCTACAAAAAAAAAAGGTGGTATTGTTCATGGTGAATGTATTTCCACCTCTGCTATGCATTTTCATCTTTGCTGATCAGGTTTCACAGGTTTTCTATTCTTCCAAGAGCTATAGCAACAACAAAAGAGCTGTATCAGTCAATTTCCAGATATAGCAAATGTTTTCAACTATGGTTTCATTCCATTCAGTTTATGGGTGTGATGCTGAAATATTTATTTTGGGATGCACATACATTTTCTCCCAATTTTTTTTAAACATCATATATTTTAATACATTTTTAACTGCTGATAACTGGTTGCAACATTCAGAGCAGTGTAAAATTTGGTGGAAATCTGTTGAATTGCTAAGCATAGGCCCTCCTACAAATTCCTGATGTGCCTTTAAGATAATTTCCTTTTTGAAAATATAAAGAAAGGAACAAGGGGAACAGCAATCCTGCACTTGATCCTAACCAATAGGGGGAAGTTGGTCTCTGGAATCAATGTATTCAGTACTTTAGGGAGACGTGCCCATGTAATGCTCGAATTAGCAATTGTGGGACAGGGAAGTGAAGAGTATAATCTAATATAGACCTTAGAATTCAGGAAAGCTGATTTTAACAAGTTCAGAGAACTTCTGGATAGAATCCCATAGCTGGAAATGATAAGAGAAAAAGTTCTTGAAGAAGAAGTTGCAAAAAATACAATCATAAACAATCCCGTTGAAGAAGAACAATGGGAAACATCTGAAAAGCTAGTGTGGCTGCACAGCAAACTCAAGGAAGTGAAAAGAAAAAAATATATTAAAAGACTGGAAGGAATGATGAATTACTAAAGAAGAATACAGATGTATAGCCCAAGCTTGAAGAAACAGTATTAAAAAAGCTAAAGCTTAGGATGAGCTGAGGGTGGCTAGCCAAGCAAGGAACAACAAAAAGCTTTTTTCCCCCTGGTATGTTTGAGGCAAGAGAATGACCAAGGAAACAGAAGGACTGCTGTTCAATAAGGATGGCAAGATGCTAACAGATCACAATGAAAAGGCAGAAATACCATATATACTCAATTATAAATCAAGCCTATGTATAAGTCAAGACCAGACTTTAGGGCCAAAATTATAGATTCTGATATCATCCATGTATAAGTCAAAGGCAAATCTTAGGCTCATGTAACAAAGGATGAAAATGGTGAAGGAAAGGAAAATGATGCCAAAGAACATTGATATTTTAATTTTCCCAGACAATTAAAAAGCAACACCACAGTGGAGCACAAAAGCAGCACCACAACAGAGAGACTATTCTCTCAACCACCTGCCATCATTCTGAGAAATCTTAGAGAGCAGCCAAGGTGCTAAAAGACTGGAAAAGGACAAACATTTGTAGGCTGGATCTATTAAGAGTTACTCCAGCCACATCTGGGGGTGCAAGTTTGGGAACCACAGCCCTAATATTTGAAGAGGCCTATAGAGCACAGTTGGGAACAAGATGGCCATCCAGATGTTGTTAGAAAGCAAGTCCCAGCAGTCTTAGCCAGTATAACCAATGGTGAGGAATGCTGGGTGTTGCCATCAAGCAACATCTGAAAGGCTTCATGATTCCCATCCCTACTATACAGCTCTGCACTACTGACTTGAGATTAAATGTATTCCAAGAAACAACCTTTGTGTCATAAAATGAGATTCTCAGCTAGATGAGAGACAGAGATTGTTGGTAGTTGCTAAATTATGAATAACAAGACCCTATATTTTTCTTACTTCTCCAGTCCATCTACAAAGGCTCAGTGAAGGAAAAGCAAGTTTGTGATGGTAAGCCACAGAAGCTATTTTCAAGAGCTTCAAGATAAAGAGCTGTTCCTTTGTTTTGCATTGTGGGGATTATGAAAGGATACTTTCAGCAGAAATACAATGTGTCACCTACAATTCTAAATGTGTTCCATGTCCCCCTCCCCTATTTTTTTTACAAGAAAATCTACTGTACTATTTGAAAGAAAGAGATAAAAACACTTCTATAGAGAGAAGGGTTTAGGAATTATGCTATTTCAGATACTTGGGGTTTTCAGCAGAAATATATGACAGCGTTTATTTTGGGGAGGATAGGCAGTATGTTTTCTTCCTATTACTTTGCTATCCTACACCAATAATACAAAAAGAAGACAAAAACAGTAGAAGAGCCCAGCTGGGGCAAGCTAAATATCCATCTAACCCATCCTCCTCCTTTCTCCAATTGCCAATGGTTGCATCCATAAAGCCACCAAGAGCTCTTCTGCTGACTTATTCACCAGTTGCCCAGTAGCAACTGATATTCACAAATATACTTCTTTCATGTCAAAGATTCAAGCCATGTGCCAGCCTTGGATAAGTTAACAACAATCCTACATGGCAAAACTGCCACCATCCTTCTTTAGCCAACCCTTCCTTTGTCAAAGAAACCTGACCTTACAGGACATTCCTGAGGCTTCTTGATAACAAAGACCAAACCGATCTATCATCTCTTCCTAGGAAACCTATACCAAATATGCCATGGGATCCTGAGTTTTGCCATATAGGAAAGGGCATACAGAATTTTCAACCAAGCAGTTCTACCTTCTCACCAAACTACAAGCCTCCACCCTCCCAGTCCTTTCCATTAAAACAACAAATCAGCCCCCTTTTTCCCTCTTTGTGAACATAACTCCATTTTGTTAGTACTCATGATGTGATTGGTAGCTATATTAGATTACATTTTCCTTCCTCCCTATTGGTTTCACACATACTTGCTACATAATAGTGACCTACTATGATGGCACACAGAGCTGTAAATTGAGAAGGACTAAGTGTATGGGATGACCAGAGTAATGCTGCATGACAACAAGAGTTTGAATTACATGGCTTTTCTTTTGCCTTCTAAGTTCATGCACTCATTGTCTCATTGGGAAAATCCTCCACTTAAAAATCTTTCCAAATGCAAGCTGCATGAAATAACACATGGAAGGGACCATCTTGCTTCTGATCATGTCCTCCCATTAGATTTTTCTAAGAACAGACTGGAATGCCTACTATATACCCCAAGCAATATTTATCAAATAATTTTTGCTGCAGTTTTGAAGAACGATTACAGTTGGTACATTTGCTTCAGCAAAGTGCATTGAACACCCAAACACCATAACTCAAAGGAGCCCAACATATCTCTGGAACATTTTCTAGTTTCTGATTCAAGATAGAGAATAAGGGCAAGGATATCAGACATGAGAGAACATGGTGAACTAGTAGATATATAACGGCATTTTAATGATGTACAGAATAGATCAGGAATAAGGAAAAAAATCCCAACAGGCCAAAATTTGGTGGCATTGTTGTAGAAATCACCCTTCTCCTGTATTTTGACTGGGAAACAAGGCACAAAGTGAACATATACCTCATTTTGGTGAAGAATTTCACTCCTGGAAGCACAATTCTAACTTTAAACAAGCCATACATGCCTTATTTTATAGGGAAAATGTCTCATTCCCCCCATGATATTGCATTGGTTTTAATTCCACTGTCAAATTTCAGAAATATTTGACAGAATGGTGTGTTCTTGTCTTGCTGTACTCAAAGGATTAGATAGCCCCAGATCTTCTATGGTTGCCACACTTGGTGCTGGTGCTGAATGTTGATCATTGTATGTACACTTTACTATCAGAGCTAAACTTTGCAGCAGAAGCAATATGTTTCGAACAGTGGGGAGACAAAAGAACGAAGGTAGGGCTGGGACAGTCAAACAAGCAGAACTGAAATATTCTGTGGAGTAATTGGCTAAATTAATCATTTCAAACATTTTGATTGACATTTCCATTGGACCATTCTGTGACAAATTAGGAATGTCACTTAGCTACTGAACTGCAGCATGAAGTAGGAGCCCAAAGCCTTGATGCTTAAAGAAAGAAGAAGAAAGCCCTCTGGAAAGTCTGACTCCTAATTTTATATATATATGTATATATAGGAACACCCTTTCAACCAACTTTTTGTTCCATTCCTGACCATCAGTGAAAAACACACAATATTGCTATTTCTTTGTGAAACTGTTCTTTCCTAGAATGAAATGCAGGATGAGTCCACTATTTCCCTGGGAAGAGATTCAAGAGCAAACAGAAAATCTTGCTATACCTCATCATCATACTGGCAGTTGTTAGGTTCCACTCTTGACCCAAGCCTAAAGGATTGGATTTTTCCACACAAATCATGGCACATTTAGGTTAGGGATATAAAAGTTGATTACACATTTCCACATCAATTACAAGAAAAGGTGTGCCAACACACCAAGGCACTCTGTTGAGAATATATGAAACTGTGACCGTCCCCCAACCAGTCCCCCCCCCCCTCCCATATGAGGACTTTTTCTGGGAAATTCATACGTGCAAAAAAATCTTGGTTTTTGCTTTTAGAAAATATTTTGAAACAAGTAGATTTTGTACAATGTCATTTTTGTATGAAACCTTTGATTTTATACAGTAACAAGGGGGGATTGTGTAACCAGCAATTTTGTAAAAGTTGCTTTTTTTTGCAAATTGCAGAAAATAACATTTTGAAAATGAATAAAAGATCTTCTAATCTTGTGCAGTGGGGAGGACACTCTTGAAATTATTCATCTTTGTGAGTAAAAATGAAAGATAGATTTATATTTCTTATACCATTATGTGCATATGTATTTTTGCAAGAAGTGATTAAGCCTCCCTTGTTCTCTTGTAACTTTCCACATTTTTAGTCACAAATTCTGTCAAGGTATTGCATTACCAGTCAAGTAGCACTCTGCTCCATCTCCCCAAACTACCAAAATTTGTATATATACCTTAACAACATTTTTCATTTCCCTAGAACTGTCTTTGATTCTCTTACACTGCAGTACTTGTGTCCTCCACTTTTTTTTTAAAAAAAAGTATGGGAAATGTTATAGACAAATGCTATTTCCTACCACAGTCATCTCTTTCACAACAGGGCTTCCGCTTTTGCACATGAAGAAAGGATTTACTAGCGATGGTATAGAATGAGACCTGTTCAAAAAATATTTTCTGTTGCTGCCTTAGAGAGTTCCATATAGTTAGAATTTTCACCATAATTCATCTAAAAGAAGAATTAGGAACCACCAGATGCTGAATCTTGCTCTCCAGACTGAAAGTTCCTCACCTCTGAAGGCCTTATACAAAGCTCAAGCCTTCCACAAAGCTTTGCCCCAATTTCTTGAAGTCTAGCTCCCTCAGGGTGAGCCATCACTACACTCCTTGAACTTGCTACCCTTCTCTGATTAATCAAAATGAGCCATAGAAGATGCCAATTGTGTACTTAATTGGCACTTCAAGGAATCGCTCCTCAAAGTGTCACTAAATAACTTCCAGAACTGGGAAGATTAGAAGTGGGAAGCATTATTTTAACATGCAACTGGATACATTTATGTTGCAGAAAAATAAAATGTCAAGTAGGACATCAGGTTTTGTGAAGCAGGGTATGCTTTCTTCTTCAGTTGGCAATGTGCACTTTAATCAGGGACAAGGTTACTTCTTAAAACAAATTTATAGATAAATTAAAGTACAACTATTACCTTTCAATCTATTGAAATAAAACTTGAAAATAAAACTTATGTAGTTTTCTGTTTACCTATTATTAGGGAGTTTATTGAATCCTAGCTACAAATGAGAAGAGACTTGAAGACACTTATACTAGTCATTGTTTACAGTAACCTCAGGGGATAATCCTAAGAAGGTTATGAGAGAAAAGGGTTAAAGTGGGGGAAACAGTTGCCCCAGGGTAAAAAAAAATGGTCTGGTCATGACCTAGAACAGGGGTTGGCATACCTTTTGGTGGTGAGGCTGGTTCCGCTGTCCCCGATCATCGGCAGGCCAAAAAAAAAAAAAAATGGCGCCGGAGGTGCGTGTGCACGCACACTACTCCCACCATTATGCACATGTGCGTGTGATGCAGGGTGCTATTTTGCATTCCAAAATGGCACCCGCTGTCATGCAGATGTGTGTGCGAACACAGGAACCATTTTGGAACACAAAATGGTGCCCTGCATCGAGCATGTGGCGGTGGCAATGGTGGCAGGACTAGCCATGGGCCAGTTACAAGCACTTGATGGGCCGGGTTCAGCCTGCAGGCTGTTGTTTGCCAACTGCTGACCTAGAAGGTCACAGATAGATATGCAGGTGTTTATTTATATGTGTGTATAGGGAAACAAGGATGTTGTAGTGCATATACCAGCTGTAGTATGACTGAATCTTCTGCTGGTATGAGGCCCCATCATGATATCTAGATTGAATTATGTCTCAGGTTGAAATATAGCCTCCAACTCTAATATAAATGAAAAGTTCTATTTAGTTATTCTCTTCCCCCACCCACTTCCATACATTACAGATGCATGTATACCACTATTAGAATTGTGCAAGGAAGTCTTTGAGAAGGAGTCAATTGGTGTTTGCCTTTTGTCATGTCTCCAATACTATTCCTTTAGCCTATTTGGAGACTGAATGTTTGCAGCCCCATTTCTATTCAGGTGGGCTCTTGGTGTGAATCTGAAGCCTAACCTTCTAGGGTTTTAAATCAAGTGAGGATACCACCCAAGCCCCAAATACTCCCTCTGGGAGAAAATCAGTGACACAAATTTTGCATTCTGTGGTAGAAAAAAAGGTTCATCCCCTCTCTGTTCTGATATGATGGCAATCAGGGTCATATGGTAGGGAGGGCTGTGTTCAGAGTCTCATAGGAGTAGAGATCTCGATCTCTCACAAGAAGACCTCCTCTTCTGAGAGATTTCCTCTTGTGAGACATGAAGTGGGCTCACTCGTGTGCTATTTGCCTGAGTCACCTGAGCCTGTAATAATGAGATCAGGAAGAGCACGTACCAGCCATATTGACAACAGATAGACCCTGAAGCAACCAGTATGTAAATTTGAGGCCATTGTGCTGTATGCCAAATGTTTGGGAAGTCATTCTGTTGTAAATGCATCTGGTACATAATCTTCCTACTCTCGTTGGCTAAAACATGTGGGATTTGGGGCTATTCTACCTCAAAGACAAAACCTATGTACCATAATCAGGCCCTTTCCAGACTACAAGGCCCTGGTAATTTGTGCAGACTTCCCTTGTCTCTGCATGGCTATGAATGTAGACATTCCTTTTCTGGCATGATATCTCAGGAATTCTAAGAAAAGTGAAATAATTCTTGGGGATGAATCAACAAAATGTAACTGGGATATGTAACTACATCTTATTGCAAGAAATGATTAACTTCTTTCATAGGTTTCAAAAGGGTGCAATTACAGAGTAACTGGGCCAAAATCAAGGCTAATAAATCTGCAACATTCTGCATGGTGTATGATGAATGATAGTGGTGGGGAGACATATTCTGATAAAACAAAATTTTGAGGAAAATTTACATGATAGTCTTCTGCTCAGGTGAAATATCTTAGAATTTCAATTCAAGTTGAAGATGTTTTGACAAGGGCAGTAAAATTCTGGAAAAATAAGGAACACTGGGTTTATATGTGGATATGACCTACGATAAATAACTACCTGCCTGTAAAATGTAGGTCCAAAACACACTGCAGAAATAATCGAGTTTGAGACTGCTTTAACTGCCCTGGCTCAATGCTAGGGAATTCTGGGAACTATAGTTTTATGAGACATTTCTATTTTTCTGTAGTTTTGTGAGACAATAAACCACAAAAAACTACAATCCCCAGGATTCCCTAGCACTGAGTGCTAGGGAATCCTGAGGGACCTTAGTAATGCTTTCAAATGCAACAAAAGTATTTTGCTGCATTTGACAACCAAAGGGTTTGTCTTTCATCTTCTAAAATCCAACATTCTCTGCTAATCAAGTTAATCTTTTGACATCCCAGGAACAGCATAACAAACAGTAATACTACCGCATTTTCCAGTGTATTGGACGACTTTTGAACCCTGAAGGAGTGTCTCCAAAGTTAGGGGGTCATCTTATACGGTGGATATAAAATGGAGGAGGATGACGACGAGGCAAAGGAAAGAGAGAGGCAAGCCCCTGG
>CM034708.1:21986332-21999950 GCA_020142125.1 Phrynosoma platyrhinos | reverse complement strand
GATTCTCTCCTCCCCAAGCCTTTTGCTGATTGTATTTTATATTGATATATATTTATTTGTTTTTTTAAAATTTTCAAGTTTAATTCTGTTTTAAGGGGTGTGGGAGGGACGTGGGTGGAGGGATTGGGATATTGGATTGTTTTTAACTATTGTATTTTTTAATTGTTGTAAGCTGCCCCGATTGCCTTGCAGAGGGGCGGGTTAAAAATAAAATTTATTATTATTATTATTATTATTATTATTATTATTATTATTATTATTATTATATTAAAGTGGACTCAATTTGCACTATTTCTGGCAGTCTGCAAAGGCCCTAAACCTTGTAAATTACTCTCTTGGAAACCAGAATAGTTGGAATCTGCAAGTCAAATGTTTTGTGATGTTATCTATAACCATGAGAGCTAGAACCATGGTTTTCTATAAAAGCTGAGATTTTCAAAATTTGATCAAGTTTCTTTCTTCTTTGTTTGCTCTCCAAAATACATTAACCCATCCCTACTAGGCTAAACAAATAACACATGGCTCCCACAACCCAGGAAAGAGTATAAAGTTTATTTCAATGTCTATACTCTTTTTAAACATGCATCTATTGTAATCTTTCAAAATTGGTCTTATAAAATAAAATATATTTGGAATGAAACAAACCTTTCCATGGCTTTTAATGTGTTATAGCATTAAGCTTCAGTGGCATTTCTGGAAATGTAACATCTCTCTTATAATAATCAAAACTAGAAATCCAACAACAGGTGCATCAAACATGCCAGGAGCAACCTGCACTTTAAACTGAAAAGAAAAGAAAACGATAGGAAGAAGATTATCAAGTTAGTTTTAGTGACAGAAAGAAAGAGTTTTCCTTACTAGAAAACAGAAATAAAGATATAAAACAAAATGAAGCAGATTGCGAGTGCCAGTAGTCCAGCTGAGGAAAACCAGTTACTTCCAAAAGGCTCAGAAATTATGTGTGGTCCATTATGTCAGAAGGTAAAGCAAGTCCATCCACAGACTACTAGGGAATTCATTGTTTGGGTTTTTCAGGGGACTAGAATGCTTAACTAGATGGACCATGAACCAATTCACTGATGCAGGGATGGAAGCCACTTCCCTGTCTGTGCAGGTCAAATGCAATGGCCTCCACACATTTTCTTGGCAGGGAGACCAGATGATACCCAGCCCAAAGTCCGGTTCTGGTGAAGCAGACCAGACAACAATGACCTGTTCAGTACCAAAACCTGGTTTTAGCCCTTTTGCCATGGCTTATTTAAAATTCCTGTTTGCTCTGGTTCTTCCAAGAAGATCTGGGGCCCTCTGTTTGGAAGCTGGGCAGCAGGGCAAAACATGTGCTGCTGAGCGGACCAGTGTATCTGCCACTTCCCCTAGTCATTCACTCCGAAGTCAGAACAAGGTGTCTGTTCATATGTCCATTACTAGGTGCTTTGTTCTGACAAAGAGACCTGTGGAGGTGGCCAGACAGCTCAGTGAGATGTTTGTGAAATCATCTGCACAGCTTCAGAATGGAGGACTTTGCAATGGAAGAGGGTCAGGGCAGCTCTGGAAACATGTTAATCCAGACTGCCCTGCTCCAGCGCAGACAGGGCCCATGAATAGGAAAAAAAAAAAAACACCTTGCAAAAGCAGGTAGATTTTCAGACGATGACACTTTTAAAGTGTGCTTAACCTGAATGGAAAATCCCAAAAGTTAAAAGAAGCAGCTTTTGACTACTTTCTGTTTGGGTTAAGCACACTTTAAAGGTGACATTATCTGAAAATCTACCACTTTTGTAGGTTTTCCTCACCTTTTAAATCCCGTTTCTGCATGGGATTTCCCCTGTGTGATAAGGTCCTAAGCCATTTTATCCCTGTGGACAAAAGAAAAGTGAGAATAAATGCAGAACCTGTTGTATCTTCCAACAAGAATGTCCCAACTTAACTTTAAGAAAAAAAAATCCTGCTAGTACCTGCTGTTCAACAATGGAAAATACTACTTCTGAGGGTAATGAATGCACCTTCTCTAAACAAATATTGGAGATGCTGCTGTGGATTCTGAGACTGGTAGGGGTTGGACTGGATGGGACTTGGAGTTCCTTCCAACTCTATAGATAAAATATATATTCTTATTTTGTTCTAATAACAACAATTTTTTTTAGCAAAGATAGTATCTGCTGCTAAGAGGGTAACTAGATATCATACATTTATATCCCACCCTTTATCCAGTAAACTCAACACAAGCTACCTACCTTTTCTCCTCCCCACCGTCTCCTCATACCAACCATTCTGTGCCATAGATCAGGCTCAGTGAGTATAACTGGCTCAGTGTCATCCAATGAACTTCATAGCTTAGAGAGAACTGGATTCTGAATTTTCCAAATCCCAGTGTAACACTCCAATTTAGTGGTAGGCAACTGGGCAGGAGACAGGAACCAATTTTTATTCCCATTGACCAAAATTCACAACTTGCACTGAAAATTGTCCAGATATTCACCTTTCAGTACTTCCATTATTACAGAACTTGGGATCCCAGTTCACCTCTGGAACTGTCAGTCTGGCATAGTTAGCATATTCAACCATAGCTAATCTAAATCTAACAATCACCATCAAACCTATGTTGGAGGCGTCATGGATTGCTCTGGGTCTGACTTTACTTTAGAGCAGTGGTTCCCAAACTACAGCCCGCAGTGGTTCCAAAACCGGCCCGTCAAGGCCTTTGAACTGGCCCACGGCCAGTCCCACTGCCACTGCCGCCGCCGCTGCCGCCACCACGGCACATGCATGATGCAGGGTGCCATTTTGTGTTCCAAAGTGGCACCTGACATCACGCGCGCATGCGCACTAGTCGGGCACCAGTTTGTGTTCCAAAATGGTGCCCGGAGTCATGCGCATGTGCGCACAATGCTGGGTACATGCACATGACTCCAGGCACCATTTTGGAACACAAAATGGTGCCCAGCATCACACGTGCATGCGCACTATTAAGCCGCCATTTTGTGTTCTAAAATGGCACCCAGAGTCATGCGCATGCTTGTGTGATACCAGGTGCATACACATGACTCTGGGCATCATTTTGAAACTCAAAATGGCACCTGAGTAGTGTGCATGCATGCACGCACATATGCACGCACGCATGTGCACCTCTGCCCCCCCCCCCGAAGATCTGGGGGTCAGCGAACCGGCCCCTGGATCAAAAAGTATGGGGCCCCCTGCTTTAGAGGCAGAGGCAGAGGCAGAGGCAGACTCTGAGCCTGAGGAGGAGACAGATCTGGGGTTACTTGGAGGCTCTGTAGTCTCAGAGGAGATGCAGGAGGCTGCAGAAAGAGAGACAGACTCTATGCTGCCAGTACTAGGACCTGTGGAGTGAAGACAAGCCAAGGAATCCTTGAGGCGTTCATCTAGGCTAGAAGCCAAAAGGACAGCTAATCATGATCAGCTGAGGCTCAACTAATCACTATCTCTGAGGCTTTTAAAAAGGCTCCAGCTGATATAATTCCCTGCAGCTGACAATTAGTCTTCTAGTCTCCCTAGTTCCTGTATATCCTGTACTTTGCTATCAGAATCCTGTTTTCTGATCTCTGGAACTGCCTTGTGACTATGCTTCTGCTTCTCCCTTTGCTGTTAAATACTGGATTCTTCTTGTTGATTTTTGGAATGGACTCTTACTACTCCTTCTTTTATTCCTCTGTGGTGCTGTCCTTGGAAGAGGTAAACAGGATAGGAGGGGGGGGGGGGAAATCGAGAAGTCCAGAATTCCATGTAAAAGGGAGGATGGAAATATACCAAAAAAAAGTAATTTTTAAAAACCTAAGGAGTATCCTCAAAGCAGCTTCATTTCATTTCAAGAAACAGTCCAATGTGAAACTTTTGGTAACACTTGCTATGGAAGAGAAATAGTGAATGATTGCATGATAAAATGGGCTATGAATTTTGGATATAATATAGAAATGGAACAATGGGAAAGGATGTTGGGTTGATTTGTAATGGGTGTAAATACATAGTGTTGTTTATAGAATTTTAAATATTAATATGCAATTAAAACATTATTTTTTTTTCTTTTGGGATTCATGGATGATCAACTTGAAAAGAATTATTGAAGAATTCTTCAATAAATGACCACAGCAGTAAGATTACTATATGCTCAGAAATGGAATGTTTTGCCTGCTGAAGAATGATTGTTAAACATGAATGAATTTGCAGAAAAGGATAATTGTCTATCATAATTACAGAAAAGTCAGTGACAACTTTTCTGAAGGACTTGAAACCTTTGACTGCCCTTTTGAGAAATAATGAGGGTGATATGATGACCACTGGTTTTGAAAATTACTATGAGTTAAACTGATAGATGAAGTAGAACAATTACTTTAGAAAGAATGAAGCAGGAGTTTAAGAAATACCATGTAACCATGGAAAAGATAGCCACTTTTTTAGATTATATAGTAGTATAGTTTATAGCTTTTGTTGTTTTCTTTGTGTGCTTTGTATTGTGTTGTATTATGTCAAATTGTATTTTCATTTGTATGTTCTTGTGTGTTTTGTTCAAATTTTAGTATACACAGAACTTTAATAAAAATATTTTTTCAAAAATAAATATTCCAGAGTGAAGTGTGTGACAAAGAGACCAGCAAACAAGCGCTCCTCTATTTATAGCACTATTGTACTTCCCCACCATCTCTGCTATGTCAGGTTCTTCCTCACTAATGTCAAATTCACAGTCACTGGGTACAAAAAAAATTGCTCACTTTAACATAAGTATTTAAAAGAAAAGTTACATGTTAAGGAAATGCATCTTTGTCAAGCAGACCCCAGGAACACACACTGCAAAAGAAGGAGAGGTACCGACCTGGCGATAGTCCCCTAGGCAGACCGTCTCCTGTAGAAGTTCCCTCTCAATGGCGCTGATCACCTCAATGCAGATTATGGCTGCAGTGGACACCCCGATTTGGAAATGCCATGCCACTCTCCTGTAGTTGAGGGGGGCCGAAAGCCACCAGATGGTAATCGCGACTCTCTCTTCCATGGAGATGGCTCTCCTCATGATGGTGTCCCTGGCCTGGAGCTGAGGGCGCAGAGCCTCGGCAATTTCAAACAGTGTGGATTTGGACATGCGGAAATTCCGGATCCACATGTCCTCATCCCAGAGTGGTAGCACCTCCTCTGCCCACCAGTTCCTGATCACCTGTGGTCTGACCCACCACCAGCATGCATGGGGGACGTTGGAGGCATGGAAAGCCCAGGCACCACGGCTGCTGCGAACTAGAATCCTATGGAGCACCTCATGCTCTGTGAAGCCCCTGATGCCACGGCACCTCATCCAGCGATGGATGGCAGCCAGCACAGCCCTGCGCCTTTCCAGGTGTTGCTCCTCTACCTTCTCTGCCTCTTCCAACAAAACACAGAGATCTGAGAGTACTGACTCCATTTTACGAGGTACACACAATGCACGAGTTCAGGGAGAGCCCAGCAATGGCGACCGCATGGCAATGGCGATGGCAAAGCAATGGCGATGGCAAAGCAATGGCGATGGCAAAGCAATGACGCAATGGCAAGAAGGAAGTGACAAAAATCACATCCGACTGACGTGGCGAGCATTCCTCTACCTGCGCATGTGCAAGAAGAGCATTTCTAGTACATGCACGGGATTTTCTCACTTGTGTGTGAACGGCAAATACAGTTTCCGGGAGACCTTTCCTTCATTGTGAAATGATGCTACTTGCGTCTGATAGCCATTTCCGCAAAGTAGGGCTCTTTTCGGTTTGATTCCGGATTCATTCTTTTTCCACTTTCTTTTTGCTTTGTGGGCCCCGTGTGATAATGTCCATAGTCTCCAACAGTCCTAAATTGCCAAGGACAGTACTGATTTATCCTGTCATCCACTTTTCAGCTACTTTTAAAATATCCCAGTGTCTCTCTCCTCCTCCCACTTTCTTCCTTTCTCCTTAGCTTACTTCCAATGTTTCAAACTGAGTTTAGTGTGTAAAGATATTTTGCACTCCATTAACTCAGCAGGGAGGAGAGGGGAGAAGAGGGTTACATCTTGTGCTTTCCAGTAGGCTCAGGCAAGAGTAAAGTGCTTCAGCCTTTCCTAGGTTGTGTGTTATTTCTTATTAACTTTTAGCACCTTGACCACACTGAGTGTACTTACCCACTCATGTTCTGTTTTTCATCTGTATAATATTGAGGAGTATGTGGGTGCATGACCAGTGGGTGCAATGACCCCAGCACAAAGGAAGAAGGAATAATCCAGCAGATGTGTATTTTACTTAGAGTTTAGAAAAGTTCCATTTCAGTGTTGCAGCAATCAGAATTACCCGCTGCAATCATGGCCTGTTTTTGAAACTGCAGTACTAAGAAGTAACTTCTTGAATTTAATGATGATCACTATGTGTTTTGATTATCAGGGCTTGAGTCAAAGCACCTTCCCATCAACTGTTCTCTTGGCTTTTTTTTTAAAATGGAAACTGAACATAGATCCTCAGGTATGCTCTGTTAGTACTCTCAAAAGAGATCTGGCCATAGAACACAATATGCCAATTCAAAGTAAAGGTTGATACAGGTTGTAGAAATGATGTAAAGGAACTGATGCAGGTTGGCATAATTTGTTGGATTTTGAAGTTGTTGTTTTGGCAAAAAATATTCCAGTGAATGATTTTGTTGTGGCATCCACCAATCATGTTTAATGTTGATTCACTCTTGATTTTAGTGCACAAAGATCATACAGAGTGTTTATTGCTCTGACAGTTCTTTGGATTGTCATTTGGGATCCTGCCAATAGCTCTTCACTTTACAGAATTCTGCTTCTTATATAATGACTGACAACACACAAATCATAAAAATGGCACCCTGCTTCTTTTATTTCTCCCCTGTAAATAATCAGCACATCAAAAAGTGGTAGCTGAATGACAATGATGAGGCAGTGTCACCACTTAAAACATACTGAAATCTACTAACTGAATATTAAAAAGTGTCTCTGCCACCTCAGATTCCAAGTTCATTTTGTTTTAATAAGTACAGTATATCCATTATATACTATTCTTTGACATAATGACGAGGCCATTCCATTGTAAAAAAGTTTGGAATACATTAAGGTTTGCTAGGGCTTATTTATCATCCCGTAGAACCTCTGTCTGTGTTGAAGTTCTTATACTAATCTTACATTAGGTTTTTACAACTTTATGCACAGCTGAACTGTGAAGCTCTAGGGAGGCCAGGATGGCTCCATTCCTGCTATCCTTCAGGAGGCAGGTAAAGACATTTTTATGCTGCCAGGCCTTTGTATGAAATGGATGCCATTTTGTTTTTGTTTCAGAGTTTTAAACTTTAAATTTTAGTAATGTAATGTTTTTAATTGTTTGAATTATTTTTTTAACTTTGTATTTTAATGTTTTATACTGTTTTAACTTGGACTGTTTCAAATTTGTTAGCCACCTTGAGTCCATGTACTGAGAGGAAGGTGGGATATAAATAAACAGAGTAATAATTTCCATTTGCCAAACACTCAGCATAAAACAATGGGATAATAAAATAGACATTTAGTGGAAAACATGGCAAAAGTCAGCTATTTTCTATCATTAGATACAGTCGTGGGATATACAATGTAAAAATGGTATCTGGGTGGATGGGATTGGAACCCTCTTGTGTCTTTATACCATCATGAATGCTGTTATGCAAGATGTTCAGGTTTACTTGGAAGTTGATACAGGGAGCACACAACCCCTATTTGAAAACACTGAAATTTTGGACCCTGCCAAGAACTATGAGGTCAGAATGCACAGGGAAGCCATTGAAATCCAAACATACCTGAATAACTTCAACAGGAAAGCAGAAACCCTAGCTACCAATTCTGAAAAACACCAAAATCAAGAGTCAGTACATGCACATGAACTTTACCCAGGGGCAGGGGTTTTCCCAGCAGACAATGAACCACTAATTAAATAGACTCTAATCCTTCTCGCATATCCTCCCACCCTGAGGCCTTGCCATTCAACAACAGAACAATACACAGATTAACATGCAAATCACATCCTTTCAACCATGGGTCACACAGTATATATATACCCCACTCACTTCCATGCCACAGTTCTCTGAAGATGTCAGCCACAGAGGTAGGCAAAACATCAAGGGAAAAAGCCCACAAAAACCATGGATGCTGGACATGAAAGCCTTCGACTTCACACACAACCCCTTTGTTCCAACAGTTCCACTGGCTACCTGTTTGTTTCTAGAATTCCAGAATTCAAAGTTCTGGTGATAACCTATAAAGCCTTATATACTTCAGGTCCAGGTTATATGAATGACTGTCTTGTACAAAATGCCCATGTTTTAAGATCTTCTGAGGAGATCCTGTTCTGTGTCCCACAACTCTCACAGGTACATTTGGTGGGGACACAGCAAAACTAGTCTAGCACCCTTGCTACTATCTTTCTACAAGCAGATAAAAATGTTTTTATTCTGTAATAGGAAAAACTAGACTGTGAGCTATGAGCCCCCAGCAACTTCAGTTACTTGTAGAGCAGGAGTAAGAGAGGAGACTGAGGGCCTCGGCAGACGGCTAATTGCGCCGTCTCCGAGGCCCGGAAGAGGAGGAGCTGCCGCACGTTCGGCGGCTCTTCCTCTTGCTGAGGGCGCACCCGGAAGCGCCGGCCGTCCACACGGTCAGCGACTCCCGGTTGCCCTCACGCCGTGGCAGCCGAATGCACCGCGGCGTTTGAGCCGCCAAAAGTGCGCCCGCCACTGTTAGGGTGCACTTTCGGCAGAATCTAAAAGGATTGCCATTTTGGCGGTCCTTTTAGATTCGCCGGGGATGCGCCGCCGTCCGGAGGCTGAACTCCGGCGGCGGTCTGGACCAGGGCGTCTCCGACGCCCTCGTCTGCATCCCCCCTGAAATAAGCTTGTAAACACTTATTATTATGCTGGCAGTCCCAAAAGGAATTAGCATTCCACAGTTTTAGGCCATGAACAGAAGAAAATGGCTTCATTTTATACACCTCCAAACAAATCCAATTCTTACACCTCATTGGATATTTTAAACATATAGAATCTCAAGCAATAGGAGTAAAGATTTCAGAATACATTATAATCTACTTAACCACATTCCAATGCGCTCTTATCAGCAGAAAGATGGTACCATGGGGCCCCTTTGCACAGAGTGTCTTGCCTCCTATCAGTGATTTATTATGGCTGCAACTCTGGAGTCTTAATGCACAGGGCCTTCAAAAGGGCAATCGATCTATAAACATCCATGCATTCCTCCTGTTATAACCTTCCAGCATTTCATTTTTCTTCAGAGGCCTCAACTCCCACAATCCTTTATGTGTTGCCACTTGGCATCTATTTTTCTATAATTTGACTACAATTCCAACATAGATAATTAAAATATATTGTCTATTGAAACTTCTCCACCTCAGTTCCAGCAGGCCTTTGAGAACTGACCCTCCTCCCTCCCTCACATAAGAAACAGACATTGTATAATGTGATGGACTTGTTGTTGTTAATTTGTTTTAACTGGTTTCACTCTTCTATGTTTTAATTGCTTTTTAACTTTTGCATTCTCTTAATTTTTAACTATGTTTGTTTTAACTCTTGTAAGCTTCTAAGTAAGCCTTTGAGACCTAGCTTGTTGTAGTGGTTTGAGCACTGGGCTACGACACTACAGAGACCAGAGTTTGAGTTCCTGCTTGGCCATGGAAACCAGCTGGATGACTTGGGGCCAGTCATACTCTCTTAGCCTCAGAGGAGGGGGAAATGCAAATGCCATCTGAACTATTCTTGTTAGGAAAACCTTATGATAGTATTGTATTAGGGTTGTTATAATTTGGCAATTACTTGAAGGCACAAAACAACAAGTCTCCTTGTGTCCCAAGCTCAGATAAAAGCAGAATATAAATTATGATAATGATTGACTATGAATGGGGGAGGGAGTTCTTGGAATGTAGTATGATCCTGTTTGGGAATCAGAAAGAAGGTGTGATAAAATGGGCAAGACAGCACTCATGAGGTTGGAGTGTTGACTGGTGTTATAATATGTGTAGTATGCTAGGAAACCATTGCCTCTGTTCAACCCACTGTCTATGTCTAGAGTTTGTGGACATATCCCAATTCTGCTGTTTTTCTTTGCTTTGATTTTGTTTGCTCAAGGACTGCTGTTCTGAGGTCCAAGATGAAATGTCCAGGAAGACTGAAGTGTTCTGCAACCGATGTTTCTTATTCCCATTCTTAATGTGTGATATATGTGGCCTGTTTGCCCAAGGTAGAGTGCTGTAAGGCATTGTTGACAGAGGATGCATATATCACATTAGAGCAGGAGTAGGCAACCTTTCCCCTTTAAGGGCCAAGGGACTTCAGCTCCCAGAATCCCAGGAGCTATTAGCCAACATGGGACTATTGGCCAACATGGCTGAGGCTTCTGAGAGATGAAGTCCCTTGGCCCTTAAAGGGGAAAGATTGCCTACCCCTGCATTAGAGGATGAGCAATGAGCACTAGTGTAGTTTTGCCATTTTTTTTGGCTTTGGTCTGTTCTGTAATAGATTAATCCTGGGTACACATCTTGCCTTGTTGATCTGTTGGTTTTTTTAAAACAACAACAACAACAACACCTTCATATGGTAGGTATTGTAGCTTGAGGAATGTTTGCTGTAATTCTATGAGTTTGGCATTTCTTGCTTTTCCTTGTGTAGTTACTTGATGTGATGTTATCCTCACAACAACCCTGTAAATTAACTTAGTTTGAGAGACAATGAAATGTTTTATGGTTGTTCTCTGTCCCAGAAGACAGAATCAGATTTAATGGGCTCATCTGCAGGAGAGTCTATGTCCTATTCCAGGTCAGGCTGAGGCCAGAAGCAGTCAGTCAATGCCAAAGACCAATATGAGGGAGAGTAACATTCCCATATACAGTCCAGATGGACATATGAAAATAATCTTAACAGCAGTAAAGCAAAAGTTAAAAATATAAGTATCAGGTCTTATATAACTATTGCTCTACACTGGGGTAGGCAACCTTTCCCCTTTAAGGGCCGAAGGACTTCAGCTCCCAGAATCCCAGGAGCTATTGGCCAACATGGGACTATTGGCCAACATGGCTGAGGCTTCTGGGAGCTGAAGTCCCTTGGCCCTTAAAGGAGAAAGGTTGCCTACCCCTGCTCTACACTCTTAAAATGGGGCTAAGTCATTTTAACTGCTCTGGCTGCCTCCTGTTGCATTCTGGAACTTGTAGTTTAGAAAGAGGCATTTAGAATATTCAGCCAGAGAGCCTTTAAACCTCATGGAACTACAAACCCCAAAATGCAACAAGAGGCTGTCAGAGCTGCTAAAGCAAACTAGTCCCAATTTAAGAGTGTGGTGCGATAGATTCATTACTCATGAGTCAGTCCAAACTATACTCCAAACTACAATAGAAACAAAGGAAATTTCCAAACATGAGTGGGCAAAGCAGATCCTAAAGAGAGAGAGAGTTCCACAATAAAATCAAAATCCATTCAAAGCTCAGACCCTAATTCAGCAGTCACAACAAAAGACGTGCTGGAATCCTAAAATCTGTTACTTTACATAACTTTACATTTTCCTAGTTATGTAGCAGAGGTGCACAATGATGTGATGTGCATTGGGATTAGTGTGATGTGCAATGGGACCAATGAAATGCACAACTTGTTGTGCATTGGTCCCATTATACATCATTCACTTTTTTTGGGTCTCCTGCATAATAACCTAACAGCAGCCCTCTGCTGGATATGGACATTATGGAGCTGTTCAAATCCAGCTTATGCAGACATAGTTTCATTTACAAATATGTAGGACCACAATAGGATTTCAGCCACAGTTTGTAAGTGTGAGCTGACACATCTAGGGCAACAACTTAGATATTCTTCACAGGATATTTTGGTCAAAACTGAGGCTTTTATTGGGAGTTGTTGGAATCTTACCCAGACCTCATACGCAAACACTTGAACCTTAAGCCTTCCAGGTCCTTCACATGAGGAAACCTCTTTCTCTCAAGGAACCCCCTAATACCCAGTAGTACTTATTTTTAATCATATCCTTCTTACAATACATTCATACCTAAATCATCACTGCAAGCATTGCTGCTCCTGAGACTAGGAAGGGCCTAGCTTGCCCTTCATTCTCAGAGGCTGTATTTCCAAGTTTAGAGTATACAGCTTCTTGTACCCTCAAATGCATACAGACTGTGGCTATTTGGCTCTGCATTGTCCTTCATGATCATTTTTTCATTCAGTGACTCATCTGGGCCAAGACAGTAGTTGGAGAAATGTCAACACAAAGAACTGTTTGATAATGGTACTAATGGCCTTAAAGATTGGTTGGTTCTTCCTATGTGGAGGTCTTAATGCAGAAGTTAGAAACATTAGAAGATCCATGCTAGATCTAGAGCAGTTCAAAGGTTTATCTAGTTTATCACTCTGTTTGTGCAATTGCCTACCAGTTACTTATAAGAAGCCCACACAACCTTCCTACTCCCATCTCCAGCAACTGACATATGAAGACCTAATCTTCTAATATTAAAGGAAATATGTATCATCATAACCACTACAATAAAAAAAACTATCAGTATCTATTGATAATCACACTCCCATTTAAGTTTGTCCAAGTAGGCACCTTGTGGAAGCAATTCTACAATATAACTATGTATTGTTATATATAACTATATGTTATATATTATATATAACTATGTACTGCTTTGCTTTTAAAGACAGATTGGACAGCCATCTCTTGGGGATGTTCTACCTTTGGCTTTCTCACAAATAGATTAGGTTTCCTACAGCCTCCCATCACATTTTATGATTCTATAATCTGTTTCAATGAAATGTTTGTTTTGACCAGTTTTTCTTTGTTAGTTCAATCTTTGTGTTGTGTGAAGAGGAGACTCTTTAGTTTTCCAGTTATGTGATCCCAGCAGGAGCAGTTCGGTTCCTGTTTTCTAATCCCATGTTCTCCTTTAACCTTGGTTTCTTTATTTCATTAATAGTGCAGGATGGGGGTGGATTGTGTTTGTGTGTTTGTCACTGTATCCCTCAGCAGGCAAATAAAATAATGATGTTTGCACACACTGTTGGCCTTTCTCTATTGCCACTGACTGAGAATTCAGGTTCAGTGCAGTACAAATTAGCCAGCTGGTGTTAAAGCAAGCTGTTGTCTAACAGTGAACTTGTATGGAATGTTAGGTCTGCTGCTGGTTCTTTACTTTTCTTAAAAGCCCATGTAACACTAACCTGAAAACAAACTCTCTGAATTGAGAGAGAGAGAGAGAAGCATAGGTAGTAGAGCAGTTGCTGTCATCTACAGCTATAACAAGCTTCTTTGGTGTATAAAATAGAAGAGGGGAATCAAATGAATGGGTGGATAGCAATGTGAAAACATCAAGCAAAGGAATTTGCTGCATAATTGCTAGCTACATGCCTGGACTAAATTATATTCTTCATCAGTTTACCACTATATATATATATGGTGAGAAAATGAAATCCACCTACTAGGTATACCTTTGCAGTTTTTACCTTCTTAATAACAGAACATAGGAAGACCTGGCTCAATATAGTCCAACATCCTGTTTCTCTTTTGAGCAATCAAATACTTAGAATCATAGAATCATAGAATCAGAGTTGGAAGAGACCACAAGGG
>CM034708.1:21927243-21948601 GCA_020142125.1 Phrynosoma platyrhinos | reverse complement strand
GGGTATAAATTATTATTATCATTATCATTATTATTATTATTACAGGTACAGAAGCCCTCTCCCTAATGGCCAAATGTGTCATACTGTTGTTGGCATGAACAATGATGATTGTGAAGCACTTTGCAGCTTTATAGTGAGAGTTTTTCTTTATAATTAAAAGATAGTGCCTGAATTCCAGCTCTTTCTGATTCTCTTGCATGACTAAGAAGTGAAATCAAAGTGAAAATCCATTCCAAGAGTGTGGTGAAAAGGGGGCTGGGATGTGGCCAGAATCTACTCAGACTTCTTTCCTCTTCCCATTGTAGTGACTCACCAAGTAGTGCTGCCACCAAGCCCTTCTTTGGAGATTTAATCCCTCTCAGGATCCTGAGGGTATAAGGGCTCAATACCTCCCCCCCCACACACACTCTTATGCCTATTGTGAGCACAGAATAATAATTATAGGTTTCCTATTAGTTCTGGTCTGGAGACATGTGACCAGAGCTTCCTCTTCCCTCTCCCTTAAAGAAAAGATCAGGTATTTAAAAAGTGAACCATTTGATAAAAAAAAAAAATAACTCAACTGATTGAAAGCACAGGTTTTCCAAGTACCTTTTCCCATGGTTGCCAAAAGGAAAGATATATTTCCAAGATATATTCATATATATAATGAATATATATATATATATATATATATATATATATATATATATATCGCAGTGTTATCCAGCTCTATCTGTTGCCAGCCCTGTTTTCCAAGTGCTTTTCAAAAGAACTGGAAACCTAACCCATCTAACTAGACAGTCCCTGGTTTCCTGCAAGCTTTATTTGGGATTCTTTTCTTTGCTCAGAACTGAGCAGTTATTACCTGTTTATATTGCAGACTGGGTAACAGAACCCAAGGATCTCAGGGCCAATCAGGTCTATCTCACACCTCCCATTGCCTAACATGAACCATCTTCCTTGAGTTAACCATTGCAGGGTCCATATAAATTTTGCTTTGGGCAGATCTGGAATACTATGTCCATTTCTTGGCAGCATGGTTCAAAGAGGATAACAACAAGCTGAAACATATCTGGAGAGGAGTGACAAAGATGATCAATCATCTGGAAACCAAGTTTTATGAGTAACAATTGAGGGAGCAGAGTATCTTTTGCTTAGAGAAGACTGAGGTGATATGATAAGCGTCTTTAAATGTCTGAAGGGATGTCATCTAGAAGATGATGCAAGCTTGCTCCAGAGACTAGAAACAAAGGATTCAAATTATTAGAAAAAAATCCATTAGACATTAGGAAGAACTTATTTTTCTCTAAGAGCTGTCCAACAATGGAATGAGCTTCCTCAGGGGATGGTAGACCTTCTTTGGAGTTCTTTAAACAGAGCTTGGGTCTTTCAGGGGTGTTATAGCTGTTCCTGCTTGGAGGGGAGTTGGACTCAGTGGCCATTGTGGCCCTTCCAGCTCTAAAATTCTAACATTTTATTGCACCTGTTCTTCCTAGTACTTGTTTTTAAAATGCCTCCCCCTAGATTAAAGGGGGGAAGAATACTAATGATAGTAGCTATGGAATCCCTAGGGCCAATGGGCCATTTGTCTGACCATGTTGGGGCCTACTCTCCTCCATTACCAAGCAAAAAATTAAGTTGTTATATAATCCTAATGGGAAGTTTTGACTGGTAAATTTCAATTTTCTGGGATAATTTACCATAGGCATAGCTTATATGATTATTTCTTAGTTTGTTTCTTGTTTTACCCTTTGGTGAATCCAATCAAAGTAGAGACCTCATTTTGTGAGAAAGGCAAGATATAAATTTGATAAACACACAAACAAAATAAATCAACATCTACAACTTATAAAACAAAAAGTGAATCTTTCCATAAGAGCTGCTATCTTTGGATATAATCAGAGTGATCTTCTACCCAGCAAATGGGTACTTGGCCAGTTGGCCTAGGGTTACAATATATTTATATTTTCTTAGTAAAGAGGAGTGTTTTCAAGCTACTGATTTCCCATGATGTACTTGTTTTTAAAATGCCTCCCCCTAGATTAAAAAGGGGGGGGAGCTTTACAAGGATACTAATAATAGTAGCTGTGGAATCCCTAGTTCAGTATCAGCCAGGGCTTAGGCTTGACTCAGGCTTGCATCCTTCTGAGGTTGCAAAATGAGTACCCAGCTTGTTGGGGGCAATTAGCTTTCCGTTGTAAACTGCTTAAAGACTGCATAGCATGGTGTGAAGTGGTATATAAAAGAAGCTGCTATTGCTATTGCTACTTTTATAATAAAATATATTTTGACACAGTTTATTGGCCTAATGCAAAGGTCAAAAATAAATACCCAACTATCTAACTAAGGACCACTTTTAATAGCATCTTTTAATCTTTTCCCACTTATTACTACTTGATTTTACAGTCTGGAAAAAAATAAGATACTTGAGTGGGCATAAAGCTTAAAAAGCATTGCTGATCTGGATAATCTTCCAGACATTAACAGCTTCTTGGCCATATGGACACCATGTATCTCATTTAGAGAGAGATGGAAGGAGAAAGAATTTAATCCACATCCAAATGAATCTGCTAGCAAGTTGCAAGAAATGTTTGTATTGAATCAAGAGGCAAATAATAAGCAAATATCCAAGGTATGATTACAAGGATGAATTTTACATAACAGTATGCTGAAGATGCTGAAGTTGAAACAACTAGACGATGCAATACATTGGCCATAGACAGTTTGGAGATAAGGCTAGAGGCCAGTCTTACTCCATACAATGCATCCCTTTGGAATATTTTCATATAGTGAAACTGAGGAGAGATGAGACTCAAGAGAGCCATTACCAGACCTCTTCATCTACAACTGCCTCTGTTCAACTGCTCTTTTCTCATATGTTCATAAACTGAACTCTCCCTAAGTGTCTAGTTCTCTGCAATAAAGGCTTCTGAGCATAATCAAACTCTTTGATAAATGGGAACACTTTTAAACATCATCTGATATTTAAACTAATTTTAATTGATTAATTTGGGCTAATCAATCAAACAGAAACTACAGGAATTTTGTAGTTTCATATTTGTGGGAGAGAGCCAGCATGTTATAGTGGTTTGAATGTTGAACCATGAGTCTGGAGACCAGAGTTCAGAGCCATGGAAAACCACTGAGTGACCTTGGGTAACTCAATACTCTCTCAGCCTCAGAGGAAGGCCTCAGGGGAACTCAGAGGCATACCCCTTCTGAATGAACATTGCCAAGAAAACCCCACAATAAGACCTTAGCATTACCATAAGTCAGAAAGGACTTGAAGGCCCATAACAACAATATTTGCTAGAGCAGTTCTGAAGCAAATATAGTTATGTGGGTTCCCCCACCCACACACCCAGAAAGCTACTTTTGGAAGAATACAATTCCAATGGCCATGCTGGCTGGGGAACTCCTGGGAGCTGCAGTCCCCAAAGTACTGGTAATTGTGCTCAACTCTTCCCCCCCCCCCCCCACTCCATCCTTCTCATCACTTCACAAGTCCTTCCTTTTTTATAAGTTATGGAAAGCTGCTGTTGAACTAAGTGTTTTGACAGAGCTGGAGATAAGTTGAACCTTTGTGATAGGGATGGAAAGAATATCGGAAAATATTTGGAAAATAATTTAAAAAACAAAACAAAAACACTTCCTTTTCAAACCTGAAAAGAATAATCTTGGACTGATAAAAACGTTCACAGTTCAGGATTTATTCTGCACAGAATTCCTGTGCAGAAGTTGATTTCTATGCAAATCATCAATGTGTGAATTTTAGACAGAATAAATACCTGATAACAGTATTTTCTGCACAGGAGACAATGGGGAAATATTTTCCATACAGAAAATGCTGTTTTCAGTGCAAAACAACCACATGCAAATTTTGCATAGAATAAGCTCAACTGGAAATAGCCATCAGAAACTGTGTGGTTTTCTTGTAGTGGGGGGAAAAGTTGATATTACTTGTTGCTACCTTTGAGAAGAAACGTAGTAAAGAATTGCATGCCTAATTTTACAAGTGGAGGCAAACTTCCAGGTAGGATAAACTGAGCACATAATAGCTCAAGGAGACAAGCAATGTTTTTTGTTAGACATATCCTATTTCTGATTTCTTTTTCTTTTTCTTTTGGTCTATTTCTGGAAAAGATGCTGTCATTCTTATGTTTTATTGAGAGATGTGGGTGGCTCCTGTTATACCCCATTTTTTTTTTAAAAAAAGGCCTTTTCAATGATTATGCAAAAGCCTCTAAGTCTAGTTGAGATGAGAGTGTCCTATGTACAGCATTAGTTCTACACAATAGCCATTCAATTGCAGTTTTTACCCAATATAATCCTGCTTTATATCACACTTATGTGCTTCACAAAGCCTGATCCAGATGAATGTCAACATTGTGTGAATAATTGTGATACTCTTACTAAATTAATCAAAGTCCAGTATGTACCTGTAGTAATTTTTCTCCCTAGAACTAACACTAGTATTATAAGAAAATAATGCATTCTGTTGACTTTCACTCAAAATATTTTTAGATTAATATGCCTGTCATAATTCTTGACTGTAGCTGGTGAAATACAATAATTAATGAATAAGTTAGTTGCTTTTAATGTTCCATAGTTTGGTGATATACAACATTCAGCTTCCCAGAATCTTTTAGAGTTATGCTTAGATGAGCAAGCCACTGATATATTGCTTCTTTGGTAAGAGCATAATAGCCAAAGAACAATTACTTGCTATGTGAGGATGGCATTTTGTCAATGGAATTTCCATTAAGTCAGACTTCCATCTTGTTAATGCTGCGGTCTTTTTCTCTAGACCTTGACATCATTATATTGTGTCCCTGCAGGAGGAAAATCTATGAACTTTTAAAAAGTAACTTGATATAAATGTAGATCTCTAAGCTCTGTCGCATTAGCACAGCAAACTAATTATTCTCTCCTGTTGTAACATTTCCATAAGGTATTGCTAGTTGCAAATAAAATCTAGACAGACAGTAGCCAATGTCATCATGGAGTTGTCTGTGGTAACAAGCCTTATCGTGTGACCACAAAAATCACATGACCTGGTAAAGGCTGGGAAAATGAATGATTATGGTTCAGTGAGTGATTCCACAAATTTGAGAAGTACCACATGCCTGCCACATACTACTCTGATAATGGGACTGTCTAGAGACCATACATAGGGAATGTGTATCCCTCCCTCTGAGGGGAGGCATGACTAAAAGCAAAAATGCATCATAGATTTTAAATAATTCATTGTGGAATAAGATCTCCTTCATTATTAGCACACTCTTTCCATATCACTCCTGAGAAATATATTGATACTTCACATTCTAAGATGATACTTGATTTTCTACTCTAAGATGGAGTAGGAATGATGCATCCCTCCAGATGTTTTTCTGCAATTCTCATTTGTCCAATGTCAGTGAACTTATTTAACTGTAGCAGCTTGTGCACTTTGATATCATCAAATAATGGACTTTTCCTTCTGCATTGGTTCTTGGAGACATCCTTCCCCTTCCTACTCTGTCTTACTCTTTGTCTGGTTGTCTCATTTAATGTTTTTCCCTATTTTTTTCTTACACATCTTTACCAACCACCCCTCTCATGGGTATCCCTTCTTTGCCCTTTCATGTAATAATATGCAACCAGGACACTTACAGCTGTCATCTTCATCCTTTTCAGATGTCAGTTCTTCATCCTTCAACCTAACCTGCAACATGGGGCCCATTATAAATCCAGCTAAAGCTAAGTACTTTTAAGCCCCATTGGTTTTTAATGAATGGGTCAAGCACGCACTTAAATCTTTCCCACTGGAATAAATAGTACTTCAAAATACTTAATTTTGGTTGGATCACAGACAGCAAAGCATCAGTGCTCTTTTGCTTGCTGGAAATGAATTTAAAATCTATTATAAATATTCTAATCACATAGGTTGCAGATATGCAGTGTGCTTGCCAAACAATGTAAAAAGAAATATTCACATAGAAGCTGTAAGAGTTGTATGTTGTATAAAATCACAATTAAAAAGATCTCACCTATACTGCCTACTAAATTTCTTAAACCTTTTGGTCTAAATGATATCTATTCTCTGAAGATACTAATTACATTTTCTTTTTTTGTTCTACACAAGGCAGAATCAGCTCTATCTTTGTGAATCTTTAATATTTCACAATTGTACAAGTATGTTTTGATTATCCTTCTTTACCTATCCTCCACTCACATGAAGCTGGTATATACTGTTGTGTTGTTGTGTGCCTTCAAGTCATCTATGATTTTTGGCCCTAATAGTCCTATGCTCAAACTGCTACACCACACTGGCTCTTATATTGGACTATTCATCTACCCCAGTATTGTCCAGTCTAACTGGCATTAACTTTCCCAAATTCCTGAGTATCATCTGCTACTTAGAAATGACAGGGATTAAATCTTTTTTAAGAAGTATGGATCTTTATTATTTCTTATTTCTTAGGTTCCATTCTAGTTTCTGTGAGATGAACCCTTTTTACGTATGGTCTATGTTTCTCATCTATAGCTTCTCCAAAGCACCTAATTTAGCTGAGTTCCAGGGAAGCAGATGATGATGACAAGGAATTTAATCTAGGGTAGAAACAGTTCCAGTCCCCATTGTTCCTTCTCCTGGAACTCCCATATGTGTTAATGAATATGGCAAATTAGCTAAGAAGAAACATATGTATTGGTAAGCACATACTCAATAAATCTTCTATGCACATCCTTGTAAGAAGTACAGTTTATGCTTAGATTCCACTTGGCTGCAAATAAGAGTGTGTAGGTGTTAAAAACTGACAAACTTTCAATGGTTTCCAGAGCCCTGTTTTGGTCTGACATGGTTGTACACAAACAAATTGCTAGTGTGTCTTATCTGAGCCATTGGGGGAAATGGTCAACACAGGCTATGCCATTTCAATGACCTCTTTTTTATAGATTACATTCAGGAGGCCATTGCTATACTGTTGCTTGTGAATAATGGCTCAGAAACCTTTTGCTCAAACACTAGCATAACTTTATTGCACCAACTCCACAGTAATATATCTTTCTGTTTCTTTCTGTTATAGTCCTAACTTTTTATGTATCGGTTTCTTGTCTTCGTTTGACAAGATATATTTTCTTTACCAATAATCTGTACAGGGAACTATATTTGACAAAGAACCATATTTGATTTTTGAGGACTATGAAGCTTTCCCATGTGGTATTAGTTGCTGTCAAGTCAGCTTCAATTTAGGGTGACCTTGTGAATGAAAGACATTCAAGACACCCAGACATCAATTACTACCTTAGGTCCTGCTAACTCAGGGTTGTGACTTACTTGATTGAGTCTATCCACTTATCAAATATCTTCCTTTTTTTCCTACTGTTTCCTATTTTACTAAGCATTTTAATAATTTCCTCCTCCCTTTATTTGTATCTCACTTTCCTCCCAAACTGAGACTCAAAGTGGCTCACAATTTAAAAGAGCAATATAATTAAAAGCATACAAAATACACATTAAAATAAAATTAAATTATAGTATTCAAATGATTCACACTAAAGTTTTAAAAAATGTAATTAAAAAGATATGCAATTAAAAACAGTTCAGTTAAAACAATACAGCACCCCAACTCATTTTTCAAAAGCTTTGTGTTTTAAAATGCCTGTTTAAATAAAAAAGCTTTTAGCTTCCCTACAGAAAGACAACAAGGAGGAGGTCATTCGGGTCTTCTTGAGAAGGGAGTTCCAGAGTCTAGATATAGCCAATGAAAAGATTCTCCTTCACATCCCCACCAAACATGCTTGTGATGGTGGTGGGACTGAGAGAAGGGCCTCTCCCAATGATCTCAGTGTGGGGCCAGCTCACACAGAGAGATATAGGGCAGATACAATCTTTTGCACTCTTCTCTTCACCAATCTGAACAGCTTCTTCAACATTACCACATATATTTTGTTCGCCACACCTCTGCACATTTCTGCTAATCTGCTGGTTGAAAACTAGACCCTAACAGGTTTGGCTTTGACATTTTTGATATTTCATTATTTTTGTTTCCTTACTACAGGCTAAAGCCTTAGGAAACTTAAATTATCCTACACCCAGAAGGAGCAGCCAGAGGCCGCTCCAACTGCAGTGACTGCACAGCCCGCTCCTGAAGTGGGCTGCCACTGTGGTCACAAATGGGCTGCCAGCAGGAGTGGATTAAATCCAGTCCTGAAAGGCCCAGCTCTTGTGGCTTTGGAGAGGCTCCTGGCTGCTTTGGGAGCATGCATTATCTGAACACCATGTCCTCAAAGCACCAAAATTTGTCATCCACCTTTTCTTTTGGCTTTTTTCCTCCAGTTCTCCTCCAACTGTTGAGATCAGCCTTTGTTGTGGAAAACTAATAGGGGTTGCAGACTGCTAGAAATAGTGCAAATTGAGTCCACTTTTAGGGTTAGGGTTAGGGTTAGGGAATCATGGGAACTGCATTTTATTGTGGCACCAGAGCTCTCTGACAGAGAAGGCTCAATGTCTCAGGAAAAAAACAATTCCCATGATTCCCTAGCACTAACCCTAACCCTAAAAGTGGACTCAATTTGCACTATTTCTGGCAGTCTGCCACCCCCCTAAGAAAGGAATAATAAGTAACCTATTGGTAAAATGGAGGCTTCATTCTTCCTTCCTTCCTTCCTTTGACTTATAGTCTTCTTTCTTCAAATCAGCTTACAATAAGACTAAAAACAAATAAACACACACACATAAAACAATATATATGTTACTAGAGATGAAAACAGAACAAAAAATGAAATGTTTAAGCCCAATTAAATAGATTACATGAGTGCTTTAACTCATAGTGTTTAGCTCGTAGTGTTAAAACACTATTGAGTTAAAAATGTTTAAAAGCCCATAAATGGTAAAAACAAAAAAAAAGTATAATAGCAATCCAGTAAAAGCCTCTCCTCAGCAGCCAGTCAGTTACCCATATGAATTTTTAAAATTATTTGCCTGCTGGCAGATGGAGAGAGGAAGATCCCTTAAAAGAGAAATCCACTTGCTGAGAGCATGCATTGAGAGTGCCCTTTCTTGGATCCCCATTAAAATGCCCATAAGGGTGGAAGGAGTGAAAGAAGTTCTCAGGGCTAGGAAAGCTCCTACAGGTCAGTATCATCCTTCAGATATCCTAGACTCGAGCTGTATTTGGTTGCTATTGAATTAGCCTGGCAGGTTGTTAAGAGCACGTGGGGAACACATGGAGATACAGGTGTCTGAGGAGGGAATACTTGTGAAACAAAGCCATGTGAAAGCCATCCCATACCCTTTGCTTTGGGGTCCTTTCCAAATATTTCATTCTGTCCCATGTGGAAGCAATCCATCACAGTCTATAAGTGTCATCCACTTATTATTTTCCTTTCCATGCACTCTTAGAGGTCTTGAAATTGAAGGCAACAGACAATAATAGAAATCTGATGTAGATGTTAATGATTGGATGGTATAGTGAAGCTGTCTCATTAACCAGATCTATAGACATTGTCAATCTGTCTAGGCTAAGGTGATTAATCACTAGAAAACAGAGGTTAGTAGGCATCCCTCAGGCATATTCTTTGATATCTTCCTCAACCTTTAACACTGGAAGTGATTTGTATAGGCAGATTAAGAGATGATAAATAGATCTTTATGTGTGTGCATACGTATGTAAGATGAACATATTGAATGCATCATCCCATGCCACTATAGAGCATGGGTAAGCTATATTGTGGCACATAACTATCAATGCTGGTGTAAGACCTTACCCACCATTAGCCACAATTCATATGGATAGGAAAATATTAAATTGATAATAAATCATGTTACTTCTTTGTCCACATTCACTATCACTACCACAACCACAAGGAGGGAAAAGACAAACTAATGGAGGGATAAAAATAGTAATTGCCCTAACAGTCTTCCTGTATTTAAAGATACTAAGGCTAGAATCCTATTTTTAGTTGTGACTAGTATGGAGATAGTGAATCAGTGGGATTTACTCATGTGTTGATTCACCATTCAACAATTGATTCAATGGGTCCACTTTAAACTAACCAACAGGATTTGAGCAGGAGTTGGCTCCAAGCTTACTGATGCTTAGAATAGGTCCACTAAGTCAGTAGGGTAAATAAGTCATATTTAGTTTATGATTTCAATGAAATATTCCCACTACAGGATCTTAAAAGGTTGGCACTAGAGATGGACAAAATTTTATCAATAGAAAGATTCTAGGTGTCATTGGCCATCTCATGATCAGTGACCTAGCATCTCAAGGATCCTTAAATTTCATCAGATCTTATTTCCAGATTGAGATCAAGAGGCAACTTGGTTTTGTTTTTTGTTATGATCATTGTTTACACAATTTTCAAAAAATATACTTCACACAAAGCTCTTTTTTCTGCACAGAACTGCTGCTTTGTCACTTTGTGCAAGTGCAAAAGGACAGGATGACTGATAGCAAAGTCAGAAATAATCCAGACATTTTTGTTACTAGTCAATGCAACAAAACAACAGTTATTTTCCATTTTGCAATTTCACCATCTAGCACAGATGTTTCTTTAAAAAAAACATTGTTGCATTTACCAAGCTAGGATGAAGCCAGAATTTGCGTTTCTAGGTCCTTTCCAAAATGAGCAAAACTAAAAAAGTTTGTATATTAAACTCTTACAACTGATGCTTGCCTTCAGACATTTCTTTTGGTCATTTCACAGCCTTGAACTGATGTTTCAATAACCTCTCTCTAATTATTGAGAAAGAATGCAGTATTTCTACTATGGACAATTTCATGGTAAAACTAGCCTTTGAGAAGAGAAGTCACACAACATTAGTAAAATAATTAGTCTTTCTTCAGTTCTCAAAGACAGCATTGGATAGCTCATTTCTGTTGCTGTCTTTCCCCCATCTATATAGTAATATATAATGCAGTGTAATAAAAAGCAATATTTACTCTCTTTTATATATTTATTCTGTTATGGACTGACCTCTCTAGAGAATTGGGTAGATATACACACATTCTGAAATACATACACATAAGGGATATTTTAAGCATAGAAGTAACACACACAAGCAGTTTTGTCCCAGTCACACCAGTTTTATTTCTCATGATTTTTTTTATTTAATGCACAAAAGTTAAAAATAAACACAATGATCACTGTTTGGGCAATAGCTTGTTTGGAAAAAACATGCAATTACACAGTTATATGATTTCTGACAGAGGGTAACTCATACACAGCAAAGCAACCTGTATATGCTAAAAAAAAAAAGCAAATAGCTAAATAGCTGAAGTATAAATCCATACGACTGGGAAAACATGCAGGGAAATAGATTTGAAGAGTCTGTCCAATGCTTAAATTGATGGCAGATCAGTGGGGAAGGTAGGCTATGGGTGTGTAGCTGGGTATGGGGGAACTCCAAGAGTGGGAGCAAAACAAATTGAAATTCAGGGATGTCTGGGAGAATGAAAAAGAGGAAAGAAAGACATGCAGAGAGGAAACAGATTAAAACATTTTTGCAATGCTTAATTCTTATGAAAGGGTGGAGTTCAAAAGCTACCCTCAATGCCAAATCAGGTAGGGTAAGATGATGAGGCAGTCAAGTTCAACAGACTCATTCAGGTTTCTAGATCATTACACATGGTCCTATATTTCATCTTCTGGGAAACTGATGACAAACCTGTGGTCTAAGGTCCAAAACACATTAAAGAAATAATCCAGTTTGAGACTGCTTTAACTGCCCTAAGTGCTTGGGAATTGTAGTTTGTTGTACCACCAGAACTTTCTGACAGAGGAAGCTAAATTTTCACAAAACTATAGTTCCTAGGATTCCCCAGCACTGAACCAGGGAAGTTAAAGCGGTTTCAAGCTGGATTATTTCAGCTGTGTGTTTTGAACTTAAGATTTCAGATTGCATTATGTGCCAATAAAATCTTCCAGAAAGTACTAGTGACCTGAATGGGCTAGATGTCTAATTTTAAAACTGCTTAAAAATATAGAACTATTTTTTTCTCATCACTCACACAAATACATAATAATGAAAATGAGCTGAAACAGACTGGCTCAAAGGTGTGGCATGCTGTGGCACCACTCTGCCATTTTGTCAGCACAATAAGCAAGCTTTTCTGTCACCACTGCAGCTTTTTGGAAAGGAAATTCATTTCTGACTCACACTGTGTAGTGGTTGGTGGAGAGGTAGCCTTTGCTGTGGTTCACAAGAAGGAAAGGGGCATGTGACTGGTCGACAAGACAAGAGGTCATATTGTAAGCATCTTTAGATAGCTGTACTGCCTTGATATCCCCACTTTTTATTTTTCAGTCTCCAATCTTGGGGTATGAATTAATTCTGGCATTGCATCACACTGGGCCTGAGTTTCTTCTTTTATCAAAATATGACCTCTTCCTCTCTCCCCCCCCCATGCCTTGTTGGTTGTGCAGTTCTATTATTCTAATAATAATAATAATAATAATAATAATACCCTCCCCTTAAAACAGTATTAAATCAGACATAGGATTAAAACATATTAGATTAAAACAACAGTAGTTCAAAACATAAAATAAATAAAATCAGATGAATAAAACAAACCAAATAGTGAGAAAGCAGCAAGAATCATAATTGGGGAGAGGACCGAGTAGTGGAAATTTCCTGAGCCCGGGACATCTATTCTGGAAGGGCCTGCCAGAAGAGATCTGTCTTACCAGCCTTTTTAAAGCTGTTTAGGGATGTAATCAGATGGATCTCATCCAGCAGGCTGTTCCACAATCTGGGGGCGACTACTGAGAATGCCCTCTGGGAGGTAGCAGAAAGCCTAGATTTCAATGGTGGAAGCAATGGAGGAAAATCAAAGGACCAGAGCACCCGGGGAGAATTGTATGGGAGAAGGTGGTCCCGAAGGTAGTTTAGACCCAAGCCATTTAGGGCTTTAAAGATAATAACCAACACCTTATACTGGGCCTGGAAACTAATAGGCAACCAGTGGAGGAACCTTAAAACGGAGTTATATGGTCCCTCCTAGATGTTCCAGAAACCACTCTGGCTGCCATGTTTTGTACTAACTGTAGTTTCCGGACCAAGCACGAGGGTAGCCCCATGTAGAGAGCATTACAGAAATCTAGACGGGAGGTTACCAGCGTGTGCACAACAGTCTCAAGATCCCTTACTTCCAGAAAAGGGTACAGCTGGCATATCAGCCGAAACTGATAACAGGCACTCCTGACCGTCAAATTTACCTGATTCGTCATCAGGAGCGATGAGTCAAGAAGCACCCCCAGATTGTGAACACAGTCCTTTTTCAAAGAGTGTGACCCTGTCCAGGACCAGAGGTTGCAACCCAATTCTCGGTTTCAGGGCAGCTACCATGAGCACCTCCATTTTGTCTGGATTCAGTCTCAATCTGTTTTTCCTCATCCAGCCCATTACTACCCGAAGACATTCATTGAGGGAGGAGACACCATTGGAATTCAAGGCCGACAAACAATACATGGAGAAAGAGATTTAGGTGTCATCAGCGTACTGATAACACCCAACTCCATAACTCCAAATGATCTCACCCAGTGGCTTCATATAGATGTTAAACAACATCAGAGATAGAATGGCATCTTGAGGAACACCACAAGTGAGCTCCTTTTTACTGGAGCAGCTATCCCTCAGCAGCACCCTCTGGGACCTACCCGAGAGGAAGGAATGGAACCACTGCAGTGCAGTGCCTCTGATTCCTAACCCCCTCAGGCGATCCAAGAGAATGCCATGATCTATCGTATCAAAAGCCGCTGAGAGGTCCAACAGCACCAACAGGGTCACACTACTCCTGTTGATCCTCACACACAGATCGTTGGTCAAGACAACCATGGCAGTCTCAACCCCAAAGCCTGTCCTGAAGCCAGTTTGAAATGGGTCTAGATAATCAGTTTCATCCAAGACAGCTTGGAGTTGAAGAGCAACCACTCTCTTGATTACCTTGCTCAAGAATGGTAATAAAGAGACTGGCCTATAGTTGTTCATATCCAGTGGGTCCAGGGAAGATTTTTTCAGAAGCGGCCTAACAGCTGCTTCCTTCAAACAAAATGGAATATGTTCTTTCCTGAGGGATGCATTGATGATGTCCATAAGGAACAGCCTCAGTGCATCCCCCCCCCGGACAGCAGCCATGATGGGCAAGGGTCAAGAGGGCAGGTCGTTTTCTTCACTCTACTCATGTGAGATCTTCAATGGAGCACCTGGTGTGTGCCCCAATACCTTGTGAGGCTTTGGTGTGAAAACCTTACAAGCTTTCTCTATATAGACACCTTGCCTGAGAACTCTCTTCCAAGGGAAATTAGGCTGCCCCCATGTGTTTTGAGCTTCCAGCAAGTAGCTAAAATGGCATTCTTTTATGGCTTTTAAAATGGCCATAGTCTTTGATATTTGAAATTCTTTTGTAATTGTTTTAAAATTATTTTAAAAGATTATTTTTAGATTAATGTTCTTAAACAATATATTAATTTGATTTTTAAGTTTTTATCTGTGTTGTTTTAAATGCTTTTCCATGTTGCACATGCCTTGGGAACCCTAGTGGCCTGGAAAGTGCTATAGTAATATCATACAATTAATAAATAAATGATAAATATCTCCCTATTATCCACCAAATGGTCACATTCACTTTTCAGGGGGCCCGTGCTTCAGAAGTTAGTTTGGTCTTGGTAGGATGGGCATGAAAAACATTAGTGAATAGCACCCAGAAGTGTCTTTAAAATGAAAAGAATTATCCCAGAACCTCCCAATTTGTATCTTGCGGTGTGGGATGTAGAAGGTACCTCTCCTCAGAGCCTGAGAAAGTAACATTCTTGAGATCTTGGTTTGCATGGGATAGTTGCCCAGGTAGGCATCCTGCAACACTTGATAGTACAGAAAAGGAGTGGAGTGGCAGTTTGGCTGTCTCCATCCTATGGCTTGGTTAGACTCGCACTTAAAAAGTGAACAGTTGAACTCACAGTTTTCACAATTGCAGATCTTGACCTCAATCCTTATTAGTCATGGCTAGAATAGACCCATTAAGTCAAGGAATTTACCTACATGCTAATTCACTGTTCAGTTATTGATTGTACTGATGTACTCTAATTGGGAGTAAGTAACAGAATGTCAACAACTGTTTGTTGTCAATTTAACAATGTTGTTTAATTCAGTAATGTTCTAGTTCTAGTTTATACAATCTTTGTGTCCCACCTCCTCATTATATATGGTTGCATTTTTGCCTCACACTAAACTTTCTGAAATATACTGAACCAAATCACCCAATATCAAAGTACCGGTAAGAGAAATGACTGAGAAAAGTTTATTGTCATTTTAGTACAGCAGCATTTCAGATGATAACTGTGACTTTTAAAGACCTGAGTTTACTGCCCAGTAGGTGGCCTTGAGCAAGACACTCCACCTGCATTGCTTTGGCCCAATTAGAGATAAAATGATAGCAGTGAGGTCTGTGAAGATCACTAAAAAGTTGATGTGATGCAATATGTTCAGAATATGCACTAAACAGTGGTCTATGTATATAAACTACAAAGGTATAAAACAATATCTGACTTTTTGAATTAAGCACAAAAAGAATACTAAAAGCATATTACTTCAGGCAAGGCCAATTCAAGGGGAAGAAAGAGATTCAATTTTTTCCTTGCCCTTTTCCAGCTATAAAAGTAGATAACCCTAGACCATCACAACTATTGATGTTTCTCAACATTTTTTCCCAGGAAACAATAATGTATTTCCTAGATATCTTTATCAGCCCTGAGGTGTTATGTATGGTTAGAGCATTTACTGGCGGTATCTTCACAAAGTGTTCTTCGTAAGCCAAGCAGACACAGAGCCAATAAAAATGTCTTTCTTATGCTCTTGGGCCATTTCAGCAACATCACTTCTGATGAAAGAGCATTGACCTTCATTATTGTCCTTCCACTACACAGGGATTTCTAAAATTCTAAAATTGGGAATCATATACTGTGTTTATCTAGAATGTCTGCTTCCCACAAACCATTATATTAGTGAAAATGTAAGCATGGGGATCCTGCCTCAAACTGAACATCCATGCAAACCATGAATTGAGACTGCAGGTCTATGTAAATAACATGCCTACTTTCCATGGACTTCAAGATAGGTCGATATCAATCCAATCTTAAAACTCTGCTGTCTTCTTTCACTTTTCTGTATTTTGGTTAGCTCTGTATGCTGGGTGTTAGAGTGAGTCAATCTCATATATGTTTTCTTATGTTCTTTACAAATAAAAGTTATTTAGTTCACTTATGCCTGGGATCTTCATCAGTGAATAGTGGGATAGTTGGTGCTTTCAGTCCTAAAGTTACCCCCCTCACAAGCCAGGCTAAATTGACTCAACCTATTTGACCACCTTGGGTCCTGATCTGGAAGAAAGGCAGCTTATAAATAAAGTTAAATAAATAAATAAATGACTGCTACTAATGGTAGAGGCTCTCAAAGCCATACATCTTTGTGGGTAACAGATTCATAATCAAATAAAGAAGAAGCCACATGGAGCACCATTTTCTCTGAAATCGTGCTTGTCAATGAAAATGGAATTATACCTGTTTGTGTTCACTGCATCACTATACAGGTTTGTAATCAAGTGACTGCTGCCATTGCACTCTCTTCCTGATCCCCCTCTTAACCCTGTCCCCTGGCCTATGCTCTGTCCAACATTTTATTTTAATTTATTTTTATTTTCACTTTTTTACATAATTCTGGAGCTCTGTTAGTGTGAGTTAAGGAGGGCTTCTTTTTTTTAAAAAAGGGAAAGAAATAGAAAAAATAAAGGTAATCAGGGAATGGTGAGGGAGAGTGGGGATAGGGGAGAAAGAAAAGACATTGGCACCACATGATGCTAATCATGCGACTGTCCCAGCAGCAACATTTGTACTTGGGGACTAGCACTATAACAAGTGCATTGATGGATTTCCCCCATCAATGAAAAGAGATGCCCAAACTGTGCTTGGGGGATGTAACAGCTAGAGGTTGAAGGCAGGGTCGTGTGATAGGTATCACCAAACCAATTTTCTGGGTCTAATCATGGTTTAAAAGCTGCATATAGTAATTCCTTAGTCTACTCCCAACTTCAGATTCAAATATTTTTGCCACAAGACACATATGTGTTATGTCACCTCTGATATGAAGTCTGCAGATATTATTTTCTTTCTATGCCTGTGCCTTTAAATTACATGGAACTTTCTTATCTCAGCTTGCATACTTCAATGGTCCAATGGTTTATTTGCAATCTGAAGTGCATAAAGGAGCATGACAAGTAAAGTGAGACTAAGGTTTGTAACTCCAAGAGTTCCTCAGTCTATTCAAATCAAGCCTTCCCTGGGAAATTGAATTTGCCTCACATAGTAGAAATCATTACAACTGTCATTGCTCATATTTAAGTTAAATGACTTTATGCAGCACAAATTAGTTACAGACTGAAAAAATAATGAACCAGTGTTTTTTGAGATGTTGCTTTTTTGTTCCTCTGAAGCTGGTGAATATTGGTGTTCAGAGGGCTACAGATGGCATATTTGTTAAATCAAAAAGTCTGATAGCATGGATACTGTGCTCTCACCCTTTTAATTTCCAATGTATTAAAAAGTTTGCACACTTCTAAAGATTCAGCACTTTTATCAACTATAATGGAAAGTGTTTGCTTAAGTATTTGTTAGGGAAATAATTTTAGCAGCTGTGCAAGACAGATTGTTATAGAAGAAATGTTAACAAATTAATACTGAGAGTCAAAAAAGGAAAGCCTACGTGCATGAGATTAACACAACAACCAGAACATAATATCTACAGTGACACTTAGCTAGCAGGACCTTCAACATTGTTGATTACTTCAGTCACTCTGCTTTCAGGAAAGAACAGCTCCTAGGAGAAGAACTTTATACAAGGAATACAATCATAATGGAGCTTTACTAGTTTACTAGTTCCTGTGGAATCTTGAAGCCATAGTTGGAGAAACATTGTTTACTAGTTCCTGTGGAACCTTGAAGCAGCCATAGTTGGGGAAATTTTGTAGCCTTTTCAGTCACCATTAACTTTTTTTTTAAAATGCTTTTGCTCTTCTACAGCAAGCCACCTTGTCAGAGAGGTCTTGAATCCCATCTTGGGAGAAAAGTGGGATATAAATTTAATAAATAAATATCTTTAAAGAAAAGCAAAGAGATTGCAAAGACAAAAATGCAGAATGTAACTATTTTAAATGCTACATATTATGCTAAAGCACTTCTATGCAAACTCAGTTCAATATCAGAAATCATACAGTTCAACGATGCAATCTATACCAGAATAGGAATCAAATGGCCTGGTAGAGGTTGTTGAACTGCAGTTCCCAGTGTTATTTACCATCAAATTTGCTTGTTCAGACTAATGGGACTTGCAGTCCTACTTCTGGAGTTATCTGATCTGTATTATGTTTTATTTAATCTGTCTTCCTTTTAAAATAAAGCATAGGTAGCCATGTGCCCTGCATTATGAAGGGCAGTCCTCTTTGAGGTTGCCTTCTCTTTGAAGAGTTGTCCAGGTTCATTTGAAAGGAAAAAGGATAAAGAAACCTAAGAAGGGAACAAATTGTTGAAGTTGTCCAGTTGCATGTATACCTGGAAACAAACTGAACAGATATCCAAGTCACCTAGTCACAGGCTTCTCAATGGTGAGATGCATATATTTCTTTTTAAATTATAACAATTATTTTAAATTGCATTCTGTATGTTCAGATCAACATATGTAGATCTGCATAATGTATTGCAATAAAAAGAAAATGGAAAACTAAAGAAAAAGGGAAAATATGTGGGGCTAATGACATAGATCAAGAGCAGAAGTAATGAATATAAGGACAGCACCACCACCACTGATAATCTGGTTAGTATGGGGTATCAAAAGAGACCTAGATAAATGGCCATAATAATACTGCAGTTTGTATTTTGATCTTGAACCTTTTAATATTGCTATAACTCTGTTCCCCACAGCAGTGGCATCACTAAGGTTGGCAATGCCCAGTGCAGTAACTCACAATATCCAATTACTTTCTCCCATGCCACACCATGCAGAATCCTTAGTAATATTTTTGTACTAATGTTACTCATAAATTGTACTTCCCATATATCACCAAATGTAATGACAATGGTTGTCACATGAACAAGTAGCAAAAATAAAGTTATAATTGAACTGTATGCTTTCTGATATTGAACTGAATTGTTGAGAGACAGGCCCAGCTCCACTGGCCTGGCCTTGACTAAGAAGAAAAGCCCTCCCTCCAGTCCATCTGATACCATCTGGTCTCAGAGGGAAATAGGCAGGCCCAGCTCCATTGGGCCTAGCCTAGACTAAGAAGAACCCTCCCTCCAGTCAATCTGATACCATCCATCCTCAAAGGGTGAAAGACAAACCCAGCTCCATTGGCCTAGCCTAGAAGAAGAAGAAGAGTCTTCTCCCCAGTCCATTTGATGCCATCCAGCCTCAGAGGAGGGAGTCAGGTCCAGTTCCATCGGGCTTAGCCTAGTTTAAGAAATGGGGCCCTCCCTCCAGTCCATCTGATACCATCTGGCCTCAGAGGGAGAGAGATAGGCCCAGCTCCATTGGGCCTAACCTAGACTAAGAAAAAGAGCCCTCTAGTTAGTCCATCTGATGCGATCCGGCCTCAGAGCGAGGGAGTCAGGTTCAGTTCCATTGGGCCTAACCTAGACTAAGAAGGAGAGCCCTCCCTCCAGTCCATCTGCCATGGTCCAGGCCTCAGGGAGAGAAAAGAACCACTGGACTTATTCCCCTTCCCCACCACCATTCTTTTTATCAGGACCAGTTCCAAAAACCAGGACAACATCATAGTGTAGTAGAAAAATAAAGATTTATTCTGGATATTGATACAGAATGTTCCCCGTCCTGCGTTCAGTGTTAGAACTAAAGAAAGTCCCCCTCGGACCATCAGAAACATGTTCCCATCCTTCGTCCTCCCCTTCCCACCTCGACCGCTTCTCTGTGATCTAGATCAAGGGCCCTTTGTATTTCTTTCTTTCCCTCCTGTGTTATCTTTAAATTTCCCTTAAGGAAGAAAATCATCCCTGTTTCATAGCTCCAATCTAAAGCAGGATGTTTGGGGTCATAAATTGCAACTCCTTTCTGCTGTTATCCATCCCTCCCATTTGTTTCCCAGGCTTGGATTTAGCATAATTAATATCCCCTTCTTAATAGCCCACATTCTATATATGTTATTTCACTGTATCACCATGCCTTCATATCTTCATTCCTTACTATCGGCATATCATGACAGAACCATGCATGTGGATTCTGACCCCCTTCTCCTTTTGTGACTTGTCTTTTTTAGATTGTAAGCCTGAGGGCAGGGAACTGTCTAATTAATAATGGGTCTAATTAATAATTTGTAAGCCACTCTGAAATCCTTTGTGGCTGAAGAGCAGAGCATAAATTCTCCAAATAAATAAATAAAATAATAAATTTTAAATTACAATGCTAAACACACAGCCTAAATGTATTTGCATACACATAGTTTCATGTTGTTAAAGTGAAAATTTGATAAGATGTGATGTCTTTTAAAAATAATAATTAAAAATTAAATTAAAAAATCTCAATATTTAAAATTGCAATATTTAATTTTTTAAAAAGCCTTGAGGACTCTCCTTTCTCCTCCCACTTAGCCTCGCCCCAATCACGCCATCTCTTCTGCTTGGCTCCAGTGTTTTCAAGGGATTTAGGTGAGCACTACAGCCCATTTCTGCACAGAGGCAGATGTCTGGGAGCAGTGATGTTGCCCTCCCTTAGGATGACACCTGTGGTGTGGTGTCCACACTCCCAGTATCCTCCAAGTGACACCCTGCCTCACACTTCCTTCCTTCTACTGAGTCCTGAAATGCTGTCCATTATCCCATTTAACTGTTCAACAATTTTATTTCTTGGTGTTCAAAAATTTTCTTTTAAAAAATGAAACAAACAAAAACAAAATTCTGAATCCCTTTCCCCACAGAACCTATATGTATGTGCTCAGAAGACCTGCTAACTCTAGTTAATATGGACAGCACTGAAGTATAATACATATTTATATTTTAATATATTAAAAGTTTTATCCCTAAAAAAGATTTGTGTTGTTGTTGTTAACTACCCTTGAGTCAATCTCAACCCATGACTGCCCTGTGGATGAAACATCTCCAAGCCTCCTTGTCCTCCACTGCTCTCCTGTAAACTCATATCTATGTTCTTAATAGTGTCCATCCATTCAGCATGTGGCCTTCCTCTCCTTCTACTTCCCTATAACTTCCTAGCATTATTGTTTTTTCTAGTGAGTTCTCCCTTCTCATGATGTACCCGATGTATTGTTAGGGATGATGTGAGTTGTAGCTCTTCACCTCTGGCTCTAATTCACCACCTTGTTATGCA
>CM034708.1:21902062-21927143 GCA_020142125.1 Phrynosoma platyrhinos | reverse complement strand
TTTCTATTACTGTATGTCCCATGTTGCTTTTTCCTTGACATGTATGACAGCCTAAATTTGTCATTTTGGCTTCCAGGAAGATCTCTGGTTTGATCTGTTTTAGGACCCATTAGTTTGTCTTTTTGGCTGTCCATTAGATTCTCAGTACTCTTCTCTAGCACCACATCTCAAATATATTGATTTTCTTCCTATCTGCTTTCTTCACTGTCCAGCTCTCACATCCATACAAAGTAATAGGGAATACAATAGCTTGTACGATTCTCACTTTTGTGTTTAGTTGTATATCTTTGCATTTTAGAATCTTTTCTAGTTCTTTCATAGCTGCTCTTCCCATTCTTAATCTTCTTCTGATTTCCTAGCTGCAGTCCCCATTTCTATCAATATTTGATCCCAGGTATGAGAACTCTTTTACCACTTCCATTTCTTCATTGTCTAGGTTGAATTTGTCAAGATTCTCCATTGTCATTATTTTTGTTTTCTTTATGTTCAGCAATAGGCCTGCCTTTGCACTTTCTTCCTTGATCTTTCTTAGTAGGTGTTCCAAGTCTGGGACGTTTTCTGCTAGTAGGTGTCATCTGCATACCTTAGATGGTTGATATTCCTTCCTCCTATTTTCACTCCTCCTTCTTCTGTGTCTAAGCCTACCTTTCTTACAATAAGTTCTGCATATAGGTTGAATAGGTAGGGTGATAACATGCAGCCTTGTCTGACCCCTTTGCCAATAATGTTTCTCCATGTTCTATTCTGACAGTAGCCTCTTGTCCTGAGTACAGATTCCTCATCAGGACTATCATGTGGTGACACACTCCTATGTCTTGAAGGGCATTCCATAGGCTTTCATGACCTATGTAGTCAAAAGCTTTGCTATAGTCTATAAAGCACATTTTCTTTTGGAACTCCCTGCTACACTTCATTAGCCATTGTATATTTGCAATGTGATCCCTGGTCCCTACTCCTTTCCTGAACCCTTCTTAGACCTCTGGGATTTCTGTCTCCATGTATGGTTGACATCTGTATTGCAGAATTTTGAGCATAATTTTGCTTGTAGGGGAGATTAGTGCTATGCTCCTATATTTGCTGCAGTCCTTTGTGTCTCCTTTTTTGTGGATAAGGATGCATATTGATCATTTCCAATCTGTCAGCTATTGTTTTGTTTTCTATATCTGTTGATATATGTTGGTTATCACTAGAGTTGACTCTGTCAATGTGGATTACAGCAGTTTAATTGGAATGTAATCTGTTACTGTTTGTTTTGTTTTTTTGCCATTTTTCTTTGCAGCTTCCACCTCACTATTTAAATTTGGGGTTCATCTTCATATGACTCTTTTGTTAGGGTGTATTGCAAAATATCACAGCAGAGTTGTGGAGTCAACAAAAATAGAGCTTTACTCAGCAGAGTGTAAGACAAAAATAAGCAAAGCAAAAATGTAGCATCATGGCTAAGTACAAATATATACAATGCAAAAATAAAAATCAGCATAGCATAACTTCCGGCATACCTGAAGTACTACAACTCCCTAGCAAGGAGAAAAAACTTACTTCCCAGCAATATGAAGAACAATAGACTCCTGACCAGCATAAAAAGTAATACACTCTCTGAAACCCAACCAGATTCCTAAAGCAGTATACTCTGCTAAGTGGCTATCAAAACCACCTGGCCTAATTGACTGATTGCATCACTAATTGCTTGTGCTGGCTTACCATCATGGACTTCACCTGCCACTTTGCTATACCTTCATCCAGTCACAACTTAGTATGCAAACTGGTATACCCTGATATCTTTGTCCCATGTGTCCTTCATTTTGTCATCTCATTTATATAGCTCTTTTGTGTATTGCATCCTATATCTTTTTATTTCTTCCTGGCCTTGAATGATGTTATTTTTATTGTCATAGAGTGCCCCAGTCCCTGGTTTGAATTTTCCTTTGATTTCCTGCATCTTGTGGAATAGGTCTCTTGTTCTTCCCTTTTTGTTGTTGTCTTCTATTTCTCTGCCCTGGTCGTTGTAGTAGTTTTCTTCAGGCCTTGGCAGACAGCTAATAGAGCCGTCCTCGGTGCAAGGACAGAGAGGGGCAGCCACACGCTCGGCGCCCCCTCCCCCTCCTGAGGTCGTCCTCAGAGCCGCCGACCCTCCGCATGGCCGGCGCTCTGAGGAGGACCTCCAGCTGCAGTGTCCGGACACGCTGCGGCGGAAGGGTCACCGAAAGTGCGCCAAAACCTTTTGCGGCGCACTTTCAGCGACATATGAAAGGAGCGCTATTTTAGCACTCCTTTCCAGGGGCGCCAATGGTGCACCGCTGGATCGAGGCATGGGGATGCCTCGGTCCCATGGCGCACCTTCCCAGGGTGTCCCACAGCCACCCGTCTGCTTAGGGGGACAATCTTTTCACACTAGTCATTGTACTGTTGCATTCATGATTCGTAGTTTGTTCCTATCCCCTTTTTGTTTTTCTTCCATTCTTTCCTTTATTGCTTATAGAGTTTTTTCTGTCATCCATGGTTTCTTCTCTTTCTTTTTGGCTCTTAACAGTGTCTCTCTGCATTCTTCTTTTATTATGTCCCTGGCTTCAGACCATAGTTTTTCTGGTTCTCAGTCTATTATGCTAAATAGTGCAAATGTGTTTCTTATATTGTTGTTAAATTCTGTTGTGATATTGCTTAGATCATATTTTGGTATGATGGCTAGTTTTGTTTTCTTATTGAGTTTTACTTTTATTTTTGATATGAATAATTCATGATCTGTACCACAGTCAGCATCTGGTCTAGTCTTGGCTACCAGTACAGAGCTTTGCTATCTCTTACTTCCAATTATATAATCTATTTGGTTTTTGTGTTGACCATCTGATGATGTCCATGTGTATAGCCTTCTTTTTGGTTGTATGAAAAATGTGTTATCAAGGCATAGGTTGTTGGCTTCACAAAAATCTATCAGACACTCACCTGCTTCATTTCTTTTACCTAATCTGAATCTGCCTATTGTCTTTGATTCTTCAGGCCTTTACAGACTGCTAGAAATAGTGCAAATTGAGTCCACTTTAACTTTCCTGGCTCAGTGCTAAGAAATCATGGGAATTGTATTTTTTTTCTGAGACATTGAGCCTTCTCTGTCAGAGAGCTCTGGTGCCACAATAAACTACAGTTCCCATGATTCCCTAGCACTGAGTCAGGGCAGTTAAAGTGGACTCAATTTGCACTATTTCTGGCAGTCCACAAAGGCCCTTCTTTGCTTCCAACTTCTGCATTCCAATCTCCAATAATCAGCTTGACATCCCGTGTTGGTGTGCTGTCAATTTCTTCCTGTACACTTTCATAGAATCTTTCAATTACTTCCTGCTCTGCTGCTGTGGTTGGTGCATATACTTGAATAATGGTGATATTCGTAGGTTCACCATGGAGCCTTATTGAGATGATTCGGTCTGATTTTGCATTGTATTCTTTGACTGCTTTTGCCACATCTTTTCTTTGTATGAAAGCTACCCCATTTCTTCGTGTCTTTCCATTCCCTGAGTAGAACACTGTGTAGTTGTTTGAAACAAAGTGGCCAATTCCCATCTATTTTAATTCACTCACCTCACTTCATGCACTGCATTTCCATTTTTACTATGTCTAGCTTCCCTTGGCTCATGCTTCTCACATTCCACATCCCTATTTTATGTATGGTAGCATCTATCTTTTTTCTCCCCATCTTTTTATGCTTTTACCTATTCTTATAAATGTGATTTCTCTTTATTTCTTCCTGTCTATTTGTTATTTCTTTGATCTTGCCTTAAGGAATATCTCATCACAGGGTTTTCTAGGTGAAGGGTTACACAAGGAGGGCCACCTGCATCTCTCTGTGCACAGTGCCAACAAGTGGTAGCTATGGTGTCACTATTATTATACATATACAGTATCCACAGGCTTTTGCACCCATGTTTTCTCTTAACCCAAGCAATCCTTCCAAAACATCATATTATTAAGCCACCTAAGGATTCTGAAAAACACAATTATATTTCTGCAAAGTCTCTGCTTCTTTATTAAATAGCTGAAGGTAACATGTTTTGCCTGCCAGATGATGAAGAGAATCAATGTGAGTTGCTGTGAGTTAAAAGCCCAGTTGGTTAGAAAATGTGTAGTGTTTGCAACCAGAAAAATGCACACAGCATGTATGTATTTATAAGATCAAAAATAACAGATACAAAATGTTGTGACTGTACTATGTACAGAAACACATGCTGAGAAACTCCTAACCTTTTCCAACTTTCCTTTCAAAATATATAGGCAATTATAGAGGGAAAAATATTACTGAAGTAATGTGGGGGGAATCATAGCTTGTAGTATTTTTCTCTGTGTGATGTTGTCCAGTCACATCATTTAGAAAGAACCATTTGATAGCATTGGAATATACCTAGGATCTTCACAAAGTAGCTTGCTTCACTCAATATATATTTATTCCATATGTACCTATTCTGGTGACACATAGAAGAAAAGTGAAAGGAGAAGTAAAAATTTTCAGGGACCAGAGATCAATTTCATATTGCTCCAAATGACATAGTTGGTGAAAGGAAATACATTGTAAATAATTAATTGGCAAATATTTTACCACCCTTCATTTACATTTATATTTCACCATTCTGACAACTCATTTTAAAATCAAATAAAATCAAATACAGCCAAAACATAAAAGAATAAAAACACAATTAAAATACCTCTATAAAAAGATCTGCTGTTCAGCAACAACCGAGAGTGCATCTACACTGTGTAAATAATGCAGTTTGACACTACTTTAACTACTATGGTTCCATTGTATAGCATTTTGGTAGGCACCAGGATTCTTTGATAAAGAAGGCTAAAGACTTTGTAAAACTACAGATCCCAGGATTTTATAGGATGGAGCTACAGCACTTAAAATTATGTCAAACTGTATTATTTCTACAGTGTAGACCAGGGGTAGGCAACCTAAGGCCCAGGGGCCAGATGTGGCCCCCTGAGGTCTTTGGACTAGCCCCAGGCCCGTCCTGCTACTGCCACCACCACTGTCCCCTGCCGCCGCTGCCCACCATGATGATATTGATTATTGTTGTTATTACTTGTTCTTGGGGTTTTCTTGGCAAAATCTCCACAGGAGTTTTGCATGGCTTTTCTGGGGCTGAGAGAGAGTGCATGCATTTTTTTTTAATTTTATAAAAAAATTATTTATTTATTTATTTATTTATTTATTTCTGGTGCTTCGCCCCCCTCCCCCAATTGTCTGAGGGACAGCAACCCAGCCCCCAGCTCAAAAAGTTGCCTACCCCTGGTGTAGACACACCTGCTAGATTAGGACACTTTCTACTCATTACTCAGTTATAACACTATACTTCCACTTTAACTGCCATGGTTACTAGTATATGTAATTTGTTGAGAAAGGTAGAGTTCTCTAGTTGAGAACACTAAATAACTCTCCAAATGTGCAAATCTCAGGATTCTATAGGATGCTGCCATGACAGTTAAAATAGAATCATAGTGCAAGGATTGTGTAGTGTGAAATGGCCCTTAGACATTTAATGCTTGCCTGAATAAAAAGGCATCTGAGTGCTTGCAGGAAAATAATTTATTCCAAGGGGAAGCCAGCTCAGCTTCCCCTTGGAATATATTTCAGAGTCTGGGAGTGAAATTAAATGTCACATTTACCAAATGTGCTTCCCGAGAGTGACAGAACTTAGAGAGAAGAGTCTCCCCTGAAGTTTGAAAGATTAATATGAACTCAAGGGAGATGATAGTTGGCTTGGTCTCAAGTTATATACTAGGAATGGAAAGAATAAGAGTGAGGGGATGAAAAAAATGGTTTAAAATGTCTCTGTCAGATATGTGGAAATTATGACAAGAAGTATCGTAGACTGAAAAGAATATTTCCAGTTTGGAACTTATACTCTGCGCAAAATTGACATGTGGTGGCTTTTTGCACAGAAATCATTATTTTGCACAGAAAATAATATATTTACTGTACAGAAAATTCTATTTCCTGTGCAAAAAAGTACAAATTTTGTGTAGAATAAGTCCCAAACTTCAAAAACTGAAGTTTTCAAACACATTCTTGCAGATGGAAGAAAACTGCTAAAATCATTTATTGCTTCCTTTGAGAATGAAGTTAGTGAAGGATTACTAATTAGTGAAGGGTTCAATTATTTGCTTGGCCATGGAAATCCATTGTGTGACCTTGGGTGAATCACATACTCTCAGCCCCAGAAAACCCTCTGATAGGTTCGCCTTAGGGTTGCCATAAATTGGAAACAACTTGAAGGCATACAACCACAACAAAACAATTTCGGGTGAGATCAGCTGAAGTTTGCAAAGACTTTCCAAGCACAGTGCCATATAAAGTGTACCAGAACAATCCAAACAGGTAAACTTTTTAAAATTTGAAACACTCCAGAAACAATAATATTCTCACTTTCTCTTCTGCTGATGCCTTGAAGATCAGTTGAATGGAAACTTTAACATTAAATAAAATAGGAAAGGTGAGCTAAAATGTAACAAAATTTGTTTTTATAGAAGCCTTCCCATATATAGTACTTGAAGAATCTGGTGTCAAAATAGATCGTGAGTTCCTAATCCTCTCCTTAGAAATATCTTAAATATGGGTAAAGCTTTAAAAGAGAAATCACTTTAAAAAGATCCACCACTGTGAAATGAGTGCATCTGGTATTTAACTGACCTATGAAATAAGACTTTGTTAAACAGATGATTCTGCAATAGGTTGAGAGTGTCTTGACAAGGAGATGCATTCCTGCTGAGTGGGCTTGGGGAATTTTTTTTTTCATTAATAAAATATGAAAATAAATAATGAACAGACTCCCTAGTATTTGCATACAAATATTATATCATCAACATATAAGCAAGAAATGTACAACAGATTCAGTTTTTTTATTATTTACAAGGCATTGCTTTCAGGAAAAGGGGGAAAAACTTCCCTTACCCAAATGGACAATGGTTAAAAACGCATCAGGCAGCCTGGATGCAATTTAGCACTACCTTCTCCAACAAATTTTAAGAGCTCAGTAAGGTTTTCACACATATGTATTGTGTTTGTGGGCACAAATGTGCATGCTTGTGTTCGGGAAGAAAGCAAGAAATCCATGGAGAGCAGTACATCTGATCTTTGCATATAAGTGTACATTTGCTATGTGTATATGAAATATATTTTCAGATATTTAAAGATGACTATAATGTCACATCTCAGTCTTCTCTTCTTTAAGCTAAATATGCTGATGTCTGTAAGCTCTTTGTTGCATTTAATTACATTTTGCAGTAACAAAGTCAGACATACTCCCAGGTGAGATAGGCTTTTGTTGAGAACCAAACATCTTAACACCAGGAGGGGAAGCTGCTGGACAATAGGGGGGAGGGATGCACAATTTCTTACACTGTGGGGCTGAGCAGACAGACCAGGACAGCATAGGCCAAGCCCATGTTTGGCTTGTCCAGGGCTCATCCAAGATCAGATCCCAGCCAATCCCTGCATCATGACTGTTACCTCTATTGTTGGTGCTGCACACGAGTAGGCCCTGCATCACCAAGTCTGATGGGGAAATGGGGCACCTGGCTGCAATCACATGGCTTGGTGCCCTGTTTCTGTGTCAGATACAGTGACAGGAAGTCTACTTATGTGCAGCACCAACAACAGAGGTAAGAGGTGTGCAAGGCCATCAGGACAGTCAGGTTTTGCCATGGAGTTTCCAAGGGCTTTTACAGACTGCCAGAAATGATGCAGCTTGAAGCCACTTTAACTTTCCTGGCTCAGTGCTAAGGAATCATGGGAATTGTATTTTTCTGGGACATTGAGCCTTTTCTGTCAGAGAGCTCTGGTGCCACAATAAACTACAGTTCCCATGATTCCTTAGCACTGAGCCAGGACAGTTAAAGTGGCCTCAAGCTGCATTATTTCTGGCATTTTTTAAAGACCCCAAGAAACTCCACAGGAAATGGCAGGTCATTTTGACCTGCATTAAGGCCCTTTTGCCCAGGGATCAGGCTAAATCTACCAGACCCTTGTCGTCTGGCAAGATTAGGCCTGATCCTCTCTTGAAAGGAATTGTAACATGGCCACAATTCATTATGTCCTATTATTTTTATTGATGTTTTTTATTATTGTTTATATTGTTTTAACTTGTAATTGATTTAATAATTTTTTAAGGGGGGGGGAGATGTGGGTTGTTGTTCTATTGGATTTTAACGCTGTAAGCCACCCCGATTGACCTCAAAGGGGCGGGGTATTAAATACATTTTATTATTATTATTATTATTATTATTATTATTATTATTAGTGCAAAAGGAATGAATGGGAAACCACTTTTGAATGTCTTTTACCATGAAAATCCTATGCTGAAACAATTCAAAATGAAGCAAAAAATCATGCTGAAAAATTATAGCTCAACCAGCTATTGAGTAATTGCAGAGAACAAGTACAAGTACCACTATGTCTAACAGACATAAGCCAAATGTATGTTTAACTGTTAATGTGAAAAGAAGTCTAAAGATCCACAAAGGATATAATATGAACATTGAATGTAAGAAGGTTGAATCAGAAGAAGCTATAAATGGTAAATTAAAAAATTAGAACATATGAACATTTTCTATTGGCATGGAAACAGACAAGTCTGTATTTTATCACACTATCTGATTAATTTATATACATAATATATCATAGAAATCTGGATCAGATGTGGAGGAAACAAGCATGAAGATTGTAGCATCAGCAGTATAAGATATGCATATGATACCATACTATTGGTAGAAAGTAACAAGTACTTCAAACTATTATTGAGGTAAGTCAAGGAAGAAAATGCAAAAGCAAGGTTGTAGCTGAACATTAAGTAAACAAAAATAATACAGTTTGTACAACTTTAAAATGAACAATGAAAATATCAAAATAATTAAAGATTTTATGTATATTGACTTGTTCATAAAGCAAAATGGAGATCATAGACCAGAATTTGAAAGGGCAGCTATTAAGGAACTAGATATAATCCTCAATTGCAAAAATATATCTTCAAAAAACAAAAGTTGTTCCATGAAAATGGCTTACTGGAAGAACATCAACTCATTTGAAATGAGGTGTTGGAGGTGAGTTCTATAGATAATGATAGGTGACCAAAAACAGAAATAAAAAAGGCCACAAATCAAGCTTGAACAATCCCTAGAATTCAAGATTACTGTCATACATTGTACACATCTGAAACAATGTGATTCATTGGAAAAGTCAATAATGCTTGGTAAATTAGAAAGCAAAATGAAAATCATATTACTGATGAATTTATTCAATCAAGGAAGCCACCATCCTGGTTTTGCAATATCTGGGGAATATTGATGACTTGGGAGTTAGGAAGTCTCTCATTCAAAAGAAGGCTAGTACTTAGAATGATAGCCATGAGGATAGCTACGAAGGAACTGGAAAACATCCTGAAGTGTAAAGATATATAACTGAAGACTAAAGTTAGAATTATCCATGCCATTATATTTCCCATTTCAACATATGGTTGTGAAAGCTAGAAAGTGAAGAAAGCTGATAGGAAGAGAATCAACTCATTTGAGATGTGGTGCTGGAGAAGAGTTCTATTGATACCATGGACTGCTAAACATACAAATAAATGGGTCCTAGAGAAAATCCAGCCTGAATTCTCCCTAGAAGCTAAAATGGTTAAACTGAATTTGTTGTACTTGGCTATCTCATGAGGAGACATAACTCACTAGAAAAAAACTAGAAACATAGAAGGCAATAGGAAAAGAGGAAGACTGTATTCCAGATGGATAGGCTCAATTAAGGAAACCACAGATCTGAGTATGGAAGATCTGAGCAGGACTGTTGATGATAAGGGTGACTTGGAGGTCTCTCATCCATAGGATCATCATAGGTCAAAGTCACCTTGACAGCAGTTAATAACATTCATAGGGTTGCCATGAGCTGAAGCCACCTTTACAGCAAATAATAATAACTAAGATATAAATAAACCACGTATTTTCCGGCGTATAAGACGACCCCCCAACTTTTCCAGAGCACAGGCTCATGGCGTCCATATTTTTAAAACAGCTAAATCTAACCCCTATCTATCTATCTATCTATCTATCTATCTATCTATCTATCTATCTATCCATCCATCCATCCATCTATCAGTTATTCCCAACAAATAGGTGAATAAAGAGCACAGAACAGTAATAGGACTATATTCTTTTAGGTAACTGCACATTGTGATCCAAGTCCTCAAGCTTTCTATCTCACAGGATTTTAGTTTTGCAAGGAGGGAAGAATCACATTTACCAGAGTTTCTTGACCAGCAATGCTGTATTTCAATATTTGTATGCATAAAATGGACATTTTGAAAGTATATAGATTTATGGCTCTATTAAGATGTAATAAAGAATCCAGCCATTTGTATGGTCTATGAGACAAACCTGCATTTATTACTCAGATAATTAATTAAGCATATTCAGCAGTTTGATTTCAGGTCTCCACTCACGCTTTCTGGGACAGAATTGCATTAGAAGCATCTATTTAGTATAACTGTCCTGGTGTGAATGAAAATCAGTTTCTACCAAACTGAATATGGAGTAGGTTGTGGCATTCTTGTTCATCTTTTTATAAAGGAAAGTTGCTGTTATTTTTCCCCTAACAATTAAACTAATCTCATCTTTCATTGCTCCTGGTTGTATGAAATAGTATTACAGTTTGCATAATGAGAATTTGCATAATGCTTTGGAAGGGCTTAATAGTGGCAATAATTTTAATCTCTTATGTGGTGTTTATAATATATATTGGACTAAAACTTTTTTTATATAAAATGATTATTAACCCCTATCTCCTAATCATAAAAGTAATGAAAAATATTTGGAGGATATATTTTGCTAATCCTCCCCTCAGGATATCAGTGAACTAGTTTAGCCGTAGTTATAGAAAAACTTGCCTTTTATCAGATTAATTAGTTGCTTAATTGATTAAAATTTATTTAAACTTACAAACATGAACAAAATCATCAATAACCATACATTTCTGAGAAACTGAAGCCAAAATTTGTTAAAATTATGTCACTAATCACTGGAAAAGAACTAGGGCCAGTCAAGTTTGTTTTTTGTTCTCCAACTAGTTTTAACATGACTCAGCTCAAGCAGCCGAAATGCATTTGGATAACTTTAAGATTGATACATTTCACCCATACCTATTTAAATTATTTATTAAATTATTTATTTATTTATTAAAATTGATTTCCTTGGAGAAGGCCTCCATAACTTCCACCTCTTCCAATTTGGCAGGGACATTCTGGTTTTCCTAATTAATAACTTTTTCCCTCATAACCACATTCTAATGCTTCTTGGCCACATATCCCTCAATTGTCCTGATATGGCAGGGATAGTTCTGATTAACCCTCTGACAACTGGGGTATATGTGGCCAAGCAACAATAGAGTATGGTCAAGACAGCAAAGGTTATTAATGAGGAAGAACAGACAAGACAGAAGAGGCTGTCACAGGGCCTTTACAGACTGCCAGAAATAATGCAGCTTGATGCCATTTTTACTGTTCTGGCTCAGTGCTAGGGAATCATGGTAAATGTATTTTTTTTTCTGGGACATTGTGCCTTCTCTGTCAGAGAGCTCTGGTGCCACAATAAACTACAATTCCCATGATTCTTTAGCACTGAGCCAGGACAGTTAAAGTGGCCTCAACTGCATTATTTCTGGCAGTCTGTAAAGGCCCACAGTTTGTTTTTGTCTGAGTCTACAGGGAGGAAAAAATTCTGCCTCTTTCCCTCTCTTACCCCCCCCCCCCCCCCCCCGGGTTACTTAATGTAAACTACTTTTGTGGTTTGAACTCAGTTTGCAGCAATGAAAGTAAACCTAGGGCAAAAGGAAAAGTGAGAAGAGGATATAAATGGGGATATTTTTTAAAATATTCAAAAAAGTGGGATGATAAGAGGATTAATCAGGATTGTCTCTGCCAAATTTGGAGGGTATATTATGGGGCTTTGTGGTCATTCATGAGGCTTGGGATTCACAAAAAAGGGATTGAGGGTCATAGGGGCTGAACAGACCGGCATAAAGAGCCAGCATGGGGGCAGAGTCGGGGTATGGTGACCAAACGACGGCTGCTCTGACTCTGCTCCCTTGGTGCAGTGTCCACACATGCTGTGCCAAAGGAGTACAGAAAAGCTGCCACAGAAGCGGCAAGGGCACGCTTTCTGCGGCACAAAAAATAGCCACTTTTTGCGGCTTCTTTTTGCACTGTGGAGAGGCCAGATTGGGGCTGCAGCATGTGGTTGCCATGGCCCCGATCCAGTAAAGAAAGGGGCAATGTCCCACCTCCCCTTAGGGGCTATCTGTACAGACCCATAGTCAGCCTATATTCCCCATCCCTGGCAACAGTATCATCTATCCTGCAAAATACAGAGTACATTTAAAAAATAGATTTTTTTTTTTAAAAAAAGCTAACTCTAACTTTCATCTATAAGGACATCTCTCCTAAAACTGGTAGTAGCTCAAAGCTGATCAATAGTTTTGGAGTTCATGCTGTCTTTTCTGGTATTACTTTATAGTTACTGATATAGCCATAACTATTTTATACTGAAGATCTTCTCTTACAAACACTGCGAAATACAACATGCTCTAAGCTATAAGCCAAAGGTTAGATACTGAAGAATTCTGTTAGATTGACACAGGCTTTGATTCTGAAATCACTCTTTCTGACACAAACCCCATTCACTTTCCTCTGTAAATGGTTTTGAGAAGCAGGTGTCAAAGTGAGAAGACATTGATCTGATTAAGAGATGTGACCCCAGTTATTTCTAACAAGATTAATTTCCAGTGCTTAACCTTGTTGTTGTTTCTTTACTGCCAATTAGCTGAATGGCTTTGCTGATTAATCGATGTATTACTTGATTTCTAAAACCCATTTTAGCAGAATCATCAAGCCCCATCAGGTATTTCAGTTCATCCCACATGAGAAATTTTCCCTTTTGACTCTTCTATAAGAAAAGAAAAAAAGTCTTTTGTAAGACCCTCAAGAAATGTTAAATTTCCTGAAAGTTTCAACTTGTTCCAAGGTGAGTCCTGCTATTAGGCATTTTGAGGGTTGGTTGCCATCAGCATGTTGATAATACTCAGCTATGCTTCTTCCTATTGGAAGTAGCTAGGGTGTATGCATGTGATGGACCAATTCCTGGATACGGTAATGGGATGAATTAGAGCCAATAGACTGAAGCTGAACAGGGGCTCTGTGGATTGATGGTCCTCAGGTCTGGTAAACAATGTGACTTGAATGGGGTTGGATTTCACCTAAGAAATTGGGTATGTATCTTAGTAAAATTTCTAGATCCATCTCTGTCATTCCTAGTCTAGCTAGATTCCATGCACATAGAACTTGGTGCCAGTTTCAGTTGGTGCACCTATCATGGTTTTTCTGGACAGGAGTGACCTATTCACATGTTCTGGCAACTTAAAAGTTTGACAAGTGCCACACAGTCTACATAGCTGTTGTATGTCTTCAAGTCAGTGCCAACTTATGGTGACACTAAGGTAAACCTGTCATGGAGTTTTCTTGGTCAGATTTGTTTAGAGAACTTGCCTAAGGTCACCCAGTGGGTATCCATAGCCAAGCTATGTCGAACTCTGGCCTCCAGACTTGTAGTCCAACTCTCAAACCAGTGTACCATACTGGCTCTCAGTCTACAAAAGGAATTCTCTCAAAGATGATTTAGAGTTTGCAACCAGTGAGAAACATGGTTGTTGGAATATTGCATTGACAGCATAAAACACTGGTCTTATAGGAGTGACAATGCGGGCCAATGAATTTCACATTTGCATTCAACATGCTTGCAATGACAATAGCTTGTAGCCTTGATACTTGGGGGATTGCCTATTATTATATAGAATAGCCCAAGGATTCTTTCCCTCTTATATGTTGAATCAGTCAGGATGCTGTCCCTCTTATATGTCAAATCAGTCCTATGGGAAGATGTAAAAAAAGGCTTTCTCTACTGTGGCATCCTAGTTGTGGAATATCTTTCCCTCAGAGCCCTGATTGATGCCAACACCAGTATCATTCTGGCATCAAGTATAAACATGGCTTTTTAAAAAATAAATAAATAAACCTAAATCCTTTGTGGCCTGATTTCATCCACATTTGCACATGCAAATGGTTTTAAATGGTCTTTTAATGGTTAAAAGAATGTCAAACTGTCCTGACTAATTACTCAAATGGTTAAATATGTTCTTAGGGGTTCTGCAGATGGCGCAAAGCACCATCTAGGAGCCAGGGAAGGGGAGGGGCAGCTGGATGCCAGATGGCCCAACCCTTCCCGAGGACATCATCAGAGTGCCCACTGTTACACATAGTGAGCGTTCTGATGATGTCCTTCCAGCACAGCATTTTTACATGCGGCACTGGAAGAGGTGCAAAAGAGCCGTGTGGCAGCTTTTGCAGCACCCTTTCTGTGACTTGGGAAAGGAGTGCTATTTTGGCACTCCTTTCCCAGTTGCCGAAAGGGTGGATTGGGGCCGAGGCATGGGCAGCCTCAGCCCCAATCCTCCGCTTCTCAGGGTGGCTCACGGCCACCCGTCTGCATCCCCCCTTAGTCTGTTTAAATTAGGTTTTATTGTTTTAATTTTTTTAAGTGGCAAATTTGATTTTATTGTATGGCACCCTGAGATTCCATGATATAGGGTGGGAGAAAAATATTTTAATGCAGAAATAATAAATAACTAGGCAGATTGAGATACTTGCCTCAGCAACAATCTCAAGAGATTGGGAAGCAGTTATGGCAGCCTCTCAGTTATCCCTCCTGTACCTCCCAGACAAGTCTTTCTGTTGGAAGGCCACACAATCTACATTGAACCCCCTAAGTCTGCTGCCTTTAGGCAGGGTGGAAGATGCTGTCATTCCCAGCACTGCAGCAATTTCAGCTGTCAGTAGTTTTCACATTTAGAATGTAGATATTTGTAAAAGTTGGTTTATTTCTTTCTGAGAGCATCTACACTGCAGAAATCATGTATAGTGGGCCTTCGGTATCAGCTGCATTCCAGAATCCCCCATGGATACCAAAACCATAGATGCTTAAGTCCCTTATACAAAATGGCAAAAATGTGTCCCTGACTTAAATGGAAAAATCAAGATTTGCTTTTTGGAATGTATATATTTTAAAAATATTTTAAAGATGTGAATGCTTGGATCTGTGGATTAAAAATTATTTATGGATACGGAGGGCTTTGATTGACATGGCTCCATCCTACAGAATTCTGGGATTTGTCATTTTGTGAGGCACCAAGAAGGCTAAAGACCTTGTAAATCTACAAAACCCAAGATTCCATAGGATGGAGCTGTAGCACTTAAAGTGGTATCAAACTGCATTATTTCTACAGTGTAGATGCACCCTGAATGAACAAATGAATAAAGTATTTTTCACCTGCAAGCCATGTTTATGAGAGATTTTGCACATTTTTGATGATTTTTTAAAAACTTACTTTTGAATTGTTTGCATAATTTGGCAATACCCTCCCAAATACCATTGCTATTGTAAAAACACATTTGCACAAAAACTGTACATTTTGCATAAAATATATTTCATCTTAAACCATTGTTGCACAAAACCCAACAAAATAAAAAGGCATTGTTGTTTCCATAGCATGTACACACACACACATGCAGAGAGAGAGAGAGAGAGAGAGAGAGAGAGAGAGAGCAAATCACATGGCAGCTGGCATTTTTTATGGTTTGTCATGATGTATTGCTTGTGTAGGATGGGCAAATGTGAGACTCTTGTTTAAATTCTTATTGGAATGGGAGGAGTATTTGTCCTTTGCCTCCCACAGTGAAATATTTTGGCATGGTTCTAATATATATTTGATGTATGACTAAGGACATAAAGATTGACCTATTGACCAAATTAAACTAAATGATCAATGCAGGGGAACTCCTCCACACACCCAATTTTGATTCAATAATGGAAGCATTAGTGAATTGAAGGCAGCAGTTTGTTTTAAAATATGCCAGCCTCAATGTCAGAATTCAGATTAGGCTATCTTGCATCAAAGGAAACACACCTTACCATTTATAGCAGTTTTGGAATATCAACCAGCAAAAGCATGCAACAATTTACAGCAAATCACAGGAGTATGCTAGAAATATCTTAGCAACAGTCATTAAGCCATGGTAGAAAATTGTTAAGCAAGTACCAAGTAAAAACTAGTCATGTTGAACCTTATTTTTACATTTCAGATCATTATTGCTAGAAGGCACCAGTGATTTGCTGATAGAAGTCAGTGTGCGATGGAAATAATCTGCTTTTCCTTGAGATTCCTAAGAACTTTCCTTAGTTCAGAATACTTTTCCTTCAGCATGCTTCTACCTTACTTTAGCCTTACAGTCCCAGCCACATCATCATAATTATCTTTGTTTCAGTGACTTGTTCTTCTACTTTCACTAAGGATACAATTTTTTATTTTTTTAATTTATTTTTATTTTTATTTTTTGCTTTAAAAGGGATTTTTTTTTACAACTTTAGCCAATTTGTGGGCTACAAGACTCTTGGGAAAGCATCTTTCCTTTATCAAAAGAAAACTGTGAGTACCAGATTGTGTGTGTGTTTCTCTTTTGAATTATATGTTAGCAAATGTGCATGATTGCAAATTCCTATATTTAAAAATGTGCACCAACATATTGTGGCCAATGGGAGAAATGAGTAGAAATGCATATACTAGGAAGAATATATGTCAAAATAGATACAAATTTCCATATGAGAAAGTGGGTGGGTAGGAGTCCCATAGACAGTGCTGGCTGATAGCTTCTATGTTGTGTCAGTGTTTGTGTGTGTGGTGTTAATCAATTTTGGATTTTAGTCCGAAATTGAAAGGGACTAACCTGGGTAATAGAGATTTATTTGCAGATTGAGAGCCAGTGTGGAGTAGTGGTTTAGGTGTTGGACTAGGACTTTGGAAACCAGAGTGTAACTCAATGCCTGGCCATGGGAACCACTCCCACTAGGTGACTTTAGGCTAGTCACACTATTTCAGTCTTAGGGGAAGACAAAGGCAAATCCCTTTGAACAAATTTTGCCAAGAAAACCCCATGATGGGTTAACCTTGGGGCTGCCATAAGTCAGAAATATCTTGAAGGCACACAACAACAACAACAACAACAACAAATACAGCATGTTAGATATCTCCTCTGAAGATTAAACTCCATGTTTTATTGATTGTTTTAAAATATTTATAATAAAAATGCACTTGTACATATCATCAATCCATTTTAAAATGTAGAATTAAAACCATATCAATTAACACAATGAAAATAACCTAAACACTCTAAAACATATTAAACAATTGAATAATTTTTAAAGTTAATATTAAAACAATCAAAACCTATGTATGCATATAGATTTGAATGGACTCATTAAGCCCATAGGTCATAGAGCCATGACACTTAAAGTAGTGCCAAACTACAATAATTCTTCAGTGTGGCAGCAGACTCAGACTGAGATATAACTCCCTAACTAGTCCTGATTTCATCTGGTGGGGAAAATGTATATATCCGATGTTAAATGTCTGTGCTTGGTATTAATGTTCAAGATCCCAATGTAGAATCTGAATGCAAAAATCAGAATATGGTATATGTGTCCACAGCTGCTACATTTGTTTGTTCTGCCTGTTTCTCTATTATCAATGTTCTTATTGTATTAAGAAATATAGACCTAATATTCTTTTGGATGCTTTGGTTTTTTAATGAAATTCTATTACTTCTCTAATAAAATGCCAGGCAAATAAATTTATTTGAAAACATAAAGAAAAACGAAATAAAATAAAATAAAATAAAATAAAATGGATCCCTAGGCAAGAGAGAGAAAGCAGCACCACAGTATGTGTTCAGTTAGTACTTCCTTGGAAAAAAAAGTTTTATTGCTTTTTTTTTAACTCAACAGCATATGTCTACAAAAATCAACTTTTTATAAAGCCAAATATTTTTCCCCCAGGCTATTCAATACTATAACTATGGCATTAGCTTTTGGATGCTTCTTGACACTTTACCCACAATAGAAGTATGTCTTCAATCTGTTCCTTAGATTCCAAATTACTTCCTTGGTACTTTTTTTTAAAAAGGAATCTAATTCACTTGACACAAAAATGTTCATCCTGTCTTATGTTTTGATTAATGAAATACCACAAATTTAAGAAAACCAACCGGAAAGTTGGGTGTCTAATCTTTAATGTCTAATCCTTCAGGGTTTTTAAATGCAACATTCTGCATATATTTTTATCTAAAGCATATATTTTAGATAACTGGTCAAAAGAGAGATAATAGCTACTGCAAGTAGTGTCATAGCAGTAGTCATGTTATGGTGGCTTCACTGTCTGATGTGAAACAGCAACAAATATGTTCATGAAAATGGAAAGAGGAGAACCTCAAAAAAGCACCAAATAGAGAATGGATGTAACTGCTTGATGTATTTTTTCAAGGTATCAAATGTCAATTAATTGCTTCTCATAGTTCTTCTGTGAGATCCATTCTATGAGAAATAAAACAATGAGGAAACATTTTCTTGACAGATAGCTACAATGAACATGTATCTTTACCTGTCTTTTATTTATAATCACCTGTAATCAGATATGTATTTGTCAGTTTGCCAATCTTATCGTACATATTTCTTTCATGGAATGAAATACTTCCAGAGTGGATGGTGGAATGATAGAGTGTCAAATGTCTGAACATAAACCTTATTCTAAGGGATTTGTATGTCATGAATTCTTTACACCCACTGTCCTGTAAATGATTATCTGTTACTTAATGTAAAAACATTTTGCCCATTTTCAACTCAAAAGTATTGATGGACTAGACTGTTAATTAGCTTCCATTGGTTCTCCTGGAGCTTGATTTTTCAAAGCAACTTTTGCATTCCTATGCTATCTGCAAAGGCAATAAGTAGAGTGACATGTTATAATATAGAGTCATGGCCTAGCATCTGTATTAACATCACATTTCTAATTATAGTCATACATAGATTTTTGTGGGGTTTTTTGGGATGTGTGGCCATGTTCTAGAACAGTTCCTTTCTGACGTTTCGCCAGCATCTGTGGCTGGCATCTTCAGAGAATACTAGAAGAGAGTGGGTCTATATATACTGTGAGACCCTGGGTAGGGAGGAGTGATTTCCATTTAAACTGTGTATTGTTTTGTGTTGAATAGGTATTGTTCTGTTGTTAATGGCATGGCTCCATGGTGGGAGGATATGCAATCAAGGATATTGTCTGCTATTGTCTGCTGGGAAAAACCCTGACCCTGGTTGGTTTCCCATTTGTATTTGCTGAGTGCTGATTTTCTTATTTTGTAGGACTGGTAGCCAAACCTTGTTTACTTTAATGGTTTCTTCTTTCCTGTTGAAGTTATTCAAGTGTTTGTGGATTTCGATGGCTTCCCTGTGCATTCTGACCAGATAGTTGTTGGCATGGTCCAGAATTTCAGTGTTTTCAAACAGCATTTTATGCCCAGGATAGTTTATAAGCAGAGACCCACCTTTGCAGACTGCTAGAAATAGTGCAGATTGAGTCCACTTTAACTGCCCTGGCTCAGTGCTAGGGAATCATGGGAATTGTTTTTTTTTTTCTGGGTTGAGCCTTTTCTGTCAGAAATCTGTGGTTCCACAATAAACTACAGTTCCCATGATTCCCTAGCACTGAGCCAAGGCATTTAAAGTGGTCTCAAACTGGATTATTTCTGGCAGTCTGTTCAAGCCCTGAGAGTAAAATTGCATGTGATGTTTGTCATGAAGGAGATTGGGAGAGGCATATGCCATAATGGTCCTTAGTGATCCAGGGGACTCTACCACAAGATATAAGACCATTGCCAGAGGGAGAGAAATTGTGACTGAACTATTGCCAAATAAACTGTAGATCATACTTGATGATAATTCAAAACTTAAATATTTACCTCTTTGTGCAGCTGTTCTCCAGTTCTGGAGAGATTTGCATGAGGTAATCAGAAACAGTGTTAGAACAGAACAATCCATGTGAGTTCTTCCAGTCTGCTCTCTTTTAAAATCCCTGGCAGTTGATAAAGTGTGGCATTCAGTCAAATCTTTAAAGGGACATCCATGGCATGAGTAGAGAGCCAGTGTGTTGAAATTCCCCCTTTGCAGACAGCTCTTTGTGCCGTCTTGGAGGTAAGGAAGGGTAGGGGCAGCCTCACACTGGGTGCCCCAACCCCTTCCCGAACACATCATCAGAGCACCCGTCACTCCACATGACGGGTGCTCCGATGACGTCCTTCCGCTGCAACTTTCAGACACCCTGCGATGGAAGAGACACCGAAGAGGCACCCAATGCCTCTTGAGGCGCACCTTCCGCACCTTGCAGAAGGAGTGATATTTTAGCTGTTCTTCCAGGGCCCTAAAAGAAGTGAATCAGGGACGAGGAGTGAGGCTACCTTATCCCCAATCTGCAGCTTCTCGGGGCGGCCCATGGCCGCCTGTCTGCTTAGGGTTGTATTCTCAGTATTGGCCTAGATGCTTGGAGACCAGTGTTTGATTTCCTGTTTGGGCATGGACACCCACCTTTGCAGACTGCTAGAAATAGTACAGATTGAGTCCACTTTAACTGCCCTGGCTCAGTGCTAGGGAATCATGGGAATTGTATTTTTTTCTGAGACATTGAGCCTTCTCTGTCAGAGAGCTCTGGTGCCACAATAAATTACAGTTCCCATGACTCCCTAGCACTGAGCCAGGGCAGTGCCTCAATTTAATGTGCACTATTTCTGGCAGCCTGCAAAGGCCCTGAGTCAGGGCAGTTAAAGTGGACTCAATTTGCACTATTTCTGGCAGTCTGGGTGACCTTGAGAAAGTCACCCTCCCTTAGCAGCAGAGAAAGGCAATGGTGAATCCCTTCTAAAAAAGTTTTTTGGCAAGACAGTCCAGTGATAGGGTCAACTTAGGGTTGGAAGTGACTTGACAGCATCCAACAACAAATCCAAGGAGGGTTCATTATTATGAACAGTTCATTTAAAGTTCAGACTTTAGTGCGTATTCACTATCCCCCTGAGTTTGAAGCCATCAAATGCAATTGTCTAAAATAGTGTGCAATTAAACTAGGATTTGGAGGGAGAAAAAATCACATTTCACTATGTGACATACTTTCTCCAGAACTCTCATCCTCAGAGTTCCTTATACATGGACCAATTAAAACAATTTTATTAACATTTTTCCCCACTGAAAATCACAAAGTATCTGTTATGTTTTTTAAGCCACAGGAGGGAGGGCTTGTCAGTAGAAGGGAGAAAACATTATTGAACCCAAGAGCAGTGAGAGAATTCAGAGACATATAGCTGTGTTAGTCTGGAATATCAGTATGCAAAGGGATCCTGTAGCACCTGTGAGACTAAGGATTTTATCAAACAAGAACAGAAAAGCAAAACCAACAGGGAGAGTAGCAGCTTGCTCCATATGCCCTTTTAACACTTCTGTTCTATTGGTTGAGGGTAGATGGTAATCAAAGCATGCCTTTTACCAAACAAGAAATAAGACATGCTTTTACAATTATCTTCCCTTGGGAATAGAGAGGAAATGCTACAAAGACAGGCGGAAAGGATGGAGAAAGCTACTACTCTCCCAATTGATTTCATCTTTCTTTTCTCATGCAGTAAAGTCCTAACTGTGCCAAAGACATTATAGCATAAGTTTTTGTAGACGTGGTCTGATACTTCAGATAAGTGGAGCAAACTGTTGCTCAGGAAGGAATTATAATTATTATAATTATAGTTAAAGGTTCTTTCTGGGCAATATTTCACCCTGTGCATCTGAAGACCAAGGGCCAAAGCAGACAGCCCAGAAGGAGTGACCTCTGGCTGCTCTGACACTAATCATGTCGGGACTGTGGTGACTGTATAGCCTGCTCCTGAAGTGGGCTGTTGCTGTGGTCCCAAATGGGCTGCTGACAGGAGTGGATTTAATCTGCTCCTTTTTGGGCCAGCTCTTGCTGCCTCAGTGCAGTCTCGGTGTGGCTTCCAGCTGCTTTGAGGGTGTGCGTCATATCAATGCCACATCCCTGAAGTAGCCAAAAGCCACTTTATTTGGCCTATCTGTTTTGGGCCCAAGTCTACAAAAGTTTATTTTACAACTTCTTTTGTATAGTTATTCTCAGTGGCACTGCAAGATCCCTTCCTATAAGAGTAGTGATAGTTATGGTGAATTAACTGTGACAATAGGTGTTAGCTGGGGATTTACCTCTTTGGGAGACTGTGTAATGACTACAGACTATAGAATTGATACTGAAAGGGCATAATAATAATAATAATAATAATAATAATAATAATAATAATAATAATAATAATAATAATAATAATAATATTTTTTTATTTGTAGCCCGCCCCTCTGCACAACAATCGGGGCGGCTTACAGCATTTAAAACAGACAAAATTAAAAACATTCCCTCATCCCCAAATCCTGCCCTCCCAACCCCTTAAAACAGGATTAAACTAGAAAAGGATTAAAATGTTATAGTGCAATAAAAACAATAAACAATAAAAAAGAGATCAGACACAGTGGGGACAGGATAAAAATGAAAACTGAAAGCTCATCTCCCTAGGAAGGCCTGCCGGAAGAGATCCGTCTTCACTGCCTTTTTGAAGGCAATAAGCGTAGCAATGAGATGGATCTTGTTTGGCAGGCCATTCCATAGCCTGGGAGTGGCTGCAGAAAATGTCCTCTGGGAGGTCTGAGACAGCCTAGTTTTTATTGTCTGTAACAGATTCCTCCCAGAGGAACGAGGCATCAGTTCTTTGTCTCATTTTCATAGAAATTTGATACAACTTGGACTGGAGGACCAAAGAGTCGGTATCTCTGGTGTAGATGTTCTCTATCTCTTACACACACACACACACACACACACACACACACACACACACACACACACACCATACTGCCATGTTCAAAATACTGAGATGGTGGGAGAAAAAAAAGCTAAAGAAATAGAAAGGAACCCAGTCTGGTTTTCAAAACAGAGCAGGCCTTTCTGCAGTCTATCTCAGGCAATTAACTAACAAAAGAAGATGAACAAAAGCAAGATGATAGTGATTTCAATTTAGAGACTGTTTCTGTGGCAACTGATGATGTAGAATAGCTGCCACATACATCACACAATGCCAAACTGATGTTTTCAAAAGATAGCATTTTCACTGCATACTCAGAAGGTTTTCAGAAGGAAGGAGCTGTGATTCTTTCTTCCACAAAGATTCAGATTTGAAGATGAAAAACAAAAACAACAATAACAACAACAACAGATAATTCATTGTTTGAAATTTTAAAAGATAAGGCAGAAAGTTCAAGGGGAATTGGCCAATATATAAAATGTTTGCAGCACTGTTGCTCTATTACAATTTCCAAAGCAAATAATTGATCGGATAGTTGTTAAACTAACAAATATAAGATAGAAGGACACTAATATAGAAGGCCACTCCTCTTTTTGGCCATGTATGGACCAGGGACAAAGGGCAATAAAAGAAAGATAATAACATTTTGGTACTTCTACTTGCATTTACAGTTGCACTAACCATGTTAAATGGCAACAGAAATAATATCTGGTGTATTTTCTGCATTTTGGTTGGCCAATAATGTATTATTATTTTGTGTATTTTGGATTTTGTTGTATTTGGCTGCATGGCCAACATAACTAGTCCTGAATATGTACTGTAGAACTATGTGAGTACAGATTTACACTACCCAAACATGATGTAGGATCTCAGGAATTCTCTTCCAATTACAAGTCTTTCCAATTAAAGGAAACTCTTTCCATGTCTTCAAACTGGTCATTTACATTTAACTTTATGTTCCCCATGAACACTTGCCAGCATGCTGGTGATGTGAAGCAGAGAAACAAGAAGGAACATTTTCTGTACTGGTTCAGATTTCATAGACTTGGCCTTAATGAATCATATTCCAATTTCTAATTAGAAAACATTGACAATATGTTTAAAGGGATCTCTCTTTTTGTTGTTGTTGCATAAAACGTATATTCCCAAGTCTTTCCACAGCTCTGCATTGCCTGGAAATGTAGACATATATTACAGTGCATGTTGGAGTTGAGGAATATAGCCTGGATTTTAAAACCTTCATTCTTTTGCTACCCATCAGATTCATTATCGCATTACAATGAATTGTTTGCTCAAGAGATAATGCAAATAGCATTCCTTATATGCTGCACACTTAGGCAACACTTCTTTTTTAAAAAATCTTGAATGTATAACAGTTCTTAGCTGACAGTGTGAAACAAAAGAATTATTCACACTAGAGAAGTTTCTATATTAGACCCCTGTTGTGACTATAACATAAGAAAGCACATTAAATAAACTTTGTGAACTGAGTGGTTATAGTCAATAATTCAGATACACAGCAAAGGGGAATACAGTTGCTCCTGAATAACTCCTCTCCCACCTAATAAAGCCGAAGTGGCTTTCTGGCTGTTGGGGGACGATTGGAGGCAGTTGGGGACATGTAAAGTTGTGGGGTAGTATTCATACATTTGGCACTCTAGGATACCTTCATGTGCAGCAATCAAACTTTGAGGGATGACTCTTTTTTTTTTAATAAAAATGAATGGAAGGCAGTGTGGGATGCCAAGGGCCATACTTTTCTTACCCCAGTCTAGGAGAAGGAAAGCAACTCAGTGCTAGAGCTTTTCATACAGAGTATCCTAGGTTCATCTCCTCTCATCTCCATGTAGAGTTGAGAAGGTATTTTGTCTGAAACCCTCATGGAGGTTCTGCTGCACACCATGCAGACAGTGCTGAATTTATTGGAGCCATGGTACAAGGGAACTTCCTATGTTTCATAAATAAAACAGAAAGTCTTCTGTGTTGCAGTTCCCATTCACTCTCTATGCTTAAATTTGGAAGGCTGCCTTCACCTGAAGACCCATCTGTTTACCTAGGCATCTCTGTGATTATTTCCTCAATCATTAATGCTAGCAGTTACCCACATTTTTAATGGATCATTTCATAGGATTTCACTGTTTTTAAAACTGTTTGATTCTTTTGGCCACTGGTGTGATTGTATATCCGTGGGCGGAGGTGGTAAGCACCTCCGCATTGTCATGGACGGA